>CM060373.1:115621763-116821763 GCA_030545235.1 Helianthus tuberosus | reverse complement strand
GCGAGCTTAATAAGTTGACTATCAAGAACAGGTATCCTTTGCCAAGGATTGATGACCTGTTCGATCAGTTGCAAGGTTCGAGCTTCTATTCAAAGATCGATCTTCGATCAGGATATCATCAGCTAAGGATACAAGAAGAAAGTATCCCAAAGACGGCCTTTAGGACTCGTTATGGACATTACGAGTTCCTGGTTATGCCGTTTGGGTTGACAAACGCGCCAGCAGTGTTCATGAATCTGATGAACAGAGTCTGCAAGTCGTACTTGGATAAGTTTGTGATCGTGTTTATTGATGAATTCTGATCTACTCGAAGACGAAGGATGAGCATGAGCAGCATCTAAGAGCTAATTTGGAGCTACTACAAAAGGAGAAGTTGTACGCTAAGTTCTCGAAGTGTGAGTTTTGGCTACGCGAAGTCTAGTTTCTTGGACATGTGGTTAATGGAAGTGGAATCCATGTTGATCCCACAAAGATCGAAGCGATAAAGGAGTGGGAGACTCCAAAGACGCCAACCGAGATTCGACAGTTCTTAGGTTTGGCTGGTTATTATCGAAGGTTCATTGAGGATTTCTCAAAAATCGCTCAACCTTTGACCGCACTCACACAGAAAGACAAGAAGTTTGATTGGGGTGACAAGCAAGAAGAAGCGTTTCAGTTGTTGAAAAACAAACTTTGTGACGCAACAATCTTATCGCTACCCGAAGGAACGGACGACTTCATTGTATATTGTGACGCCTCGCATCAAGGTTTGGGTTGCGTGTTGATGCAGAGACAAAAGGTTATAGCTTTTGCTTCTCGTCAGTTAAAGGTTCACGAGAAAAATTATACCACGCATGACTTGGAGTTAGGCGCGGTGGTATTTGCGTTGAAGATCTGGCGACATTACTTATATGGCACGCGATGTACAATCTTCACTGATCACAAGAGCTTACGGCACATATTTAATCAAAAAGAGCTTAACATGAGGCAAAGACGCTGGGTTGAACTGTTAAACGACTACGATTGTGAAATCAAGTACCATCCAGGGAAGGCAAATATGGTCGCCGATGCCCTAAGTCGGAAGGAAAAGATCAAGCCTATAAGGGTTAGGGCTCTAGAGATGATTGTCCAGACAGACCTCTCTTTACGCATTCGTGCCGCGCAGAGGGAAGCTTTGAAAGAAAGGAATATTGAGGATGAATATCTCCGTGGGATGGAGAAGCAGTTGGTACCAAAAGGGGAAGGAACTTTGTGCTTCATGAAATGAATTTGGGTTCCTCTGTTTGGTGGGTTGAGAAAGATTATCTTCGATGAAGCTCACAAGTCACGGTACTCGATTCATCCAGGAGCGGATAAGATGTACCAAGATCTTAAGGATTTCTATTGGTGGCCAAGGATGAAAGGCGATGTTGCAGTATATGTTAGCAAATGTTTAACTTGCGCCAAGGTAAAGTTCGAATACCAGAAACCTTCAGGTCTTCTACAGCAACCTGAGATACCCAGATGGAAATGGGAACAGATTTCCATGGACTTCATAACGAAATTGCCAAAGACGCCCAAGGGCCATGATACGATTTGGGTAATAGTAGACCGTTTAACAAAGTCTGCGCACTTCTTGCCAATCAAGGAGAAAGACAACACAAGTAAACTTGCTAAAATATACATGAGGGAGATTGTTGCACGTCATGGAGTGCCTCTCTCGATTATCTCTGATAGGGATGGGAGATTTGTATCAAGGATTTGGCAATCCTTCCAAGAAGCTTTTGGCTCGCAGTTGAATCTAAGTACTGCTTTTCACCCGCAAACTGATGGCCAAAGTGAATGAACTATTCAGACACTGGAAGATATGCTAAGAGCATGTGTAATGGACCTTGGTGGTAGCTGGGATAGCCATTTACCACTGGTCGAATTTTCGTACAACAACAGCTACCACACAAGCATTGGAGCCGCACCGTTCGAAGCTCTCTATGGACGCAAATGTCGATCACCCTTATGCTGGGCTGATGCGGGTGATAGACAGCTTGTTGGTCCCGAAATAGTCCAAGAGACGACGGACAAGATTGCACAGATCCGAGAGCGCATCAAGGCGGCTCGCGAACGACAAAAGAGTTATGCGGACCGAAGAAAGAAACCTTTTGAGTTTCAAGTAGGGGATATGGTTTTGTTAAAGGTTTCACCCTGGAAGGGTGTGGCACGCTTTGGGAAGTGTGGGAAGTTGAATCCGCGTTACATTGGCCCTTTCAGAATCCTGCAAAGGGTTGGGCTTGTAGCATACAAATTGGACTTACCTGCTGAACTTAATGGCGTTCACGATACATTTCATGTATCTAACCTGAAAAAGAGTCCAACACAAGTGACAGTGGTCATTCCTGCCGACGAAGTTCATATCGACGACAAGCTCCACTTTGTTGAAGAACCAGTTGAGATCACTGATTGGAAAGTTAACAAGACACGCCGGAGTAGTGTCAAACTCGTCAAGGTTCGGTGGAATGCGCGACACGGCCCAGAATTCACGTGGGAACGTGAGGATCGTATGAAGGCCAAGTACCCACATTTATTCCCCAAGACCCCTGCAACTAGACGCAGAACCTAAAATTTCGGGACGAAATTTTCTTAACGGGGGGAGAATGTGACAACCCTAAAAAATTACAGGTACTGTACAATTAATTAATTTTAATTACGTGCTTAATGACTGTGCTTGATTACAACTGATAATTTAAACTGCCTTATGATTTTTGTATCATACATACATATGCATCACATTTCATACTGTCACTCCATTTATTACACACCAACATTAGTGACATACTTGATGCACACAGCACAGTTAACACACTGAACGGTTGATTCAGAAATAATGCTGACAATGCCAGCACATAGGCAGACAATGTTATTATGGCCAGTATGAGCCAGGGACAGGGTACAACACTAGTTTGGAGTGTAGGGAAGTGAGGACCATAAGACTGTGTCACTAGGTGATAGTTTGAGTGCCGGAAAGTGCCTAAAACTCATTTTAAGTACAGAATTCTGCATTTTCAGCAGCAATTCAACTTTTAACGTACTCGTATTACACAGAGAATTGACTAAATGGTCCTGAACGCTTTCCTAAGTGTTGGAATTAATTTCGTTACAAAAAGATGCATAAAAGACACTATACGGTACAATTTAACACTTTAACGGAACGATACTTAACCGAACAACCGGACATTACCCGGGACACCAAAATGTTGTTAGAAACATCATTTTATTATTTTTAACTAATAATGGTTTCAAAAATCCCCACACAATATATAAATATGTCATACACTTACTACTTTAGAAAATACCCTTAACCTCCTAATTATTTACCCACTAATTATCAAATTTTACAAATTACCCCCTCCCCCCCCCAGCCTATTTCGGTCATCATCATCACAATATATTCTTGGATTTTATTTTTCTTATTTCCTTAATTGTGGTTGGCCAAGAATCAATGTAATCATTTCTCTAGGATTGTTTAGGGTGGCCATGTGAGTTCCAAGAAACTCTATATCATCACCACCTTCACAAGTTCATTTCACCTCACTCAAACTCACTCTCCCTCTTCTCTCTCGGCTGCCCACATCCGCCACCACCACCATCACTTCAACATTCACCCCTTTGATCCATTTTCAAGTCCAAAACAAGTGATAGAAGGAACCTTGTGAAGCTTGGAGCTTGGAGTCTTGAAGAAACATCACCCCTTGCATTCTCACGCCATTTTTCATCATCATTTCTTGTTCACAAGTTCATCCCTAGCCCTTGTGCTAGTTGTAAGTCTTCGATTTAACTCTTGAATCACTTCTACGTTGATTGTTCGAAACATTGTTGTTTGAAGTTCAAAATAAGGACACAAAGAGAAAATGAACAAGGAACCTAAACATGAACTTATATAATGATAAAATCTGGTTGGATTATGTTGGTATAAGCATGCATGTTGTTTGATCACTGACTTCTCGATAAACCCGTTGTTAGAACAATTGTTGACGCGTTTTAGTAACATTTACACTCTAAAAAGCATGCTGATTAGTATTTTCAGCCAACTTCAACAGGCTGTAACTGGATCATTATAAATCGAAAAACGGATTTTCTAAAGCCTAAATTATGTATTTTCGAAAAACTGATCAAATGGCACTGGAATCGTAATTTTTTGAGGTCGTTTACTATTTTTAAAGGACTATTTTTGGACGGCAGCTCAAGCTGTGTTTTTACTGCAGAAAAAGTGTGCTGTATTCGGAGTCATACCTTGAAAACTGAGTAGAACTAGCCCATGAAATTTTTACTGTAGATGTTCACTGTTTTCGCCGTAATTCTCCCATTGGAATTTCGTCAATCGGACCTACGATGAATTTTTAGTGAATTATTTCGTAGACTGCAGTCAGAAAGTGACAATTATGATTGCAGTCCTGTAAATGATTTTCTATAAAATATTGGCAATGAACTGGACCCCGATATTTTTACACAATAAAATTTGGATCGTATATGACATTCTGTAAAAATTTGAGAATTTTTGGAATGGGTTAACTATTTTATTTAAATGATCAAAAACATTCCAGTTTTGATTAATAAAGCTGAAATGACATAAGTAGCTTATTGCATGTCTAATTGTCGGGTTGGTTATGTGAGAACAATCTACGGGATATATGCAAAAGAAAATGATATGCTAGTAAGCATGGACACGCCCGTTTTAGGAGAAACTCTGGCGAAATTTTCTAAAAATCCCTAGACTTAGAAAAATTATTTTCTAACAAGTATCTACAAAATATAATGAATTGTTTTTCGGAAATAAACTTCGCCATAAAATGTATCACAAAACTCCAAAGTATCGGAGGTGGGTTTTCTAAAATAAAAGCAAATAAATATATATTTAAAATATATATTTGATAGTAAAACACTTGTGTGATTATATTATTTATTTTGGGGTAAAAATTATATGGTTATACAATATGAAAATATATTATTTTTGAGAAAAATATATATATTTTGGATTATATGGATTTCGATAAATATGTTGAGTGTATTCTCTAAGTGGGACTTAAGATATTTTTTTTAAAAATACAAGTGTACATGTATAAATACCCCCATCCTTAGGAAGGAAATACACATATAAATACTTGAGAATTGTGGATACAAATAGGTGCCTAACTATTTTTCTAAAGATAAAAGTTAAGTTAAAATGATTAATATTATTTTAACAAATATAATATCAAAGTAACGAAACTCAAAACACTAAATCCTAAGCCAAGGCACGGCCCGTTTGTCTAATAGACAGTAGTACGTGTAGGTCGTCGCGCAGCAGATCGAGTTTGAGATTGACGTTACAGGATACGCACTTCAGTGAGTTCATGTCCCCCTTTTCTCTTAACTGTTTTCAGTTTTATACTTCAGGGGTGAAATACATGTTACAATTATTACAGACATTTACTTATATGGTATGGTTAGCTTAAGGAGGGTTTTTATTACGCGGTCATGTGAGTGGTGGGCATGACACTTAAGGCCATTAATCCTCATTGAAGGACCAAGGGACATGAGTGATAGATCTATTTGGGTGTAGCGAGCCCACACCCGTGAGGCCGGGGCGGCCCATAGTGGTGACTGTGTCTTCATACCGGAGACAAATTTGCTAGGTTTGAGTCTTCCTGCACCATTTTCACACATACCATTGGCTTTGCAACCCATTGGTGATCAGGTTTTTCCTTAATTGCTACATACCAGGGACTTTTACTCATACAGATATTTTAAAGGCTTATACACACAGACTTACACATGAACTCGCTCAACTTTTTGTTGATATTTTTTAAACTACATGTATTTCAGGGAATTAATCAGATCTGGCAAGTGATGCATGTTAGTCAAGCTGTGTACTAAATAAAGATGTCATCCAGGGTCGTAGGGTTTGGGAAGTGTAACTCCTTCCTGGATGGGTTGCATGTCTCTAATCCTCGTTTTGTTGGTAGTCTTTTGTTGAGTCTTATGAACTCATTTTAAACAAGTCATGGATTGTAATGTATTTTGGGGTTGACATTTTAAGACAATTGTTGTTGTGCATTTTTCTGAACTATATGAATGGATGAACATCCCGTATTTTTATCATATAACATTGTTGTGATTGTTGCTATGGTATTAAGAACAATTGTTGACGCGTTTTAGTAACATTTACACTCTAAAAAGCATGCTGATTAGTATTTTCAGCCAACTTCAACAGGCTGTAACTGGATCATTATAAATCGAAAAACGGATTTTCTGAAGCCTAAATTATGTATTTTCGAAAAACTGATCAAATGGCACTTGAATCGTAATTTTTCGAGGTCGTTTACTATTTTTAAAGGACTATTTTTGGACGGTAGCTCAAGCTGTGTTTTTACTGCAGAAAAAGTGTGCTGTATTCGGAGTCATAACCTGAAAACTGAGTAGAACTAGCCCTTGAAATTTTTACTGTACATGGTCACTGTTATCGCCGTAATTCTCCCACCGGAATTTCGTCAATCGGACCTACGATGAATTTTTAGTGAATTATTTCGTAGACTGCAGTCAGAAAGTGACAATTCTGATTGCAGTCCGGTAAATGATTTTCTATTAAATATTAGCAATGAACTGGACCCCGATATTTTTACACAATAAAATTTGGATCGTATATGACATTCTGTAAATATTTGAGAATTTTTGGAATGGGTTAACTATTTTATTTAAAGGATCAAAAACAGTCTAGTTTTGATTAATAAAGCTGAAATGACATAAGTAGCTTATTGCATTTCTAATTGTCGAGTTGGTTATGTGAGAACAATCTACGGGATATATGCAAAAGAAAATGATATGCTAGTAAGCATGGACACGCCCGTTTTAGGGGAAACTCTGGCGAAATTTTCTAAAAATCCCTAGACTTAGAAAAATTATTTTCTAACAAGTATCTACAAAATATAATGAATTGTTTTTCGGAAATAAACTTCGCCATAAAATGTATCACAAAACTCCAAAGTATCGGAGGTGGGTTTTCTAAAATAAAAGCGAATAAATATATATTTAAAATATATATTTGATAGTAAAACACTTGTGTGATTATATTATTTATTTTGGGGTAAAAATTATATGGTTATACAATATGAAAATATATTATTTTTGAGAAAAATATGTATATTTTGGATTATATGGATTTCGATAAATATGTTGAGTGTATTCTCTAAGTGGGACTTAAGATATTTTTTTAAAAATACAAGTGTACATGTATAAATACCCCCATCCTTAGGAAGGAAATACACATATAAATACTTGAGAAGTGTGGATACAAATAGTTGCCTAACTATTTTTCTAAAGATAAAAGCTAAGTTAAAATGATTAATATTATTTTAACAAATATAATATCAAAGTAACGCAACTCAAAAAACTAAATCCTAAGCCAAGGCACGGCACGGCCCGTTTGTCTAATAGACAGTAGTACGTGTAGGTCGTCGCGCAGCAGATCGAGTTTGAGATTGACGTTATAGGATACGCACTTCAGTGAGTTCATGTCCCCCTTTTCTCTTAACTGTTTTCAGTTTTATACTTCGGGGGTGAAATACACGTTACAATTATTACAGACATTTACTTATATGGTATGGTTAGCTTAAGGAGGGTTTTTATTACACAGTCATGTGAGTGGTGGGCATGACACTTAAGGCCATTAATCCTCATTGAAGGACCAAGGGACATGAGTGATAGATCTATTTGGGTGTAGCGAGCCCACACCCGTGAGGCCGGGGCGGCCCATAGTGGTGACTGTGTCTTCATACCGGAGACAAATTTGCTAGGTTTGAGTCTTCCTGCACCATTTTCACACATACCATTGGCTTTGCAACCCATTGGTGATCAGGTTTTTCCTTAATTGCTACATACCAGGGACTTTTACTCATACAGATATTTTAAAGGCTTATACACATAGACTTACACATGAACTCGCTCAACTTTTTGTTGATATTTTTTAAACTACATGTATTTCAGGGAATTAATCGGATCTGGCAAGTGATGCATGTTAGTCAAGCTGCGTACTAATTAAAGATGTCATCCAGGGTCGTAGGGTTTGGAAAGTGTAACTCCTTCCTGGACGGGTTGCATGTCTCTAATCCTCGTTTTGTTGGTAGTCTTTTGTTGAGTCTTATGAACTCGTTTTAAACAAGTCATGGATTGTAATGTATTTTGGAGTTTACATTTTAAGACAATTGTTGTTGTCCATTTTTCTGAACTATATGAATGGATGAACATCCCGTATTTTTATCATATAACATTGTTGTGATTGTTGCTATGGTATTAAGAAGTCACACCAAATAAACCACGCTTCCGCAAAAGCCAAGGTGTGACAAACGGTACGTTCCTCATTAACAATCACTTTGCATCCATACTATTTGACACTAGTGCCGACTATAGCTTCATGTCTGTGGAATTTAAACGCATGCTTGGAATAGAATCTAGTAGATTAGATATTCCTTATTCTATAGAGCTAGCCAAGGGTAAATTTGTTAAATCGGGCGAAGTTGTTAGAGGTTGCACACTAGAACTTGGTGAACGAAGATTTAACATCGATCTCTTACCTATTCAATTGGGTAGTTTCGATGTAGTGGTCGGAATGGACTGGTTGTCCAAGAACAAAGCTGAAGTTATTTGTCACGAGAAAATCATTCGCATCCCTTTGGCAAATGATGAAACTCTCATCGTACATGGAGAAAGACGAAACGCACCCCTGCGAATCATCAGTTGTATGAAGGCACAGAAGTGCTTAAGGAAAGGATGTGTTGCTTTCCTAGCACACGTTGTAGATAAGAAGGCTGAGGAGCCGAAACTCGAAGAAATTCCTGTGGCAAAGGAATTCCCTGATGTTTTTCCCGAAGATCTACCCGGATTACCTCCGCAACGACAATTCGAATTTCATATAGACTTGGTTCCAGGAGCCGCTCCTGTAGCCAAGGCTCCCTATCGGCTTGCACCATCCGAAATGCAATAATTATCTACACAACTCCAGGAGTTGTTAGATAAAGGATTCATAAGGACAAGCTTCTCGCCTTGGGGAGCTCCAGTATTATTCGTGAAAAAGAAGGATGGTACACTACGGATGTGTATCGATTACAGAGAACTGAACAAGCTCACAATCAAGAATCGGTACCCGCTACCGAGGATTGATGACTTATTTGATCAGTTACAAGGATCAAGCTACTATTCCAAGATCGACCTTCGATCTGGATACCATCAGTTAAGGATACAAGAAGAAAGCGTGCCAAAGACTGCATTCAGAACACGATATGGGCATTACGAATTTCTTGTGATGCCATTCGGACTGACAAACGCACCAGCGGTCTTTATGGAACTGATGAACCGCGTATGCAAACCATATCTCGATAAATTCGTGATTGTGTTTATCGATGATATCCTGATTTACTCACGAACGAAAGAAGAACATGAGCAACACCTCAGGACCATTTTAGAACTACTGAAGAAGGAGAAGCTTTATGCAAAGTTCTCGAAATGCGAATTCTGGATTCGCGAAGTACAATTTCTTGGTCACGTTGTGAATGAGAAGGGCATTCATGTAGACCCGTCTAAGATAGAAGCAATAAAGAATTGGGAAGCCCCCAAAACCCCAACTGAAGTTCGACAATTCTTGGGCTTAGCGGGCTATTACCGACGTTTCATCGAGAACTTCTCAAAGATAGCCCAACCATTGACGACCCTTACACAAAAAGACAAGAAATACGACTGGGGTGACAAGCAGGAAGAAGCCTTCCAACTACTCAAGAATAAGCTATGCGATGCACCGATACTATCTTTACCCGAAGGCACTGAAGACTTCGTGGTATACTGTGACGCTTCACGACAAGGTTTGGGTTGCGTGCTCATGCAACGCCAGAAAGTCATCGCTTATGCTTCAAGACAATTGAAGGTACATGAAAGGAACTACACCACGCACGATTTGGAATTAGGTGCAGTGGTATTCGCCTTGAAGATCTGGCGACACTATCTATATGGTACTCGATGTACAATCTTCACTGATCACAAAAGCCTGCAACACATATTTGATCAAAGGGAATTAAACATGCGTCAGCGACGATGGGTCGAGTTACTAAACGACTACGACTGTGAGATTAAGTACCATCCTGGAAAAGCGAACGTAGTGGCAGATGCGCTAAGTCGAAAAGAAAGGGTCAAGACCCTAAGGGTTCGAGCATTGGAAATGACTATTCGAACGAACCTCACTGCACGCATTCGTGATGCACAACAAGAAGCTCTTAAAGGAGAAAACCGTAAAGCTGAATACCTCCGGGGTATGTTGAAATATACGGTGCCAAATGAAGAGGGAGCCTTATACTTTAAGAAGCATATTTGGGTTCCGCTCTATGGCGGCATTCGAGAAGTCATCCTTGATGAAGCGCATAAATCGAGATACTCGATCCATCCAGGATCGGACAAGATGTATCAAGACTTAAAAGAATACTATTGGTGGCCGAGACTCAAGAGCGATGTTGCTGTTTATGTTGGAAAATGCTTAACATGTGCTAAGGTTAAGGCTGAATATCAGAAACCGTTCGGCCTACTACAACAACCAGAGATACCCATGTGGAAGTGGGAGCAAATCTCGATGGACTTCATAACGAAATTACCCAGGACCCCAAGAGGGTACGATATGATATGGGTGATAGTTGATCGATTGACGAAATCTGCGCATTTCCTACCGATCCGAGAAAAAGACAGCACTGGAAAGCTTGCTGAGATATACTTAAAGGAAATTGTGGCACGTCATGGGGTGCCTATCTCAATTATTTCAGACAGAGGTGGCCGCTTTGTCTCAAGAATTTAGCAATCCTTTCAGGAAGCCTTTGGATCTCAGCTAGACCTAAGCACGGCATTCCATCCACAAACAGACGGCCAGAGCGAACGAACCATACAAACGTTAGAAGATATGCTTCGCGCATGTGTCATGGATCTAGGCGGCAGCTGGGATACTCATCTACCTTTAGTTGAGTTTTCCTACAATAACAGTTATCATACGACCATAAAAGCCACACCGTTCGAAGCTCTATATGGCCGCAAGTGCCGATCGCCCTTATGTTGGGCAGACGCTGGTGACAAACGAAGGGTTGGTCCTGAACTTGTACAAGAGACAACCGATAAGATTGTGCAGATCCGAGAGCGCATTAAGGCAGCTCGAGATCGAAAAAAGAGCTACGCTGATCAAAGACGAAAGCCATTAGAATTCGAGGTGGGAGACAAAGTGTTGTTAAAAGTCTCACCTTGGAAGGGCGTAGTAAGATTTGGAAAGCGTGGAAAGCTGAATCCACGATACATCGGACCATTCAGAATCTTGGAAAGAATTGGTACTGTGGTGTACAAGTTGGAGTTACCGGAAGAACTTAATGGAGTACATTGTAGGATCGATTTGTCCGACCAAATGAGTCAATGTGAGTCAATACACACTATTTGAGTGGCGGAAACACTCAAACATATTAGAATCAGATAGAATGGAGTAGAAAACAGAAGAATATCACTTTAACACGTGTTTCTCATTCATATATCACTTGACAAACCAGCAGCAGTTCGGTACAAGAATAATGGGACTGTTACAAATGAGAAGCTAGAACACCCTATATATAGGCCATGCATTTCGCTTGAAACTTCCATGTGACAGTTCAAGCGAACTAACAATTTACAACTCAAGCGAACTTTCATAAAAAAATAATATAAAAATCCTATTTCGTGTACTGTTTCATGTTTCGATTGTGACTAATCCATGTGCATCTTATCTCATGACATAAGATGTGATATCATCTTTATGATGTCATCATCAAAGATGATGACATCATTCTTGTTCAGAAACGCAACGGATCCAAGACTCGATATAAGACGAAGTCAACAGACATATGCACCAACAATCTCCCCCTTGGATGTTGACGGAGTATTCAGTACGAGACTTTAGTACGTCAAAACTTCAGTCTTAATCAGTCTTCACGCATTTCAAAATATTTGACGCTGAAGCATCCTCTCTTTCTCTTCAATCACCATTAACAACTATTCTCCAGAATCTGAGTCTTGCTCTTTCACTCTTCAAATTCTCCTTTGCTAACAGACTCCCCCTTAAGTTGTACCGGGATCGCAATCTGGAATTTGTAGCTTAGGATTGAAACCTTGGCATAAACCTTCGGGAATCGAAACCTAGCTTTTTCAACGTTTCCTGCATATTCTCTACCCAAAACATAAGTTTTTATTTATATCACTTTGAAAAACTTACTGATATATAGAATTCATTCACCAAACATTAATAGTTACATCAAGTTCAAATTAATGACCTTGATTAACTAAACATGCAATCATTCTCAAAAAAAAATTCAATTTAGCACACACACTCCCAAACCAGTTCATCTTGTTTAGCACTTGGAATTTTGAAAATCAGCTCTCCAACATCAGTTGTCGAAAATCTTTTTGGATTTTTCAAAATTTTATGCTAAAACACACTAAAATCTTTTTGGATTTAAGGAAATAAACTATATACAAACATCTTTTTGTGAGCGTGTTAGGGGATCATATCTGCTGCCAACAAGACACAAGCACCGTTAAGCTTATTTCATACTCAACTTTAAACAGTTCTCGTAGATTGTCGATATACTGATCCTCTTAAATTTTCACACAACTTTCAATCTGTTCGGGATACGGATTTAATGTTTTAAGACTTAAACTTTTACATGTGTCCCACCTCAGTATATACTCCTGTATCTAGATCCCAATATTCAGTCTTACAGGTGAGTATACCTAGATGGTATCTGTAATGGGGTGAACTGCGAGGGCCGTGAGAGCTCAGGTCGATACTTCCGTATACGCAGAGACATGTCAAGATCACCGGTGTGACCCTCAGCTTCCATCGTAGTAGCATTTGGTTCCTCGTCAAAAGTCGGAGCGGGTTCCGCTTCTGAGTCGTCAGAGTTGTCAAATACTGGAGCTGGTTCCTCTGGTGGTTCGTGTATCGTTCCACTCGGGCCTGCCTCATGATCGTTTGTACCCCCGGTGGGTTGAGAAACCACAAGCGGTCTAGGCATTTGTTCTTGCACCATTGACTGCTGATATTGATATAGAATTGCAAGTTCCTCATCACTCGGCTGATCCGGTAGATGGAAGGACTCCCAGAGTTTATCATAGTCGAACAGGAATCTTTGTTCGGGAAGTTGTGGAGATGCAGTGTGTTTCTGACAATCCACATGCTGAACTTGTATTACTTTCCCCAGGCACGGCACAAACACTCTCTTCAATGGGCTCGCGTAACCTACAAAGAAACCATCATTTGACTTAGCCCCAAATTTACCATTTTCATCAATAAAAGTACATGGAGACCCAAAAGGCTCTAGAAACTTCAGATTGGGCTTATATCGGTGTAGCAACTCAAAACTTGTCTTTTTGTACTTCTTGACGGTGAGTACTCGGTTCAAAGTGTAACAAGCTGCAGCCACTGCTTCGCTCCAGAAGAAGATCGGTAACTTGGAATCGGCTAACATCGTTCGAGCAGTTTCTATTAGGGTTCGATTCTTTCTTTCAGCAACTCCGTTCTGTTGTGGAGTGTATGGTGCGCTGAATTCATGAAGAATCCCCTTTTCATTGCAGTACTCGAGCATCTTGTTATTCTTGAATTCCGTTATCACTACGTATTCTTCGGATTGGAAACTTATATAGCGTCTCCATCTTTTTAAACAAAACCATCAGCGACTCAAACGTCTGATCTTTTCTTTCCATGCATACTACCCACGAGAATCTTGTGTAGTCATCAGTGACTACCAAGCAGTATAAATCACCACTGATGCTCTTCACATTGACCGGCCCGAAGAGATCCATGTGGAGTCTCCAAGCGGTACTCTAATTGAGTTCAGTAACTTCTATGGGTGTGACTTCCGAGTCTGCTTTCCCTTTTTACAGGCTACACAATCATCAGACAAATGAAAATTCTTTAAATTCACACCTTCGACTAAATCGTTATGTACCAGAAAATTCATTTTTCTAACATGTATGTGGCCCATCTTTCGATGCCACATAATAGACTCTTTCTCGGTTGCTTTCGTTTTAGACACAAAATATTGTTTTTGATGATTTGTTGGTGTTGCGACACTCATATCAAGAATATACAAGTCGTTCTCCTGTGGAGCGCGCAACAGCACCATATCATCAGGGATTTTAAACCCAGGTTTTAAAACCAGACATTCGTTTTTCGTGAAATGTACAGTAAACGATTTATCACAGATTTGAGAAATACTAAGCAAGTTGTTTTCCAATTCTATGATGTAATTCACTTTCTCAAACGAAATGACCCCATTAGTCAGGGTTCCTTGACCCACAATCCTGCCACCCTGGTTTCCGGCAAATCCCACGTAACCTCCGTTGATTGATTTTACGTCGTAAAGCAGTGCAAGCATTCCCGTCATGTGTCTAGAGGCCCCACTGTCCATGTTCCATTTTGATATAATTGACCTGGGCAGCCCCTGCAAACAATACATCAAATCATTCAAACAATGATGCCCATGATTTCTTGACTGGTGACACACTTCCAAACACTAAATCACACGGCACATCAATCTTTTGAAATTTAAACGTGACATTCGGAACATCAGTTTTAGCTTTTGGTTTTACTTCATTTTTAATTGGAGGAAATTCCGACTCAAATTCTGCAAGAAACTTGTCAAGTTCAAACTCAAACTCTGTAACATCATCTTTTGAAACCTTTGTTTCGTTTTTCAAAATGTTTTTCATCTTTTTCTCCTCGACAGTTGGTTTTGATTTCACAACCCATGACTGATTTTCAAAAACTTTCGTTTTCGGATAAATCTTTGAAGTCTTTTGAGACTTTGAAGATTCGCCAATCTCGAATGTCGATTTCGGCTTATCTTCCGACTTCAACGATTCACCCCTCTTCAAGATGCGGATTGGTGAAACCATTTGTGTTTTACCCTTTTTGTCATCTGGTGACTTAGGTCGAGGTTTTTGAACAACATGTTTTACTACAGGTTTCTCAAAAACTTTCTTGCATTGTTTTTCCATGTGTCCGATTTCATTGCAGCGATAGCAAATTCTTTTGTCATACTCGACAAAAGTTGATCTAAACGACTCTTCTTTTAGTTTCTTCGCCGCATTGAAATCGTCCACGGCTTTCTGACTAAAGATGTATTCTTTCTCATTATCCACACTTGGACCAGCGACAAAAACATCATTCATTTTATCTTTTGGTTTAACAACTTTCTTAGCCATCTTTTTCTCAAAACCAATTCCTTTGTTTTTAAAGTTGTTTCCATTTTTCTTGTTGTTACTATTCCTTTCCCACTCTTTCTTACCCGAGTTGTTAGAACGTGACGTAACAAACGAATTTTTCGGTTTTGAAAAGAATTCTTTGTTGTTTACTTCTGCAATATCAATTTCAACCAATTTGAAAACTTTTTCAACGTTTTCAATTTTTGCGTTCTGAAACGGATACTCGAAATCAGAATAAAGCTTGTCAGTTCCAATCATAGTGTAAACCACCACAATCGGATCATCATTCTTACCTTTGTCTGATTTCGGTATGAAACGGTCTAAAAGTTTCCCTCATCTTCAGAATCAGTAACAGACTTCTCAGAATGAGATTTCATGGTCTCAGCCTCGGAGTTATCACTTTCTTCATCTAACACTTTGTCAATAACAGTCTTGATGATCTGTGACTCGTTTTCCGTGTCAGACGGAGAGAATGTAACATCTATGCTCTCTGGCAATTCTTCCTCAATTGTCCTTAAATTGAGGTTCAATGCAGCGTCCACCCCATCTGGATACTTTTGAGTATAATGATTCCACATTGGGGTGGAACACTTTTAAAGACTGGTGTTGCATGAGGCTGTTGTGGAACAATCTGCTCAAGGACATAGGACGATGCAACATAGCTCATCAATTTCTTATCGATTCGCTCATTCTCAATTTTAGTTAATTCTAATTCTTTCTTTAATGATGCAATTGTGTCAAGATGAAAATTAACTTCCACTTGTTTATCAAAAAGTGTTGCTTTTGCGAGTTTCGTTGCTTTATCATTTTCGACACTTTCTTTTTTAATCATCTTAATTGATCTGGCCAATGTATCATATGCCTCTTTAACTTGTCCTAGATCAAATTTTAACATGTCAGAATTATGTTTCAATTCCTGAAACTTAGCGTCTTTTTCAAGACACTCCATGCAAGGTTCTAAACACTTTTAGCATGGGGTTTCAGACTTTGAAATCACTTTCTCAACAACCTCTGCTTCATGAGCAATTTTCACTTCCTGTTTACCGACATCTTTGGACTCTGACTCAGACACTTTCTCAGATTTGACTCCCTCAATTTCCGACTCCTGGTTTGACTCCTGTTGAACTGACTCGGTACCGACAGACTCAGTTTTCACAAATTCTGTGTCTACCTCTTTCAGTTTCGCCATGAGCGCCTTGTCAGCAATTTCTTTCAAAGTGTCTTCCGTCATTTCCTTTGTCACATCGATCATCTCCTCGACATACTCTTTCTTCTCCTCATATCGTGGACACAGTCCAGTCGTCGGTTCTTCAAAGAAACCTGCAAAAGATTAAAAAAATTTAGGAGGCATGATAGATCTCAAAGAACTTGCTAATACCTCCTGCTCAGACTGGTAGTAGTATACTTCTGTAGCTAGCTCCTCAATATCAGTTATACTATCCATAGTAACATCTTCAACCACCATTTCAGGCTCAACAACAACCTCAGGCTCTTCAATTATTTCAACCATCATAGCCTGTCCATCACTTCCCCGGATGTATTTATCCCAGCTAAATCCCTCAGCTACTTTCTCGTCATCCTGGTTCACAATGAGATCTTTCTCAGGTTTGTTCTCGATTTGTGGCCTTTGAACTACAGGTTGCTGATTCGGTCAGTGGTAGATTGCCTGTCTGTAATAATCATTCGTGAATGGATTCTGATGATTATTCACTTCTCTGTTCAGGCATTCCCTTTTGAAGTGGCCTCTCACTTTGCACTTGAAGCAGGTTACTTTAGACTTGTCGAAACCTAGCTTCTGATCAGGTCCAGAAAGACTGTTTCTGCCTGTGATCTCCATAAAGCGTTGTGCCCTCCTCACAAGACTAGCCATGCCCCATTTAATGTCTATCAACTCAAGCTCCTCTAGGTCTATCTGATCGTAATCCTCTTTGGTCATGTCCGGATTCCCGATCTTACCCGCTACCAGAGATTCATACGACTCTAACACAGAAGCCAACAATGCAATGCAATGTGTTGCTTCGCAGCTGAATCAGTGAACTCATTTCCATTCTTGATAGTAACTGCGATGTTGCATTGGATCCCAGAAACATATGCCTGATTATTTGAGCTGGTTGAGCTTTAAGGTGACGTCTGTTCAGAAGCTTTAAAGTTTGGATCAACACTAGAGAACGGTGACGGCTTGTTTATTTGTGGAGTATTTGATGAAGCAATTGATGTTGTGTCAGCACTGAAACCAGTTTGTATTTTCGGGCTCTGGTTTGTTGTTACAGGAATACTGCCTCTGTAGTACAAAGATACATCTTGTTGAACATTTGCTGAGTTCATCTTTTTGATCTTCAGTAACTCCAACTCATGAGCTTCAATCTTTTCTATGAACCCACTAAGATTTCCAAAATCTGAATTGTTTTTAAACATCATCAGATAAGTGCCCCACTCGTCATATGGTAATGCATCAGACAACTTATCAATCCATTCTTCATTGGTCTTTGTGATTTCCAATCTTTTCATTTCAAGTACTAAATGGCAATATCTTTCGATCAGTTGCTTTGTAGTTTCTCCCTTCATACCGGTAAAAATATCAAACTCCTTCTTGCTCTTGATCATGGACACACTACCTTGAAACTTCACTTTCAATGAATTCCAAATAGATTGAGCATCGTCCTCATGTTGCAACAACACTAAAATATCCTCTTTGATAGCCTGCTGAAGGATACTAATTATCTTTTTCTCGGCTTTGAAATCATTCTGTTCTGCCTCTGTCAGACTTCCGATAAGCTTCACCATACCTCGACCATCAACAAGTGGAACGTACTTTACTTGTATCTTCATCCAGCATTCGAAGTGGTTAGCCTGAACCCAGTTCTTAAATCTGCCTGACCATCCTGCATATTCATCTATGTTCATCAGTTTGGGAGGCTTTTGCATTGTTCCTAACTCATTCTCCATGTTGACGTTTTGCACAAGACTACCCGAGGTTTGCCCTGCTGCCATAAGAAGTTGTAGAAATCTTGATTTTCCATTTTAGGTGACAATTACTGAAAACTTTTTAATTTTGAAAAACAGATGACTTTACTAAAAAACACGTTCTACACAAACTGAACTTCGGACGAAATCACGAACAATATGGACTTTCAAGCGAACTAACTTTCAAGCGAACTCAGTTGTTTTCAAGTGGATGTGGTATTTTCAAGCGGACAGAAATAAATTTTCAAGTGAATCACCTTCTCAAGAGAACTCACTAATTCGCTTGAAACTCCTTTCAACTACTCAAGCGAACTAAGAATTTTTCAAGCGAAATGAACCAATTCGCTTAAAAATACCACACTTTTCAAGCGGACTCAACAAGATCGTTCAAGCGAGATGAGGTTTTTAGGCCATTTTTATCTGATTTAGTCCGAATTTTAAGCTGATACTTTCAAGGGTTTGTTAAAACTCACTTTTACACACTATATTAAAAACTCAGTCCATTTTTGTCCGTCCAAACGTCCAGAAATCCAAAAACTGCAAGAAAAATGCTATGATTCAGGTATATTGGCTCATAACTGGCTCTGATACCAATTGTAGGATCGATTTGTCCGACCAAATGAGTCAATGTGAGTCAATACACACTATTTGAGTGGCGGAAACACTCAAACAGATTAGAATCAGATAGAATGGAGTAGAAAACAGAAGAATATCACTTTAACACTTGTTTCTCATTCATATATCACTTGATAAACCAGCAGCAGTTCGGTACAAGAATAATGGGACTATTACAAATGAGAAGCTAGAACACCCTATATATAGGCCATGCATTTCGCTTGAAACTTCCATGTGACAGTTCAAGCGAACTAACAATTTACAACTCAAGCGAACTTTCATAAAAAAATAATATAAAAATCCTATTTCGTGTACTGTTTCATGTTTCGATTGTGACTAATCCATGTGCATCTTATCTCATGACATAAGATGTGATGCCATCTTTATGATGTCATCATCAAAGATGATGACATCATTCTTGTTCAGAAACGCAACGGATCCAAGACTCGATATAAGACGAAGTCAACAGACATATGCACCAACATACATGATACGTTCCATGTATCCAACCTCAAGAAGAGTCCAACACAAGAAGACGTGATCATCCCTGCGGATGAAGTGCATATTGATGATGCCCTCCGATTTACAGAACAGCCCGTTGAGGTTACCGACTGGAAAGTCAACAAGACCAGGAGGAGCAGTGTAAAACTTGTCAAAGTACGTTGGAACACTAAGCACGGACCTGAGTACACGTGGGAACGTGAAGACCAGTTCAAAGAAAAGTATCCCCACCTGTTCAAGAAGACTCCTGCGAGAGTTAGTTCAGCCTGAATTTCGGGACGAAATTCTTTTAACGGGGGGAGACTGTGACAACTGGCACAAAACCGGTAATTTCCGTACACTTTAATTATTGTTTAATGACTGCAATTATGTGTTTAAATGTCAACATTGTCTGATTACCTACTATACAAGTGAATTCATGCACGTTTTATACTACAAATATTGCTTTATGCATTAACAAGAGCGTTGCGTCAGAAATACTAGTAAACTCACCGGTAAGACACATTGTGTCAACAATTCTACAGAAAGCAGTCAGACAATAAAATTGGAGCCTAGGTGTAGGTCCAACAACAAGAATACATTAAAACCCAAGATTACATACAAGGGTTTATATATAGACATTACGGAAGCTAAAATACGCACTAAAAAGCACCCGAAACGCACTTTAAGTGCAGAATTTTAATAAATTCAGCTCAAATCAGCTTTTAAACATATAAATATCATGTAGAAATTACGTTTTATCATCCAGAATACTTCCCTAAGTGTCGGGAATTGAAAGGGTTACAAAAGGGTACTTAAAGGACACTAACCGGTGCAATTTAGCACTTTAACGAACCGGTATCTCACCGAACAACCGGACACTACCCGAAACATCAAATTTTTACTAGAAGCACTGTTTTATTATTTCAGGGCTAGTCATGATCACCGGACACCCTAACAGACACTAAAATAACTAGTAACTAACCTACTTAACTATACACTTGGTTATGGAATACAAGGTGACTAATTAGTTCACATTTACAATTAGACCCCCTCCCTAAATCCTAGTGGGATCGGCCCACATGCCTAATTGTAAGATTTTGTGAATTAATTAATAGATGGTGCTTGTACTTTAGAAGACATGAAACCCTTTGGTTAAACAATTGTTGGAGGATATAAGAACAATCCACTAGAACACTAACCTCACTTCATCTCACCATTTTCACCACACTCCTTCCTCCTCCCCTCATTCTTGTTCTCGGTCACTTACACCCACACTACCACCACCATTTTCATTCATCCTCCAAGCATTCTAAGGTGACTAGAAGGTGTAAGAAGGTCGCTAACGAGGCTCGGTGCTCACGGAACTTGAAGGACCTCATTCGTTTGCTTTTAACCACTCAATCTTCATCATCGTTCTTCCCTAGCTTTAAGCTAGTTGTAAGCATCTTGAATACTCTCATTTACTTCTATTTTTAGTGGTTAAAAGACTTGTTATGTTGAAAATCTTAAGAACATTAAAGAATATGAACATGAAACTTGAACATAAAGTATATATACATGATGAATCTTGATGAAATAATGATGTTTTGCTCATGAATGATGTTTGTTGTTGTTGTTTATTTGAGATGATGATTAATCATCACATGAAGCTTGCTAGGTGATGTTTAAACACTTAATCTAGCAAGTAGGGGGATGATTATGTAACATCCTAAAATAATCATCTTATTGTTAAGACAAGAACTTGAAGAATGAATGATTTCTTGGAAAATATTAAACAAAACAAGCCAGTAATCTTGTGAATCTAAGATTCATGAGTGGTTTTTCTAAAAGAACCAAGTTTAAAGTATGATTTTTAGAAGAACTTGGTTTTTACTTAAACCTACACTATTTTTTTTATTAGAAAGACAAGTGTATAAACACTTATGAAGCAAGAAAAATACAAAAGAAATATTTTTAGAAAAATCATCCTACAAGTTGTAAAGAATTATATTCTTTAAAAATGAAGTTTATAGAGAAGCAATCACACTTTAAAGGGTAACAAGACTTACTAAATACACTAGTAAGTTACTACACATTTCTATAAATTTTCAAGTTCATGAAATAGAGAAATTAGTGTATGTTGTTGATGATTGTTGTAGAAAGTGATTGATGATGATTTTTAAAAGAAAATAAACACATGTTTTGAAAACATGGGAAACCTCCATTTTTAGGGGAAACTCTGTCAAAATTTCTATAGAATTTTGACACTTAGAAAAATATAAGTTTCGAGAAACTTATCCCCTAAAAATGTGTCTAGAAAGTTTACTAAGGTTTCCCTAATTTTTGTGATAAGAAATGATGATTTCTTTAAGATTAAAAATTGATATTAAGTATGTATATTTTTGAGAAAAATATATATATTTATTGATCACCAAATTTTGTGCTAAGTGTATGTAGTATGTATTATACGTAATAGTGTATTAGGACTTGAAAATACACTAAATGCTCTTGAGAAGTAAAAACATAAAAATACACATACAACATACAAGATACATAATTCGGGTGCAAAATACAAAAAGATTACATTTATTTTTGAGAAAATAATATAAGTAAGACACTTAGTTAAAAGTATAAACTATTTTTAACACAAGAAAACGTATACAAAAGATAGTGACTTGTACGTGTGTGATACAAGTCTAGTGACTAACGTTAAGGAAACACGTATAGGTCACGACGCTAATTAAGCAAATCCGGTGAAGTTTACGACGCAAGGAACGCAAAGTTGTGAGTTCATGCTCCCCCTTTTCTTTAACTGTTTTTGGTTTTATAACTTCGGGGGTGAAATACATGTTACAACTGTTACAATATTTACAAATGGTATGATGGAGTACAAAAACATTCAAGTGAAACATTCTAGATCATGTCTCGAATAGGGTACCATAAGCACCATTAATCAACGTATACATTCAGACCGCAGAAAAAAAGGTTAGATCTAATGGGTTTCAGGCAACCCCACTCTTGGCCTACTTCTACCAATGAGTGCTTCTGTGTCTCAGTCAAAGTCGACAAAAATGCCTAGGTTTGGTGGCTTCCTATGTCGTGACACATGTTAGTGGCCTTGCAAACCACTAGCGATCTCACACATTCAAACATTCATAGTACAGAGTTACAGATACGTGTTACAAATACATTCAAACATTCATAGTATAGTTACAGATACGTTTTACAAGTTACATTCAAACATTCATACATTCTACAAGTTACATACCATGTTTTCATTCAAGTATTTAAACATTCAAAACAATCACTGCATGAATTCACACCAACATTTTGTTGACGTTTTTCCAAAAACTCACATGTATTTCAGGTAACTAAAGGTGGATGTGTGCGCAGTCTTACTCATGCTCATGGATGTCGTTTATGTTTGTCTTAAATAAGTTGTAAACTTTCAGACAATATGTTGTTTCGTGATGTAAACTCTTAACTGTGTTTTCCGTTATGTAATGGTAAGGACGTTTGAAGTTATTTTTATGAGCATGTAGTTTGTTTACCTTTCGTATGCAATGAGAACCTTTCATGATCACACCTCGTGCTTCCGCCGCAGAAAGGGGTGTGACAATAAGTAAGCTCTCGGGCAACTTCATCTCTTTGGTTACAATCCATCCAAGCTGAAAACATTAAACAATTCATTAACGGCCGATTGAGGACTAAGTCAATATCATCGTCTTCACCGTATACAACATTTTGTTGGTTCGGAAGATGAAATGGGAGACGAATAACAGCTTGGTGCCTATAATGAACATCAAATGCGAATATACGCCATGATGCCTCACATGCAGACAAATATCGACAATCATAGTATTTTTTTATTCTCATCAACCGGCGGGTCAGGTTCGTTTCATGTGTTACTTTTAACAATGGAGACGGTAACACGATCAGGCCCTTTGTTGATATATTTAAATAAATACTTTATAGATCCAGCTTGATTGCACCATTCAACATTGATGTGGGACTGATATCTCCTCAAAAGTGTTTTGTTGTAGGGAACAACAAATCTGTTATCTAGCTTAACTCCAGATTTTTCAACAAACATTCCTGAATCTCTTCTTCTATAGAGAGGAAAACCATCCATGTCGACAGACGTATGATCACGGAATCTCTTTGGAAAGCCCTTAGAACACTTATTATCTACCATGCATGGGCAGTTGACGTTGTGAGGACCACAAGGACCATGAATCATGAAATCACTGACAAGAGTATACAACTCTGGATCATCGTTTCGGTCAGGAATTTCAGCAGAAATGAGGGGATCAATGTGTTCAACAGCTGGAAACTTGTGATCAGGATGCATAAATAAACATATATGCGTATGCGGCAACCCACGCTTCTGAAACTCCACCGTATAAACAACTACAAAAAGTAAAGAAAATAAAATATTAAATGTTTGTATTCAATTTTTAAATATTAAGAAGAAATGAAGCTTAATAGTAAATTTGTAAAAAATACCTGCTGAAACTTTACCAAATATTGAGTTATCCTTCAAGTCTTTAATCAAAGCATTGAGCTTGATTTTAAACAATCTAGAGAGGATATCAGGCCTGTCTTCAGGACTTAAATTGGTGTCCTTAAGATATCTTTTAATTTCAGGCCATTTAGGATTGCATGTCACAGTTATAAAAACATCTGGATATCCATACCACTTACACAGAGACATTGCATCCAAATAGTTCGGCATCATATACCGAGCACCTCCAGTGAATGACGAAGGCAATATGACACGCTTTCCAGTGTTGGATACATTTATATTACCATGGTTACATAAATTGGAGAGGTTCTCAAAAGTATCACATCTTAGAACCTTCTGTTGAAAACGTATGTAATTTAGTCGCTCAGTTTCAATCATGGTATACGCATCAACTAAGAATTGTTGAAATAGGCGACGTGAATTTAGAATTAATGAAAAAACACCATGCCTATCTTGTATCCTGCATGCAAAGAATTCTCTCATAGTGACATATGTTCGTTTGGTTGATGTAGAAGGAGTAACACCTTTATGAGGAATATCAATTCTGTAGCAATCATCACCACAAGGAAACAAAAGTGGATACTGGAGAGCAAGATACGATGGATGTAACTCACTAATACGTTGTAGACCACCAGATTTCGTTTCTATAATAATATCTCTGTTTTCTAAGGAATCGCCAATGTCACCAACAATTAAAGCTGCCACTTCAGAAGCAGTTGGTAAGTTGTATGTTCTTCCATCTTGTTGCCTTCTTCCAATGAGCCGCAACTTTAGCTCAGTATTACAGTTATCTTTAAAAAAATCTCTTACCATGCAATATGTTTTAACCAAAACATTCTCCGAGTCTAACATATTCTGTATATGTTGTATAACTTGAAGATCAAGATCCAAAGACGTTGATGAAGAAGCTCTATTATATTCACTAAAGAAAATCAAAACATATAATATTAATTTAAAATTAAAAAAGATTCTTAAAAAATAAAATAGTTACATTGAATACGTACCCAAAAGCAGATTGTCTATTTGAAAGTTCATTGTCAGTATCATATATATAAAGCTGGGAGAATTTTGGTTTAGATCCGTCCTCTGGTAGAAGACTTCCCATTCTATGGTAATTCTGACCACCCAATCGGAATATATAAGGAGCATTGCCTCTGTTAATGGATTTATCAACTTTTCCGCCAATGGAAGTAAATGAGAACATGGAATTGTATCGACGAATGTTCTTGATGAATGACTTGCTTTTTGAATCCAATCCATTAAAAAGAGACTGATAACTTGGTGGTGCTTCCTTCATATTAGGAAGTTGAACTTTACCATATGCACAACAAATTGAATAACTTGAACTAAATTGGATTTTTGTACTCCCTCTACGAGCTTCAACATCCCATAATTTTGCTTGACATATTTGGCAAGTGACATTTTGATCTAAGTGATCAACATAATCTGTTGAAAAATATTTAAATAATATTTGTAAATTTGTAATAAGCAATTATAAAGTTGGAAGCAATTTCAATTAAAATAATTTTTTTGTATATTGTATATTTATGTAAAATGTACCTTTTGAGATGCCCACAAATTCGTCTTTTTTAGTATCACTTTCATTCGATCGTCTTTTATCCAAAATAGTCTTTCTTAAATTTCGCCTTTGTTGACTGTTAAAATTGTCCATGGAATTATTTAAACCTGTAACAAAAAAAATATAAAAATTAATGATGCAAAATAAAATATAAAAAAATGAAAATATTATGGTGTTACCATTTAAGTATTCTGATGTAATGTCAGAGACAGGACTTCTAGTATTTCCATTGGTAAAAGATAGTGAATTACATAAACGATTTTCTTTGATGACATTCTCTTTGTTCTTAGCCTTTCTTGTATCCAAATACAATTTTCGTAACTTTCTCCTATGATGACTCTCAATATTGGTAGAGTTTGTGTTTAAAACTGTACAAAAAGATAATATTTAAGATATAGGAATTTATTAGAAAAAATAAATAAAACATTAAACAAAATAATTACTGAGACGGTTAATAGATATTGGTGTAATATTTGAAAAGGGAGTTGTATTTGTGCAATTATTTAAACCTGTAATAAAATTATATAGAAACGAATCATGATTAAAAAAAAGAAAATAAAAATAATATTAACAAAATGTATATGTGATAATGAAAATAAAAATTGGTAAGCGGTATATTTGTAGATTTGTAGATTTTTTATAATAAAAGATTTTTAATATAGTACCTGTTGTAATGTCAGACAAAGGGCTTCTAATACTTCCAATGGGAGAATTAGTAAAAGATATTGAATTACATAAAAGATTGTCTTTGATGACATTCTCTTTGTTATTAAAAACATTCTCTTTAACACCGTTGTTAACTTTTCTTCTATCCAAATACAGCTTTCGTAACTTTCTCCTGTGATGACTCTCAATATCGGTAGAGTTTGTGTTTAAAACTGTAAAAAAAAAATTAATTAAGATGTAGGAAATTATTTGAAAAAATAAATTAATAAATCATTAAACAAAAAAATTATTGGGAGTGTTAATAAATATTCGTGAAACATTCGACAATGGTGTTGTATTAATATTGGGATAATGATGTATATCTCAGATAATAATAAAAATAAAGTCAAAAATTATATCTTACCTGGAGGAAAAGAAATTCTACTAATAATTAAAGTTAAATCATAATCTGTTTAATATTACAAACTTGTTTCAATTCAGTTGGTTTTAAAACGTCAAAAAGGTAATGGAAAAAAATAAAAAATGTTAATTTAAAACACAATTGGAAAAAAATATATACATGTTAATAATAAAACTAATTTTAACACAATTTTAACACAGATTTAATAAAAGTAAAATTAACACTGCTCAAACTAAAATTTAGAAATATAAAACCAAGGATAAATTTAAATAACCAAATCCAAAAGGCACAACCATCATTCCTACATCAAGTGACTTAAACAACATAAGTTTTCAAAAACAAATAATAGATATCCTAAACATGGAATAATAATTGTCTTAACAATGGATAGATGTGATCATTTTTCCTTCTTAGGAATCAAAAGTGACTTAGAGCCTTCATTCAAAGATAAAGGATCTTTACTTCCAGAGTCGTCACGATCATAATCTTCCGCAAGAACACGCTTCAGCTCAGGTTGTGCCTTCATCTTTCCTGGCCTTTTGTTACGCAAAGCCATACCACCAGCACTTGAATCAATCAATGAAACCGGAGTCTCATAAACGTTGTTCAATGGTATAGAATCCTTCAAATTCAAGTAAATAGATTTGTTAAAATACAAAAACGTTTGTATTTAGAAATAGGAATGTGTTTAAAAAAATAGATAGTACCTTCTGGTTAGTAGTATGTTTTCTCGTCTTGCGCTTCTCTTTGCTATAAGTGCTGAATTATAATTTAAATAGAAAATATGGATTAGAAATATAGAATTACAAAATCTAAAAGATTGAAAAAACAAATAGAAATAAAATGCGGACCTTCATTGCAACCTAAAGCAGCTTTTGTTGCTGACTCGACATGATCATAAGAATCCGCAAGATTACGCTTCAACTCGCAATGTTCACTTATCTTTTCAGCATTTTTGGTAGCCAAAGATATTGATCCAGCACTTGAACCAATCAGTGACATCGGAGAATCATCCTTAATATGGAAATGAATTGAAATGAAAATAATATATTATTATAAACAATAATAGCGATGAATAAGAATAAATGAATAAATAGATTTTGTCATATAGTTTGTTTAAAAATAATACCTTCAGATCGACAGTATCAACACTTGCAAAATCACCAGATGAGAGATTCATAGAGTTTGAAAGATCAACCTACATTATAAACAAAGAAGGCTATGTTAAATTGTTGAATAAAGAATGTAGGTTAAATATATTAAAACTGTAAAAAATTAAGATCAATATAATTAGATACTTACATGGTCAATCCCTATCTTTGATTCAAGCTGAGAAATGATTTTAGGATCATCAGAAAATCTTTTGACAGTGAATGACTTGTAGTGATTCTGCACATTAAAGTGAGAAATCTCAACCTTAAACGCCATATTTTTTCCAACCAAATTACTAATTTCATCCGGTAGTAAATTATCCATTTCACCCTACATAATAATTTAAGATGTAAAAACAGTGGTACAATATGAGAATGTATAAATTATATAAATTGGGAAAATAATAAAACCAAAAGAGATACATCAAGAAACTTATCAACCAACTCTTGAGCACTCTTTCCAAGTAATTTTCGAGCTACATGATCTAAGCAAGTTAAAGATGCAATACCAGTAGAATCTTGTAACCTAAGTTGGAGTTTCAACCTAAAAAAGAATAATAAAATTGGTATTAATATAGTATTGAAATATAAAATTTTAAATTTAAAGTTATCATAAAGTTAGAACTTTACCGGGGAACCACAGAAACACCTTTTTCATTGCAAACGTCATTTATGCATCGAATTGTCTGCTTCTCCTCAGTTAAATCTAATCCATCCTCTCCATCACTTATAAAATACAGCACACTAACCTTCTTCATACAATCCTTACAAGAATTGTAATACCACTCAACACCAGGAGGGAAACTTATCACTGTACCAAGCACAATCACATTCATTGTCTCCTGAATTTTATTAACTTCATCTATCGTCTTGAAATCAGTTCCAACCAAAAAATCATCATGAACAGTTTTGTCAACTTGAGATGAACCAAAAGGACGGCTTGAAGAACCAACATCCGGTCTTCTTTCAAGTAACCTTCAAATTATTATAAATACAATTAGTCTATAAATTATAAAACATTTCAACATTATGACATAAAATTATATACTGAAACAAATAATAAAACAGTTAATTTGAAAAAATATGTACGTCTTACCTCTTTTGGAAATCAATTAGCTCATCAATGCTTTCGTTCAGATTCAAATTGTTGTTTTGAAAAGAACTGGACACGTATGCCTTACCTACATATTTGACAAAAAAAATCTATTCAAAAAATTAAGCATTGATAAGTACAACAATAGAATGTAAAATATATAGAATTTTAATGACAAAGATAAAAGTAATTAAATAAGTATAAAACCTTCATGAAAGCTATATCTTCCAAACTGCAATATCACAAACACATCACTCGGTTTCTGTTCCAAAAACTTTGACATTTGCACCGCATATTGTCCCCACAAAGTTAGATAAACATTAAGGAACCGACGAATAAAAATTTAATAAAACATGAACTAATTGATAAATATATAAAGGAGATCAAAGAAATAAATAAATTATAACTCTAAGTCACGAAGTTGTAAGCTCATTTTTTTGTTCAATCTCCCATTACTGCTGGTATGATCAACCATAGGAAACCAACCATCAACATAACCAATGATATCTATAAACAAACAAAAGAATAAATTAGAACAATAACAATGGCGTAATACAAGTAAATAAAGATCAAAAGAACAAATTTTAAAATACGGTGGACTTACCAACAGGGGAGTCTTGCGGAATAGCACGATTACGAAGAACATCGAATGATGTAAAAGAGAATCCATGAATTAAACCACCAAAGTCATCAATGTTTCTGATGTTAGTAGAGAAATTGAAAAACAGTTTATGTTTGTGGTTGGTTGGGCGGTACGGAGACACGTTGTCACCAACATCAAACTTAGTAACCATGACACAACTCTTTTCTACCAGCAATCTTCCATACTTTACAAGATAATTACCACCAACACTTGCTTGAATTTTGGTACCCTATCAAACAAATATAACCTTTTAAGATGAAACATAGGATATAAAAAAATTGTTATAAACTGATAAACTACCTCCTCATCCATGAGGATCAGTTCGACCGCATGAATAGCATTCTTGACTTTAAATGATAGTAGCTTCCAAAGCTTAAGTATGCGAACTTTAATAGTCACGTCTGTCTTGGTTACATCCAATTCATTAAGAGAAGTGATGGGAGGGTTCTCCATTGACCTTTATAGTTAAACATTTATTTTAGAAAACAAAATCTCTTATTCATACACAAATTTTAGTTTTTAAAAGACTATATCAATTGTCTGAGGGTCTTTAAATGAACAATTGTTGTGAAACATTCAAGGAGTTTTTGGAATATTTGAAATATCTCTCAATTATAAAACACTGTATCAATTGTGTGAGGGGGAATATTTACGGATGCATAGATCATGTTAGTTAGACATCATCATTTGAAATACAAAAATGGGGTATTGATTATTATTACTGTTAAAAATAATTAAATAATAAGAATTTGCAATATTCAAATACTTAATAAAAACTTAAACATCTTTAAACAGAAGAACTTAATAATTTATGCCAGTTTTGGTCCTCTTCAAATCATAAATCATAAAGTAGTGTATAATTCACAAAAAATTAGAACTTAGACATCTTAAATTAAGTAAACTTAATTAAGTAAACTTAATTTAAAAAAAAAACATAAAACTCTTAAAACAGTCCATAAAACACATTTATATCTATAACAGTCCATAAAACACAATAAAACACCATAAAACAGCAAGAAGTAGTGTATAATTCACGAAAAATCATAAGAAAGTATAAAACAGTCCTTAAAACATGCCCTAAAACACATTTTAGTAGTCACAAAGTGGAAAACTATCTAAATATGTCCCTAAGACATCATAAATCTCTTTAATCACCAGATTAAGAACATAATTCACAAAAAATTACAACTTAAACATCTTTACACAGAAGAAGTTAAGAATTTATGAAAGTTTTGGTCATCTTCAAAAATATTGTGGCTCCTTTGACTAAAACACTAAGAAGTTAAGTATAATCATGGTTGCAAAAGTCGCTAGGTGCTCCCTAGTCGGTCGACCGGGGAGTTGAGAGTACTCGGCATAGGCGGAGAGTACTCGGACATGTAAAATTATAAAGAAATTAGTTTTCGGAAATTAAATATATGGCTAATAACATAAATTTACTAATATTTATAAAAAAAAAATACATGAAAATGATACTCATTATTTCATATGATAGTTATATAAATTATGTTTTATTATTTTTTAAGTCAAACTCGGCCCGAATTGACCTACTAGATCCGATTTTGGCCGAGTTTGACCTCATTTGATCGATTCCGAGTAATTAGGCGGAGTTAGAGAAAGTCGCCTCGGCAGCCAACCTTGTAGTGACTACTCGGGGAGTACTCGGCCTTGGAAACCTTGTTTTACAACCATGAGTATAATTCACAAAAATCTTATAAAATTTGTAAAACAGTCCCTAAATAACATGTATATCAGGAAAAATATAAATCAGACACCAAAACAGTAGCTAAAACACATTGATATCTAAATATGTCCCTAAAACATCATAAATCACTAAAACAGTCCCTAAGAGGTATTGTATAATTCAAACAAAATCTGTTCAAAAATTTAAAACAGTCCCTAAAACACATTTATATCCAAAACATTCCATAAAACAGCATAAAATGTGTCCCTAAAACAGCAAGAAGTAAACTTAATTTAAAAAAAAAACATAAAACTCTTAAAACAGTCCATAAAACACATTTATATCTAAAACAGTCCATAAAACACCATAAAACAGCAAGAAGTAGTGTATAATTCACGAAAAATCATAAGAAAGTCTAAAAACAGTCCTTAAAACATGCCCTAAAACACATTTTAGCAGTCACAAAGTGGAAAACTATCTAAATCTGTCCCTAAGACATCATAAATCTCTTTAATCACAAGATTAAGAACATAATTCACAAAAAATTACAACTTAAACATCTTTACACAGAAGAAGTTAAGAATTTATGAAAGTTTTGGTCATCTTCAAAAATATTGTGACTCTTTTGACTAAAACACTAAGAAGTTAAGTATAATACACAAAACTCTAATAAAATTTGTAAAACAGTCCCTAAATAACATGTATATCATGGAAAATCTAAATCAGACACTAAAACAGTCCCTAAAACACATTGATATCTAAATCTGTTCCCAAAACATCATAAATCACTAAAACAGTCCCTAAGAGGTATTGCATAATTCACACAAAATCTGTTCAAAAACTTAAAACAGTCCCCAAAACACATTTATATCTAAAACAGTCCATAAAACAGCATAAAATGTGTCCCTAAAACAGCCCCTAAAACAACAAAAAGTAGTGTATAATTCACAAAATATTACAACTTAGACATCTTTAAACATTAATATAGCAAGAAGTAGTGGATAATTTAGGAAAAATCATAAAAATCTCTAAAACAGTGCCTAAAACATGCCCTAAAACACATTTTAGCAGTCACAACATGAAAAAGTATCTAAATCACACACTTAAACACATTTTTATCAAAATCAGTCCATAAAACACATGTAATCGTTCAGTTCAAAGCTGAATTACAACTATGGAAAACTATAATATATCTAAATCAGTCACTAAAACACATGTAATAGTAAAAAAATTAACCAAAACGGACTAATAGCAAAATCGGTTCACTAAACATTAACATAAAACGAAAGTTAAGTTCAAAGATGAATTTGGCATACCTGATTTCTTGAAACAACAGCAAACCTTTCTTCAATCAATAACACCCTGTACAAAAATCAAGTTCAGAAACAACAAAAAATTCAGTTCAGAAACCACAAAAGATTAAAAAGTAAACAAAATTTAACAAAAAAAAAATAATAATACCGGAAGAACAAAGCAGATGCACAACGGAGAGGGAAGGAGAAATGGTTTGGCTTTAAAGACTTCATCGGAGGATGAGGGCAAAGAAGAGGAACACAATTTCAAACCTCAATCCGTGTGAATGATGATCTATACCGTCCGATTAACTTACAAATTCAAACACAGCCGTAGGATCTGTGTTTGTTCAATAAACTTGGAGTTTTATGCGAAGATGGGACTGAAAAATCTGTCTTCGTTGAACAACAGGGAGACAGTAGGTGCGATTGTCAAATTTTGAATCCAAACTCGAAAGGGTATTCATCTGTAGGATGCAGAGAAGGAAAGAAGGAGAGAAGAAGAAGACGGCGAGGAAAGGGAAACAATTGGGGATTAGGGATTTGGCTTATTCCTTTGACCTGCAGAAGAGAGAAGAGGATACTCTCTGCCCTCATTAATGCCGTTTGACATTTAGCAACTCTTCAAAAAAAAAAATTAAACCGGAAATTGGATGAGATGACACGTGGACAAAATGAATGTGGGTGTGACAAGTAGGAAAGAGGTAAGGGAGGAGGGCTGTGGGAGTGACACATGGGATTTTTGAACCTTGATTTATTATAATAGGTAGACTTGCCGGTAGGGATGTCCATGGTTTGGTTTAATACCGTGAAGCCGTTTAAACGGATCATCGATTTGATTTCATGGCCGGTTATTTTATTTAAATATCGGTCGGTCAGTTTAGAAATTTTCAACCATACCAAATGGACGGTTTCATATGGAAATCGGCCCGAAGAAAACCCTGGACCGTATGCTATATAATTATAAGTTGGGGCTACACTAATGTTGGCTTTGCATTTTTTAATAGACTAATTCTTAAGTATTTCACTTTCTTCATTTTACGTTTGTGAGGCATTAACCAACTGCCTGTGACAACTGGCACAAAACCGGTAATTTTCGTACAATTTAATTGATACTTGATAACTGCAATTATGTGCTTAAATGTCAACATTGTTTGATTACAAACTATACAAGTGAATTCATGCACGTTTTACACTACAAGATATTGCTTTATGCATTAATGAACAGCGTTGCGTCAGAAATACTAGTAAACTCACCGGTAAGACACATTGTGTCAACAATTTTGCAGAAAGCAGTTAGACAATAGAATTGGAGCCTAGGTGTAGGTCCAACGTCAAGAATACGTTAAAACCTAAGAGTACATACAAGGGTTAACATATAGACTTTCCGGAAGCTAAATTACGCACTAAAAAGCACCCGAAACACACTTTAAATGCTGAATTTTACATATTTCAGCAAAATTCAGCATTGTAGCAAGATTGTAGCATGTAAAAATATGAAAAATTGATCCAGAATACTTTCCTAAGTGTCGGGAATTGAAAGTATCACAAAAGGGGACATAAAGGACACTAAGCGGTGCAATTTAGCACTTTAACGAACTGGTATCTAACCGAACAACCGGACATTACCCGGAACATCAAAATATTACTAGAAGCATTGTTTTAATGTTTCTGAGCAAGTTATGACCACTAAACTCCCTAACACACTACATAACACATTATACACCTAAACACTAAACACTATACTTGAAATTTAATTAGAATACGTAACTTACCATGGGAATTTACACTTTACCCCCCCCCCCCCTACATTACTTACGGTCACATGGGGGTGACCCCACCAAAATATTGCCAAGATCTTACAATATCCATCATGATCTACCTTGGATTCACTTAGATCTTATAAGATATTATGTAATCTTTGAAGATATGGAATGGTTATAAATAAGCACAAAGTATCAAGACCTCACCAACATCTCACTTCACTCCACTCTCTTGCTCTCTCCCTCTTCCTCTCGGCCTAGGTAGTGCCGCCACCACCACCACCATACAACCACCATCCATTCATTTCCATACACTCTCAAGGTTGTAAGAAGGTGTCTTGTGAAGCTTGGTGCTTGTGGATCTTGAAGGACCTCCTCCAATTGCTATTATCCTTCATTTTGTCATCCTCATCTTCTAGTATTCTTCCCTAGCCTTGTTGCTAGTGGTGATCCCTCATGATCTCTTATTACTTCATATTTTGATGAATAGAAGATGATAAATATTGTTAATCACAAGAACACTAAAGAATATGAACATGAATCTTTAACATAAGCTTAAATACATAAGAATATATGTTGATTGTGTTGATTTGCTTCTTGTTGATTGATTATTAGTGTTAGTGATGTTAGACATCATATGGAGCCTACTAGATTATGATTAAACACATGATCTAGTAAGTTAAGGTGGTGATCTTGTGAAGACCAAGATCATCATACTTTATGTCTTCATGAACTTGAATGATGAAGTTGGTTTTCTTATGTAAAAATGATTTCCACAAGATATAAGCTTTCTAAATAGATGATTACAAAAATAATTTTCTCAAGAAACCAAGTTTATTTATGAGATTTACAAAGTCATGGTTTCTAAGTAAACAAATCATATTTTTAGTGTTTAAACAAGACTAGGAACATGATTGTAACAAGAAAAATACAAAAGAAATATTTTTAGAAAAATCATCTTACAAGTTGTAAATGACTAAATCTTTTAATAAAGTTATTTACAAACAAATAACCATGTTTTTAAGGGTAACTAAACCTACTAAATAACATGGTAAGTTACTACAAGTTTTTACAAAAACTTCAAGTTCATGATGTAGTGAAATTTACTTGATTTTGACACTCGGAAAGTGTTGATTGTGTTGTTGATGTTGATGATGATTTAAAAGAAAATAAACACATGTTTTGAAAACATGGGAAACCTCCATTTTTAGGGGAAACTATAATTTTGATATAAATTTTGACACTTAGAAAAATATAAGTTTTTGAGAAACTTATTCCCTAAAAATGTATCTAAAAATATTTACCAAGGTTTCCCTAATTTTTGTGTTAAGAAATGATGATTTCTTCAAGATTAAAATTGATAGTAAGTATATATATTTTTGATAAAAATATATATACTTATTGATCACCAAATTTTGTGCTAAGTGTATGTAGTATGTATTACATGTAATAGTGTATTAGGACTTGAAAATACACTAAATACTCCTAAGGAGTGAAAATACAAAAATACACATACAACATGCTTAGACAAATATAAGAAAATATATTTCTGAAAATATATTTCTTCATAGAATAAATAACTTGGACAAGTTATGAACATGAAATGAAGTTTTGGACAAAATACATAATTCGGGTGAAAAATACAAGATACTTATATTTATTTTTGAGAAAATAATATAAGTAAGACACATAGTTAAAAATATAAATTATTTTTAACACAAGAACAAATACATAGAAGATGGTGACTTGTACTTGTGCGATACAAGTCTAGTGACTAACGTTAATAAAACATGTTTAGGTCACGACGCTAGATAAGCAAAAACCGGTGAAGTTTACGGCGCAAGGAATGCAAAGTTGTGAGTTCATGCTCCCCCTTTTCTTTTAACTGTTTTCAGTTTTATAACTTCGGGGGTGAAATACATGTTACAAATGTTACAATGTTTACAAATGGTATGATAACTAGTACCAAGTATGATGCGTTTTAAGGAATGATACGAGAAATCGTGTCACGAATAGGGTACCATAAGCACCACTAATCGTGTACATACTAAGACCGCAGAACAAAAGGTTAGATCTAACGGGTTTTCGGGCAGCCACACTCTTGGTGAAAACTAGTACCAAGTAGTGCTTTTGTGTCTCCGTCGTGAATCGACAACTAGAAAAATGCCTATGGTTTGGATGTTTCCTATGTCGTGTCACATGTTAATGGCCTTGCAAACCATTAACAACCTAGATACATACATAAATACTTGAATTATACAAGATACATACCATGTTTTCATACAAAGTATACAAACGTTCAATACAAGAACTGCATGAATTCACACCAACATTATGTTGATGTTTTTCCAAAACTCACATGTATTTCAGGTAACTAAAGTGGATGTGCGCGCGGTCATACTCTTGCTCTTGGATGTTGTTTATGTTATTTTGGAATAAAGTTGTAAACTTTTCAGACAATATGATGTCTTGTGATGTAAACACTTAACCTATGTTGTCAGTTATGAAATGTTTGGCATTTGGAATTATTTTTACGAGCATGTAGTATGTTTACCAATCGTATGCAATGAAAACCTTTCATGATCACACCTCGTGCTTCCGCCTAAGAAAGGGGTGTGACACTGCCAACCCAATTACTAACACGGTAATACTTGCATATTATCTCATTTTCATTGTCTAACATATATTCTGTCAAAAACATATATTTTCTGTTAATTTTGCAGTCATGTCAGTTTTGTTTCTTTGATCAGTTATTATTATTATTATTATTATTATTTTTTTTTTTTTTTTTTATTTAGTGATTTAGTAGCAAAGTTATCTCAAATGATTTTAAGATCAATTAATGATTTGTTTCTGGCCTTCTACGATTTGCTTTACCTTTTCAATTGATTAGTGATTTCTTTGTCAATTTTGCATATGTGATAAGCTTTTTATATTGTGTTTTAATGATATTATTAAAGGAACAATCATGTTTTATTTAAATAGAAGAATCATGATATTCGGTAAGATCTTTTCTCATAATTATAGACTTATAGTGTGTTGGATATCGGATGAATTTTTAAGTCCAAGCCATGAAATCAAATTGAAACCAAACCGTTGCTCGGTTTCAATTTTTAACGGTTTGCTTCCGGTTTACAACAATTAAAAAGCGTTACTAACAGTTTGACTCACGGTTTGACCCAAAAACCGTCAAAACCGGACCGTATACACTCCTACTTGCCAGAGGACGCAAAAGGGTATAAATACCAAAGTGGCTTGCTCTTTTCTTAATTTTGAATGTAACTTTCGACAATGCCATTTAACTTATAAAATGGTATGATTATGTATCATGCATAGAGGTGTTGTTGGAAGTCTGAAATCGTATTAATTGTCACCATTTAAAATTGGAAGATGTTTTGTGGTGATCGAGAGTCGGGTTCTGTATTTTATAGTTGCTAACAAAGGTTTACAACTTTTGTGTTTCATATAACATTGAGTCAGCAAGTAAACGTAAGAATGATTGTGCAAAAGAGAAATTGTATCATGAGTTGGTTTCTACTGCAGAAACTGGTTGGGATTTCGGTACTTGATGATTAGTTTAAAGATTAAATTTCTATTGTTGTGACTTGCCTTCATATAATTGTAATATGACGGTCACATTTGAAGCGAGTGCTATTTAATTTACCGGAAATTGTTGAATACCTTGTATAAAAATATTTACAGACTTATAAATTCTGTATTTTATATTGTTGAACCCGTGTAACACACGGGCAATAACCTAGTATTAAATAGAATGAATTGCAAGTTTTGTTCTTTATCTTTATGTGTTGAGTTATTTTACAAAGGAGTATAAAAATAAGAAGTTTAAGAAGTCACTATAGAGTGACAACTGTCCCGAAAGAAATCAAGTGGAAAGGGTAATTTTGTCAAAGAGAATAAAAAAATGATCCACATGCAAGTCACATGCTATTTCCCCCCTATTTTTTAAACGTCCATAACTTTTTATACGTCATTTGTTTTTTGAAAAAAAAAATTATACCATAAAATCGAGCGTCTTTTTATCTTTAATATGAGTACCATATTGTTACATTTAGAAAAAAAATCGAAAACCCAGTTGCGTATTACACAATGAACATAACGTAAAACACAATGAGAAAACCCAGTTACGTATTACACAATGGACATAACATAAAACATAATGAGTATCAAACTAAAAACACAATGGAAAATAGACTAACACCACACAATCGATGACAACAGATAAAAGACACAATGGACATAACGTAAAATACAATGACTATTAAACTAAAAACACAATGGAAAGTAGACCAAAAAAGACAATCAATGACAACACATAAAAGACACAATGGACATAACGTAAAACACAATCAGTATCAAACTAAAAACACAATGGAAAGTAGACTAAAAACATAATTGACGACGACTGATAAAAGACACAATAAATGAGATTAAATAAAAGACACAATGGACAACAAACTAAAACACAATGAGTATCAAACTAAAAACACAATGGAAAGTAGACTAAAAACACAATTGATGACGAGAGATAAAAGACACAATAAGTGAGATCAATAAAAGACACAATGGACAACAAACTAAAACACAATAGACAACAGACTAATACACAATAAACAACAGATTAAAACACAATGGATAGCAGAATAAACACAATAACTAGAACCTATAACACAATACTAGTGGGAAGGCCCGCGCGTTGCAGCGGGTGTCCCGACTAATATCAGATTCAATTATGTCTATCACGAACCACAACTGATATTCAATATATGAATTTATGTAAGTTTCGTATATTTTCTATTGTGTACCTCAACAACGGCATCAAAGGAAGATAAAAGAATTTGAACTTTTACACATCCATTTTCATCGTAAAATTCTAAATCTCTACTACATCAACTTACATTGAAAGTCAACTGAAGTCTACTAAGATAAAGAATGAACAGACAGATTTGACAAGATCCTCAAAACGTTTCAACTCTTTAACATACTATGAAACTCTCAAATTGATTCGATAAATAAGGTTCAGATCTCAAGCACACTGACATCCATCGAATTGATATTGACCTCAACTACACATAGAATACTTCTGATTAAGCAAAAACAAAGCATAAAAAACCATATATGAAGTAAATATTAGAATATCATTAAACAGAAATATAAAGCAGTTCAACAAAAATGAATGTCAACCCCAAATGTCAACCAGAACATAAAAATAACCTACAAAAGTTGAAGACAACCATAATCCAAATTGCAGATACTTTGAAAACATATTGTAGACAAAAAAACATATCACAGCCTCCTTCCTCTTCTCCCACTCTTTCGACGAGTGCTATCTGTTGGAATTGGTGTCACGTCCTCTGTCATCATCAAAACATACAACTTACTTATCAGCTACTCCATAAACATAAATAAAAGTTCTTCAAAGAGCAAAAATAACAAATACAAAAATTCGTATATAAAAAAATAAAGAATATAAGCATACCAATGTGACCAATCTTCATGCCAGAATGGGCAACAGCTCTGAGGGCAAACTGTGCACTTGTACCGGGTGTCTTTGTCTTGTTATCTCCAGTTGCCCATAGTTTTATGTGGAGGGCATTGATTCCAAGCTCCAGTTGTTACAACATAAATTTGTTAGTTGTAATGTATCAAACAAGAACAAACTTCTATGATTACCATATAGCAAGACACTAAAAGAAACAAGTAAAAACCTTGCATCTTGTTGAAACATCTTGTGCAGCAAGCATAGCTGCTTATGGAGACGACTCATCTCTATAAGCCTTTACCTTCATTCCACCTAATGAAAAAAATAAAAGGATAGTAGATAAATATTAAGATATAAAAACTATAAACCAAACACTCAATAGCATTTAAATTACAGTAAATATCTTGCGGAAAAAATATTAAAACTACAAGCTACTAACCACTTTCGAAAAAAAAATATGTTGAGAAAAAGCCTAGACAAATAAACTTAATTCATGTTCTCTTTGCAATGGATCAGGAAAACAATGTGCAATCATGTAATTATATCTCTCAGTATGAACAAAATAAAACATTGCTCGTAAAAAAATTGAACATACAACACATGTTCCTAGCGGAATATATATTATATACACATGAGTGTTTTTAGCATTTACTTAAGGGTTTTAACTTCAATATCAGTTACGACTTTTAGTTTGTATATAGATTAGTGCAAGGCAAAACCCTTCAAATACTAATAGTTAATTTCCTCATCAATTCAATAAATGATGGCCTTGATGATCATTACTTATTAGTACCCATAACTTTTTGAATTGTTTTTATTTAAAAAGGTGCCAAAATCCCTAAAATGCCTCTAAAGTGTCTTAAATTTTTTGGACAATGTGCAAGTTTACCCTCTCTAAAATAGCTTGGCTCTCTTGCTTCAAAATATGTACACAATGTAAAAGTACTATTAGGGTAGAAAACCTATTTATAGTCAATATAAATCTATTTATTATATATATATATACATACTATTAAATCATGAAAATCCCAAATGTTGCATGTCTAACATTTAATTTAATCAATTAATTTCTTTAATTGTTATAAAAGTTTTATTTAATTCCTTAATTTAATTCAATTAATGGAAGACATAAGTGGGCATGGATTCCATGGATGAAATGTCTAGATTGCCCTCAAAGTGTCTTAAAACTTTGGAGAATGTCCAAGTTTTCTCCCTCTAAAATGGCTTGTTTCATTTGTGAATGGTGCTACAAGATTTGCATCAGACAACTTTGTGGTCATGCATGAACACTCCTTGACTACGTTGAATTATCATGAAGTAATCAACGTATCTATTCGGGATTCACTCGGTTATGTAGGTGGACCATTTATTTTGTTAGTTATATGAAACAAAAAACCATAATTCATTTGTATACACACAACAATAGTCCATTTAATTAATACATAAAACCACTAAATATTATTTAGATAGATATGTTAATAATATGCCCATCGAGTTGAACACATCGTACAAGATATTCACCAAAACATTGCAGAATGATTGATTTTGTCCATTCGTTTTGTTTTATAAATATGTTAATGATATGCCCATCGAGCCAAACGCATCGTACACGATATTCACAAAAAATTGTAGAACGATTGATTTGAAATGAAATAATTAACATCAGAATAAAAAAAAAAACTTATGAATGGAAGTAAGAAAAGATTAATATAAAACTCCATAAAATAATAAAGTTTATATCTACACAAGATGGTGAAATTTTACACGCTATATCATTGGTAATGTTCGTATCTTTGCAGTCATGCCTCATTCCTTCTGTACATATCATTGGTTACGTTTGTATCTTGGTAGTCAAGCGTCATTCCTTCTATACAACCAGTTTCTCCTTTAAATACAACAAGCCACAAAGAGTAAAAAAATTTCACAAAAAAATAACAAAAAATATTATATTTTAAAATACCAAATTACCGAAGGATTAGTACCATGAGAATGAGATTCAGGGTTTGTTGAAGTTTTAGAAATGGTGTCATTCTTCTTCCTTGATGCATCTCCCATTTTCTTTGGACCATAAGGCATGCTTAATTGCATGTGTTTTACAAATATAAAACTGTAAATAATAAAGATGGAGGATTGAGATGAACAAAGAACAACAATTTATAAGAGTTTGTTATCTCTTCAATTTTGCTCAAGTAATTATTATTTCATTTAATTTTTAAAGGAGTTGCATCTTTTCACATTCTTCTTTTTAATTGCTATGATGTTACAAGTATATAATGATTAATTGCTATGATGTTACAAGTATATAATGATTAAAGACTATTAGTTTTTTCTCAATTTATCATGAATTAATATGTATAAAATTAGTTTTTATTTACGTAACTAACATGTATAAAATTTGTTATTATGTAATCATGAGTGTTAATAAAATTGTGGAGATTAATTTACTAATTTATCCTTAAAGTGTTTTAAAAGTTTGGAACTTGCCCCAATTTTCCTCTTCTAAAATGGCTTGCTTTCTTTATACATGTAGTTTCAAAACTTGTACACATGGTAAAATTACCAAAAGGGTAAAAAACCTTTTAATAAGGTATTATAGATTATTATTATTATTACATACTATTATTATACATGCTATTAAGTCTATTTATTATATTTATACATACTATTAAATTATAAAGTTGCATGTCTAACCTTTAATTTAATCAATTAATTCATTTAATTATTATAAAACTTTTATTTAATTCCTTAATTTAATTCAATTAATGGAAGACATAAGTGGGTATGGATGAAATGTCTAGATTGCCTTTAAAGTGTCTTAAAACTTTGGACAATGTTTAAGTTTACCCCCTCTAAAATGGTTTGCTTCATTTGTATATGGTGCTTCAAGATTTGTACCTATGGCAAAATTACCAAAAGGGTAGAAATCCTAGTTCTCTTAATAAGGTAGTATAGATATAAAGTGTTGGGAAAATTAGTGAATGGATATTTAGTTAATTTATAATTGAATGAAATTATAATTACTTATTAAACTCCATATGTGAAACTCTTGAGTAGAGTTTTATGTCACTTGATTAGATCTTATTAGAGTTTTATGTCTCTAATTAAATCACTAATTAAGTGAAACTTTTATTAGAGTTTTATGTCTCTAATAAAATCACCAAGAAACTCTTCACTATATACAACTCTTGTAGTAAATGGTAGGGTATGTGACTCATTGGAATGATAAGAAAACTACAAGAGAAAAATAATATGTATGAAGAATTCTTGGAGAAGTGGTGAAGACTTGAACATCAATATGTTGGGAATTATAGAGAGATGAATTTTCTCTACTCGATTCCATCACCTTCGTATCATTATTTTTCCACAAGTTCAAACACTATAATTCTATTCTATGTAACCTCGGGCGCGTGGCCATTTCCGGTAGTACAGACTGCTTCGGCTGTTGTACCCTGGGAGATAGATGTGTCGTCTTTAGTAGAGACGCGAAATCTGTTTTAAGGGAAACGTGTTGAACACGTGCCTCAACCAAAATCGTCAACGTTTTAGTGTGCTCTTTGTTGCAGTCAAGGAGTATTTTTCAAGACTCAAGATGATGAATACTCAAGTCTACGATGCTATCAAGTGCGCGTGAAGGACCCACCAGAGATGCGGCTTGAATCAAGATTGGTATATATAATTATATTTTATATTTTATATTCTTTTTATTTAGTTATTGCAACCGGTATTGTACTATGATATTTCCTACGAATAACGAGAGTCTTGTTATTATATATATTTTGTAATTATATTTTATAAATAACAACAAACAACAACAACCATACCCAGTATATCCCACAAATAGCAGACTATTGGTAGGGTCTGGGGGAGGTGGGATGTAGGCAAACATTTCCTCTATTCAAGAATAGAGAGGCTAATTCCTACAAACTTAAAACAGATTTCGTGAGATTGTTGCTACAATCTTAAAACCTTATTTATAAGGATTTTGGGTTCACAAAAGGATTTATAATAAAAAAACTATTTTTAAAGACTATGATCTTATAAATATTTTCTTTTGGGAAATATGTATGTGGTACTACTTGTTGTGTTTGGATTTCTTGAGATTGAGATACAATCTTAAATCCTATACCGTGGTACAAAACGAATAGTTTTGGTTCAACCGTTTGGTTTTTGAAACGATTTTGGGAATCGTTAATTTTTCTAACTTTTGTGTTAGATCGGGTTTATTAGTGTAAACCATACTTTTTTTGTAAACGTTAAATTTTCTAACATGTGTGTTAGACCGGAATTATTGGTGTAAACCATACGTTTTTTTGTAAACGTTAAATTCTCTTAAGTAGAGTCTTTTATGTCTTTAAATAAGAGTTTTATGTTTCTTGATTAGAGTTCTATGTCTCTAATTAAGTCTCTATTTAAAGTAGACTCTTCATCCACCCATGGATTGATATGAACAAATAAGTCTTATAATGATTTTTGTAATCATTTGTCTTCTAACATGTGTGTTAGAAACGTTCATGAAACGCGTTAGTTTGGAAGCAATTTTTTAATTGTTCAGTTTCTAACGTGTGTATTAGAAATGACTTATTTATTTGAACCATATTTGTGTTTTTAGCAAGTCGAGTTAACATTTTGTGGAAATGTTAATATTTCTAACGTGCGCGTTAGAATTTCTTTCATTTTAACATGATTGTTAAAAATGGTTAAAATACAAATGCTTTGAAATGTTTTATCTTGACATTTTATATAAGCTATTTGTTGTAGCATTGTTTTTAATGTTTTGTATGATTTAGAAATAAAATGTCATACATTGAAGTTGATGTTTGATTGGCTTCAAGGAATTAAATCACCATAAAGTGATGGTGTGGTATTTATATGAATTTAATGAAATTAAAATCATTTACTAGACTCTTCATATGGAAGATAAACTCTTAAGGAGAGTTTCATGTCAATTTATTAGTTTTTATTAGAGTTTATGTCTCTAATAAAATCTTTAATTAAGTGAGACTTATCTCCACCCCATGTCTCTTGTATTAAAAGTAGGCTATGTGCCTAACTTGATGAGATTGAAAAAAAAATATACAAGAGTAAGAATAAAAGAATTAAATCACCATAAAGTGATGGTGTAGTTGTGTGTGATTTTATCACCAACTTTAATTTGTGATTTGTCATGTTTTATATAAAATGACTTCAATTTTCTGACAAGTGTGTTAGAAAATGTGTATCACGAATACGAGGTTAGAGATTGTTCATAATGAACAGAAATGTTTTATGTAAACATTTAATTGCCTATAAGTGCATTAAAAATGATGAGAAATGGTTTATTTTATAAACTATATCTTTGGAAAACGTTTTATGTAAACGTTCGATTCTATAATGTGCTTGTTATAACATTTTTTTTCTAACATGCGTGTTAGAAAATGTTTAGTACATGTGTAGTAAGACTAAACAATATAAAACCATTTGATATTTTGGGTTTGATCTATGTTTTCATAACCCTAATTGATATCTTTAATATTGTATATTGCAAAACTAAGAAACTGTTTTAAAATTATTTTTAAAACAAAGTTTTGCATAAAATTGATCATTCAAATGGTTCACTACTCTTACTAGAAGTAGCATATGGTGAACAAAGTAACAGTCCGGTGGATGTTATTTGGTGAAAAACAACTTGGTGTTGTTGTCCAAGTTTAAAGTTTCAAGATGAAATGGGGAACTTGTACTTATAAGTGCATGGAGTCTTATTGAGGGAGTACCTCAAGACATGCCATGGGACGATATTGCTGAGAAGATTTCGGTCAGATTATAAAGTGTTGAAGATAAAAGCACTTTGCTATTTGATGTCTACATATTGTCTATGCTTCCGTTTAAATTTCAAAAGTGATTGGCACTTATGATTTAGTTTCCAATGTATTTAATTGTTTTGTGTTCAATATCTTCGGATAACATATGCAATTTTTTACAAAGAAATAAATCACTAATGGTTGTGACGTATAAATTATTTTTGTGGAAAATAATTATAACGTCGGTTATACATTGTTTAAAAGAATATGATTTTAAACGGATAGTACATGAAAATACTTAGACATAAACAACTTGAGAGTTGTTACGTTGACCAAAAGTCAAAGAAGAAACATCAAATGTATAACCACATCATGAATGAGTAATGAAAGAACGTAGTGAGTGTATTGAGATGAAATACACTAACGACATTCATGTCGCATACTTTATTAGAAGTCATTGAAAAATTCACAAGTGTGAATTCTAACATATGAAAGTAAAAGTGCTATATGTTATTATATACCTTTAATAAATCTTGCGAGATTTATAAGTAGATGCGTCTACCACTTGATTATTGTTAGATCTATATGGAAACTTTACCTTCATTTGGGAGAGCATCCTAAATATAAATATCTCCTAATGAATAACAATAGATGTGTGCAAATCACTTATGGCAAAATTATGAATGCCATGTTGTTGAGTGTTGATCTAGTTGACTGTATCTCACACATAATAGTGATTGTAGACAAGAAACATTCATCTTGTTGGTGATGAATGTGTTCACCAAGTGACTTGGATTAAGACTTATGTTTAAGTACTTATGAGTCAATGGTAGATTGTTGGAGATCAAAGGTAATCAAGTTATGTTCCTTAAATGAATGATGAAATTTAGCTATGTGCTATATACAATAATTTGTGAGACCTTCCTAAATATTGATGTTTTAGGATAATGAATAAGTCTCATTATCTTGTCTTAACAAGGGATGAATGTTGCAAAGTGATATTATGATATCCTTAGGGCTGTGAAGAATCAGAATGATTCATCGTCTGTTCACATGCTAAACTATTGTAGTCTAAAGCATGCTAGACTAGTACTTGGTTAATTATGGGTCTTGACGGAGACTAATTAACTCTAAACATTCAAATGTGTGTGAACACAAAAAGAATTTGTGTATAGACAAAGTTGAGGGACAATTTTCATTCATTATAAGGAAAAGACATGTAACTTTTTAAGAGTTTGTTCGAAAAGCTAATGAGGAGAACTCATTGTCTAAGCTTATTCTAGATGTTAAATTAGAATTGTTCTAAGTTGGTGACAAACTTATGACAATGGCATGTGTTGCTTTGGTCAACTCAGAATGCAATATGAGGTGAATTCACACAATGAGGTTGATCTTGTTCAATCATATGTGTATAAATGTCATCATAAGTGAAGTTACGGAAATGTTGATCAAATGACAAGAAATGTGGGGAAGGGTCCATTTAGAAACAACCCTATAAGGGTATGTAGAAATGGTTTTCATTACCCCATCTGGATGATATCCTATAACACTTAAATGTGGGGGTGTCTTGCATTTGTATCATAAAAGTTTGGCAATAAGGATTTTGTAATCCAATCTAACATTGCAAACAGACGACTATGTGGAGGACACAAAGGTCACAGTGCATAATGGAGATGTGTTTGCCTTAAATGATAAGCATATCTTACAAAGACATATATTATAACCAGATTCAGATGGCCACTGAGGTTATAGTCTTAGAAGTTGACAATAGGCAAAATTAACTTATGAGTTAAGAACACATCATGACAACTGATCTCAAATACGCAAAGTTATTTGTTAATGTTATGGATCCAACAACCTGAGGGTTTATTAGAGATCAAGTTGTGGAATGAGACTGAAGCCCATGGAAAAAGGGTATGTGAAGGACACCTAACTTAGTTGACTGGAGATCCCAAGATCTAAGTTCAATAGGACAACTAACTCATATGCCTAAAGGTGGTCACTGTGGGGGCATAAATGATATGCATAAGCTAGTATATATGGTTATACATACCCCCAAAGTATAAAAGGGTGTTTAAATACGTCCTAGTCTATTCCTATGATATTCAGTGACAAAGAGTGAGGCTAAGCATAATATGTGGTAAATGATTTGGATAAATCACGATAACCACAATGCTTTTAATGATCTAAGGAGAATCACCTATGTTATAGAGAAGTGGGGTCGCTTAGAATGGAATTGGGGGAACAATTCATAGAGCTCTCACAGAACCAGGAAAGTGTTCCACGACCATTATTGGACACGACTATGAGGAGATGACCCGGCTAGGGAGAGTCTTGTGTGAAGTGTATTGTCGTCTACACAAACGGCAGACGAGTTCAAAGACATCGAGATCTACTCAGAGCTAGTGGGCTAAGTGCATTTCATGAGCGAAGGTTCAAAGGGTAACACCTACCTATCGTATGCAAAACTCAACTGTTGAGGTTACATTGGAAATTTTAAGTGTTTTGAACAATCTCCATTCATGTGGGGGATTGTTGGGAAAATTAGTGAATGAATATTTAGTTAATTTATAATTGAATGAAATTATAATTACTAATTAAACTCCATATGTGAAACTCTTGAGTAGAGTTTTATGTCACTTGATTAGCTTTTATTAGAGTTTTATGTCTCTAATTAAATCACTAATTAAGTGAAACTTTTATTAGAGTTTTATGTCTCTAATAAAATCACCAAGAAACTCTTCACTATATACAACTCTTGTAGTAAATGGTAGGGTATGTGACTCATTGGAATGATGAGAAAACTACAAGAGAAAAATAATATGTACGAAGAATTCTTGAAGAAGTGGTGAAGACTTGAACATCCATATGTTGGGAATTATAGAGAGATGAATTTTCTCTACTCGGTTCCATCACCTTCGTATCATTATTTTTCCACAAGTTCAAACACTATAATTCTATTCGATGTAACCTCGGGCGCGTTGCCATTTCCGGCAGTACAGACTGCTTCGGCTGTTGTACCCTGGGAGACAGACGCGTCGTCTTTAGTAGAGGCACGAAATCTGTTTTAAGGGAAGCGTGTTGAACACGTGCCTCAACCAAAATCGTCAACGTTTTAGTGTGCTCTTTGTTGCAGTCAAGGAGTATTTTTTCAAGACTCAAGATGATGAATACTCGAGTCTATGATGCTATCAAGTGCGCGTGAAGGACCCACCAGAGATGCGGCTTGAATCAAGATTGGTATATATAATTATATTTTATATTCTTTTTATTTAGTTATTGCAACCGGTATTGTACTATGATATTTCCTACGAATAACGAGAGTCTCGTTATTATATATATATTTTGTAATTATATTTTATAAATGGTGAACCTAATTCCTACATAAAGTACCCAAATATAACACAATCTTTATTGTATCATAAATTGTGTTGTAAGTTTTGATAAAAACGCAGTGGCCTGAACCTAAATTAACATTGTGTATTAAGTTTTGATAATAACACAATGTATAGAAGTCCTAGTAAAAACGTAATGAACAACACCCAATTAAAAGACACAATGATCTGAACCTTTAACACAATGCAAAAAAAAACCCATTAAACATGAAATTTTTTATTTTATTATTATATAGCAATATCATACTCATATTAAAGATAAAAAACGCTTGTTATTATGGTGCACTTTTAAAAAAAAAATGTCGCAAGAAAAAGTTATAGACGTTTTAAATTGATGGGGGGAATTGACATGTGGAGAGAAAAAATAAATAAATGTAGGATTCCTTTTATACTCTTCCATTATCTTCTTTTTTTAAACTAATCTTAACCCTTCAAATCCTAGATCAATGGACCAAAATCCTTCTTACTCTTCTTATTTAGTTTTCCTTTGTATTTGATCCTAATCCTTATCTTTATACCAAATTTAGGCGGTGTCATTTGTCTTTAAAATTGATGACATGTGTACTTAATCTTTCAAAATGCTACATGTTATGTCCTATAGTGCTGACTTAGTTAACTTTTTTAGTTAAATATGAATGTGAGTTGCACATGAGGGCAAATTAATCATTTCGTCTGCCCTTCTCATTTCCCCCAATTTATACCCACCCAAACTCTAGTTCACCAGTTATCCCCAAATCAACTCTGGCCACCCATCCCAGCCACCGACCACCCACCCCAACCTACAAACCCTATCATCTCCCGGTTGCCCGTCACCACCACTCTGTTGAGCTCAACCATTATCTTTAACAAACACCAATATCAACAACAACCATCATCACCATAAAACCATCAGTGGATCATCAAGATCATAACAACCATCATTTCCATTAATTCCTCAAACAAAACCGAAACCATTCATGTAACATCTGATGAAAATGGATCCCCAAAACCCGACCCGTTATGTAAACCAGATTCTACACGTTAAAATCAGAACGAAATTTCTTTTATTTATTATTTGGTGATGTGTCTTTCATTAAGTTAATTGATATAATAACTTACGAGACCAAAAGCGTTAACTTTATAAATATATGCAGGTAACTCCGTTAGAGATTATAAAAAATCAATTAACTAACTTAGCTAAAATGTTGGATGAAGTTAGGATTTATAAAGAAATCATTATATTAAGTTAATGAGTAAACTGCCATTTTGGTACCTCAGGTTTGGTCAATTTTTCCACTTTAGTCCAAAACTCAAACATTTTGCATCTGGGTCCCTGTGGTTTCAGTTTCATTGTCATTTTAGTCCAAAAGTGAAATTAGGTCATATTTGTCTTCTAAAATCCTACTATTTTGTCATTTTCCTCAGAGGTAAAATGGTCATTTTAAGCATTAATATATATATATATATATATAATTAAAAAAAACTCAAAACTCTGCACTCTCTCTCTCTCTCTCTAAACACCCCTCTATCTCTCTTTTCTTCCTCTCTAACACCACCGCCCCCATGAACTCCACCACCGCCACCTCCTCCCCCCTTCTCACCACCGGCACCACTACCTCCTCACCACAGTCGCCACCACCACCTTATATTCTTCCCTTCTCTCTCTCTCTCTCTTTCTCAAATCCACCACCACCTGCAACTTAAACTTGAAAAAATAATACCCTGTTGAGCTTTTAGAAATAGTATCCAAATCAAAAGATCGCCAAAGTCGTTTAAAGCTCGCATTAACAACCTTAAAATCCATAGATGTTAATAGAAAATATCCATATAAGTGTAAAGCAAATGATTTGGAAGAATACCTTAAATCATCCTGAGATATCAATACTTGTTTCCTGCCATTTGGGGATACGACCGGGGGAATGAATTCGAGCCTCATGTCTTCCACAGCGTTATTAACCTTCATTTGGTCAGCAAAAGTCTTCCTGCCCTGCAACAAAGACACGATCTTCATCAACAGTTCCGGTTGAATGTTGTGCCACTCTCTCTTAACCCTACACCCACCTCTAAACTCCATCAATATACCATCTTGAATCCTTGACATTTTCTAATTACCCATCAGATGAAAGATCAAAGCAATTGAAGAACTAGGGTTTCTATTAAGTCTCCATAATTGCAATTGAAGAACTAGGGTTTCTATTAAGTCTTCATTTGTTTTTTATCTTTATACCAAATTTAGGCGGTGTCATTTGTCTTTAAATTGATGACATTTGTACTTAATGTTTCAAAATGCTACATGTTATGTCCTATAGTGCTAACTTAGTTAACTTTTTTAGCTAAATTTGATCACGTGAGTTGCACATGAGGGTAAATCAATCATTTCGCCTGCCCTTCTCATTTCCCCCAATTTATACCCACCCAAACCCTAGTTCACCAGTTAATCCCTGAATCAACTCTGGCCACCCACCCCAATGTCACACCCCAACCGATGGTGGAATCATCGGGTCGTGGCACAGAGTGAAACAAATTGTTCATGAGAATCCATAACAACTATTAATGACAATATTTTTAAGATTCAATATCCCATACTATTAAACAAATAAAGCAAAACAGTCATTACAGATATTCAGTCTCAAAAACAAATTTCCATTCCGATAACTTAGATTTATTTGGTAAGTTTCTAGACTTCCTAACTTGTTGCAGCATAACATCCAATCAACCTGTCACATACGTTAAAATAAAAGTCAACACACAAAGTAAAGGTGAGTACACAAGTTTGCATAAATATAGTAATAAAAGCGTTTACACATAACCAGCATGTAACACGTAACTGACAAAGCATGTAAACTACAAACAATGAATACACCCTAACCACGCGGCTGCGATGTAGAGTATGCGCGACATATGTTCACCACTGTGAACACATGAAGTAAAGTGTGTGATCCCTAGCAACCCCTGTCCACGACAGGTGCTGAGCCCAAACTATAGTACTATCGTTGCTAGAGGTGGTCTCGCATGTAATCACAGAACAAGTATAGCAACAAGCATTCAACTAATCACGTATAGCATGCGGGAGAGGTTAGCGTTAAAAGTGTTTGCGTTGTGTGTTGTGTTTTGATAGTGAACGTATGTAACACCCAAAAGTGCGTTAAATGAAAATGGGTGAAAATGGGTTCGAGTATACTCACAATGCGTGTTCTAATTAAGAAACACGATCTTCTTGAATTAAAGGGAGCGTCAGGTCAGCCTGCGTACGGGAACAGAAGCATAAGTCCTCCAAGTGCTGACACGGTCGAAATCAGAGTGTCGAGTGGGGTAAAAGTGAGTTTAGTGTCCAACAGTCTATCCGAACGGATGGGCCTAGTTCATCTGGGCGGATGGGTTCCATCCGGACGGATGGACATTCGGACGAATAGTCTGTGGTCGTTTGTGAATCGTTGAAATTTTCGAAGATTGGTTAAAACGTTATAGCAAGGTTTAAACAGAGGAAATCGTCAGGGTCAGGTCATCCGGACGGATGGCCATTCGGGCGGTTGGTCTGTGGTTGAAGTTTTTGTAAAACTTTCCTCAAGCAACGGTTTTGGTTAACGGAGACGGTGTGACGACGTGTCAAACAATGGAAAAATACCAGATCTAGTCCATTCTACAGGATCGGCTCTGCCCATTCTGACAAATCGCTGTTTCTGATGAAAATTAATATTTGACCCGTTAGTCGGTCCATCTCTTTGGTAGAAATCAGTTCTCCAGTCGGCTCTTGACTATGGAGCGAGTCAAGAGTCCGATTGAATTCGGTTTCACCAATGTTTTTGTAAAAATCGAAGGGAAGTTTCATAAATCAGTTGAATAACTTGAAAATCCTTTAGATCTAAGACCAATCTCGATTAATTGATGCTCCACAACAGTTTTCCTGAGCCAAAACGAGTGGAAACCACCTTCAAGAGGTCTAAAACCAGTGATTTTGAGAAATAGTTAAGGTGTAATTTTGATGAAGAAGATGATGTAGAAGTGATTTAGAATGAAGATTGAAGAAGATTAAGGGGAGAAAGCTTACAAAAGGGCGTTGAATCGCGTCTGAGACTTGAGAGCGGATGGGGGTGTCAAAGTGTTGAAATGAGGGTGTACGACAGGTATTTATAGAGGAGGGCGAAGGGTTAAGTCGGTGCGAGAGGTGGTGTCCGGATGGCTCCATCAGACGAATGGTCATCCAGACGGATGGTCATCCGGGTGGATGGTCATCTGGGCGGATGGCCATTCGGGCGGCCGAGCTAGTGTGGGTTGGTTTTCCAACTTCGGTTCGTTTGGTGGGCGTGGCGTTGCGTTTTGTTGTGAATATCGAGTTTGCGAATAGCGTTGAATTTGCGTTTGCGATAGCATTTGCGAGTAAATAATACACATAATAAGCACACACAAATAAGACATATAAGAACACACACATAACATTACTACTACTGATAACTGCGTTTGCGATTGTATAGCGTGTTAGTCGTGATAAGCGTATACAGAGGCGTACGATAACCAAACAAACAAACATGGCAATTTAAATAGCATAATTCTCTGTAATTCGTGTTGAGTAAGTGTTGCTAATATAAAGCGTTTAAGCGTATAGCAGTGCGGTGTGATGAAAAAGTATTTAGTGTAACATAACCCTTTGTTTATATCGAATCTTAGAGTACAAGATAGTTACAACTGAAGCGAAAACGTATCGGGTAACAATCTGAAAAGTCGGGTTGTTACAGCCTCCCCTACTTGAGGAAATTTCATCCCGAAATTAAGGAGCAGGCGTAACAAAGAGCTGCGGATATTTAGCTTTTATATCACTTTCGAGTTTCCAGGTGAACTCGGCAACGCGTTTGCCTTCCCATCGAACCTTCACTGTGGGAATGCGTGAGTGTCGAAGTTTCTTGGTCTCGCGATCCATGCTTTCTACGAACTTTTCCATAAAGTGTAGAGTCTCGTTTACTTGCAAATCTTCAAGAGGTACATGAAGGTTCTCTTCGGCTAGGAACTACTTGAGGTTTGAGAAGTGGAACGTCAGATGTACGTTGCTGAGTTCCACCGGTAATTCAAGTCAGTATGCCACTTTGCCAATTCTTTCCAGAATCTTAAAGGGACCAACGTATCGTGGCGCTAGCTTTCCCTTCTTGCTGAATCGGATCACCCCCTTCCATGGTGAAACCTTTAGGAGTACGTGATCACCAACTTCAAACTCAAGGGGCTTGAGGCATTTATTAGCGTAGCTTTTTTGAAGACTCCGAGCTTTCAATAGATTGTCTCTTATTTGGTGAATTTTGTCTATCGTTTCTTGTATCAACTCATGACCGGTGATTTATGCGTCTCCGCTCTCGTGCCATAAAATAGGCGATCGACATTTTCAACCATATAATGCTTCAAAGGGTGCCATTTGAATTCTAGCGTGATAACTATTATTGTACAAGAATTCTACCAAAGGTAAATGCGAATCCCAATAACCACCAAAATCTATAATGCACGAACGAAGCATTTCTTCAAGGGTGCAGATCGTGCGTTCAGTCTGACCCTCGGTCTAGGGATGAAATGCGGTACTGAGATTAAGAGTTGTACCGAGAGCGGCTTGGAATGTCTCCCAGAGACGCGAGGTAAATCGACCATCGCGGTCAGAGATGATGTCACGAGGCGTCCCGTGTCGAAAAATGACTTCGTCGGTATAGATTCGTGCCAATCGTTCTACCTTGAAGTCTTCTCGTATTGGTATAAAGTGTGTGGATTTCGTAAGACGATCAACAATAACCCAAATGCTATCATGACCTGAAGGAGTGTGAGGGAGTTTCTTAATGAAGTCCATAGCTATACTCTCCCATTTCCACAACGAGATTTCGGGTTCTCCGAGTAAGCCCGAGGGTCGTTAATGTTCGGCCTTAACCTTCGAACAAGTTAGGCACTTTGAAACGTACAAAGCGATATTTTTTTTCATTCTCGGCCACCAATACCTGGAACGAAGGTCCTGGTACATCTTATCGGCACTGGGGTGAATGGAATATCGGGACTTGTGGGCTTCAGTCAGCAATATCTCCCGAAGGTTATTGCGACTGGGGATCCAAATGCGGTCGAGATAATTATAGATACCGTTCGATTTGGTGACAAGCTGGGTTTCAGCTCCACACCTCATTTCCTCTTTCAAGGTATTCTCAATGAAGCATACATGCTGGGCGTCACGAATTAGAGTTTCGAGGTCATTTTGGGCTTGGGTGTCGCGAACGCTATACACATAGCTTCGTCGACTGAGTGCGTCGGCTACAACGTTTGCCTTGCCTGGATGGTAGCGTATCTCACAATCATAATCGTTGAGATCAACCCATCTGCGTTGGTGCATGTTTAGTTCTTTCTGGTTCAAGATGTGTTGTAGGCTCTTATGGTCGGTGAAGATCGTACACTTGGTACCATAAAGGTAGTGTCTTCAACGCAAAAACAACTGCATCGAGTTCGAGATCATGGGTGGTGTAGTTCATCTCGTGGACCTTGATTTGTCGAGACGCATACGCGATAACCTTGTCTCGTTGCATAAGAACCCAACCAAGACCTAGGTTAGAGGCATCGCAATAGACGACAAAATCATCGTTTCCGTCAGGAAGTGTAAGGACAGGAGCGTTGCAAAGCATAAACTTGAGGGTTTGGAAGGCTTCCTCCTGTTTGGGACCCCTAACAAAAGGCTTGTCCTTCTGGGTTAGAGCGGTACGCGGTACGACGATTTTTGAAAAGTCAGCGATGAAACGACGGTAATAACCCGTCAATCCAAGGAATGAACGGATTTCGGAAGGGTTCTTCGGCGTAATCCAACTCTTAACTGCTTCTATTTTCGCGGGGTCGACGTGAATTCCTTGACTGTTAACGATGTGACCGAGGAATTGAACCTCCTCGAGCCAAAGTTCACACTTGGAGAATTTGGCAGAGAGGTGATTCCCTTGGCGAAGCTCGAGAACCAAACGAAGATGTTGTGCGTGTTCGGCCCTTGACTTCGAGTAGATAAGGATATTATCGATAAACACAATAACGAAGCGATCAAGGAAGGGTTTACACACATGGTTCATCAGATCCGTGAAGACCGCGGGTGCGTTGGTGAGACCAAAAGGCATGACCACGAATTCGTAATGGCCATAAAGGGTTCGGAAAGCGGTTTTCGGGATGTCTTGCTCCTGAATACGCAACTGGTGATAACCAAAACGTAGGTCTATCTTAGAGAAGCACGTAGCGCCTTAAAGCTGATCAAATAAGTCGTCGATTTGGGGTAGAGGGTAACGATTCTTGATATTAAGCTTGTTGAGTTCCCTATAATCGATGCACATTCGGAACGATCCATCCTTCTTTTTCACAAAAAGGACGGGTGCGCCCCAAGGTGATGTGCTAGGGCGTATGAAGCCTTTATCAAGAAATTCCTGGAATTGACTAGAAAGTTCATGCATTTCGGACGGTGCGAGGTGATGTGCGTGTAGCGTGATATATTTTTATGTATATTTTAAGCCCTTTTTAACACTTTAGTCAAGTTTTAAATTTATACAACACGATATTCTACTAACACTAAACACACATATGGGCAAGTGCACCCATCGTGAGCGTAGTATAACGTTGGTAAGTTACCGAGGTCGTCCAAGGACACAAGAGCTTTTAGTATCGGTTTATCCTCAACGTCTAATCAAATCAAAAATTTTAGAAAAGGTTTTAAACATTAAAATTAAAAACTAAAAATGCTGAAAATAAAAATAAAAATAAAAACAGATACACAAGATGAATCACTTGGATCCGACTCGCCTTTAGTGTAACCTTTGATGATTTCCGCACTTTTGCACTTTTTAAGAGATTATCTTAGTTATAGTAGTAGGCCCCTCTTTTGAAGGTGACGTTACCCTCAACCCAGTAGTTTGAGTCAGCAATGATACAATCCTAAAGGGTTGGAATATTGGAAGATAATTAATTAAGTTATTAATGCGTAATGTGGTAGGCCCCTCTTTTGAAGGTGACATTACCCTAGTGGTTTGAGTCAGCAAGGATACAATCCCAAGTAGCCGGGTTAATGTATTAATAGTAGTTTACATATGAGGGGATCAAGATATTCGCACCCCCGCCATCCAATACCAGTGGGTATTGAAGGAGGTCCTAGTAAGCTTGACCCGGGTCCTTGCAGGATCTATACACTGAACAAGGCAAGAACCTTACCAAACCATTCCCTTAACCCCCAACCAGGTAGCCAACATATCTCTATATAGACCGTAGAGATATGAATGGTGTAAATCTTTTATTTTATATAGACAGTAAAATAACGACAAGACACCACAGACAAATGATAAGGAAGTTTCACCTTCAACATAAGAAACTAGTTATTAAAGTCATTATAAAACCAAATAAAAAGTGCAAAAAGATTAAAACTCAAAAGTATTACACTAAATGCTTGCCTTCACCAAGTGATGTAAGAGACTTAGGCAAACATGGCCTTTGATTGTCAAGAACTCTTACTATCAATCTTGGATCCCGAGACTACTTCACACACTCTAAGGTGGATGATGGATGATGGTGGTGGATGTGGGTGTTGTGATGGTGGTGGAGTGTGGGTAAAGTGGGAGAGCGGTGGTTTGCCAAGGGATGCCTTTGAAGTGAACCAAGCACCCCTATTTATAGCCTGAACGGAACTCTAGCCACGGCCCCGTGCCCGCTCGGCACGGCCCCGTGTGCATCCTCTTTCTTTATTAATTGCAATTGTCCGTATTAGGCTCCACACGCCCCCGTGTTCGCTGGGCACGGCCCCGTGTGCAAAAGCGTATCTGTACTATTAGATTTGGCAAGATTCTGCGTATCTTTGCGTTGACCACGGCCCGTGTTGAGCTGGGCACGCCCCCGTGGTGGGCGTAGAAGCTTCTACAGGTTTGTATTTTGTGCCAAGGCTGACCACGCCCCGTGGTGAGATAGGCACGCCCCGTGGTCAGCTGGGCACAGCCCCATAGTCAACTTCTGTCTTCTTGTTTTTACTTTGGGAGATGCTGCCGAGGGGTCAGGCATGTCACGTTTTTTCCTTTTCTTTGTATTTATGTTGGCTTTTGCTGCATATTTGTTCCTTTTGTTCATTTAAGCTCATTTGGTGCTGAAAATACAAAAGGAAGACAAAAGCACACTTTTTCCAACATTAGTACTAAAAAAGGGTTAGTTTTATGCCTCATTTGATGTAATTTATATGTTGCATTTTACATACATCAAATACCCCCACACTTGACTTTGCTTGTCCTCAAGCAAAACTCTTTAATATGTGACTTACACACCCAGATGGAATTGGTAGAAGAGAAGTTTTGGGCTTGTTTTGAATGTCGGGAATCCAAGATCTTTATTGGGTTTTATTTTTATACTATTTACAATCCTATTCGTTATGATTTATTTAGAGTGTTTCATAAGAGAAATTATTTATTTGGGCATAACATGCCTTTTTAAAATTCCATTTATATACAAGTTCACATACCTCACGGGAGATCACTCAACACTCGGCCAAAGATGTATTTTTGTGAAACACTAGAGACCGGCATGGAACTTACTTCTACCATATGCTTGCCAAGCAATCAATCCTCCTCCTTTTTAACTATAAACCTTCGTAAATATCAAGAGAACTTGGGGAAGGGTTAGGCTTGGGCTAAGGGTAGGTGGTTTTGGTTAGTGGTTAGTAAAAAGGGCTAAAAGCGTAAAAAGAGTCGGTTGTCGTGAACCTTTTTTTTTACATTTGTTCAAACTAAGCATATTCAAACAAGATTTTTGAGGAACTTGTTTTGTTATTGCAAAATTCTCTTCTTCCCTTTTTTTTCTTTTCTTTTTTTTTCTCTTCTTTTTTCTTTTTTTTTTTTGTGTGTGTCACAAGATAACCGAGCTTTTTACTAAAACAAAAGGGGTTTGAAAAGAAAAAGGTTTTGGTAGGTAAAGGGTGTTTGTTTTGTAGGTTTTGAAACGAAAAAGGTTTAGGCTCAAAAGGGTTAACTAGGGGGATTTCGGGTAGGTGATAAAGAAAATGAAAAATAATGGTGTTGAAAGGAAAATGGGTTAGTCCTAATGCCTCCATCATTTACTTACTTGGGTTTAAGTTGGTAAGGACCAGGAATGTATTGTCGTGGCAACTGTTTTTGAATCCGTTTCGATTGCGTAACGAACGTGTGACGTGCGGAATCCGTACACGATCGTGACCGAACACACGTGACGTAATATAATCTGTGATTCTTTGATAAATCTGAAATCGTACAAGAACCGTGAATCACCTTGGAGCACTTTCTCTCTCTAGCTTCTCTCTCTAACACTAGAGCTCTCCAAGTCACAAATGGCCAAAAGTTCTAAATGAGAACCCTAATGGTTCTATTTATAGGCCAAGGGATATAATGAGAGATCTCATTATTTACATAAATGCCACCTTGCCTTTTCCTAGATATTACAATTTAAGCCTAAACTTAAACTATTTCTGCTACGGTCTTGAGATGACGGAGGCGATAGACATACTACACTAACAGACTCCCCCTTGGATATTGCCGCAGTCAATCTCAAACATTTAGTCAGACTCGTAGCGTCGTTTCTTTATCTCTCTCACTGAGTCTTCTTGAAGCTTTAACACATTTTCAGCAACGAAGACTCCCTCTTGCTCGAACAGAATCCCCGTGGATCTGTCTTCAGCTTCAGCTCCCCCTTTCGGTAGACTCTTCAGGCTCCCCCTGTCGTCAAGCTTCCGTGCTTTGGGATCGACACCTGGATTTCCGTATACAAGCTCCTTCAGGATAGTTACGTGGCTCCTTGAATGCACGCTCCCCCTTTCGTTGAGCTCGTCTTCAGACTCCCCCTTAGACTCGGCTATCGGGATCGTAGTCTGGAATACCATCTGCAAATCTCATACATTCAAAAGTAAAACATTTTACAGTGAAAACATTTTCAGTTGTCTAGGTATCGTAACCTGGCTCTATTAAATTTTCTAAATCAAGATCCTGGCTCTAAGATATAATAATATGAATATATCCAGGAATGCTTGATATTCTCCCCCTATCAACATGCTTCAAAGATTTGGCAGTATTTAAGAATCCAACATCGAAAACTGACTCTATATAACAGATTTTAACAATCTAAGAATCCAACTCCCTCACAGTTAATCATCCAAGTCCAAATTAATGACCTTGGAGATATCACAAACTGTTTTTGATTTTTGATTATAAAACTTCAAGTTTCAAATTAATGAACTTGTTTTATTTTCAGAAACACAATCAGCATACTTAGATTTTGAAACTCAGCACTCAGACATCGGTTGTCGAAAATAAAGCAGAATCAAAAATCTTTTTGTATTTTTCTGAAAATATAAAGCAGTAAAGAAATATTTACAAACAATATTTTTGTTTGAGTTTGCGTCAGAGGATCATATCAGTTTCTGACAAGTCACAAGTACCGTTGAGCTTAGTTACACATTAAGAATTAAACAATTCACTTAGATTGTCGATATACTGATCCACTTAAATTTTCACACAAATTTCAACTGATTCAGGATACGAATTAGGTGTTTTAAAAACTTAAACTCATTCATGTGTCCCACCTCTTGAATATACTCCCGTATCCAGATCCCAATATTCAGTCTTACAGGTGAGTATACCTAGATGATATCTGTAAGGGGAATAAATTATGAAACCATATGAGTTCAGGTCAGAACTTCCGTTCAGCAGAGAACTCAGGTTTGTCTTTAGGTGTGTCCCCTTTAGAGGATCTTTTGTTACAACAGCAATGACTATCAATTTTATTGTTTCATCAATTTGCTGAGGGCGGCGCTATGTTTCAAGCAATGCGGAAAGTATTCTCCGGGGACTAGGCCATTGCTTCCGCAAAATCAGAAGTCCCGGGATAATACCCTAGATATCACTAAGCATAAAGACCTAGTATCTCAGAAAGAGGGACCTTTCAAACAAGATTTCAGGGGTTACCTATATATCCAAGTAGTGTTCCCCACGAAATAAGCAAGTTTGAATTTAGGTTTGTATCCTGAAAAAGTTTACTAAATGTATAAAAATCTATCGGCATATCATCAGTGAGACTGTTTAACGCTATAAAATCATTACATTTCTTTAGCATACTGTAACTGTCTACTGATGTACTATCATTTCCTCTTTTTACACAAAAACTCATTTTTTTATCATGTTTTTGGCTTTTTCAAATTTTCTAATGTTTTTTGATTTTCTGACAATTTCTTACTCCCCCTAAAATTCAAAACCATTTAAAGAAAATTTGACAACCCGATGTAGATAGCTTTGTCTCGCCATCCATTTTCTGCTTCACATGCTCTGATTTGCAGAAAATATAACGTACCCCCATGATTTACAACACATTGATTTTTTACAGTTTGAAAACCGTTTTTCAATCTTGTGAAATTAATCATGTTTGTTCAGCCGTGAGGGTTTCGGCGTATTCAATCAAAACTCCCCATTACAACAAACTATTTTCCCATAATGATTTCAAAACACTTAAGTTTGTTTTAATCAGAATGGTTTTTCCGGAAAAATTAGTTTGTTTACCCATCACTTGTGGGTTCGGGGTCATCTCATCACCTTGTTCTCTTTTAACCATTTTGAAAATTTAACATTATTAGGTCAAACACCACTATCACTTGTAGAAAATCAAGTACAACTTAATGTCCTTGATTAACCACTTGTAAGACGAAATATCACAGTTACCATCCTGTGAATTTCTCAAGAATGATGCCGATACCTGCTTCACACTTACCATCTTGGAAGCTCTGGCAAATATCCTTTATCAGATAGTCTTCTTGTATTGAAAGTACCCTCATTTGGAAACAGATTTGTTACTGCCTCAAAATCCACTTTTGACGGGTCAACCACTGGATTACCCTGTGGATCCATATAACATTCCAGTTCATCATTCCATCTTTTGGCTCTCTTAGCTTCTTTGAATGGTTCTCTATATTTATCAATTTCCCATCTCGCGGAATCTCTTCTCCACCATTTATTATGATCAAAATCAGACATGACTTGAAATTCTTGAATTACCTGGAGAGATTAACAAACACAATGAGTTTAATCAATATCAAACAAATGAATCGGACGGGTATCCGATCAAGTAAGTCAACACAAGTCAACAGTGAAAATAATCGTGTGACAACGTTGTCCGTTCGGGTGGGATTGTATCCGTTCGGGTGAGATATTATCCGGATGGGGATCCGTGCAGATGGGTATCCGTGCGGATGGGGATCCGTGCGACTGAAAGTAATCTGACTCTTGACACAAACCACTTTACTAAACGACAAAACTTGAGTTGATCGGGTGAGTTATCCGTCCGGATTACTTGTTGAATTCTTTGACCTCGAGTGAGTTGTCGAACGAGTGTCACCTTGAAATATGAAATTCAATCACAGCACATGCCATCTAACAACAACCCTTCATGTGAGAATCTGATTTTAATCAATTAAAGTGGCCGACAACCTTTAATGCTATTGAATGATTGAGTCACCAAGCTTTATCTTTTCACAAATTTCAATATGCTCAATGTCAGTTCACATGCAATCTTAATATCAAACAATTAAAGCTGGCTCAATCGGTTGTAGCAGATCAATGATTATCACATGGGATTATATTTAATTCATGCACATTCACATGTTCACCGATTGCATTTATTGATTCACATGAAATGCTGATAAAGTTGACTGACAAGCTGAATATGTTGACTAAGTGTGGCGATGTGCTTTGACACGGATTGTTGTGACGTGTATTGTTATCCGCGCGGACAAGTAATTCGCTCTGATAGGTCAACAATAGTCAAAGCGGATTGTTTATTCGTGCGAGTGATTTATTCGTGCGAGTGGTTTATTTGTGCGGACAAGTTATCCGCGCGAGTGGTTTATCCGGATGAAACAAATGATGTTATCCGTGCGAGTAGTTTATCCGGATGAAACAAATGATGCTATCCATGCGAGTAACCAGTCAACAAGTCAACACTTTTAATGAAATGGAACTTGAGTTGTATCCGTGCGAGTAACCAGTCAACAAGTCAACACGGATTTGTTATCCGCGCGAGTGGGACTACTGTCGGTGCGAGTAACCATAACAGCAGCAACATTCAACATTTTTACAACTAACTTCGAACCACAAAAATTCAGATTTCTCACAAACGGCTTCGAATTAAGTTCTGAAAATTTATAGGCTTATAGATCAATTGTTTTCGCATAACATATCCAAAAATCAGCAATTTTTATCGGTAAAAACCTGTGTAATTTGACGATTTTCAGTTAAAAACGTGAATAGACGAAAAGATGAAGAATTTTGACAAATCTGAGTGAAATTTGGATCTGAATCTGATGAATTTCTGTGCGAAATCGTGCGTTTGATCCTTGCAATCGAGCTCCTGCTCTGATACCACTTGTTAGGACCGGTTTTGAATCCGTTTCGATTGCGTAACGAACGTGTGACGTGCGGAATCCGTACACGATCGTGACCGAACACACGTGACGTAATATAATCTGTGATTCTTTGATAAATTTGAAATCGTACAAGAACCGTGAATCACCTTGGAGCACTTTCTCTCTCTAGCTTCTCTCTCTAACACTAGAGCTCTCCAAGTCACAAATGGCCAAAAGTTCTAAATGAGAACCCTAATGGTTCTATTTATAGGCCAAGGGATATAATGAGAGATCTCATTATTTACATAAATGCCACCTTACCTTTTCCTAGATATTATAATTTAAGCCTAAACTTAAACTATTTCTGCTACGGTCTTGAGATGACGGAGGCGATAGACATACTGCACTAACAGCAAGTTCTAGAGTCGTAAGAAACCAAGCGGCTATTCACACAAGAAACGAAAAATGAGCATTTAGTTTAAAGATGTGTATTTGTATGCTCAATAAAGGCTCAAAACTCACTTTTTGTGGGAATGGGTTTATAATGTGATCAAGTATATATAATCAAATTTTAACTAGATTTGTCATGCCGTTTCATAATTATCTTATGTTGGTTTTTTTATCACGACGCTATCGGTTGTATATTTGTAAAAAATCTAACCTTTTTAGAACGTGTTATTCCCAAATTAAACCAAGACAAGTAAAAAAATAAAAAGTTTTTGAAAAATTTTGGGGTGATTAGCGGTTCCAATAGAGTTTTGTGTAAGGCTTGTTATTAGGACTTGCAAAATTCAAGGTTTTAGCATCCCCCCCCCCCCCACACTTAAATTACACATTGTCCTCAATGTGTCCCAAAAATAAGTTTTTAGGTTGATTGAATGTGTAAAAAGGTGTTTAAAACAAGGTTTTGGTGTTACTGGGCAGCTGGACACGGCCCCGTGCTGGATGAGCACGGCCCCGTGTTCAGATTGCCAGTAACGAAAACTTACAGAAGGTGGGCACGGGGGCGTGTCTGGTGGACACGACCCCGTGTTGGGCAGGTGTTTAAACAAACAACAGCAACAGGATGGTGGACATGGGGGCGTGTTGGCTAGGCACGACCCCGTGTTGACAATCTGCAGTCTGCAAAAACAGGTTTTGGCTTTCGGTTTTGGTTTCCAGGCTTATGTAGCACTAACACTTAGTCCTTCCAAGCCTCGTAGGTACCTATTTTACTTAAAAATACCACACCAAACAAAATAACAAACATCCTACCTTACCAAAAGTTCAACCATCCACAACACAAACTAAAAAGAAAAATGCAGAAAATTAAAAGTGTTAACGGAAAAGTAAATTGTTCAACAATGGCACGCAGGCTATGAAATTGTTTGTGAACGATAAAGGGTTAACCTGTTAAGATCTTCAACCGTGTAATGCCACCACCAACGTTGAAATGTTGCGGGGGTATTACATAGACCAAAGGGCATGCGTCGATAAGCAAAAGTTCCGTAGGGACATGTGAATGTTGTCTTTTCTTGGTCTTCGGGTGCTATCGGTATTTGAAAGTAACATGAAAAACCATCTAAGAAACAATAAAATTTATGACCGGATACTCTTTCTAACATTTGATCAATAAAAGGTAAGGGGAAATGGTCTTTCCTTGTTGCCTCATTTAATCGACGATAATCTATGCAAACTCTTCATCCTGTGACGGTTCTTGTTGGTATTAATTCATTTTTCTCATTAGTGATCACCATCATACCTCCTTTTTTAGGAACTACTTGAACGGGACATACCCAAGGACTATCGGAAATTGGGTAAATAAGTCCTGCGTCAAGTAACTTGATGACTTCATTTTTAACCACTTCTTGGACATTTGGATTTACTCTATGTTGGGGTTTTATTACCGATTTATAGTCATCATTCATTAAAATTTTGTGCGTGCACATAGAAGGGCTTATTCCTTTAATATCTACAAGCTTCCAAGCGATCGCGTTTTTGTGTTTTTTCAAAAGTGAGATTAGCTTATCTTTTTCTACACTAGTTAAATTAGACGAAATAATTACAGGTAACTTACCATCTTTGTCGAGAAAAGCATATTCCAAACCTTTTGGAAGCTCTTTGAGCTCAAGTGGTGGGTCTTTGGGACCTTATTTGGTTGCTCATTATGATCAAGAACCAAAAAGGTTTGTTCTATGGCGACCTCTTCTTCAACAAAGTGGTCAATTTCTTTTCTTGTATCGGGTGGCTCATCTTCAATTAGGGGGTCATCATTGCCGAACGGATATTTCATTGAACGCTCAAGATCGACACTTCTTTTGAATGCCCCTAATTGAATAGGTAGATTGTTTTTCTTTCGATTTTTCAAAGCTTCGTGGGTTTTTACAAACGGTCGTCCCAACACTAACTGAGCGTCATCAAGGATGACGAAGTCGGTTGGGATTACCAATTGATTGGTTACACATCTTCAACTATCCCTATTGATTTTACTGTTTTCCGATTAGATAGAAAAATGGGTATTTGAAGTGGAGAAAAATCACTAATACTTAATTTTTAGAAAATGTAGTTTGGCATTATAATAAACACAAAGATCTTTATCAATTGTAATATTACTAATAAAGGAATTTTGAAAGAAACATGGAACCGGTGTAGTGTTAATTTCAAATGGATCATCTTTTATTAGCGTAGTTTGATCATTTGTTAACTTAACGCTTACCATTTCGTCAATTTTAGTGTTAGTGTTTAACTCTTTTAAAAACTTAGCATGAGTGGGTACTAAACAATGATTTTCGAAAGAAGGTGACAAGAGATTAATTTCTTGAAAATTAGACTCTTCTTGAATTTTAACGTTATCAGACTCACCTTTTTCGTTGTTTAACTCATGTGTTGGTTTTTCACTTACTTGTTCTTCCATTTTTACCTCTTCAACTATCTTTTCTTTATTACAAGTTAATTCTTCCCTTGCGCGGGATTCCTCTTCCCTTGCGCAGGCTTCTTTTATACAGCGCTTGATAGTTTTAAGGTGTTCTATTTTCTTTTCAACTACGGGTGAGATAGTTGGTGGTTCGTCAAAGTGAGTTGAATAAATATCATCAAAGCTTGAATTTGGAAGTTCGATCCTTGGCTCCTCATAGTACTCATATGAGGTAGATGGTTCATACCATTGTTCCTCATTATAAGTATATGATGGATAAGGTTGGTAACTTGGTTCTTCATAATACTCATATGAGGTGGGTTGTTCATGCCATGGTTCCTCATAGTAGGTATATGAAGATTGAGGCTCATATCTTGGTTCCTCAAAGTATGAGTATGAAGGCTCATACCTTGGTTTATCAAAATATGAGTATGAGGGAGAAGGTTCATACCTTGGTTCTTCATAGGGTGTGTATGAAGTTGATGGCTCATACCTGGGCCCCTCATAATGGTTGTACGAAGGGGATGGTTGAAATAAGTCACAATATTGCACCGAATGAGGGTCGCCACAAATAGTACAATACTCTTCCCAATAATCATCCTCCTCATAGTGGTAGTTGTAACCTCCTGAGTATTGATCCAAAAGAATCACTCAGCAGATCACAAAAGAGTCTCGGGACCAGAAAACAAAAATAAAAACGGAAACAGAGGCTGGACACGGCCCCGTGTGTGGTGAGCACGGCCCCGTGTTCAGGTTCTGTCTCTAGGCGTTTGAAAAAAATGTAACTGGTTTTGTCCAGCACGGGGGCGTGTTCAGCGAACACGACCCCGTGTTCAGACTCTATATCTGGGTGTTTTGAAAAAAATATGCAGCACGGCCCCGTGTTCAGGCTACTGTAATGCAAAAACTTACTAAAAATGAAAAATGTGCGCGGTTTTAAAAAGGTTTTTTGAAAAACTGATTAGGCCGTTGATTTTAAGCTTTCTTAAAATCCTTGTGTCCCCGAAAACGACGCCAAAAACTTGGTGTGTGTCGGGTGTATTATATTTTTCTTTACATTTTAAGCCATTTTTAACACGTTAGTCAAGTTTTAAATTGATAAAACATGATATTCTACTGACACTAAACACACACATGGGCAAGTGCACCCATCGTGAGCGTAGTATAGCGTTGGTAAGATACCGAGGTCGTCCAAGGACACCAAAGCTTTTAATACCGGTTTATCCTCAACGTCTAATCAAATCAAAAGTTTTAGAAAAGATTTTAAACATAAAAATAAAAACTAAAAATGCTGAAAATAAAAATAATAACAGATAGACAAGATGAATCACTTGGATCCGACTTGCCTTTAGTGTAACCTTTGATGATTTCCGCACTTTTGCACTTTTTAAGAGATTATCTTAGTTATAGTAGTAGGCCCCTCTTTTGAAGGTGACGTTACCCTCAACCCACTAGTTTGAGTCAGCAACGATACAATCCTAAAGGGTTGGAATATTGGAAGATAATTAATTAAGTTATTAATGCGTAATGTGGTAGGCCCCTCTTTTAAAGGTGACGTTACCCTCGGCTAAGTGGTTTGAGTCAGCAGGGATACAATCTCAAGTAACCGGGTTAATGTATTAATAGTAGTTTACATATGAGGGGATCAAGCTATTCGCACCCCCGCCATCCAGTACCAGTGGGTATTGAAGGAGGTCCTAGTAAGCTTGACCCAGGTCCTTGTAGGATCTATACACTAAACAAGGCAAGAACCTTACCAAACCATTCCCTTAACACCCGACCAGGTAGCCAACATATCTCTATATAGACCGTAGAGATATGAATGGTGTAAATCTTTTATTTTATATAGACAATAAAATAACGACAAGACACCACGGACAAATGATAAGAAAGTTTCACCTTCAACATAAGAAACTAGTTATTAAAGTCATTAATACAAAACCAAATAAAAAGTGCGAAAAGATTAAAACTCAGAAGTATTACACTAAATGCTTGTCTTCACCAAGTGATGTAAGAGACTTAGGCAAACATGGCCTTTGATTGTCAAGAACTCTTACTATCAATCTTGGATCCCAAGACTACTACACACACTCTAAGGTGGATGATGGATGATGGTGGTGGATGTGGGTGTTGTGATGGTGGTGGAGTGTGGGTGAAGTGGGAGAGAGGTGGTTTGCCAAGGGATGCCTTTGAAGTGAACCAAGCACCCCTATTTATAGCCTGAACAGAACTCTAGCCATGGCCCCGTGCCTGCTGGGCACAGCCTCGTGTGCATCCTCTTTCTCTTTCTTTATTAATTGCAATTGTCCATATTAGGCTCCACACGCCCCCGTGTTCGCTGGGCACGGCCCCGTGTGCAGAAGCGTATCTGTACTATCAGATTTGGCAAGATTTTGCTTATCTTTGCGTTGACCATGGCCCGTGTTGAGCTGGGCACGACCCCGTGGTGGGCGTAGAAGCTTCTACATATTTGTCTTTTGTGCCAAGGCTGACCACGCCCCTTGGTGAGCTGGGCACAGCCCCATGGTCAGCTTCTGTCTTCTTGTTTTTGCTTTTGGAGATGCTGCCGATGGGTCAGGCATGTCACGTTTCTTCCTTTTCTTTGGATTTATGTTGGCTTTTGCTGCATATTTGTTCCTTTTGTTCGTTTAAGCTCATTTGGTCCTGAAAATACAAAAGGAAGACAAAAGCACACTTTTTCCAACATTAGTACTAAAAAAATGTTAGTTTTATGCCTCATTTGATGTAATTTTGTATGTTGCATTTTACATACATCAGCGGGTATTTATAGAGGAGGGCGAAGGATTAAGTCGGTGCGAGAAGCGGTGTCCGGATGGCTCCATCCGGACGAATGGTCATCCGGACGGATGGTCATCCGGACGGATGGTCATCCGGGCAGATGGCCATTCGGGCGGCCGAGCTAGCGTGGGTTGGTTTTCCAACTTCGGTTTGTTTGTTGGGCGTGGCGTTGCGTTTTATTATGAATATCGAGTTTGCAAATAGTGTTGAATTTGCGTTTGCGATAGCATTTGCGAGTAAACAATACACATAATAAGCACACACAAATAAGACATATAAGAACACACACATAACATTCCTACTACTGATAAATGCATTTGCGATTGTATAGCGTGTTAGTCGTGATAAGCGTATGCGGTGGCGTATGATAACCAAACAAACAAACACGACAATTTAAATAGCATAATTCTTTGTAATTCGTGTTGCGTAAGTGTTGCGAATATAAAGCGTTTAAGCATATAGAGGTGCGGTGTGATGAAAAAGTATTTAGTTTAACATAACCCTTTGTTTATATCGAATCTCAGAGTACAAGATAGTTACAACTGAAGCGAAAACGTATCAGGTAACGATCCGAAAAGTCGGGTTGTTACACCCAACCTGCAAACCCTACCATCTCCCGGTTGCCCGTCACCACCACTCCGTTGAGCTTAACCATCATCTTTAACAAACACCAACATCAACCACAACCATCATCACCATAAAACCATCAGTGGATCATCAAGATCATAACAACCATCATTACCATAAATTCATCAAACAAAACCGAAACCATTCATGTAACATCTGACAAAAACGGATCGCCGAAACCCTACCCGTTATGTAAACTAGACGTAATAAATGAGAACGAAATTTCTTTTATTTATTTATTATTTGGTGATGTTTCGTTCATTAAGTTAATTGATATAATAACTTACGAGACCAAAAGCGTTAACTTTATAAATATATGCAGGTAACTCCGTTAGAGATTATAAAATAAATCAATTAACTATGTTAGCTAAAATGTTGGATGAAGTTAGGTTTTATAAAGAAATCATTACATTAAGTTAATTATAATAACAAACCAAGGTACGAACTTAAGGGACCTAGGTGTTAAACCTTGAAACTCAAATTTATAGAGTTAAGGGGCCTGGATGTATATTCTTAAAGTTCAATCGATTAAAGAATAAAAAACGCGGTGGGGGTACTCAAACCCAGCCCACCCAGGTTATAAATCGCTATGATAAGATTTTGTTTAAATTGATATTTCTTCACCACAAAATAATATAGGTGAAACTATGCTTTATGAAATTTTAGGCTATTAGGCTAGTCGGTATAGGGTTCGGCCCCGGGTCGTCGTGGGTCGGCGACGGAGGGAACACCGTGCCCCCCCCCCCCCCCGCGTCCCGTCCTCCCCGTCCGATCTTAGCCGTTTGCGACGATCCAAATGAGGTGGGGCCCAATCAAAAAGTTACCGTTTAATTAAAAAAAAATCAATTTTTTTTCAAAAACCAACGGTAATATTTATAATATTTATAAATTTCAATTCCATTTTCACTTTCATTCACCAAATTAACCACAACATCTCATCCCTCTCTCACATAATTTTTATAAATCTTCTTCCACTTTTATAAACCTTATACTTTAGCATGGATCCTTTCAACAACCCGAGCGACCCGAACAACCCGAACAATCCGTATAACCCGACGACTCCCATCAACCCGACCCAACCTAATGTTTTCTCGGGTCCGGGATATTATCCGACGCTAGAACCGAACCAATTCTCGCAATACTCATCAAATGCGTTTGCATCATTCCAACACTAAAAAAATAGAAGACTAAAAAAAATTAAAAAAAACATAAAAAGTGGTGGAGGACTATGACTAGGACCATCTTACCATGCCTTCTAGTTTTGGAGGATGGACCATCCTTGGGAGGATTATGACGTGGCGCCTACGTGGCGGACCATCCTCCAATGATGGTCCATCACCATACCGAGTAGCCTTATATGGAAATTACTAATTAGCAGTTATGGTTTTTATTGTAAAAGTTAAAGATTTCAAACTTCACATATCTAATCAAACTAAAATTTAGATATAAGAACTTTAATATTTCTATACTAATAAACAAAAATCTGTTTTAGACACGTGTCATTCTCTGGTAATTTCTCACCCTTTAATTTTTATTTATCTTTTTTTTTTTTTTGCAATTTAACACCTTTAATTTTTTTACTTTCAACCCAAATCTTTTCATCTTTTGCAATTTAATCTCAACATTTTTTTTTACTTTCAACTTTAGTGTCTTATATACTTTTCATCTTTCATAAGTTCTCCGTTTAACGTGTCGTTCTAAATTTCAGAGTTAACACGCCGCAACGTGCGTGTGGGGTTCAACGGTTTTTCATCTATTTTTTTCCTGTTTGAAATGTCCGTCACAGCGCGTCTATTTTTCCCCGTTTGATAGGTCTGTTGCAACGTGCGAGTCAGAGATCGACTTAATTATTTTTTTCTCGGTTTTACACACAGGCTCGTGATCATGTGAGAAACGTTTGCCTTTCATCTAACATGATATATAATTAATGAATCCCCCGCCGCATTGCGGCGGGTGGTAATTCTAGTATATAATATAATAGAAAGTTTTAAAATATTTAATAAAGGTTCAATAATAATTTAGGGGATAAATTACACGTTTCGTCCTTTATGTTTGTATTGAATTGCAATGGATAGTCTTTAACTTTAATAATTACAGTCACAATCCTTTATTTATAAAACTCATTACAACATACGTCCTTTAGCATTAACCTAGTTAAAATTAACTTTAGTCACATAAGGGTAATTTAGTCTTTTTACCAATTACCAAATCATTTAAGAAATGTTTTAATAAACAACACAATATTAATACCTAAAATCCATTCTCTCTCTAAACATATATCTCTCTCTCTCTCTAAACAACCACATGCAATCACCACCACCATTTAAGAACCCAAGAACAACCCTCTTGTAACAATCCCAAAATTCGATTTCTTTAATCATAGTTAGACATGAAGATGTTGGGGCTTTTGAGTAGAAGATGAAGACGAGTATGTTGTGCAAGAATTACGTTGAATCTGTGCGGTAGAGGCTATGGCCGGAGCTCACACCAGAGGAGTTATGAAATCGCGATTGAGGTGTAAGAGCTTGAAACGACGATCAGCGGGCTTAGAGATGAGGTGGCAAAGAAACCGTCGGTTGTTGAGCGTTTGGAGAAGTTGAATGGGGAGAAAGATGAGATGATTGTAGAGCTGGAAACCGAGTTGAAGGAGAATCAGGATTTGGTTAGTGAGTTGAGGGCTTTGGAGGAACGAATGGATTTGCAAAGGCCGTTGTTGGTTGATCAGTTGAGTCATGTTTCGAAGATACATGACCGGATTTGTGAGGTTGTTAAGGTGATTGACGGTGATAAGAAAGCGGATTTATTGGATTCGTTGTTTCTTCCACAAGAAGCGGATTTAGAGGAGAACATACGGGCTTCGTTAGCTGGGTTGGAGACCATAAATGAATTGAGTTCGATGGCGTTGGAGAAAATGAAGGATTTTGTTGCTGAAAGGAGTCGAGAAGTTAAAGGTAACCAACGAATTGTTAAAGTAGCGGAAACAGGGATTAAAGGCATATGGAGTTAATTATAGGTTTAATGATCATAGTGGGCATGAAAAGACAATTTCAAGTAATAAGGATGGTAATGTTAAGTTTGATGATGACGATGATGATGAAAGTTCTGAACCAGATCTGAGGCTTTTGGGGCTTGAAGAGGTGGTGGGGGTTGGTTGCATATCATATAATTTTTATTATTTTTTTAAATAAAGGAGTGAAATTACCGATCTACCCTCATGTGCAAGTCACATGATCAGATACAACTTAAATTTTTAACCTAGTTAGTGGTAAAGGACGAAATGTGTAATGAGTTTTCCAAATAAAGGAAGGTGGTGACTGTAATTATTGAAGTTAAAAGCTATCCATTGCAATTCGATACAAACGTAAAGGACGAAAAATGTAATTTACCCTAATTTAGGGTTAGGATAGTAATACTTTATAATTTATTTTTGTTGTTGGTTGAATAGTATATATATATATATATATATATATATATATATATATATATATATATATATATATATATATATATATATATATATATATATATATATAATGTGTCAGGTTCATTGGGGAACATTAAAAAAGTGGGGAACCGGGGAACACTCTTAAAATTTTAACTTAACAAGTTAAAAATTAAATTTTTAAAATTTTTTCGACGCTTTTCCTTATCAATACTTACAGAAGCATTTTTAATAAAAAAAAACCAAAACTAAAACTATAGAAGAACAGTTAAAAAAAATGCTTTAATTTTTTTTACAAAAATAATTTTTATTGGAATAGTTTCTACCCATTTTTATAAGGAAAACCGCTGAAAAAAAATTACAAAAAAATTGATTTTTAACATGTTAAGTTAATTTTATAATATATATTTTTTAACTGTTTTTTAAACATTTTTTTTTATATTTTTTTAGTTTTTGATTTTTTTATTAAAAATGTTTCTACATGTATTTATAAGGAAAAGCGTCGAAAAAAATTTAGAAAAAAAATGATTTTTAACATGTTAAGTTGAATTTTTAAGAGTGTTCCCCGGTTCCCTACTTTTTTAGTGTTCCCAAATGAACCCTCCCCTATATATATATATATATATATATATATATATATATATATATATATATATATAGAAACAAGATCAGGAGAAAACGCCTAAAAGTGTGAGAACGGTAAGAACGGATCCTGGTCGAACACGTGGCGCGGGATATAATCAGGGCGGAGGGGCTTTTTTGTCTTTTTAATCTTCTTTTTTTTTTTCAAATCCTTGTGTCACAATACTTCTTCATTTTTTGCGTCTAAGATTTTTTTAGCGTTTAGTTAGATTCAATAACTACCTATCGTTTTATTAGTCTTTTTTAGATCTGTCTCGTTGAATTAATCATTTTTTTGTCACATAGATAATACGGCTTTTATGGTGTTCCCATGTTATTTAAAATTAATTAATAATTCTAACATCTTGGAGTCCACGGTGTTACCAAATTCATTATATACCTTTAATAATTCAAGCTTTACAACTTTTTGGTGTTTTGTAGATTTTACCAGCTGAATTAATCTCATATATGTTATAAAGGTAAATTTTTTAGGCGTTCATGTCATCCATACTAAGTATGGCCTTGATTGTCTTGACCTTCACCCTTCTCCTATCAGAGAACTTTAGGACGAAACGTCTCTCCGACCTCTCAAACCTCCATGCAATAACCTGAGCCATTTTTTAAGCTGCATGGCGTTTTAGACAAGGTGTGGCGTGTTAGAGAATGCGTGGAGTGTTAAGTGTTGTTTACCTGTTCTAGTTATATAATGACTTTTTTTGCCGCCATGTAGGATGCAGTCCTATAACGTGACAGGTAATCGTGGCGTTTTGAAAAGATAAATAAATTCAAGTCCCCATGGAGTGACTTTTAATATAATAAATGTTAGTAATAAAGTTTCCGTCTTTTCAGTTTACTGTTTGTAGTTACTGTTTGTTCAGCTTCATCTGTTAAGGCTGTAACAAGTCTCATATTTCAAGTTTGGCGTTTTATATTTAATGGCGTTTTTGTAGGCCAAGATGATAAAATACACTAACTAAAACACAGAACAAATTACGCTAGAAAAAATATTTTTTATTATTTGGCGTTTTGTATTTAGTTGGCGTTTTATATTTCATGGCGTTTATGTAAGAAACGATTTTTACCTTTTTACCCTTAATGAAGCACGTTCCAAGTAATAAAATTGAGGTTATTTACGAAAACGCCACCACGCAAATCTAGTTCATAGATTGTTTTGATCTGACGATCCATAAGCGTTCTCACCGTTCTCACACTTTTCACCGTTTTTCCTAAATCCTGACCCTATATATATATATGCATATTTTTAGGATAACATTCTTGTTCGTGGAGTTTTCCTTCCTAACGATCGTACAGTTATTCAAGATTACCCAAAATGCAACCCGTGAGTAATTTCTACTATTTTTCCTCTTCTTAGTTTTATCAATTTTGGGGATGTATCATGTTATAAAAATACTTGTTCAATTCATTCATTAGTATGCTAAATTTCTATGTGTTATTATATGGATGCATACATGTATTTTATTTTAATTGTCATGTGATGTCAGTCTATTATATTCTAGCATGTCATTGTGGATACACGGCTGACTAGGTTCCCCACAGCTATGGGTTGTAGCCTAGTATTGCCACCATTATTAGATTCGCTCTTCGCGGCTTGAGTCTCGTATAGTCTTATATTTGACTTGTCATATATTCATTAATTCATATGTTCACTTGGTGTTTTGGATACATGTTTACATTGTATGACTTGTTGACATATTATATCTATATACTAACCTTAGAAAGCATGTTAAAACCCTTTTCGAAAAATAATTTAAAATCATTTTTAAAAAAAGAAAATAGGAATTACTCACCAACTTATTGTTGACCAAAAATTATTTTATGCATGATACAGGTACACATGGGTGAGATGAGTTCGAGATGAAGATACATAGGATGCGCCTTAGAGATGAAATCTGAATCAAACAAACACTGAACTGTTGGAGATTGATGATCATTGAAGAGAATTACAGAGATGAAATGTTGGCATAGAAGAAATAGTTACTGGGAATGTATGTCGGTGTGTGTTTACAAGGGTAATCGTAAAATGAAAACTTATACGATTTGTCTCGATGAAAGGTAAAGTAAACTTTTCAAAAAAAACGTACTTTCTTTTTATTTATAGCAGCCGTAAGCCCGTAAATGCTATAAAAAGCCGAAAAACACCATTTCAATTTATTTTTACAACCGTCTTTGTAACATTTTCGCACGGAAAAACAAAGTTCTCACAACTTGTAGGAGTTTTCTCTTGATCCGAATCCATATGAATCCAACAAAGTTCCGATCATCATCAAAAGTTCCGATTGAATGTCCTGCCACTCTCTCTTAACCCTACCCCCACCTCCAAACTCCATCAATTTATCATCTTGCAATGTTGACATTTTCTAAAGTAGCCCTCAGATTTGAATTGTTGAAAGAAGAACTAGGGTGGGTTTCTATTTCTTGACGAAATAGAAATGGTAGATGAAACAATTATAGGTCGGCTCCATAGGCTTGCCAACCTAGGCACGGGTCTAGGGCCACCAAAAAACAAGGCCTCCAAGTTTTTAGAAAGTTTTTATATATAGCATATAGTGAAAAGGTAAAATACAATATTGCTTAACGTACGAGAGTGTGACAACTACCACTTTCCGGTAACTTTTCATACATTTAAATTACTCATTTTAAGTTATACAATTATGTGTTTTGAACATCTGAACTGCATATTTCATGACATACACTTAGAATACTCATGGAATACATATTTATGATGCACATGATTCATTTTTATTCATTACATTTGAAACAGTTTAAACAATGCATCGAAACAACTAGTATAGTACCTAGTGAACTAGTGTGCTGACAAAAACGCAGGATCCACAGAAACCATCTTAATGACATATTTAGGACTCGGACGAAAGTCCAACATCAAATATAAATTAAACCCTAACTATTAATGTAAGGGTTTGGTTTAATACCTTCCCGAAGTCCGATAACACTAAAAACTGCCCGAAAAGCACTAAAAGTCACAAATTCAACACTTTTCTGCAGAATTCTGTAGAAATCAGCATTGTAAGTTTTATGCAATGTATAAAAGTGTTGTTTAACTTAAAATTCGTATGAGAATACCTTGGGGTATCATATAAATCAATAACCATATCAATTTCTACATCTTACACAAGGTAAGCATTCAAATAACGACTAACGGAACCAACGCCAAACAAATATCCGAACAATATCTAAACTTTTTTTACTAACTATCTAACATTATTTAGATCATTTAAGGATAGTTAGACTCACTTAACATCTTAAAACACTTGAATTACTTAAACACTTAAACATCCTAAACTTTGCTACATAAAATCCTAACATTTAAACAAGTTAAAACAATTCACAACATGAGACACCCCCCCCCATTCTCGGCCGCTACTTGTGGGACCCCCCCTGCCCACTTGGTGAAATATCTTAGATATTTCACCTCCCTTTGCAAGTTGATGATGCTAGTGGTTGTTTAAAAACTTACTTTCTAAGCTAACTAACCATTTCATCTCATTTTACACCATACATTTCACACACTTAAGCTCTCATCATCCACCACCATTTTAGCCAAGAACCCCCCATAAACCCACTTCATTTTAGCCTTTTCCTTGATGATCAATATGGATTTTCATGGAACTTAGGAGGATCTAAGGCAACCACAAGTTGAAGCAAGCATTTCCTTCCATCCAAGAGCTTTCAATCATCAAGATCATCCTTTTCTTTGCTTCTTATCATCATCTAGATCATCCCTAGCCATAAGAGCTAGAAGTGAGCCTTCTAAATCCTTTTTCATACTTGTTTATATATATAATGTCTAAGAACAAGTTATAACTAAAAGGATCATACAATAATAAGTTGAAAATACAAAGAAGTAAACTAAAAATCATGATATAAAAGATTGTTTATGTTATGATTTAAAGCTTATTACTTGTATATTTGATCTAGTTATGATGAACATCATATGAAAAACTTGTTAGATGATGTTTAAAAACATGATCTAACAAGTGTACATGAAAGTGTTAAAAGGGTTATGTTAAACATAATGTTTAATGGATGATCATAATCTTTGATATTGTTATAGTATATAAATTTTTTCACTAAAAATAATACTTTTACAAGATTTATAAAAAGAAACATACAAGATGGGTTTTGTATGAAAGTTCAACAAAACTAGAAGTAAAGTATGGGTTTTGAACTAGTAAACATATGTAAAGATCATACCAAAACCCTACATGATTATGAGTTCATCTTGTTAAGTTTATGTTATAAATCTCATGTGCTTTTGCTTAGAAATAAGATGAGTAAATTGTTGGTGATTTTGTAAAGAAAAAGATATGTTTTACTAAACATGGCAAAGTCCATATTTCAAAGGAAATATGGCCAATTTTTCTTAAAAATCATATGTTATAAAAACTATCATTTTTGACAAAATCTTTACTAGAATAAAAAGACTTGAAAGAATAGTTTTTATAAAAGCAAAACTAGATATAAATATATATTTTGAGAAAATATATATTTAGAGATCTTAACAACTTATGTGCTATGTGTTTATTGATTGTATTAGTTATATACATGAAAGTTAGGAACTTGAATACGATGATACAAATAAACACAAGACACATTACAACTAAAGGTTTACAAGAATACATATAAACACACCTTGAATACAAATTACGGACGATTCGAACCTTCGGATACAAGTTATGGATAATACGGACAAATAAACGGACTATATAAGTATTTCGGACTACAATATATCGTATATCAAAGCTTGGTAAACTACATTTTCAAAACCAAACAAGTGACCATATATATTTTACAAGTATACACAATATATCACACTTTGGTTTATATTAAAAAGGTATTATTTTTTAAGTATATAAAGATACATATATATTTCCTAACACCTAAAATATATTATTTTGGTGAAAGACTAAAATTATATATTTAGAATTAGTCTTAAAAATAGATTATTTTTAAGATGATTTTTATACTTTTTACCAAGCATAGTTTATATATTCTTATGGAATATATCTTAAAATATATGTATATATATTTTAAGAATACAAGATCACGTATAATGAGCACGAGGATATACGTACAACTATATATTCACTTACACCACCAACACTTGTTGAAAATACAATTATACAAGTATGGTACTTAATCAAAGATACATAGTTATGTATACAAGTACTCATAATACAAGTATGCCCATACATGAGAATTATTCATACATAAACAGTTTACTCATACGAGACACATTCATACACATATAGTTTACTCATACGAGACACATTCATACACATACAGTTTACTCATACGAGACACATTCATACACATACAGTTTACTCATAGGAGACACATAGTCAAGGAGACTTGATCCGATAATACAACTCACAAGATACAAGAATATATATATATATATATTTAACGAAATATATATTGAACATTTTATCAATTAATACATCTAATACACGATTCAATGAATAACAAATCCATACAAGTCTTAATACATATTCAAGATAAAAGGCTTGTACATGAGTCAATACAAAGACCGAAGTGTCTAACAAATCTAGGACCTTTGTAGGTCGTGATACAATTCAAGATAACTGCAAGTGAGGTCACAGTTATACACAGTTTAAGGAACGCAATTCAGTGAGTTCATGTCCCCTATTCATTTTAAACGCTTTACAACTTTACAACTATCAGGGAAAATATATGCTCATAGTATGATAAGTCATGGAATGAAACACCTTAGATCATGTGCGAATAGGGTTATACAACTAAGCACCATTAATCCAGTTTGGACCTAGGTATAGAGGGTTAGATCTAATGGGTTTTGGCGAGCCCCACTCTTGGTCGTGGACCCATACAGAAGAGTGCGTTTGTGTCCCAGTCGATGATAGTCGACGCAAAATCGTCTAGGTTCGGATTGCTTCCTTTTCGTCACACATATTAATGTCCTTGCAAAACATTAATGATCAACGATTTCATTGACGCTTTACATACTACATCTTTACATACTGGTTTTCATCTTATACAACTCACATTTTACAGATACATTTTATACAACTCATATTTTACAGATACATTTTATACAATTCACCTTTTACAGATACATTTTATACAACTCACATTTTATAAATACATCTTATACAACTAAACTGCATGAACTCGCCAACTTTTGTTGATGTTTTCATCTTAACATGTATTTCAAGGAATTAGTGGACCATGCAGATTATTCAGACAAGAAAGCAATTATCAAGACTCCATGCCACCATTTGAAGGGTTTGCCCGTTATATACCGCCTCTTTGCGGTGGTATAGTGGTCAAAGCCTTAACATTTTAGAACTTTCGTTTTGATGTATGAAACTATGACAATTTATTTTCAGTTGATGGTTTGTAACCAATACACTTAACTTATGTTGCGCATCTTTTGAAACGATTATAGCAATGGCATTGGAGCTTGTTTTATTCATTTAGTATGTTCACTTATATTGATTATGCAATGAGAACCAATCAGATCACACATCGCGCTTCCGCTACGAGCGGGTGTGACAGAGCGTACGCTGCGAAATTACGCACGTTGTAAAATTCAAAACTCTAATCATGCATGTTGAAAAACTATAATCACGCATGTTATAGTTAGGTAATGAAGCATGTTATAGTTAGGTAATGAAGCGTGTTATGGTTTTCAACATGCTTGATTATGTCTTTTTAACATGCGTGATTATGGTTTTTAACATGCGTGATTAGGGTTTCGAGTTTTACAACATGCGTAATTTCACAACGTACACTCGTACGTTAAGGAATATTGTACGCTAACCGGACTCATAGTATATATATGTATTAGACCCAAATAAATACATTTATTTCAATACTAAACTGGTTTTTCTTTGAAGGAGCTAAAAGTAAATATTGTTTTGCAAAAAAAAGCCCAATTTCAAAGCCCATTTTGCATTAATTTTCAGCTATTACAACACAACAACTATCGACCTAATCTGTGACAACTGGCCCAAACCGGTAATCTCCGTACACTTTAATTAGTGCTTAATGACTGCAATTATGTGCTTAATTGTCAGCCATGTCTGATTACATACTAAACAAGTGAATTCATGCACGTTGTATACTACAAAATATTGCTTTATGCATAAACGAGAGCGTTGCGTCAGAAATACTAGTAAACTCACCGGTAAGACACTGTGTCAACAGAACTGCAGAAAGCAGTCAGACAATAAAATTGGAGCCTAGGTGTAGGTCCGACAAAAAGAATGCATCGAAACCCAAGAGTACATACAAGGGTATAATATATATGCATTGCGAAAGCAAAATTTAGCACTAAAAAGCACCCGAAACGCACTTTAAGTGCAGAACTTATATAATTCAGCATTTAGACACATGAATATTTTGCAGAAATGTTGTTTTATTATCCAGAATATTTCCCTAAGTGTTGGGAATCGATAGTGTTACAAAAAGATACTTATTAAACACTAAAAGGTGCAATTTAGCACTTTAACGAATCGGTATGTAACCGAACGACCGGACTCTACCTAAAAGCAATGGCCCATCTGAAGGAAGAAATACGACGATGAAACGAACTGTGTGGACTGTGCAAGGAGTTACGTAATTATGGATGCATACATAATTATGGGATTCAGTGCACAGAAATCACAGCAAGTCTTGTCACGTATAGATTCCCTCAGTGCAAGCCTACTAAGTACTCTGCTAGAGTAATAATTATTTGATGTCACTTATGTGATATATACCTGTGAATATATATATACTACTACTGCCTAGTAGGACGATATCAAACAAATGCCTAACCCTGTTGTGTTATGTTCTGTCAGAACATGGCACCCAGGAAAGCTGTGAATGCTCGCAATGACGATCAACCTCCTCCTCCCCCACTGCCAAGAACTGCTGATGAGCTGAACGCTCTACTGGAGGAAAGGATCTCCGCTGCTATCGCCCAGTACGAGGCGAACCGAACTCAAGACAGTGGAGGACCAAGCAACGCTAGGCGTAATGGGAATGGAGATTCGTCTGGAGGCAACGCAGCTCAAGGTAACCTTAAAACAATTTACTAAGCATGAAGAGATCTATGAACGGTCCTTGTTTCATTATTTCTTCGATTACTCATAAGTGAATTGGTTGGGTTAATTCCAGGCTGCACTTTCAAGCAGTTCCTCGACTGCAAGCCGATGAACTATGATGGCACAGGAGGTGCAGTAGCATTTGTGCGCTGGACGGAGAAGACTGAAGCTACCTTCCGCATGAGTAAGTGTACCGCGGATCAACAAGTCACCTTTGCTACTGGGTTGTTTGTCGATGAAGCTCTGACTTGGTGGAACCTGCAAGTCCAAACCTTGGGCGATGATGCCGCTTATGGCTTAACTTGGGAGGAACTGAAGGAAAGAATGAGAGAGAAGTACTGCTCTCGTGCTGAACTCCAAAGGTTGGAGACGGAGTTCTGGCACTTGACCATGGAAGGTGCTGACATCAATGGATATACTCGAAGGTTCCACGATCTGTCCAGAGTGCTTCCCTACATGGTGACTCCCGAATTCAAGCGTGTTGAACGCTACATTTGGGGACTGGCCTCAGAGTTTCGTGGCATGGTGACGTCGGCCAAACCACAAACAATCACCGAGGCTGTAACTCTGGCTGTCAGCCTTACTGAAGATTGTGTTCGAATGAAGAAGCTATCACTGAACCCCACAGAAAATGCCGAGACGCATGCTGAGTCGTCTGGCGACAAGAAAAGGAAATATGCAAACTTGAATCAAGCAACTCGTAACAACAAAGGTTCCAACAAAAAGCGTGACCCTAACCCGCCTCAAGGGGCGAAATCTCTTGCAGCTATGAACGACGCACCAGCAAGGGGATACCGGGGCAACTTGCCCAAATGCCATCGGTGTAAACACCATCACGAGGGAGCCTGTCGCATCCCAAAGTGTGACAAGTGTGGAAAGTTGGGTCACCGCACTGAAGACTACTGGAGTAAGAGGAACGGAAATGGAAATCGTAATGGGGCTGATGATAGGAACAAGGGTGGAAATGGAAACGGTGCTGGCAACGAGAATGGGCGAAACCAAGGATGTTTCAGATGTGGAAGCAAAGATCATTTCATGAAGGACTGCCCAGAGAGAAACAATGCTCAGGCCCGAGCATTTGTGATTGGAGCAAGGGACGCACGCGAGGACCCTAATGTGGTCAACGGTACGTTCCTCATTAACAATCACTTTGCATCCGTATTATTCGACACTGGCGCCGATTATAGCTTCATGTCTGTGGAATTTAAACGCATACATGGAATAGAATCTAGTAGATTAGAAATTCCTTATTCCATAGAACTAGCCAATGGTAAACTTGTTGAATCGAGCGAAGTTGTCAGAGGCTGCACACTAGAACTTGGCGAACGAAATTTTAGCATCGACCTCTTACCTATTCAATTGGGTAGCTTCGATGTAGTAGTCGGAATGGACTGGTTGTCCAAGAACAAAGCTGAAGTTATTTGTCATGAGAAAATCATTCGCATCCCTTTAGCGAATGGTGAAACTCTCATCGTGCATGGAGAAAGACGAAACGCGCCTCTACGAATCATCAGTTGTATGAAGGCACAGAAGTGCTTAAGGAAAGGATGTGTTGCTTTCCTAGCACACGTTGTAGATACAAAGACTGTGGAGCCAAAACTCGAAGACATTCCTGTAGTGAAGGAATTTCCTGATGTGTTCCCTGAGGATCTGCCAGGACTACCTCCGCAACGACAAGTCGAATTCCACATAGACTTGGTTCCAGGAGCCGCTCCTGTAGCCAAGGCACCCTATCGACTTGCACCATCCGAAATGCAAGAACTATCTACACAACTCCAGGAGTTGTTGGATAAAGGATTCATAAGGCCAAGCTTCTCACCCTGGGGAGCTCCAGTATTATTCGTGAAGAAGAAGGATGGATCACTGCGGATGTGTATCGATTACAGGGAACTGAACAAGCTCACAATCAAGAATCGGTATCCGCTACCGAGGATTGATGACTTGTTTGATCAACTGCAAGGGTCAAGCTACTATTCCAAGATCGACCTTCGATCTGGATACCATCAGCTGAGAATCCAAGATGAAAGCGTGCCAAAGACTGCATTCAGAACGCGCTATGGGCACTACGAATTTCTTGTGATGCCATTTGGATTGACAAACGCGCCAGCGGTCTTTATGGATCTGATGAACCGCGTATGTAAACCATATCTCGATAAATTCGTGATTGTATTTATCGATGATATCCTGATTTACTCGCGAACGAAAGAAGAACATGAGCAACATCTCAGAACCATCTTGGAACTACTAAAGAAAGAGAAACTTTATGCAAAGTTCTCGAAATGCGAATTCTGGATTCGCGAAGTACAATTTCTTGGCCACGTGGTGAATGAGAAGGGCATTCATGTAGACCCGTCCAAGATAGAAGCAATAAAGAATTGGGAAGCTCCCAAGACCCCAACTGAAGTTCGACAATTTTTGGGTTTAGCGGGCTATTATCGGCGATTCATCGAGAATTTCTCAAAGATAGCTCAACCGCTAACGACCCTTACCCAAAAAGACAAGAAATACGACTGGGGTCACAAACAAGAAGAAGCCTTTCGGCTACTTAAGAACAAGCTCTGCGATGCACCAATACTATCATTACCCGAAGGCACTGAAGACTTCGTGGTATACTGCGACGCCTCACGACAAGGCTTGGGTTGCGTGCTCATGCAACGCCAAAAAGTCATCGCTTATGCTTCAAGACAACTGAAGGTTCACGAGAGAAATTATACCACTCACGACCTGGAGCTGGGCGCAGTGGTATTCGCCTTGAAGATTTGGCGACATTATTTATATGGTACTCGATGTACAATCTTCACAGATCACAAAAGCTTACAACACATATTTGATCAGAAGGAATTGAATATGCGCCAGCGACGTTGGGTTGAGCTACTAAACGATTATGACTGTGAGATTAAGTACCACCCTGGAAAGGCAAACGTTGTAGCGGACGCGTTGAGCCGAAAAGAAAGGATTAAGACCCTAAGGGTTCGAGCACTGGAAATGACGATTCGAACGAACCTCACTGCACGCATTCGTGGCACAACAAGAAGCTCTTAAAGGAGAGAACCGTAAAGCTGAATACCTACGGGGTATGCTGAAATACATGGTGCCAAACGAAGAGGGAGCCTTATACTTTAAAAAGCGCATTTGGGTTCCGCTCTATGGTGGCCTACGAGAAGTCATCCTTGATGAAGCGCACAAGTCAAGATACTCGATCCACCCAGGGTCGGACAAGATGTATCAAGACTTGAAAGAGTATTATTGGTGGCCGAGACTCAAGAGCGACGTTGCTGTCTATGTTGGAAAATGCCTAACCTGTGCTAAGGTTAAGGCAGAATATCAGAAACCGTCCGGCCTACTACAACAACCAGAGATTCCCGTGTGGAAGTGGGAACAAATCTCGATGGACTTCATAACGAAATTACCCAGGACCCCGAGAGGGCACGATATGATATGGGTAATAGTTGATCGATTGACGAAGTCTGCGCATTTCCTACCAATCCGAGAGAAGGATAGCACTGGAAAGCTTGCAGAGATATACCTAAGGGAAATTGTGGCACGTCATGGAGTGCCAATCTCAATCATTTCAGACAGAGATGGGCGCTTTGTCTCAAGAATCTGGCAATCATTTCAGGAAGCCTTCGGATCTCAGTTAGATCTGAGCACGGCATTCCATCCGCAAACAGACGGCCAGAGCGAACGGACTATACAAACGTTAGAAGATATGCTTCGCGCATGTGTCATGGATCTAGGCGGCAGCTGGGATACTCATCTACCTTTAGTTGAGTTTTCCTACAATAACAGTTATCATACGAGCATAAAAGCCGCGCCATTCGAAGCTCTGTATGGCCGCAAATGCCGATCGCCCTTATGTTGGGCAGATGCCGGAGATAAACGTATGGTTGGTCCTGAACTTGTACAAGAGACAACCGACAAGATTGCGCAGATCCGAGAGCGCATTAAGGCGGCTCGAGAGCGACAAAAGAGCTACGCTGATCCGAATAGAAAATCGGTAGAATTCAAGGTGGGAGACAAAGTGTTGTTAAAAGTCTCACCATGGAAGGGCGTAGTCAGATTTGGAAAGCGTGGAAAGCTGAATCCACGATATATCGGACCATTCAGAATATTGAAGAGAATTGGTACCGTAGCGTACAAATTGGAGTTACCGGAAGAACTTAACGGAGTACATGATACGTTTCATGTATCCAACCTGAAGAAGAGTCCAACACAAGAAAACGTGATCATCCCGATGGATGAAGTGCATATTGATGAAGCCCTCCGATTTACAGAGCAACCCGTTGAGGTTACCGACTGGAAAGTCAACAAGACCAGGAGGAGCAGTGTGAAACTTGTCAAAGTACGTTGGAGCTCTAAGCACGGACCCGAGTACACATGGGAACGTGAAGACCAGTTCAAGAAAAAGTATCCCCACCTATTCAAGAAGACTCCAGCGAGAGTGAGTTCAGTCTGAATTTCGGGACGAAATTCTTTTAACGGGGGGAGACTGTGACAACTGGCCCAAACCGGTAATCTCCGTACACTTTAATTAGTGCTTAATGACTGCAATTATGTGCTTAATTGTCAGCCATGTCTGATTACATACTAAACAAGTGAATTCATGCACGTTGTATACTACAAAATATTGCTTTATGCATAAACGAGAGCGTTGCGTCAGAAATACTAGTAAACTCACCGGTAAGACACTGTGTCAACAGAACTGCAGAAAGCAGTCAGACAATAAAATTGGAGCCTAGGTGTAGGTCCGACAACAAGAATGCATCGAAACCCAAGAGTACATACAAGGGTATAATATATATGCATTGCGAAAGCAAAATTTAGCACTAAAAAGCACCCGAAACGCACTTTAAGTGCAGAACTTATATAATTCAGCATTTAGACACATGAATATTTTGCAGAAATGTTGTTTTATTATCCAGAATATTTCCCTAAGTGTTGGGAATCGATAGTGTTACAAAAAGATACTTATTAAACACTAAAAGGTGCAATTTAGCACTTTAACGAATCGGTATGTAACCGAACGACCGGACTTTACCCGGAACATAAAAATATTGCCAATAACATTACTTATCTTTTTCTGAGCCAGTTAGGGTCCCTGAATACCCTAACACCCGTCATAACACACGACACACAACTAACCGGGTTAAGCACTTAACTAACTTACTTAACCTAACTAATATCCAACTAATTAGTTGGAATCGAACTAGACCCCCCCCCCCTTTAGAAACCGTCCCCATCTAGGGGACATACCTTGTCCTTGGATGATTATTATAATCTAGTTTGTTTAATATCAAGGCTACACAAGACCTCTTGGATAATAAACATATGATTAGCCTATAAGATCAAGACTTGGACTATCATTCTTTCACAACACAACTCAACACACTCACTCTCCCTCTCTCTCTAAGAAGCTACGGCCAAACACCCCTTGAACACACAACCATTGCCAAGCTTTGATCTTGCCATTTCAAGTTCATACAAGTGTTAAGGGTCGCATATAAGGAACCTTGGAGCAAACGGAAGGCGAAGGACCTCTCTACTTTGCTTTTATCCACCCTATTTGCGCTTAGATTCTCCCCTAGCCTCGAGCTAGTGGTATGTTGCTTAAATCACCTTCTCGAACTATTTTAAAGTGGTTAAAATGATTTGTAACGGTTAAAACTCGTAATCTTACAAGTTGAAGCTTAAAAGTCTACTAAAAACACTAAAAGTGATGGTTAAAAGCTCATATGTTGTGTAAAAGTTGTAGTAATTGATTTGTGTGATTATTTGGACCCGATCTATGTTGTGGTAGCTCGGATCGTCATTTAACCCGGGTGGTCATGATCATGGATCATGACATAAGGTTGTTTTGGAAGTAACAAGGGTTAAATGATGAAACTCTACCACACACGAATCATGAACTTGTGTAAAAGCGATTTAACTTGTGAAATAGTGTTTAAAACTAGTAGATCTACGTATCTACAAGCGGTATTTTCAAAGGACCAAGTGTCCAAGAAATCATATTTTCTAAAGCCGAGTCTTACATGAAAAAGAATGATTTTAGCAAACACACGAGTATGTAAACACTTGTGTAACACAAAGTTTCGACAAAATAACTATTTTTGTAAATGTTGACTGGAAGTTGTAAAGATGTAACTTCTTTAAAAGCGAGACTTTCAAGAAACAAAGTTGATCTATACAAAGATCCACTAAAAATAATAGAAAGATACTACCTATTTTGGAAAAACCACAAGTTCATGTATTTCTGCGATTATATCTATTTTAACTAGTTGCATATTGTTTATTGTTGAATGAGGAAATTGTTGACGATTTAAAAGAAAATAAACACATGTTTTGAAAACATGGGAAACCTCCATTTTTAGGGGAAACTCTGTCAAAATTTTTATAAAATTTGACACTTAGAAAAATATAAGTTTTTGAGAAACTTATTCCCTAAAAATGTGTTTAAAAGTATTACCAAGGTTTCCCTAATTTTTTGTGATAAGAAATGAGGATTTCTTCAAGAATAAAAATGGATATTAAGTATATATATTTTTGAGCGAAAAATATATATTATTTTATAACCAACTTATGTGCTAAGTGTATATGGTATGTGTTATACGTGCTAGCGTATTAAGACTTAAAAATACACTAAATACTCATGGGGAGTATAAACATAAAAATACACATACAAAATACAAGATACATAATTCGGGTGCGAAGTGCAAAACACAAAAGACTTATATTTATTTTAGAGGAAATAATATAAGTAAGATACGTAGTTAAAAATATGAAATATTTTTAACACAACAATACAAATACAAAAGAGAGTGACTGTACTTGTGCGATACAAGTCTAGTGACTAACGTTAAGAAAACGCGTATAGGTTACGACGTTAATTAAGCAAATCCGGTGAAGTTTACGACGCACAGGAACGCAAAGTTGTGAGTTCATGCTCCCCCTTTTCTCTTAACGGTTTTCAGTTTTATAACTTCGGGGGTGAAATACATGTTACAAATATTACAATGTTTACAAATGGTATGATGGATACAAGAATGATACGAGAAATCGTGTCACGAATAGGGTACCATAAGCACCATTAATCGTGTACATACTTAGACCGTAGAACAAAAGGTTAGATCTAATGGGTTCAGGGCAGCCCCACTCTTGGCCACTCTTTTACCAAGCAGTGTTTTTGTGTCTCAGTCGTAAATCGACTACAGAAAAATGCCTATGGTTTGGTGACTTCCTATGTCGTGTCACATGTTAATGGCTTTGCAACCCATTAACACTTGATACATACAGAAATATTTGACTTATACATGAGTACGTGGTGTACACAAAAGACTTGATTTATACAAAAGACAAATTATGTTTTCATACAAGGTATACAAACGTGAAATACAAAAATTGCATGAATTCACACCAACTTTATGTTGACGTTTTTCCAAAACTCACATGTATTTCAGGTAACTAGGATGGATGTGCGCGTGGTCTTACTCATGCTCGTGGATGTCGCTTTGTTTATCTTTAAATAAAGTTGTGACTTTTAAGACAATATGTTATCTCGTGTTGTAAACACTTGACATATGTTTTCAGTAATGTAATATTTGAAGGTATTTTTGAGCATGTAGTATGTTTACTCTTCGTATGCAATGAGAACCTTTCATGATCACACCTCGTGCTTCCGCCGCAGAAAGGGGTGTGACATAATCATCATTATGCAGCGGCCTAAAGCCCCTAAAATACAGCGTCAATCATCATTCCCACTTCCCATCGCAACCTTCTTTCAATTTCTAGGCTATCGGTTATCACTAGACGAAAAAAGTAACCGTAATCACCCATGGCGATGGGTCAATCGGGATTGGAGGAGAGTTTATGGGTAAAATTAGGGCCCCAATTCGTAGTTTGCTTAGGGTCTCCAACGAACACTGAATTGCATTGCAGCTCTTGTGGGCGATGGATGCTCATCGAAGAGAATTACATAAAAAAATGTGGGTATAGATTATAGAATATATAGTTACGAGGGATGTCAGTATGCCTGAGTGTGTTGATAAACATATGTAATATGATATAGGGAGGAAAGGAGAAAATCATAGATAGGAGTTATAGAGTGTAATGTATGGGTATATCATGACTATATTATATGGAGTTTTTTCTTTCAGGTGCTATAGTGTGTTCCTTTGGGTATATCACGACTATATTATTTTGAGTTTTTTTTTTTTCGATGGCTATAGCGAGTGTCTGTAGCATAATGAATAGAACCATACCGACTAAATTCCCTCCGCATAGCGCGAGTAATCCCACTAGTTATATGAATTTTATTATTTTTTATTTAAGGTTGATTATGTAATAAATGTTTTTGTAAGACAAACTAAAATTAGAATACATAAATTACACCAAAAGCTATGTATCAAACTAGTTTTTACCCCGTCCGCGTTGCGGGGCATTAAGCCAAATATTTCTCTCTCATAACATGTACGTCTGTGTTTCGGTTACTTGTACATACTACTCATAACACGATCTCAAAAGAAATTACATCGAGTCAACCAATTAAAAGAAGACACTACAATACTTTTGCTAAAAAAACAACTAAAACAATGGAAAAACTCTAATTTTAAACTTGGGGAAACAATGGAAAAACTCTAATTTTAAACCTGGGGTAAAATTGTAACTTTTCAAGATAAATGAGTTGCGCGAATAAAAAATTACTCCGAGCCAACCAATTAAAACAAAATACTATCATAGATTTGTCAAAAAAAAAAAACTAAAACGATGCCATGACTATAAGTTTACACCAGGGGAAAAAGCGTAATTTGACAAGAAAAAAACTAAAACGATGGCAAAACTGTAAATTTGAACTGAGGGCAAAATCGTAATTTGGCTGGACCAATAGGGAAGTGCCAGGCCTGGCACTATTCCCCTCCATGGTGAATGTATATATATAGAATATATTGTGTCTACTGTATTACAGTAAAACCTCTATAAATTAATAATGTTGGGATCGGGATATTTTATTAATTTAGCGAGATATTATTATATCGATAAATTAATAAATTATTAATTTAAAGAGTTGGCTTACTTCATGAGCAACTCTCAAATTAATGCATCGACCTTCAAAATTTTCATGTCCGTTCACTTTACCTATTTGAATAAAACAGAAACAAAGACCTTCAAAATTCCCATGTACATTCACACATTAATGAACTTGTCAAGTTCAATGTACATAGATCTAGATTGATCACTATAAAATGTCTAATGATAAATTTTAAAATCACATCAAGTATGGCCAGTGGCGAAGCTTGAGATTTCCGACCGGGGGATCAAAAACGTATATATCTAAAAAAATATAAAACCAGGGGGTCGAAAACGTATATACCTAAAAAATTCTATACGAAAGCTATACACCGAGCACTACTGAGCGAAAAGTTCGGGTGGTCGCCCCCCCCCCCTCCTAAAATCTATGCCCCTGACTATGGCTCCTAAACTAAAAGGTGCTAAAAATCAATTTATAGTTTCGCTGTGACCAATATATTTATAGAATTTTGGAATATTTTAGTAATTATTAATTTATAGTTTCGCTGGTGCCAATATATTTACATTGGGATTTCAAAAAAATTTATTATCTTATTATTTTATCGATTGGGGTCCAATTTTGTACTGATCCCAAGTCAGGACCAGACAAATTATTAATTTTATCGAGTATTAAATTATAGAGGTTCTAGTGTAGTTGTATTTAATGTTATACTTTTATGCTAAACCTTACCTTCTTTTCTTTTTGAATTCACATCATATCCCCTAAATTCTGCGAGATAGGTTTCCATATTATAAAAAGTAGTTGTAACTGGTTGTGAGTGAAGAAGAGATAAAATATTATTGTTTATATGTAAATTTGAGGGGACACTGTTCACCCTGTATAACTTTTTAATATATTTTGAAAGTGGTTGTGAGTGGAGAAAGAAAATGTAATAATAAAAGTATAAAAAAAATATTATTTAATTGAAAGAAGAGTGAAAATATTGTTATTTTTAGTGCAATTATAGGGTAGAAAATGATGGATAGGATGTCAGTGCTAACGCATTTCTTTTTTTATAACCTGTCACAACATCAATCCAGTTATTAAAACATATATATCCATCATTGCTTTGCAGTAATTTTTAAATATGGTTTAAGAGTTACGTTGACTTGGATCAAGATCCAAATCATAAAAGGAGCTTGTTGAGACAAGTGATAGAATAACATACATACTCATGATCTATCATATTTTCAGAATATAAACAGTCCCAACATCCAGATAAACCAACTATAAACACATGATTGATACCAACCGCCCATCCATCAGACTAAGCGGGGCGACTGGCACGATGTGGTTGAGAAGCACACGCGCAGTGGACCGAGGTTAACTTCTTGCAGCCTATAGTGATGAGAGAATGCTTACCTGGGCACGTATGAAGCGCAGGAAACGAATCACAGAGTGCTTGAACAGCAGGTGCTGTTAGAGCTTTGCAGTTACTGATGTTGAGGTTCGTGAGGCCTTCTTCGTATTGGGTTTTAACTGATCCCCCTAATACTTCATCTTTGCTTTTTACTCGGCTATGGGCCAAAGCGTGTATTCCCCGATCCGTGATTCTTAGACACGAGCATAGATCAAGAGACCTCAGATGTAAGCAATTGTTTGACAAAGCTATCACACTCTCATCTGCATGTTTCAAAGCGCATATACATAAAATCAGTTGTAGAAACCAAATTCAGAAGTATGGAACAATATGGGTTGACTTTCAATGAAGGTCAAAACACATGACTGTCAATACGGGTCAAAATGGGTTGGTCGGGTTGATGGGTCAACCTTATATGGATATGACTGCAATATCTACATTATTAAGACTTTTTTCTCATTTTGAACAAATCAACTTTGAGTAACATTATATCCCGTATGATGTGTTCGACCCATTCAGATTCACTAGATGGATAACATTTGACATTCAAAAGTCAAATTTATGAACAAGTTTACCTGATATCAAGACACACTCAGACAAGTCAATAGCATTGAGATGAGGACACCCATAAGCTAAATTGATCACTCCAGCATCACAAACCTTAAAACACCCACTAAGATTTATCGACTCAAGTTGTCGACAGTTGTCTCCAAGCGCAAGCAAGCTCAAGATGGTTTATAAGGCCGAACAGAATATCAAATACATTCTACATTTGTAAATCTAGTATACCTTCAGGGCCTTATTGGTCGCCGCATTATAACACCCAAAAAGGTTCAAAATCTTCAACTTTCTACAGTAACTACTAACAAACTCAATACCATTCTCACTAAAAGCCGAGCAGTCACTGATATTAAGCTTAGTTAGGTTTGGACAACCACGGGCCAAAGTATAAAGGGACCCATCACCAAGTCTAGAGTTCATGCTGAGGTCAAGATCCTCTAAATCATGACAGTTATTAGCGATGGTCTCGACTGATTTAGCATCAAGCAGTGGCTGAAGGGTCAAACCCCTTAGATTTGTGAACTTTGGAACAAGAGAATGCACCAAGTTGTTCATGTTGTTTCTGCACCTATTGTTTTTATTAGAAATTAAAACGAAATACATGAGGGCAATAAGATTACTAGTGATGCAATAAGATGACTTAAGTTTATGTCATGTGCATCACTAGTAATCTATTAAACTACTATTACTTGTTTTGACTGGAACCCAATTTGACTTGTTATCTGAACAGTCTAGTCAACTCGTTTTAAAAGAGATAAATAGCTCGGTCCACACTGTACTATTAATTACTTGTTTTGACCCGAACACAGGTAGACTTGCTACCTGACCCGTCTAGTTATATAGGATCTTAGCACAGCCCAACCCAACCCATAATGTACTTGATTTGACCCGAACCCCGTTCTGACTTGTTATCCGACCCTTCTAGTTAACCCCACCCATGATGTACTATTAAGTTTTTAGAACCCATTAAAAACTGTAAACATTCATATATTAAAAAAAGAGAAAGATACATACCAAGAGAGTGAAATATGAGTAAGTTGAGTGCAAATAGCATTCCTCCATCCACTACAAACTCCAGCAGCAACGATGACGGTGTGATCATCCAACAAAGACACGATCTTCATCAAAAGTTCCGGTAGAATCTCCTGCCACTCTCTCTTAACCCTTCTCCCACCCCCAAACTCCATACCTTAATTCTTCAAACCAACAATTCAGATCAAAGAGAATTACAGAGATTAAGATACGTGGGGTGGATCATAAGAAATAGATTTTACTGAATAATAGATTAAACCTTATAATTTTTATATATGTTTTATTTTAATTTAATTTAATATATTTTTCTAATGGATAATATTTTACTGAATATATATTTGATAAATTATTTTCTTAATATATTCTATATATATCAGTTTATCTATAAAAACAAGTATATCTGATACACATAATTAGGAATCACTCATATTTTTATCGATATTAATATATTTGTTAGGTCTTTTGATACTGTCCAACCCGATACGATCCGAGTTGCCGTCAATTGTGTGAAGCAACCCACGTTTAATATTTGTTCTTTGCATGTTTGGTCCCATGTTATGCATGTTCTCCCACGTAGTTATCTAGTTGATATAGAATGGTCTTAAGTTTACATTATAGTATGCATGTTTAGTAGTACTAGTAACCAACAACCCACGTTTCTTTCAGTGTTGCTTGCATGATTGTATTTATATCCCTTCATTTAGTAAATGAAAGGAGAAAGAAAAATTACAGAAAAATCTTGTCTTTCATCTCTAAATTTTTTGGAGCTTAACCCCCTCTAAGGGTTATCTATCTTGGGAGTTTGTAGGTTTTCTCCGTAAACCTATCATCTTTTTAACTTATGTTAATTTATAATAATTTTAATACGTGGGAAAGAATATATATAAATTATACACTCTTATTTTTATTGATAAACTAGTATATATCTTTCTAGGGTCAGGATATACTATAAGGCTGGAGGGTGTGGTTACGTCACTTCAGGGCCACGTCAACGTCACGTCTCACAGATGGCTTTAAAGCTCCTTCCTTTAACTTGTAGGGTGTTGTATAAAGCCAATATCATCATTACCTAATTATTTTTTTATTTATATATTCTATTTTTTAAATTAAATGCCAATTTTAATAACTAGAAAATAAAAAAAAAACATAATTTCATTCAAATAAAAGAAAACATTACAAAGTCCTAAAAAATGCAAAGTTAAAAAATAAAGTACAAAAAAACTACATATATTTCGCTCGAATGTGTGCCTTACGAGCCACCAAAATGACTCGGTCCTCCTCTGCTAGATGTGAAAATTCTTTCGCGAGAAATTCCATGTCTTTCTGGATTTGTTTCTCCATTTTTTAGTTCTTGCTCATTTTCCTTCATCAAGATTATTTTGTTGAGTCTGTTGTCTCGTACAACCTTGACGAGCCATCCGATGGCGTTGAAGAAGACGTGTCTCGTGCTCGTGCCGCGGCCTTACTTTTATCCCTACCCTTTGGTCGTGGCAGCTCTTGCGGTTGTTCAATTTCGTCGAAGTCGTCATTTAGATTAATTGTTGTACGAGCATCGGACTCGGATGGTTCGGTTGTGTGATTATTTAAAAAAAGTGTAGAGAGATGGTATAAAGATTAGAGGTAGAAGGAATGAAAATTATGGAAAAAAAGTTAGGTATTTATAGGTGAATTATAAAGTTTAAATTTTTTTTTTTTTAATGTTATCGTTTGCACAATGGTCATTTTGACCATTCTCCATCGATCAAATTAATTTGGCCTCGTTAACGTGCTGGCGAAAAGAAGGATGGCGCCCCCATTTCATTTGCTCGGTGAGGACGATGGCGCCCCAGGGGCGCTATGGTTGCCTAGTTGGCAGGGTGGCGTTAAGCCACACCCCCTAGCCTAAAGTTTATTTTGGCTAAGAAGCCTAGGAAGTAATCTTGACCATCAACTGATTAATCAAGAGCTTGGATTAAATGGGCATAATTGATAAAAAAAAAAAAGAAGATGCATGAGTTTATGTAGGGGTATTCTAGTCAATTCAAAGCAATAGTTTTTCCTTCAATTCCCCCCCCCCCCCTTTAAATGTTAATAACTTTTTTATACTGCATTATCTTTTTGTAAAAATTGCATCAAAAAACGAGCGTTCTTTTATCTTTAAAACAAGTATACTGTTGCTAAATTTTTGAAAAAAAAAATCGAAAACCCGAATGCATAAAACGCAATTGACAAAAAGCATAAAAATGATTTTTTTTCTAAAACACAATTGACCAAAAAACACAAAGAAATGACTTGTTTCTAAAACGCAATAGACAATAAACACAAAAAAATGTGTTATTTCTAAAACGCAATGGCCAGAAAACACAAAAAAAATGTCTTTTTTCTAAAATGTAATGGCTAGAAAACACAAAAAAATGTCTTTTTTCTAAAACACAATGACCAGAAAACACAAAAAAATGTCTTTTTTCTAAAACGCAATTGACTAAAAACACAAATAATTGTATTTTTTCTAAAACACAATAGACTAAAAACAAAAGAAAAGTCTTTTTTTTTTAAAACGTAATGGATTAAAAATACAAAGAAATGTGGGTTTTTTTAAAACGTAATGTAATAAAAACACAAAAGAAGTGTTTATTCTAAAACGCAATTGACTAGAAATACAAAGAAATGTGTTTTTTTTTCTTCTAAACACAATGTACTAAAAGCACAAAAAAAAGTGTTTATTATAAAACGCAATTGACTAAAACACATAAAAATATGTTTTTACCTAAAACGCAATACACTAAAAACAGATAAAATGTGTTTTACCTAAAACGCAATGGACTAAAAACAAAATAATATGTGTTGTTTCTAAAACGCAATGAACTGAAAATACAAAAAAAAGTGTTTTTTTCATTTCATTGTAAAACGCAATGATTTAATTCAAAAACGCAGATCATAAAAATGCAATTCAAAATTTTCTTACAAAGATCGAAGCCGATTTCTTCAGATTTCTTCAACGATTAACGAAATTTGAATGCTGGAAACACTTATCAGCGATCAAATCGAACGAATCGAGTGATTCGCTTCAAAACCACAGGAAAAAAATGAGATTGTATGAAATTAAACTGGGTTTTTTTTTAAAAAAAAGTTAAAGAACACGTTGATTGGGTGTTTGAATCATTGATTGGTGACGAAAATCGCACTAATGTAGTTATTATTGAGATAGAATGTGAAGAAAATGTTGAAGATGATGGGTTTTGAAAATAGTGGGTTTTGAAGTTACAAGGAGAGAAAAAGGAAGAATATTGGATAAAATTGACTAAAATAGTCTTCCCCTTTATTTTTAAATTTTGCCACATGTCTTCCTATCTTTTCTAGTCAAACTAAACTTCCTATTTAATCCTCTCCCTATCTTTATATACTAATAAATGATTTTTTTACATGTGATGTCTTCTTATCCTATTTTTTAATTTCTTATAATATTTTTCAATTTCTTTTTCCTATTAAACAATAGTTTAACTAAATATAATTTAGATAAAGATAATAACTTTTTTATCAAACTTTGAATTAATAATAATATATATAATTTATTTTTTAATATTATTATTTTATACTTAATAAGATACAGAAATAAGAAAATAATATTAAATAATAAACTTCACGGATCTCTCTTATATATTTATTATTTCTTTTATTTTTCCCGCTTATTGATAATCATCTAATATTTCACTGGTTCTACCACGTGTAATATACATGTTTCTAACCTAATAATAAACAATAAAAAAAACAACAAAAATTTATAAGTAAATAGTACATCGAATACATTATTTAAATAAATATCTTAATGACTGTATATGTTTATCAGTTATATTATATTTATTTAACTCGTGTAATACACGATATATTTTAAAGATATAACTATATTGCTTATTATATAAAATTAAATTTATGCAACCCGTGTAAAACATGGGGTTCTAAGCTAGTGGGTGGGAGTTGGCTACAAAGTTCATTTTTCCTACCAAGTGTAAAAAGTCATAAAACACCATAGTGTCAAGAAGAAAACACACTCAAAACCCACAAATAACATAGTGGAGATTACTAAAACACCATATTTATGGGTTTTGTGTTGTGTTGTGTTTTGGATGATAAGTCTTTGATTATCGAATGACTAACATTAGTGTGTTTTATGTTGATTATCATGTTGTGTTTTATATTCATAGTTGTATGATGGTGTGTTTGAAGTATTTAAGGACTGTTAGGGTTTGGATATTGTGTTTTAGTGATATTCGCTTTGTTATTTGTGAGTTTTAAGTGTGTTTTATGGCTGTAATTGTAGTCTTTTATGATTTTGTACACTTTGTAGGAAAAATGGACTTTGTAGCCGAACCCCACCCCTAAGCTAGTGTGTGTGTGTGTGTGTATGGTAGGGTTCATGCGAGAACCACCCTTTATCATACCCCAGCGGATGGCGGAAATATCAGGGCGCGGCACTAAGCGTTCAGATTGCTCAAAAGATTCCACAACAGTAATAGTTTCAATATGAATTAATTAAGTTTCGTGAAATTTGTCTAAAATCAAACGATCCACAACCACAGAATTCATCAAAATACATCAAGATTTAAATATTGTTCAAATTTCCTGATTTAACTAGATGAGTTTCTAAGTATCATCCTAGCTTGTTTCCTCGAATCCCAGCCAATATCAACCTGCAACATGTATTAAAATACTATCAACAAAAATGTTGGCGAGCATACAAGTTTGATTACGTAGCATAATAGTTTAAAGACTCATATCCATCATATAAACATATAAAAAGTTTCACCATGCTAGTTTACGCAGTCCAAGTGATAGCCCAAGTTTCCATGTTTAATATATTTATAAAAATGCTAGTTAGATAGCATTTTTATAAATATATTAAATCGATTTTAATCTTTGGGGAAAAGGTCAAACCGTTAACTATGAGAAATCCTAAAAATACCCAACTAATTGCCTAGTGGAGATGGATATGATTGAGTGGTTTCGCTGATGGCACCAAATACTCCATTGATCCAAATTTTATGTTCAAAAAAATATCTATTTTAAATAACTTATCTCTTTTATTAATTAATTGACTTTTTCTTTGTGCTCCCTAAATTACTCATAACATGTTTTGTACACATGTTTAAATTTTTTCAATATTCGATAGCCACTAAATTTAGATATAAATTCAAATAACATTGTTGTATTTTAACAATATTGCTAGTATTCTAAATAAAATAACAACGTTAACTGTTTTTCACGAGTTCTCGCAATATGTAAATAATTGATCTTTTAGATATGATTTAAAGAACTTTATATTGCAATCATAATTCTGAAATAAAACAATATAGGAGGTTTTATGCATTTTAAATACACTTTAGATGACTTTTCCCTGTTCAGCGATCATTTTTGACAGCTCATCCATTAGAAGCAAATCATAAACCAAATTTGCATGTTTACAATATGTGGTTCATTAAAATAGGGTCTTCTATATGTGATATCAAGGATTAGGATCAAACACCAACATAGGCTTACTTACAAAACTATTTTTATGGTTTAGATTAATTATTAGCCCATTGACATTAGGTTTAAACCTTTAGTGAGCCTAATACCCAATTTCGTTAAAGCCTAAGGGCATGTTTTTTCGAGCTCGAAAAGGGTACATGAATTCTTAGCCGGCCCTGCTTATTTGATTCTATATAGAGCAACGTCTCGCGTATGTAATGCGCGTGCTTCACGCCTCAACACCTATTTTGTTTCAGCATCTTGCACTTTTTTAAACCAACCTGCATATATTTAAAACAACATAATTGTATGATAATAGAAATTTACTAATCAAACAGTCAAAAGTGCAATAAGACCACCCGTAGTGGTGAACAAAAATAATGCCCCCACTATGGGGCATTATCCGACACGTGGCATCCTAGTCATCGTTGGGCATTATAGCAAAAGAGGTGTAGTGGGGCATTATTCCAATAACGCTCATGCAATCATTTGACAATTATTATTTTTTTTAAATTAAAACATAAAAATATTCATTAATTTAAATTAAAAATTACACTACTTGAAATAAAAAAAAACGAAAAAAAAAAACAGAAAATTAAAAAACCGAAAAAAAAAAGTTAAAAAAAAAGAAGATGATCTAGAGTCCATATTTTTCTCGAATTTTTTGGCGACGCATTTGCGCAAGGATCAACGCGTCGCCTTGGAGGTGGTCGATCGGTTTGGACAAAAACTCAATGTCCTTTTCCATTTGCCTCGCCTCTTGCATCTCGTTAAACTTTTTGGTTTCGACCACTCGTTCTTTCATAATCTCCCAACGTTTGTGGCCGAGGTCGCGAATGTCTTGGAGACGACGGTTCATCTCCTCGAAATCATCCTTTAACTCGAGATCGGAAGACGACTCGACCGTTTTTTTCCCGGTTCGCTTATCCTTTCTTCTACCGGGCGGTCGGTTCAACTCTTCTTGAAGTTCCTTGTCAACGTCCACCACCTCATTTAAATCGACGTTGCGGGCATCCGATGTCGGAGTTGAAGGGTCAACGGAGGATGATGTTTTTGACCTTTTAGCTCGACGTCTACTACTAGACGTCATTGGATTAACTAGCGCCCACTTTGGACTTTTTCGTAGTAGCTCCCAACACTTATAGTACGTGAAAGGGCATTTCGTCCTATCGAACTCCTCCAAAGTCTTTGTTAAAACCCCGACGTCACTTTCACCGCTCGGCCGATTATCGTAGTTACGCTGGTAAACTTCTTGGAACGCGTGAGACTTGTTGTTGATGTCGGTCCATTTGCTAGAAATTGAATCTTTGTCCCGATGTTCGCCTTGACCCCACGTGCTAAAAAAGAGTGCACGAACCCTATCCCAAAAAACGGGGCCCGTTTGAAAGTTTGCTACAAATTAAAAAAAAATAAAAATATAAGTTGTAGGTTAAAAATAATAGTAAAAAACAAGTAAAAAAAAATTTAAGAGTTACCGGTGTCTTCGTCCTCCGAAATGTCGAGCCACGCCCGAGTCAACGTGTATTCCTCGTCCTTCGTCCATTTAATGGTATTTTTTGTACGTCGAGGTTCGTCCTTTTCCTTCTTCTTATGCGACCTTCTGCCGCGTTTCGATTTCTCTTGCACCGGTTCGGGTTGCGTCTCCGGCACGACATCGACATCGGGTTCGGATTCGGCTTGTTGTTGTGACGGTTGCGACCCGCCGGCTTGACCATAGCCGAAGGTGGGAGCCACGAACGGAGTGGCGCCACTCAAGTAAGCCGCGTACGGATAAAAGTTCGGGTCCATGTCTTGAAGGTTATACGGGTGTTGCGGTTGGGTTGTGTTCGGGTTCGTGGGTCTTGCGGGGACACCAAAAGGGGGTCGGAATGGTTGCATGATTGTTTAAAAAATAGAAGAAAGTGGGTTTTTTTTATAAAAAAGAGGAGAAAGTAGGAGAGAAAGTAAGAGGTTTTTTTATAAAAAATTGGAGAAAAGGGGTTGATATATATATAGTGGGTAAAATTTTGAATTAAAAAAAAATACATTTGACCGTTTGGCAACGGTCCAATCTCTCCCCCCAACACAATTTAAGCGTTTTAATTAACACGCCGGAGTGATTTTTTTTCGAAAATAACGCCCGGAAACGCCGGGTGTAGTGGAGGTCGGGGCATTTTCCGGCGTTTTTTTTTGAATTTTTTTTTTTTAAAAACGCCCCACTACGGGCAGTCTAAGATACATACAAAAGGCATCAATCGATCAACATACGTCATCAATCACTCTTGTTTATCTTTTTTTTTTCTCTCGTTGCACTTGAATCTTGTACAGGTAAGTTGTTTTTTTGTTGTTGTATCTAGAGTTTAGTCGATTAGATATGGCATGATGGTTTGGTTGGATCAAGGGTCTGATAGATAAACTTCTAGCAAGAGTCAAAGAGGTCGAGTGAGGTTAATTTGATCAACCTTTTTTTATTTTTATTTTATTTAAAATTATTTGTGTTAGTTATGATTAAAAAAATGTTGTTATTACAACAATAATCTAACCGTTTCTATAAAAACAATTTAGTAGGATGTATACATTAGAAATAGGCTCTGTGTGACTTTCAACATGCTTGACCCGTTCTACTCATTTGACCCATTTATATCGGCAAGAAACTATACTCATATCAAAGATTCTTGCTCTTGTGCTTGTGGGTAGATATAGCAATCGATAAACCTCAATTCATCTTTTAGTTCATTTCTACAGATGTTTGAGTTTTCATAACTGATTATAATTTTTAAATTTTGGCGCTTTCACACACATATTATTGAGTTTTCATAACCTTGATAAGGGATATCAATCTGAAAGAAAAAAAACATGGGACACAAAGGTTATATATGGGACGCGCCTCGCTATATTAATATGTACAGGTGGAACAATACTTTCAGGGTCGTCCCCGAGAGCTCTAGGACCCTTGAGGACTCTGTGCGAATAAAAAAAATTGGGCCCTTGTATTTTCAAGTAATTACGTGTTAACCTTAATAAAAAATAATAAGACTTAACATAAACAAACGATTAAACTATTTAATATAAAAAAATTAACTTAAGTAAATATTTTAATACAAACAAAACAATTAAAAATAATATCAACAAATTAAATAAAAAAGAAACTTTCAAATGAGTATAAATATTTATATGTATTTTCAACTTATACAATTCCCATGGGCGGGAATAGTAGTTTGCATCCATTGGGTGAAATGGGCGGCTGTCCCCCACTATTGGACCAACCAATTTATTATTTTATAATTGGTTCAAATGGGCGGCGAACAATACCCATTGGACCAACCAGTTTATTATTTTATACCCATTTTAAAGTTACGGTTTTGCCCCCCGTTAAAAAATACGGTTTTGCCACAGCTTCAAAATACATTAACCCTTTTGCCCCGAGCTAAAAAATACGATTTCTCCCTCGGTAAAAAAATTACGCTTTTACCCTCAGCCTAAATTACATTTTCGTCCCAGTTCAAAATAAAATTTTGTTTTTCCCCCCGGCTCAAAATTACGAATTTACACCAGTTTATTATTTTATACTTACTTTAAAATTACGATTTTGCTCACAGTTATAAATTACGTATTTGCCCCCAATTCAAAATAAATTTATGCTTTTGCCCCCAGCTAAAATTTACGAATTTCCCCTCGGTTCAAAATTACGATATCACTCTCAATTCAAAATTACGTTTTTGCCCCCCGTGAAAAATAAAAATATGGTTTTCCCCTAGCTAAAAATTCGGATTTTACCTTCGGGAAAAAAAATGATTTTTCCCCCAAGTAAAAATAAAAATATAACTTTGCCCTCAGCTAAAAATTGTGTCAAAAGGCTGCCTAACACTCTTTTTACTTTTTATTTCTATCAAAACTATAGTACTGTTTTTTAGTTGGTTGAAAATTGTTCGGCCATCGCCCCGCAAGTAACGTGGCGGGGCATCACCTAGTTGGATTACAAACTTAATATTTTCAAAACCTTTTTCTTCTTCTTTAAGTTTGGGCTTTATGGCCCAGCCTGGACAAATGGAAACAAAAAAAAAATCAGAGAAAATAGAATGTTGTCATGTCTCGAACCAAAGACTAGTGTATTGACAAGCAGCGCAACAATGCAAGAGGTGATTTACTAGTTATTTATAAAAATATTAGGTTGGTTTTTATAGTGACTGTATTAGTCATTTCAACTATTGTAACTATATGTACACATATAATTATAGGGGAAGGTTCAAATGAAAACCACTAGTTAACGCAAAAACTCGAAAACTAACTAAAAAAACCTAAAAAACATACAATTTTTTTTTCATACCAATTTTCACTATTTTAGGTATATAAAAAAAAACTGTGCACATGTGTAATAGTACACATGTGAATGTGTACTACAAAAAATTCTTTTTTTTTTTTGAAATTTTTTTTTATATACAAAAGCTATTTTTATAAAAAAAAAAGATGTGTGTTTTTAGGCTTTTTTTAGTTAGTTTTCGCGGCAAAAAAAAAAAAAAAAAGATGTGTGTTTTCAGGCTTTTTTTTAAGAACTATTATAAAAAAGGTAGAGTTACTTCTTTTTTCCTAACCGGGTCAATAAAGTTATGCAAGATTTTGATTTATTTATCTCTTATTTTATATATAATGGATTTACCTGGACTAATACATGATTTTCTTTTAGTCATTCTGGGATTGGGTCTTATATTAGGGGGTCTGGGAGTAGTACTAATTGCCAATCCCATTTATTCTGCCTTTTCATTGGGATTGGTTTTTGTTTGTATATCGTTATTCTATATTCTATCTAACTCCCATTTTGTAGCTGCCTTTTCATTGGGATTGGTTTTTGTTTGTAATCATTTGAACCATCCCCTATAATCATAATCCAACCATAAATTTCTGTTATAAAATATCCTTAGCCAAACCACATATCTCCAAAGTTAGTCCCAACATTCAAAAATCTTCAAGTAAACCAACTATATACACATGATTTATACCTACTGCCCATCCATCCGACTAAGCGGGGTGAATGGCATGATGCAGTTGAGAGGCACATGCGCAGTGGACTGAGGTTAACTTCAAGCAGCCATGCATGTTGAGAGTACCTTGGCACGTATGAAGTGCGGGAAACGAATCACAGATTGCATGAACAGCAGGTGGTGTTAGATCCTTGCATTGACTGATGTTGAGGTTCATGAGACCTTCTTCCTCGTATTGAGTTTTAACTGATTCCCATAATATTTCATCTTTGTTTTTTACTCGGCTATGGGCCAAAGCATACATTGCCCGATCTGTGATTCTTACACAGTAGTATAGATTAAGAGACCTCAGATGCAAGCAATTGTTTGCCAAAGCTATCACACTCTCATCTGCATGTTTCAAAGTATATCTATAATCAGTTGTAGAAACCAAATTCACACGTATGGAACAATATGGGTCAAAATGGGTTGACTTTCAATACAGGTCAAAAAACGTTAATTTCAATACGGGTCAAAACGCGTTAGGGTCAAAACACGTGTATGTATGGCGTGTTCGAACCATTCAAATTCAGTATATGGAACACCTTTGACATTCAAAAGTCAACTATATGAACAAATTTACCTGTTATATAGAAACACTCAGACAAGTCAATAACATTGAGATGAGGACACCCATAAGCTAAATTCTTCACTCCAGCATCTCCAACTTCATAGCACCGACCAAGATTTATCGACTCAAGTTGTCGACAGTTGTCTCCAATAGCCTGCAAGCAAGCTCAACACGGTTTATAAGCCCGAACCGAATATCAGATACATTCTACATGTACATTTGTAAGTCTAGTATACCTTCAGGGCCTTATTGGTCGCCGCTTTATAACACCCAAAAAGGTTCAGTATCTTCAACTTTCGACAATAACGACTAAGAAAGTCAAGACCATGGTCACTAAAAGCTGAGCAGCAACTGATATTAAGGTTAGTTGGGTTGGGACAACCACGGGCCAAAGCATAAAGAGACCGATCACCAAGTCTAGAGTTCATGCTGAGGTCAAGATCCTCTAAATCATGACAGTTATTAGCAATGGTCTCGACTGATTTATCATCAAGCAGCGGTTGTTCACCCTTTTTCCGAAAGGTCAAAACCCTTAGATTTGTGAACTTTGGAACAATAGAAAGCACCAAGTTGTTCATGTTGTTTGTGCACCTTACATGAGGGCCAAAGTTCATAAATGCAACCGAGACGACATAATAGGAAACGATAATACAACTTATATGATGGATATATAGGATCACAGCACAACACAACATAGCCCACAATGTACTATAAGTCTAAAAAATTACTTATTTTGAGCTGAACGCATTTTTTTAACAAGAATGGTAATCCTGAGATAACAAGAAAGATAGAATGAACACAGAGAAGAAGAAGCTATTTGTTTAAATCATCGATACCATACAGTGTGTTAGCTCGTCCGTCTAAGTAACAGACTAACTTTCAACTGTTACAAGTTTCATATGTAACCTTCATTACTATTCAACATCTTGGTTTTAAAAAGCGAGAGGTGCACAAAAGCAACGAGGTCTAAAACCGAGGCGCGAAGCACAAAAGCGGCGGGCTTTTCCTACCCGAGGCGCAAGCTAATTATATATATATATTTATATAACCCATAGGTTTTTAGCTTTCCATACCCAAAATATAGCTATAACTAAGGTTTTTGTATGATTTTAGCTGCATGTACAAGCCAAAAAACACAAGGTACAACAGTTAGATGCATAAAAACGCCTCGGGTACGAGAGGCGCGCGCCCCAGGCCAACAAAGCCCAGAAAAATCCCAAAAAGCGCGCTTTATTGACGCTTCTTGTAATTACTCTAGGCGCTGAGCAAAAAAGCCCCAAGGTGTACGCCTTGTTGCGCCTCGCGCTTAAGCACGCTTGAGGGGCGCTTTTTAAAACCAAGTTCAACATTTACAACTGGCCCCTCTACATTTACAACATTTTGACTTGTTATCTGACCGGTCTAGGTAACCCGTTTCATAGGAAACAACCAATGGTTATATACTTATATAGGGTCCTAGCTAGACCTGGCAAACGGGTCGGGTCGGGTCATGGGTCACAACGGGTTCGGGTCAAAACGGGTCGGGTCAAAACGGGTCAATTATAAAAAAGGGTTGTTTTGGTTCGGGTCGAAACGGGTCCGGGTCAGAACGGGTCCGGGTCAGAATGGGTTTCGGGACAGGTCGGGTCCGGGTCAGAACGGGTTTCGGGTCGTATCGGGTCAGTTTTTTTTTTTTTTTTTCGGGTCAGTATTTCAGTTTTTTTTTTTTCGGCTTATAATTTCTGCGAATAACTTTGTACCGGATGTGCACAATCTCGATTCGTATAACTTGTACTCTCCTGATTCGTATAACCAATCAGATCTGTATATAACCAATCTGCAGCGAATGTCTAATCTGCAGCGACTAAACGACAAAATTCTGAGCGAAAAATTCTGCGGATGAATTTTATTAAACACGTGCAGATCTATAAAACCGATTTAAACTGTGGTTTCGTGATCGTGACTGTCCCCACTATTTTCCGAATATAACAAATCAACTGCAACAAATTCTGCACCAGTATTTAAATCGTGGTTTCGTGATCGTGGTTTTGTGAACGTGTTTTTGCGTCAAATTCTGCAGTGAACTGCAACAAATCAACCTTTAATTCTGCAACCGAACTAAAATCTGTCCAAATTTCAGCGAATAACAGCTGCAAATTCGTGATGAACTTAAATCGTAACAAATGGAATCCAGGTTCGCAGTAACAGATTTGTAATCGTTCTGGATTCGTATCAAACTGAATTGTTACTTCAAGTTCGTAAAACATTGTTGGGTTAGGATCAGCGGACAAACACTGCAGTGACTGATTCACAGATACACTGAATATCCAATTCGAACTTCTGTGTATATTGAACTGTAGATTGTGTATCCCTGCTTTGTACGAAGTCTGATTTCGGGGTTCGTATAATGACTGAGTACCAAACAATCAGCTGGATTTGTACCAATGTTACTTCGTATCAAACTGGCTTCGTATAAAAGTCTCTTCATATCAAACTCCTAGCTTCAAAACGGTGCTGGCCGAAACGGTTCGCGTCGAACCGGTACGCGTCGAAACGGTTCCTGTCGAAACGGTACGGGTCGAAACGGTTCGATTCGAAACGGTGCTGGCCGAAACGGTTCGCGTCGAAACGGTGCGCGTCGAAACGGTGCGCGTCGAAACGGTGCGCGTCGAAACGGTGCGCGTCGAAACGGTTCGCGTCGAAACGGTGCGCGTCGAAACGGTTCGCGTCGAAACGGTGCGCGTCGAAACGGTGCGCGTCGAAACCCATTCCGATCCGAAACCTGCCCCGTTTCTTTAAGACACTAACCCATATCGACCCATTTCTTTAATGTTGTCGACCCGCTTTGACCCGAAAATAACAAGATGGAATTTCAAGTGACCCATTATGACCCATTTAGTTAAAATATCTTACCCAAACCAACCCATATAATTTTAAAAGCAACCCAAATTGACCCACTTGGAAGGCTTTGGGTCAAGATTGCCCCCTCTAGTCCTAGCACAACCCAACCCAACCCATACTCTGCTATAAAGTCTAAATTTTGCCCGTTCTGACCCGAATCCGTTTTGACATGTTCTTTTACCCATCTAGTAAGCCATTTTAACAGAAACAAATCAATCCATACCATACCATTAAGTGAAAATTATTTATTTTGACCCAAACCTGACTTGTTATCTGGCCCGTCTAGTTAACCCATTTCAAAAGCAACAATCAACGGACATATTAAAAAACTACCTGTTTTGATCATAGCACAGCCCAACCCAACCCAACGTCCCAACCCATAACGGACCATTAGGTCTAGAAAACTACCTGTTTTAACCCGAACCGTTTTAACGTGTTATCTGACCCGGCTAGTTAACCCGTTTCAATTTGCAGACAAATCAATAGACCCAAGAACATAGAACCAACCAATCATGCCAATACTAGACCCATATTAAAAAAAATAGAGTTAAATGCTATTTTAGTCTCTGTGGTTTGGTTTGGGTCATTTTGCCAATTTAGTCCAAAGGTTTCATTTTTCGCCTATGTGTTTAAGAAGGTTTCACCGTTGCCATTTTAGTCCACTGGGTTAACTTCATCAATTACTTCTGTTAACGAGAAAGCAATTCGGTCATTTTAAATGGCCGAATTGCCATTCAATTACATATAAAATGACCAAATTGTCCTCATTAACTGAAAAAAATAGATGAAGTTAACCCAGTAGACTAAAATGGCAACGGTGAAACCTTTTTGAACCTACGCGAAAAATGAAACCTTTGGACTACACTGTCAAAATGGTCCAAACCACAAGGACTAAAATGGCATTTAACTCAAAAAAATATTTCAAACCTTGAACAACATATACAAAACCCACACAAACAAATCAAAGAAACAAACTAATATTGAAAGAAAGATATAGAAAAGATACCAGGAGAGTGAAAGATGAGTAAGTTCACTGCAAATAGCATTTCTCCATCCACTACAAACTCCTGAAGCAACGATCACCGTCCGATCATCCAACAAAGACACGATCTTCATCAACAGTTCAGTTTGAATGTCCTGCCACTCTCTCTTAACCCTTCTCCCACCCCCAAACACCATCAATTTACCACCTTGCATCGTTGACATTTTCTAAATTCCCAAATTACCCCTCAGATAAAAGATCCTAATTCCTCAAAACAAGAACTAGGGTTTCTATTTCTTAACGAAATAGAAGTGGGAATTCAAACAATTAGGGTTTTGCATAATCGCAAGTTAATTTCAAAATTGGGGGCGAGAATTATAGAGATAAAAGAATCAAATGAACACTGATATGAGAAGGTTTCCATTTGTATGTTTTATCTTGCATCTTTATTTTTTTCCAAACATTAAGGCTGTGTTCCAGAGATCCACTTACTTAACAGGGGGAGAGAAGGGAAAATGGAGTTTTTTTTGCCCTGAAAATAGTCTTTCCAATTTGGAAAGACATGGAGGGAAGGGAAGGGGAGGGATTTTTAACTCGGGAACTCTCCGTAAAGCATAACGTACAATTGTTTAAAACATAATACAACAAACTCTTCTCAAACTAGTTTATCTAGTTCAAACTCAGAAAGCCTTTACCTTTCTACTCTGTTCCAAAGTTTACTAATGGAAGGAAAGAAAAAGAAAAAAAAAATATTTTGTGTTCCAAAATTTCATTTAATGAAGGAAAAGAAAGGAAAATAAAACATGTCATGTTCCCGAGTTTCATTTAAGGAAGGAAAACTAGGCTAAATTCTTTAGTTTTTCTTTACTTCCGATTTGGGAGGAAATGGTGGGAAAGACATCTTTTTTTTCCTTTCTCGTCCTTTCCTTTCTCACTTTACTTTCTTTTTTTCCATCGTTAAGTTAACTCGGGAACATATTCCAGTTTCCTCAAACAACTTTTTCACATTCAAAATTCAAATTCATTATTTCCCCAGCCAGATCTGCAAAACAAATTCCATAACCCAGAGAGAGACGACCTGTTTATTTGCTTTATTCACACATTCATTCTTCACATTTCCATCTTCTCTTTGAAACCCTAATGGAGACGCCCCTGACTCAATCGATCGATATTCATTTGATAAGTTTTTGACCGATTAGAGTTTTTCGATTCCTCGTCAGTAGCGAAGAAGATCAAGGTTAGCATATGTGACAACTGGCACCCAACCGGTAATTTTCGTACACTTTAATTATTATTTAATGACTGCAATTTTGTGCTTAAATGTCAACATTGTCTGATTTCATACCATACAAGTGAATTCATGCACGTTTTATACTACAAGAATTACTTTATGCATTAATGAACAGCGTTGCGTCAGAAATACTAGTAAACTCACCGGTAAGACACATTGTGTCAACAATTCTGCATAAAGCAGTTAGACAATAGAATTGGGGCCTAGGTGTAGGTCCAACGACATGAATACATTAAAACCCAAGAGTACATACAAGGGTTAACATATAGACATTCCGAAAACTAAAATACGCACTAAAAAACACCTGAAACGCACTTTAAGTGCAGAATTTTACAGAATTCAGCTATAATCAGCTTTATAGCCTCAAAATATTATGCAGAATTCATGTTTTATCATCCAGAATACTTCCCTAAGTGTCGGGAATTAAAAGTGTCACAAAAAGTTACATAAAAGACACTATACGGTATAACTTGACACTTTAACGGATCGGTATCTAACCGGACAACCGAACATTACCCGGAACACTAAAATATTGCTAGAAACATTGTTTTTATTTTTCTAAGCTAGTTATGGTTCCCGAACACTTAAACATATTACATAAAGCATCCTACACACTAAACATTAGATATTACTTTCCACTAATTACCTTCTACCATCAAAATTACACATAACCCCCCCTCCCCCTTCATGCCTACGGCTCACATAAGGGGCCCCACTCATGATCACTCAATCTTTCCTAAATCCCCATGTAATCCACCTAATATTTTGATGAGATCCATTTTGATTATGTGTGTACTTGAGGGGACAATGGATCCTTTGGTTAATAGCACTTAGAGGGTTATATAAACACTTAACCATCTCACTTAACACCACACAACTGCAGCCGCTAAGCGAAAAACATATGCCCATACACAGGATATGCTTAATAGAAGCCTAGCTAATTTCCATATCCTAGCTACAACTGCTGCTGACCCGAGTCTGGAACAACTAGTAGCCCCACAACCACAAAACCCAGAACAACCCATGGAGATAGAAAATCTTGGCAACCAAGTGGAGATGCATGACTTTAACCCAGAAGAAATCCCTAGGATACCTGCACCAAACCCCCTTGACCCAAATTACGACCCCTGGTGGGACGACAATATGGATTTTGTGCATCGTTACCCTATTCAGGAAGATACAACCATAGGAGCCTACCCAGGTATGGACCCTTTAGATCCCTATTACCACGATGAATACATCAGGGAAATTTTAGAAGATCCTTACCAATTTCAGGAACTTTCACCCCCATATCAGGAACCAGCACCCCAGATTCCAAACCCAGACCGAGAACCTGCACCCCCAATGAGTGCAGAAAACGTGCAAGAACTTAGGACTTTCGGTGAGGAAATTTTAGAAAGCAGTGAGAGAATGTGTCACGTGGGAGAGCGTCTCGTATGGAAATACGATGAACGCAATATGGATTTTTAGATAAATCCATATCCGTGAATGTGAGAATGGAGGAAATGGTAGTAATAATAATAATATGATAAAAAAAATAAATAAATAAAATTATGTGTGTACGGATGCATAATACTATTAGTGTAATTTTCTTTCTGTCGGTATTGTAATCTTTATTTCAGTACTAGTGTGTAATAGACGCATAGTATATGAAAATAGAGTACCAGTCGCAATGATCGACGTTTTTTGCTAGATTGCGTGTCATGTGAATTACGATATTATCTATTATCTTGTGATATTAATATGGGATAAATGTTTAAAATTCAGATGGCCGATGAAGGAAATCAAGGAAATCTGAATAACGATAACCAGAGTAACATTAACGTGGTTAATGAGAATCCAAGCATCAATAACAATGGAAATCAAGTGGATAATAGTGCTATCTAACACATAGTGGCACAAGGAATTATAGATGCAATGCCATTTATTCTTCAAACGGTTCAAGAAGCGAATAATAAAAGTAAACATAGTAGTAAGCGACCAATTGAACCAGAACACAGCGTGAACAATGGCCCTGTACTTCAAGTGCCCATTCCCAAAAGAAGAAGAACCATGCCTCATGGTTGTTCTTACAAAGAATTTTGGTCCTGTAAACCAATAGAATTCTCGGGCAATGAAGAACCTATTGCAGCCCTACGTTGGATAGAAAAGACTGAGGCTGTTCTGAAAATAAGTAAATATGCGGAAGAAGACAAAATCATGTTTGCTTCTAATCTATTCAAAAATTCAGCCTTAGAATGGTGGAACACTATCCTTCAGTCTAGAGGAAGTGATAGGATTTATAGTATGGATTGGGAAGAATTTAGGAATATGGTAGAAAGGAAATTCTGTCCTCCTAATGAAAAGGAACAGATAGCAAACAAATTCCTAAACCTTAGGATGACTGGTGTGGATAGTAAGGGGTACACTAGGTTATTCTTCGAATATGCTAGGATAGTGCCAACCCTTGCTTCACCAGAACCAATATTAATCTCCCGCTATATATGGGGATTAATTGGAGAGATTAGACATGTAGTCAAGGCAGCTAGTCCTCAAACTATAGAAGAAACTGTAGAACTAGCCAATACCCTGACAAATGAATTAATCCGTACTAGAGAAGAAGATCAAAGGAGGAACTTAACCCAAAGACTTACTCAAGAATTCCATTCTGGAAATTACAATCGTAGGAATATGGGTTCTACCTCTGCACCATACTGCAAGGTCTGCAAGAAAAAGCATTCGGGAAAATGCTCCACTCTCTGCAATTATTGCAAAATGCCAGGGCACAAGGAAGAAAATTGCAGGAAGAAATCCAGTAATGGATTATGTTACAACTGTGGAGAAAAAGGTCATATCAGGCCAAATTGTCCTAAATTAGCTCCAGCTACAAACAACAAGAATACCAAAAATGCTAGAGCATTTGTTCTGACTGCAGATGAAGCTAAGATGATCCCAGATGTCATAGCTGGTACGTTTTTAGTTAATGATATCTTTGCTAAAGTATTACTTGACTCTGGTACAAACCAAAGTTTTATTAATACATCATTTTGCAAAATTCTAAATCAGTCATTAACTAAACTACCACAAGAATATCTAGTAGAGACAGCTAATGGAGAAACTGTTAGGATTTTTGAAATCTTGCAGGGAGCAAGAATAGAAATTTTAAATCAAAAATTTATAGCAAATCTATATCCCATGAATCTGGCAGGATTTGATGTTGTTTTAGGAATGGATTGGTTGATAGCCAATAAAGCCAATATTTTATGTGATCAAAAGTCAATTCAAGTAATTAAAGAAAATAAGCCATCTAATTCCACAAAATTCATCTCTGTGATGAAAACTGCAAGTTCTATAAGAAAATGTTCTATAGTGTATTTGATTTCTATAATTACTAACACTAAAGGAAAAGAACTAAAGGACATTCCAGTAGTGTCTCAGTTTTTAGATGTCTTTCCAGAAGAATTACCAGGACTACCGCCAGACAGAGAAGTTGAATTCAGAATCCATCTATTGCCAGGAACAACACCAATTTCCAAAGCACCTTATCGTTTGGCACCCGCCGAAATGCAGGAGCTGAAGAAACAATTAGATGAATTGTTGGAGAAAGAAATAATACAGCCAAGTTCGTCGCCATGGGGAGCGCCGATACTGTTCGTTAAAAAGAAGGACGGATCAATGCGTATGTGCATTGACTACCGTGAATTAAATAAAGTCACGATTAAGAATCGGTACCCATTACCGAGAATCGATGATCTGTTTGATCAATTACAAGGAGCTCGATTTTTCTCTAAAATCGATTTAAGGTCAGGATATCATCAATTAAAGGTACAGGAAGAGGACATTCCTAAGACCGCATTCAGAACGAGGTATGGCCATTATGAATTTACTGTCATGCCATTTGGTTTAACCAATGCCCCAGCTGCATTTATGGACATGATGAACCGAATATGTAAGCCATATTTGGATAAATTCATAATTGTATTTATAGATGATATTCTAATTTATTCTAAGAGTAAAGAAGATCATGCAAAACATTTGCACGCACTTTTGAGTTTACTACGAAAGGAAAAGCTCTATGCTAAGTTTTCAAAGTGCGAGTTTTGGTTAGAACAGGTACAATTTTTTGGACACCTAGTCAATCATGAAGGAATTCATGTGGATCCAACAAAGATTGAGGCAATTACCAAATGGAAAACCCCTGAGTCACCAACCGAGGTTAGAAGTTTCTTAGGATTGGCCGGTTATTATAGAAGATTTATTCAAGATTTTTCTAGAATAGTCATTCCCTTAACTAAGCTAACCTGTAAATCTGTTAAGTTTGAATGGGGATTAAAACAAGAAGAAGCATTTAGAATTCTTAAGCAAAGATTAACTCATACACCCATATTAGCATTACCAGAAGGAACTGAAGACTTTGTAGTCTACTGTGATGCTTCCAAATTAGGTTATGGATGTGTATTGATGCAACGACAAAAGGTTATAGCTTACGCATCTAGACAACTTAAGAATCATGAAGAGAATTATTCCACACATGATTTAGAATTAGGAGCTATAATTTTTGCTCTTAAAATTTGGAGACATTACCTTTATGGTAGTAAGTTTACCATATTCACTGATCATAAGAGTCTAAGATATATTTTCAAGCAAAAGGAATTGAATATGAGACAAAGACGTTGGATGGAGATGCTCAGTGATTATAACTGTGATATCTAGTATCATGAAGGAAAAGCAAATGTAGTAGCAGATGCTTTAAGCCGAAAATATCATGAAAAGCCAAAAATGGTACGTTCTCTTAAATTAAATCTGCAAGTAGATTTAAATGATCAAATAAGAAAAGCACAAGAATCAGTAATCAAGGATGATTTTGAAAAATTAAAAGGTATGCTGAAAGAATTAAAACAAGGAACAGATGGAATTTGGAGATTCCATGAAAAGAGAATGTGGATACCTAAATTAGGAAACCTACGTCATCGTATTTTAGAAGAGGCCCATAAGTCTAAATATACGATGCATCCAGGAAGTGATAAAATGTACCAGGATTTAAGGAAAAATTTCTGGTGGATAGGAATGAAAAAGGACATAGCAGCTTATGTTTCTAAATGTTTAACTTGCTTACAAGTTAAAGCTGAACACCAGAAACCCTCAGGTTTGTTACAGCAATTAGAAATGCCAGTATGGAAGTGGGAATTAATAACAATGGATTTTGTTACTAAATTACCCAAAACCAAGAAAGGAAATGATACAATCTGGGTGATTGTAGACAGGCTAACCAAGTCAGCTCATTTCCTACCAATGAAAGAAACTTTCAGTATGGAACAATTAGCTAAATTATATCTAAATGAAATTGTTTCTTTACATGGCATTCCTTTATCAATTGTTTCTGATAGAGATAGCCTATTTACCTCTCATTTTTTGTCAAGTTTCCAAAAAGCAATGGGAACCAAGTTAAAATTGAGCACAGCTTATCACCCTCAAACGGATGGACAAAGCGAAAGGACAATTCAGACAATGGAAGACATGCTTAGAGCTTGTGTAATTGATTTTGGAAGTAATTGGGACGATCACTTACCCTTAATAGAATTTTCTTATAATAATAGTTATCACACAAGTATCAATGCTGCACCATTCGAAGCACTTTATGGAAGAAAGTGTTGAACCCCAGTCTGTTGGGCAGAAATTGGGGAAAAGCAACTATCTGGACCTGAGATAGTGCAGGAAACAACCGACAAGATTATTCAAGTCAAAGAACGACTGAAAGCAGCACGTGATCGACAAAAGAGTTATGCCAATAACCGACGCAAGCCATTGGAGTTTCAAGTAGGAGATAAAATATTATTGAAAGTCTCCCCTTGGAAAGGAGTGGTAAGATTCATCAAAAGAGGAAAGCTAAGTCCCAGGTATATTGTACCTTTTGAGATTATTAAAAGAATAGGACCTGTAGCCTATCAGCTACAACTGCCAGAGGAAATGGCAGGAATACATGAAGTGTTTCATGTATCTAATCTCAAAAAGTGTTTAGCTGATGAATCACTGATAGTACCTCTTAAGGATATAGAGGTAAATGAACAACTCAAGGTTGTAGAAAGACCTCTACAGATTGAAGACAGGAAAGTCAAGAATCTCAAGCATAAGAGACTAGTTCTAGTCAAAGTGAAGTGGGACTCCAAAAGAGGACCTGAGTATACATGGGAGCTTGAATCAGAAATGCAAAAGAAATATCCGCATTTGTTCCAGTAGATCTCGAGGACGAGCTCTAAAACAAGGTGGGGAGAATGTAACAACCCTCGGTAAAACCGACACCCTTATAATATGTCTAACACTCTAGTATATTTTAGAATGTCCCAATATGTCTTATATTACACCCCGTATGTGAAAACCGAGCCCGAAATATGTTATAATATATAAAATAAATTAAAAACAATAAAAATTAAGCTGAGGCGGGCCGCGTAGGACCTCACCTCAAGCTTACGCGGGCGGTATCAAGGTGGATACCGGATGTCATTGATTTCTTTAGTTCAAACGGGCCGCGTAGACCCCATCTTAATCTAACGTGGGCCGCGAAAGATCAACAACGCGGAGACACCCTGAGCTGACACGTGTCGACATCATGGCGGGTCTAGATCATGACCGGGACAAGCTATATGTTGACCGGGTGTTGACGCAGGCCGCGTAAGGCTTTGCCTTACCTTACGCGGGCTGCCTGAGAGTTAATATCAGCAACTATATAAAGGAGGTCTCGGATCTCATTTCAGTCCGTTCATTTCTCAATTCTCAATCTCACTTTCTGAATTAGAGGCATTATAGACGGGTATTATACCCCTAATTAGCGAGATTTTGCTCCGTTGTAAGTATTATAACCCCGGTTTCATAGTAGATACGCTGCCCGATTGATTTAGGGTTCCGTAATAACTGTCGTGGTTCTGCCCGACGTAGTTATTGGAATGCCGTCTCGGGGAGGGTATAATTAATATTTTCAAAGGGTTATGATACTAACCAATGTACATTTGTATAAATTATAGATTATATCCAGAAAACCCTTACGCGAAGTCTAAGATAGCAATGTGAGTTTATCCTCTTTTTGTTAATCTTTTTGGTAATGTTTTACCAAACCTTAATGTTTTACAATGAAATTTAGTAGTGATTGAGTCTTTGTAATTCTTCAATTACTGCCGGTATGTTGGGGTTTTGTATACAAAATTTACTACACTGTGAGTAGTAAGTAAAGGATGACAGTACGTTACCATTGGACAATGAGTTAACCAATGTGTAATATAACCCACAAGTCAGTGGATTGACAGTACTAAATGGAGTAATTGTGTAGAAATAAACAATGTGATCGCTCTCAATACTGTTCACTGTGACTTTTTATTTAAACTTGATTAAACTGGGATTCACTCACCAGTATTTCCCACTGACAAATGTTTTTAAAACGCGTTTCAGGTAACCCAATGTGACAGCCAATTAATAAAAAGCCAGCTGGAGAGCACTGAAGGCTTGGGAAAATGTGGCTATAAAAATTACCAAATAAACGATGTTTTAAAATTTAATAAAATAGGGTTTATCCCTATGAATGTATTGTAATAAGAAACTTGGGTTTTACCCATATGATTATTAATATTAAATGAGGTGGTTTTACTCTGATAAACATTTCCTAACTACGGTCCTGGTGTAAATTCCGCTGCAAGATTAAATATCTGATACCACCGAAAATCTGAGATCGCGTCCGCCCGTTCCCGGGACAGATAAGGGATCGGGGGTTGCGACAGTAACTCTGGTTGTCAGCCTTACTGAAGATGATGTTCGAATGAAGAAGTTATCGTTGAACCCAACTGAGAAGGCCGAGACGCATGCTGAGTCATCCGGTGACAAGAAAAGGAAGCATGCGAACCTGAATCAAGTGACTTGTAACAACAAGGGTTCCAACAATAAGAAGCGTGACACTAACCCGCCTCAGGAGGCGAAAACTCTTGCAACCATGAATGACGCTCCTGCCAAAAGATACCTGCGCACTCTACCCATTTGCAACAACTGCAAGCGTCATCACGAAGGGGTTTGTCGCATTCCAAAATGCGACAAGTGTGGGAAGCTGGGTCACCATACTGAGGACTGTTGGGGAAAAGGGAATATAAACGGAAATGGAAACCGCAACAGTGCTGGTAATAGAAACAATGGTGGAAATGGCAATGGTAACCGGAATGGTAACGGAAATGGGCAAAACCAAGGATGCTTCAGTTGTGGAAGCAAAGATCATTTCATAAAAGACTGCCCAAAGGGGAACAACGCTCAGGCTCGAGCATTTGTGATTGGAGCAGGGAACGCACGCGAGGACCCTAATGTGGTCACCGGTACGTTTCTCGTTAACAATCACTTTGCATCCATATTATTTGACACTGGTGCCGACTATAGCTTCATGTCTGTGGAATTTAAATGCATGCTTGGAATAGAATCTAGTAGATTAGATATTCCTTATTCCATAGAACTAGTCAATGGTAAACTTGTTGAATCGGGCGAAGTAGTTAGAGGTTGCACATTAGAACTTGGTGAGCAAAGATTTAGCATTGATCTCTTACCTATTCAATTGGGTAGCTTCGATGTAGTTGTCGGAATGGACTGGTTGTCCAAGAACAAGGCTGAAGTTGTTTGTCACGAGAAAATCATTCGCATCCCTTTGGCAAATAATGAAACTCTCATCGTACATGGAGAAAAACGAGACGCGCCTCTACAAATCATCAGTTGTATGAAGGCACAGAAGTGCTTAAGGAAGGGATGCGTTGCTTTCCTAGCACATGTTGTAGACAAGAAAGCTGAGGAGCCGAAACACGAAGACATTCCTGTGGTGAAGGAATTCCCTGATGTTTTTCCCGAAGATCTGCCGGGACTACCTCCACAACGACAAGTCGAATTCCGTATAGACTTGGTTCCAGGAGCCGCTCCTGTAGCCAAGGCACCCTATCGACTTGCACCATTCGAAATGCAAGAATTATCTACACAACTTCAGGAGTTGTTGGATAAAGGATTCATAAGGCCAAGCTTCTCACCTTGGGGAGCTCCAGTATTGTTCGTGAAGAAAAAGGATGGAACTCTGCGGATGTGTATCGATTACAGAGAACTGAACAAGCTCACTATCAAGAATCGGTATCCATTACCGAGGATTGATGACTTATTTGATCAGTTGCAAGGATCAAGCTACTATTCCAAGATCGACCTTCGATCTGGATACCATCAGTTAAGGATACAAGTGGAAAGCGTACCAAAGACTGCATGTAACACCCCGTGTTTTCATGAGTCAAAGTCAAAGTCAAGGTCAAAGTAAACGACCTATTGTACGAACTTGACTTATAGTAATCTCCTTATTTTAATTGTATTATGTGGAGTAAGTGTTGTTAAGTGCTAAAATCGATGTGTGTTAATCGCTATCTAATCGACTTACGACTGTGAACTATAGGAAGTAACAATGCGATACAGTTAACTAATCGATAATCAAGCTATGCTACTCGACATCGAATCGTGATACGAACCGCAACTCGACTTAATTTGGTTATTATACATGTGTGTGTGCCTTATGTGTTACTTGTGCGTGTTATGTATATATATGTTGTGGAAATAAATCGAACTCAATCGAAACTCGAATCCGAATCGAAAATCGAACTATGACAATTAGTAGTTGGGACTAAAAGTAATTTGACTAGGAAACCCTATCGTGACGAGCCGCGCGCAATCGAAATTGAAACATCAAAAATCGTCGCGTCAAACAATCGAATCAAGTGCCATCCGACCGGATAGCCACCACGCCACAGGTCAGGTGTCATCCAACCAGGATGTCATCCGACCGGATCGTCATCCGGGCGGCATGTCATCCGATCGGATAACCCTTTCCTCTTTTGGAATCCAATAAATACCCCTGTCATTGTCATTCTTTCCATTTCTGGAAACTCTCTTTCCGAACCATTCGTGCTCCACACCTTTTCTTCGATTTCTCTCAATCCAGGTAAGATCTCACCCTAAATCTTGTACTTTCTTGATCTACACGCACTCCTACACCTTTCTATCTTTTAAATCCTAACTTTTAACCGTGAAATCACTAGATTTCAGGTGTTCTAGGATGACGTCATCATGTGTTCTTCAAGAACTTCATGTTTTGGCTTCAATCCACCAAGAACAACCGAGATCTAACCGGTTTCCATGCAAACATACAAAGATCTTGTAAAGATCTCGACACATAAATGATGTAAAAGGATTGAAAGATGGTTTCTAACTTTCTTTCAACTCTTTTACACTCAAAACACTCAAAACCGGTGGAAGCAGGTTCTGATTTAGTCTTCTACTCGATTGTAGTGTTGTACTAGCTCAAGATCCGGATTCTACCCACGAGACTACCGGTTTCGGGTTAGCCAAGACCAACAGTCTCGAGCCGGTAACCGGCCGGACTAGGGTGGTTCCTGGTCGGGTTGGTCGTCTGGGTCAGACTAGGGGTTCTGTTGGCTAACACGTTGTCAAAGTGTCTCGACATAACGACAAACCATCAAAACGACCAAGTGTAGGACGAACGGGACAACCGTAACGGATTGCTATCCGACCGGATTGCTGTCCGATCGGATAGGTCATCCGAACGGATTGCCATCCGAACGAATCACACTTGGGTCCCACCTTTAAAACAATCTTAGCTGAAGTTTGAGTATCGAACGAATTGCAATCCGATCGGACGACCATCTGACTGGATTACTCTTCGGATCATGAGATACTAAGACTTTAAAGACTTAAACAATTTTCAACATGTTCAATAACAGGGTTGCCATCCGATCGGATTGCCATCCGATCGAATGACACTTCTGTTATGAACTTGCTTGCAATAAGTAGACTCATAACTAGGTCGCCGTCCGACCGGATGACCGTCCGAACGGATTGTCATCCGCACGACTAGTCATCCGATCGACCGACTTGATGGATAGAGATACTTCCGTGTTTTCAAAATGCTACAATGAAAACTTCAAAAGTCAAGCCATCATGCACAAACACATCCTTCTTATAGGAAGAAACAATCCACTCGAATAGTCATCCGACCGGATAACCTATCCGACCGGATGACCATCCGAACGTATTGCTATCCGCACGCATTGCTGTCCGCTCGTATTACCATCCGATCGAACTACTATCCGACTCACTCATACATTGTATCGTTTTACGCATCACTTATCGTTATGCTATCGAATCTATTCAGGCTAACCCTACTCGCTAAGCGCTCCCTTCAATCCATTAATCGCTGTGAGTATACTCGATCCCTTTTTGCTTTACGCACTTTTGGGTGTTACATACGTTACGGATATTCAAACTACAACAATCACACTACTCAATACTATTTGAGCGCTAACCGTTAATGCATGTTATACGTGGCTTATGAATGCTTGTTTGTTATGTTTACACATGGAATGCTTTCTACCTGCCTTAGCAACGATAGTACTATAGTTTGGACTCAGCACCCGTTCACTCGGGGGTTGTTAAGGATCATTTACTTGCATGGATTATGGTGGTAATCATGTATTGCGAACTGCCTCGGGCAGTCAACCCGCAGTCATTGGTATCGATGGACCTATGTCGATAACTAACGTGCTTCATTTCACTATGTGTACGTGCTGGTTATGCGTAAACGAATTCGAACTCTATATACTATTATCAAACTTGTATGCTCACCTTTACATTTTATGTATTGACATTATTTTAACGTATGTGACAGGTGCTTAGGACGCACACTTGGTAGGAATATGAAGCTAGAATAAAGCTTTAGAGCCCAACAAATAGTTGTCTGTAGTGGTCAAACTAAGGGTCTCTGGAAGCAGATAAACAATTGCTGTTTATTTAAATCTGAGTTGTCGGAACAGAATATTTGCCTGGATTTTTGTTTGTAATAATTATTTTGCTGTTTGAGATATGGTATGGGACGTATTATTTAAATTGAATAGTATTGATAATTGTTATGGAAACTTCTGGACAATCTGTTTCGCTCAGTGCCATGCCCCGATGTTTCCGCCATCGGTTGGGGTGTGACAGATTGGTATCAGAGCCATAACTATAGGGAATTAGGCAAGACTCGACCTAGTCCGGGTCGAAGTCTTAGATACCTAGACTATAGTTAAGAACCAACAGACCGACTTGTGCATGCCCGGTAGGGGTTATGTACGAGCTTACTTCTCGCTGTTCTCGCTTGTGCTACACTATCACTACACCCAAATTTTCAATAAGGCCGAGATTAGGTGTGAAAACCGCAAACTCCCGACTAAATTGCTTAATCAATGCTGTTTGTCAATGTATCCATGATGTCTTCATTCTTTTCCAATAACGAACGCTTGTTCAGTGGGGAATTATACCAAATCAGGGGTGAAACCCATATTTTGATGAATAATCTCCTCCATTTTATCAAGAATAGGGTCGAAGTTGTTAAGACAGGGGTGAAACCCTAACCTTGACGACCCGTTCTGCACATTTTACAAACTTCCATCAAAGCCTCGACGGACTCCAACGACCTAAAGTCACGACATGGCTAACGGGATGTGTGTCAGACACCCAAGAATCGAGGTAAGGACACAGTCCTGAAGGTCAAACGTAGACGACAAGTCCTTGTGAATAGTTGAATCGCTTTGGTTAGTCGAAGTCTACTAGCCGCAGACAATCCATCTCTCGATTTTTATGTGTTTCGAATCTGAGCCTACTACTGCTGACTCTGATAATTCATCAATTTTATGTGTTTTATGTGCTTTTACCTGTTGATGTGCTTAATTTTGGAAGAATTAATCGATTTGTGCCATCACTTCGATCGACACACACGACTCGCACTGCAATTCTACCCCAAAACGTTAACAAATCGTTGAATTATGGGTGACTTTATACTACGATATACACTTATACTATGCTATTCTCGAACAATCGCCGACTTTGAATGATAGGTTTCTGTTTCCTGACTGTCTCTAGTGATTAAATGCGTATGTGGTTCCTTGCTTCTTTGCTCTACGTGCTTAGGTATTATGTGATTATGTGCTCTACGTGCTTATGTGATTTTGTGCTCTATGTGTTAAGTGTTTACGTGAATATGCGTGTTCTAAGCTTCAGTAGTAGACGTGTGAGGTGAGATTCGAATACAATGTGTTGAGTCCTGTGATGATGTCTGTTGCAGACAATGTCATCTGGATCCCGTCACGCACTTTCTCATCAAGAAAAGAGGGACAAACGCCTCGCTGCCATCATCGCAAAAAGTGTGGCAAAGGCCGTGAGTGATGTTTACGAGAATGCCAGCAAATCATCTGAGGAATCGAGGACTGAAGCTCCTAAAGCTACCACGAAGACCTTCAATTTCAAGCAATTCAAATCATGTGGGCCAAAGGAATTCACTGGCGAGGGAGGTCCTACTGCATTATTCCACTGGTTTGACTCCATTGAGGTTACTCTGCGACAGAGTGGTTGCCCTGATGACCTCCGTACTCTGAATGCTACCGGCGTTTTCTAGTCCCATGCACTAGACTGGTGGACGGCCGAGAGGAACAAGCGAGGGAACGATGCAGCCTACGGTCTGTCGTGGGACGAGCTCAAGGAAGTTATGCTAGAGGAATTATGCCCTCCTCACGAACGTCAAAAGCTAGAAAATGAATTTTGGCACATACAGCAAAAGGATGGTGACAATGCTGCTCTCACTGCTCGCTTCAAACAGCTCAGCATTATCTGTCCCGACTAAGTCAAGACTCCAGACATGGCAATCAAGAAGTACATCCAGGCCCTGCCCGACTGCGTTGCTGATTTCGTGCAAGCGGCTAAGACTACGACGATCGAGGAAACTTATCTACTGGCCGCTGAAATCAACGACAAGCGGGTTAAGGCTGGTGTCTGGGATAAGACTTTGAAGCATCTGCATCAAGCTACCGCCACCGCACCAACTGCTGAACCCGCCTCATCGAGCAACAAGAGAAAGAACAAGAGAAAGAACAGCTCCAGCAACAAGAACTGTGCGATCACTGCTGCACCGATTCAAGCTGTACCAGCCCAACAGCGTCAAGTAGCGGCGCCTGTGGCCAATGCACCTCTTGCTAAGCGTGCATACACTGGGCCACATCCGCTCTGCCCTACTTGTACCTACCACCACCCAACTGCCATTGCTTGTCGTTACTGTGCTCATTGCAATGTATACGGCCATTTTACTGCTAACTGCCGTATTCGACAAGCTCCTGCTCATCAAGCTCTACTCACTGCCCCTCAGGGTCAACAAGCTCCTCCGGCACCCGCGATCAAAGCCAGAGCCTGCTTCGCATGTGGCAACCCGAACCATTTTGCCAACATGTGCCCAAACAGGGTCGTGAAACAAGAGCCCCAACAGCAACAGCCGCAACAGCAGCAGCAACACCAGCAACAACAGGCCGCACGCGCCAGAACTTTCAACCTCAACGTGCACCAAGCCCAGGCCGACAACAACGTGGTCAATGGTACGTTCCTTGTGAATGGTATTTATGCTTCATGTTTGTTTGATACTGGAGCCGATAATTGCTTTGTGTCGTTCGAATTCGAGAAACTCCTTAGTCGTAAACGCTCCCAACTCTCCTCGACATTCGATGTTGAAGTCGCTACCGGAAGAACCGTCGCTGTTAATTCTGTTCTTCGTGATTGTACTCTTGAGCTCAACAATCACATCTTCCCAATCGACCTTATTCCGATGCAACTCGGAAGTTTTGACGTCATAGTAGGCATGGACTTTCTTCGAGAAAACCATGCTGAAGTTGTGTGCTTCGAAAAGATGATTCGATTTTCGCTCGCGAATGGTGACTCATTGTGTGTATACGGTGATACTACTTCAAAGGGTCTCAAGCTTATGTCATGTGTGCAAGCTAGCAAGTATCTCCGCAAGGAATACAGGGCTTTCTTGGCAAACATTGTAGTAGCAGAGAAGGAAAAGAAAGAGAAGAAGGAAGTGAAAGACGTTCCTGTGGTTCGAGAATTTCCTAATGTTTTTCCAGAGGATCTTCCCGGACTACCGCCAAGTCGTGATATCGACTTTCATATCGACCTCATTCCTGTAGCCAATCCTGTTGCCAAAGCTCCCTACCGACTCGCGCCGTTCGAAATACACGAACTCTCAAACCAACTCCAGGAATTACTTGAGAAAGGCTTCATTCGCCCGAGCACCTCTCCTTGGGGCGCGCCAGTCCTTTTCGTCAAAAAAGAAGGATGGGTCGTTCAGGATGTGCATCAACTATCGGGAATTGAATAAGTTAACTATCGAGAACCGCTACCCCTTACCTCGCATCGACGATTTGTTTGATCAACTACAAGGCGCTACGTGTTTCTCAAAGATCGACCTACGTTCAGGATATCACCAGCTATGTATTCAAGAGGAGGATATACCCAAAACCGCTTTTCATACTCGGTACGGTCACAACGAATTCGTTGTCATGCCTTTTGGCTTGACCAACGCACCAGCGGTTATCATGGATCTGATGAATCGCGTGTGTAAACCATATCTCGACCGTTTCGTCATCGTATTCATCGACGATGTCTTGATCTATTCCAAATCGAAAGCCGAACACGCGCAACATCTATGTTTGGTTCTCGAGCTACTCCAGGGGAACCAACTCTATGCCAAGTTCTCCAAGTGGGAATTCTGGTTGGAGGAAGTTCAGTTTCTGGGGCACATTGTTAATAGTCAAGGCATTCACGTCGATCCTGCGAAGATTGAGGCTGTTAAGAGCTGGATTACACCCAAGAACCCGTCTGAAGTCCTTTCTTTTCTCGGACTAGCGGGCTGTTATCGACGATTTATCGAGGGATTCTCAAAGATCGTTGTGCCGCTTACCACTCTCACGCATAAAGACAAGCCTTTTGTTTGGGGAACCAAGAAAGAATCTGCCTTTCGAACCCTCAAGCATAAGCTTTGCAATGCTCATGTTCTCACATTACCCGACGGAAACAACGATTTCATTGTCTATTGTGATGCTTCCAACCTTGGTCTTGGTTGTGTCCTTATGCAACGGGACAAGGTTATAGCGTACGCATCTCAACAGCTCAAAATCCACGAGAAGAACTATACAACCCATGATCTCGAGCTAGGCGCGGTTGTTTTTGCATTAAAGATTTGGCGACACAACCTGTATGGTACCAAGTGTACGGTCTTCACCGATCATAGGAGCCTACAACACATCTTTAATCAGAAGGAACTTAATATGCATCAACGCCGATGGGTAGAACTTCTCAACGATTACGACTGTGAGATCCGTTATCACCCGGGCAAGGCAAATGTTGTTGCCGACGCACTTAGCAGAAGGAGCTATCTGCTTAGCACTCGCAATGTTTAAGCCCAACACGATCTCGAAACCCTCATCCGCGAAGCTCAACATGCATGCTTTAACGAACGCACCCTGAAGAAAGAAAGAAGCTACCACGATGGAGCCCAGCTTGTGAGCAAATCGAATGGGATATTCCACTTTTTGGACCGAATTTGGATTCCCAAACAAACCAATTTGCGACAAATCTTGATGGACGAAGCCCACAAATCCCGGTATTCTGTTCATCCCGGTGCCGATAAAATGTACCAGGACCTTCGTTATACGTTCTGGTGGCCGGGTATGAAAAGGGATATCGCTCTTTACGTTGGAAAATGCCTAACTTGTGCTAGGGTAAAGCCTGAACATCAAAGACCCTCTGGCTTACTCGAACAACCACCAATTCCCATGTGGAAGTGGGAAAGTATAGCTATGGACTTTATAACCAAGCTACCGCACACGTCATCAGGTCACGACAGCATATGGGTTGTTGTTGACCGTTTGACTAAATCAGCTCACTTTCTGCCGATACGAGAAGACTACAAGGTAGAACGATTAGCCCGAATCTACACCGACGAGATCATTTGTAATCATGGGACGCCTCGTGACATCATCTCTGATCGTGATGCTCGGTTTACCTCGCGACTGTGGGAAACGTTTCAAACGGCACTCGGTACATCGCTTAATCTAAGTACCGCTTTCCACCCTCAAACCGACGGTCAGACTGAAAGAACGATTCATACTCTTGAGGACATGCTCTGCTCGTGTGTCGTAGACTTCGGTGGTAATTGGGACAAATACCTTCCATTAGTCAAATTCTCGTATAACAACAACTACCATTCTAGCATCCAAATGGCACCTTTCGAGGCATTATACGGAAGAAGATGTCGATCGCCTGTTGTGTAGCACGAGATCGGTCATTCGCAACTAACCAGTCCTGAGCTATTACAAGAAACGACAAACAAAATTTTCCAAATTCGAGACAACCTGGTGAAAGCTCGGGAACGACAGAAAAGTTACGCCAATAAACGACGCAAGCCCCTTGAATTTGACGTTGGTGACTACGTACTCCTAAAGGTATCACCTTGGAAGGGTGTGGTCCGATTCGGAAAGAAAGGAAAGATCGCGCCTCGATATGTTGGACCTTTTAAGATTCTGGAAAGGATCGGAAAAGTCGCCTACAGACTCGAACTACCGGAGGAACTTAGTAATGTCCACCCGAATTTCCATCTGTCAAACCTCTGAAAGTGCCTAGCCAACCACGACTTACACATTCCTCTCGACGATCTGCAAGTGAACGAAACATTACACTTCGTGGAAAAGCCTGTTGAAATCATGGATCGCCAAACCAAGCAGCTCAGACGCTCTCGCATTCCTATTGTGAAAGTCCGATGGGAAGGCAAACGAGGCGCGAAGTTCACTTGGGAACTCGAAAGCGACATGAAGGCAAAGTACCCGCAGTTGTTTAAAGAGAGAAGCTAGAGAGAGAAAGTGACATTGTGATTCAGGTGCTTGTACGATTTCATATCAATCAATAGAATCACCGATTATATTATGTTCTCGTGTGTTTGGTCACGTTCGTGTACGGATTCCGCACGTCACACGTTCGGTTCGCAATCGTTTCGAAGTCAAAACCGGTCCGAACAGAAGGTTCTCAAACGTGATTCACGGTGCTGTACAGCTTCCAGCTTAATTTCGGGACGAAATTCCCTAAACAAGGGGAGGCTGTAACACCCCATGTTTCCATGAGTCAAAGTCAAAGTCAAGGTCAAAGTCAACGACCGATTGTACGAACTTGACTTATAGTAATCTCCTTATTTTAATTGTATTATGTGGAGTAAGTGTTGTTAAGTGCTAAAATCGATGTGTGTTAATTGCTATCTAATCGACTTATGACTGTGAACTATAGGAAGTAACAATGCGATAAAGTTAACTAATCGATAATCAAGCTATGCTACTCGACATCGAATCGTGATACGAACCGCAACTAGACTTAATTTGGTTATTATACGTGTGTGTGTGCCTTATGTGTTACTTGTGCGTGTTATGTATATATATGTTGTGGAAATCAATCGAACTCAATCGAAACTCGAATCCGAATCGAAAATCGAACTATGACAATTAGTAGTTGGGACTAAAAGTAATTTGACAAGGAAACCCTATCGTGACGAGCCGCGCGCAATCGAAATTGAAACATCAAAAATCGTCGCGTCAAACAATCGAATCAAGTGCCATCCAGTCGGATATCCATCCGACCGGATAGCCACCATGCCACAGGTCAGGTGTCATCCGATTGGATAACCCTTTCCTCTTTTGGAATCCTATAAATACCCCTGTCATTGTCATTCTTTCCATTTCTGGAAACTCTCTTTCCGAACCATTCGTGCTCCTCACCTTTTCTTCGATTTCTCTCAATCCAGGTAAGATCTCGCCCTAAATCTTGTACTTTCTTGATCTACACGCACTCCTACACCTTTCTATCTTTTAAATACTAACTTTTAACCGTGAAATCACTAGATTTTGGGTGTTCTAGGATGACGTCATCATGTGTTCTTCAAGAACTTCATGTTTTGGCTTCAATCCACCAAGAACAACCGAGATCTAACCGGTTTCCACGCAAACATACAAAGATCTTGTAAAGATCTCGACACATAAATGATGTAAAAGGATTGAAAGATGGTTTCTAACTTTCTTTCAACTCTTTTACACTCAAAACACTCAAAACCGGTGGAAGCAGGTTCTGATTTAGTCTTCTACTCGATTGTAGTGTTGTACTAGCTCAAGATCCGGATTCTACCCACGAGACTACCGGTTTCAGGTTAGCCAAGACCAACAGTCTCGAGCCGGTAACCGGCCGGACTAGGGTGGTTCCTGGTCGGGTTGGTTATCTGGGTCAGACTAAGGGTTCTGTTGGCTAACACGTTGTCAAAGTGTCTCAACATAACAACAAACCATCAAAACGACCAAGTGTAGGACGAACGGGACAACCGTAACGGATTGCTGTCCGATCGGATTGCTGTCCGATCGGATAGGTCATCCGATCGGATAGGTCATCCGATCGGATAGGTCATCCGATCGGATAGGTCATCCGAACGGATTGCCATCCGAACGAATCACACTTGGGTCCCACCTTTAAAACAATCTTAGCTGAAGTTTGAGTATCGAACGAATTGCAATCCGATCGGACGACCATCTGACTGGATTACTCTTCGGATCATGAGATACTAAGACTTTAAAGACTTAAACAATTTTCAACATGTTCAATAACAGGGTTGCCATCCGATCGGATTGCCATCCGATCGGATGACACTTCTGTTATGAACTTGCTTGCAATAAGTAGACTCATCACTAGGTCGCCGTCTGACCGGATGACCATCCGAACGGATTGTCATCCGCACGACTAGTCATCCGATCGACCGACTTGATGGATAGAGATACTTCCGTGTTTTCAAAATGCTACAACGAAAACTTCAAAAGTCAAGCCATCATACACAAACACATCCTTCTTATAGGAAGAAACAATCCACTCGAATAGTCATCCAACCGGATAACCTATCCGACCGGATGACCAACCAAACGTATTGCTATCCGCACGGATTGCTGTCCGCTCGGATTACCATCCGATCAAACTACTATCCGACTCACTCATACCTTGTATCGTTTTACGCATCACTTATCGTTATGCTATCGAATCTATTCAGGCTAACCCTACTCGCTAAGCGCTCCCTTCAATCCATTAATCGCTGTGAGTATACTCGATCCCTTTTTGCTTTATGCACTTTTGGGTGTTACATACGCTACGGATATTCAAACTACAACAATCACACTACTCAATATTATTTGAGCGCTAACCATTAATGCATGTTATATGTGGCTTATGAATGCTTGTTTGTTATGTTTACACATGGAATGCTGTCTACCTGCCTTAGCAACGATAGTACTATAGTTTGGACTCAGCACCCGTTCACTCGGGGGTTGTTAAGGATCATTTACTTGCATGGATTACGGTGGTAATCATGTATTGCGAACTGCCTCGGGCAGTCAACCCGCAATCATTGGTATCGATGGACCTATGTCGATAACTAACGTGCTTCATTTCACTATGTGTACGTGCTGGTTATGCGTAAACGAATTCGAACTCTATATACTATTATCAAACTTGTATGCTCACCTTTACATTTTATGTATTGACATTATTTTAACGTATGTGACAGGTGATTAGGACGCACACTTGGTAGGAATATGAAGCTAGAATAAAGCTTTAGAGCCCAACAAATAGTTGTCTGTAGTGGTCAAACTAAGGGTCTCTGGAAGCAGATAAACAATTGCTGTTTATTTAAATCTGAGTTGTCGGAACAGAATATTTGCCTGGATTTTTGTCTGTAATAATTATTTTGCTGTTTGAGATACGGTATGGGACGTATTATGTAAATTGAATAGTGTAGGATCGTTTTGCGACCCGAACGAGTCGTTCAGAAGAGATTTAGTCCGTTTCAGAGGCGGAAACTAAGAAACGGACGTCGAAACAGCTTGCGTATCACTTTAAACACTGATTATATTGATTTACTATCTATTACAATCAGTCTTCACACCTGCAGCACCTCGGTATGGAATATAAGGACCTATTCTGTTCTAACCGCTTGAAATGACAAATGACACCTTTATATAGGGCTAGTCTGATCGCTTGAAATGATACAATTTCTTTCAAGCGGTCAACTCATTCAAGCGTTCAAACAACAATAAACTATTCAAGTGAACAAACAAATATAATATGACTTTTCAAGCGAACAAGCGAGCTTTGTCTTCATGTAAATCCATGCAGACTGATTTGTATGAAATGATGATGTCATTGTTGTGATGTCATCCTTGATGTCACACATGTGATGTCATCATCCTTAAAGATGACTTCATGCTCGTTCAGATCTGCAACGCAACTGAGACTCGACATAAGACGAAGACGACAGATGAATGCACCAACAGACTCCCCCTCAGATGTTGACGAGTCTTAAATGTCGAGTATTCTCAATCTTCAGTCTTTATCAGTCTCTGTGCTCTTTCTTAGCATATACCAGGATCTTCTCTTTGGCTCTAACCTCATCAGACTCCCCCTCTCATCATGATGGGATCGCCATCTGGAATTAGCTATCACCTAGAGATCAATCCCTGGCTTTATCTCTGTTTAAGCTCATTTCCTGCACAAATTTTCTCACCACCACATAAGTTTTCACTAAAATCAATAAGAAAAACTTACTAGTAATAGTTCCATCAAGTTCAAATTAATGACCCTGATTAACTAATCAAACTTTTTTCTCAAAATCAGTTTCTTCTTTTAAACTCACACTCCCAAACCATTTCATCATGTTCAGCACTTGAAATTTTGAATATCAGCTCTCCAACATCAGTTGTCGAAAATCTTTTTGGATTTTTCAAAATTTATGCTAAAACACACTAAAATCTTTTTGGATTTTTGAATGTAAATGAAATGCAGTAAAGAAATATTTACAGACAATATTTTTGTGAGTTTGTGTAAGAGGATCATATCAGTGTATGTGACCAATCACTAGCACCGTTAAGCTTTAAACATTTTAAGCTCTAAACGATTCACGTTGATTGACGATATTGTTGTCCACTTAAACTCAATCTAAAAACTTTTGAAATGCTTACCGATACGTTAAGGTGTATTTAGATAGCACTAAATTCTTATGGACCCCACAATCTCAGCATATCCCCTCATCATGCAATACTAACTCAAGTAATGCCTTTAAACTTTTATCAACTGTGATTTGTGCGAAAATAAAGCAGAATGTTTAAACATTAACAATCAGGTCGATACTTCCGTATACGCAGAGAAAGTCCAATGTTTAAACAAAATAAGAAAAATAAAACAAGTTGAAGTTGTTTAGGCTTTAACCACCAGGTCGATACTCCCGTATACGCAGAGGTGATCCAAAGCTTAAACGAAACACCAAAGAAAATAAAGCAGAACGTTTAGGCAACAACATCCAGGCCGATACTCACGTATACGCAGAGGATGTCCGATGCTTAAACAAAATAAAGAAATAAGACAAGTTTAAATCTTTGCAAAATGAAATACACAATCACAGCGATTTTTTTAGCAAAGTTGTGAAAGTTCACAAACTTAACCAGTTTTATGTCTTTCGACAATCAGCGATTACTGAGTAGGCACACAATCAAGAAGGACAAAACTAAGTACTATGCTTTCAATCATGTTTCCCACTAGAACTAGGCTTTTCATTTTAGGTTTGTATCGTTATCGCAAATCTACTAGTCTAGCTGAGCCTACCGTCACATCTTTAGTGAGACCGTTTATCACATTTTGACTTTCCATTTCTTTAGCATGCTGTGACAGTCTAACTGATCTACTATCATTTCCTCTTTTTGACAACAAAACTCATTTTTGCATTTTTTAATGTTTTTGACATTTTCAAATTTTCTAATTTTTTAAAATTTTTACTCCCCCTAAAATCAAAATATGTCTCAATTTTGATTTTCTGGGAAAATTTGAAAATAAGCTGTACAAGAAATGTGACAACATGATGAGAATCACTTTAATTCTCCATTCACTTGGCATAAACAATCAGAACTCCCCTTACAAACAAAACATTTTCCCATTATGATTTCAAAACACTTAAGTTTGTTTTAATCAAAATAGTTTTGTAAGTCATTTCTCAAACATGGGGTTTCATTCATCACCTAGTTTTCTTTAACCACTTGTAAAAATTTAACATTTATAAGATCAATCCACAAACATCACTTGTAGAAAATCAAGTACAACTTAATGTCCCTGATTTACCACTTGTAAGACGAAATATCACTTTCGTGAATTTCTCAAGAAATGTGCCGATTCATGTTCCACGCTTACCAACCTGGGAACTCCGGCAAGTCAGGTTTTTCATTTAAACAGATTCACCCAAGCCTGACTGTCCTTGGGTGATTTTGAATTCTTGTTCAACAATGGTGGAAAGTTTGCCTCATCCATTGTTAGACTAGAACTCTCAGTTTTTACCTCAACAACTGGCTCTTCTGGCTTTACCGTACCAGAATCATTGCCTGCACATGGCTTGTCTGACTTTGATCTGTCAGATTCATCGCCTGAAGGTGGCTTGTCTGAATTCGACACGTCAGATTCATCGCCGACCATTTTCTTCTTCTTCTTTTCTTCTTTCGTCCTCAGATTTGTATCTGATGAATACGTCTTGATTGACTTTGCAATCGAGGGAGTCGATTCATCAGAACTCTTATTTTTAACAGATGAACCCGAGGACAAAATCTTCTCGAGATACTCTCTGGCCTTCTTCCTCTTCTTTCTCAGTCTGTCTTTTTGCCCTTGAAAAAGCTTCACTTTCATTTCCTGAACTTTAGGTTCTTGAACCTTTTGTTCTTTGGGCTTGACATTGACTGATTTCTTTGCCAATTTCTGAGAATTAGCCCTCGATCTTTCATTTGATCTCCTTGGGCAATTTCTGGCAATGTGACCTCTGATGTTGCAGTTAAAGCATCTTCTCGTCTCATAATTCCAACTTTGGCAGTTAACAGCAATGTGTCCTTGATAACCACATCGGTAACACACTCTGTTATCGTACCAATCAACATTTTTAGTCCAAACATTCAGATCATAGCACTGTTTGGCTTGGTGATAATCCTTGCTCCTCTTGTTTGCTGGATTTGACTTTTGAGCACTGTGGTCCGACCTGCACCACTTATTGCCAACAGTTGTTGAGTTTTCATTTTCAATTTTTGTGATTTTTGATTTTGATTGGATGATCGATCTGATGAGCTTTTATTATCTTTTTGAACATTTTTCTCATTTTTAATTTTTTGTTTCTGTTCCACCTTCTTCTTCAAAGGTTTTTGCTTAGAGCATTCTCCCTTTTCAGTTGATTGTAGAACAGTTTCTTGAAACTTTTCTTTTAATTTCAAAAACAATTTTTGTTTTTCAAATTTTTCATTTTCATCATCAGATTTCTCATCACAATCTTCAACTTTGACATTGTCAAAGTTTGTGACATCGTCACTTATTAGAACAGAATTAACTGATTTTGGGCAAGGAATAGTTGAAGTATTCACAAAAACCATCAACTTTTCTTCCCATTCCCTGATTTTCTTTTGAGCACATTCTGCCTCCTTTTCAAGTCGAATAATTTTTTCAAGATGAGAATTGATTGCAATTTGTTTTTCAAGATTGTTTTTTACCAAACAAATCTCTCTCATCTTCTAAAATTTTTATCTGACTTTGAAAATCTTTCTCAATCTTTGATTTTTCATTTCCCAAATTGTGTATTTGATTTTTCAAAACATTTTCTGATTTTTTAAGATTTTTGTTTTCTAATGACAAACTCTCAACCTCCTTCAAGAGTTTGTCATTTTCAGATGTCAACTTCTCACAATTTTCAGCAAAACAAGAATCTGTTTATCATCAGCTTTTGTCTCAACCTTTAAAGCTGAAATATTTTCAACCTGTTTCTTTTCCTCATGAACACTTTCATCCTTACTCTCTTCTTCTGATGAATGATCAAAGATAGGTGCGTCTTCTGCAACCTCTTTCTTTAACTGTGGTTCAGGATTCACAGATACAGGTTTTTCAGATTCTACTTTCTCAACCTTGACCGATGGAACTTGTTTAATCTGCTCAGCACTGATCTCTTCTTTAACAATGACTGCCTTTTGATTTTTTCTTTCAATTTTTCAATTTTATCGGCATAAAATAACTTTCCACTACGTTGATCAGATGGAAGTTGTTGTTTAAGATTTTCAAGTTTTTGGATTTCTTCTTCATACTTGTCACCCTCTTCATCAGACGAATGATAAAAAACCGGACCTTTTTCAACAACTTCTTTTGCTGAGACTGTTTCTCCTTCTTGCTTTATCGGAATATACTGCTGAGATTCATGATACACATATGCCAACAATTCTTCAAAATCCATGTTTCGATTTCTAGAATTCACAAAAACACAAACAAAACACAATCAGTTTACACGCTTATCAATTAATTGAAGAAGACTGGTACTCAAACTGGTGATTTTCTGTGAAGACAAAACGTTGACCAACTGTGCGGACAAAAAGTTATCAGACTGTGCAGACTGCTATGACCCGGATCAAATTCAAACGACCTTTTTCCAATGACCTCACTTTGTCCCTTTGTGTAAATTTCACTAATTCACCACTAAAACATCATATGATTGAACCGCTGATATTATGTTTTCAATGAATTTATGATATCACGTGATGTGGCCGACAATCTTTCAGAATCTTATGATGACCTTTCTTTGATAATGAACCGACTAAATCATTAAAGTCAATGACTTTAATTCACATGCAAATCTAATGATTTTGAAATATAATAGAACTAAGATTTGGCCGTTCAGAATCAAATCACATGGGCTTTCTAAACATTAAATTCAATCAAACCTTTATGTGCTTCACGTGAAGTCTGATCCTATCATACAATGCACGAAAATCAATTTGACCAAGTTTTGTGGATCTGACAATTAATATTTCAAATATACTTTGATTGGGCCGTTCATTTACTCAACACATATCCATTTTGATTATTTGATGAATATATCTAACAAATCCACTTAGCCGACAACTTTTAATACTCAACAACAATTTCCGATAAAATGAATGAATCGGTGCACCAGTTCACGTGATTTGTAAGTTCAAGACAACCTCTTTTTAATGTTTCAATATCTCGATCACATGCAATTCTTGAACTATTCACTCACATGCAAACTGACAATCTCGATATATGTATCACAACACGATGCACTTTTCAAGCGGTTCACACAACTCAAAGTATTTTTCAAGCGATCAGACGTTTTCAAGCGATTGAACGATTTCAAGCGAACAAACGGTGAAAACTCAAGCGACCAGCCAATTTCAAGCGGACTCAACACTGTTTTGTTCGCTTGAACAGTTGATGATGTCAGCAAAAACGAACAACTTTCAAGCGAGCAGATGATTTTAACCAGTTTTTAAGTTGATTTTAAGGCTGAAACTTTCCAGGATTTGTTAATACATGATAACGCACAATATGTGAAAGTTTGAACCGTTTTTATCCGTAAAAATTTTAAATTTCGAAAAAGAATGGTGTAGAAAACAGCAAAAGTGACGAAAACAAGCTGTTTTGACAAGATCTCTTCCTCCTGAGCTCTGATACCACTTGTAGGATCGTTTTGCGACCCGAACGAGTCGTTCAGAAGAGATTTAGTCCGTTTCAGAGGCGGAAACTAAGAAACGGACGTCGAAACAGCTTGCGTATCACTTTAAACACTGATTATATTGATTTACTATCTATTACAATCAGTCTTCACACCGGCAGCACCTCGGTATGGAATATAAGGACCTATTCTGTTCTAACCGCTTGAAATGACAAATGACACCTTTATATAGGGCTAGTCTGATCGCTTGAAATGATACAATTTCTTTCAAGCGGTCAACTCATTCAAGCGGTCAAACAACAATAAACTATTCAAGCGAACAAACAAATATAATATGACTTTTCAAGCGAACAAGCGAGCTTTGTCTTCATGTAAATCCATGCAGACTAATTTGTATGAAATGATGATGTCATTGTTGTGATGTCATCCTTGATGTCACACATGTGATGTCATCATCCTTAAAGATGACTTCATGCTCGTTCAGATCTGCAACGCAACTGAGACTCAACATAAGACGAAGACGACAGATGAATGCACCAACAAATAGTATTGATAATTGTTATGGAAACTTCTGGACAATCTGTTTCGCTCAGTGCCATGCCCCGATGTTTCCACCATCGGTTGGGGTGTGACACTGCATTCAGAACACGCTATGGGCATTACGAGTTTCTTGTGATGCCATTCGGACTGACAAACGCGCCAGCGGTATTTATGGATCTGATGAACCGCGTATGCAAACCATATCTCGATAAATTCGTGATTGTATTTATCGACGATATCCTGATTTACTCGCGAACAAAAGAAGAACACGAGCAAAAGAAGAACACGAGCAACACCTCAGATCCATTTTGGAACTACTAAAGAAAGAGAAACTTTATGTGAAATTCTCCAAGTGCGAATTTTGGATTCGCGAAGTACAATTTCTTGGTCACGTTGTGAATGAGAAGGGCATTCATGTAGACCCATCCAAGATTGAAGCAATAAAGAATTGGGAAGCCCCCAAAACCCCAACTGAAGTTCGACAATTTTTGGGCTTAGCGGGCTATTACCGACGGTTTATTGAGAACTTCTCAAAGATAGCTCAACCGCTGACTTCCCTTACACAGAAAGACAAGAAGTACGACTGGGGTGACAAGCAGGAAGAAGCCTTCCAGCTACTTAAAAATAAGCTATGCGATGCACCAATACTATCCTTGCCCGAAGGCACTGAAGACTTCGTGGTTTACTGTGACGCTTCGCGTCAAGGCTTGGGTTGCGTGCTCATGCAACGCCAAAAAGTCATCGCTTACGCTTCAAGACAATTGAAGGTACATGAAAGGAACTACACCATGCACGACTTGGAACTCGGCGCGGTGGTATTCGCCTTAAAGATCTGGCGACACTATTTATATGGTACTCGATGTACAATCTTCACAGATCACAAAAGTCTACAACACATATTTGATCAGAAGGAATTAAACATGCGTCAGCAACGATGGGTCGAACTGCTAAACGATTATGACTGTGAGATTAAGTACCATCCTGGAACGTTAAGTCGGAAAGAAAGGGTTAAGACCCTAAGGGTTCGAGCATTAGAAATGACTATTCAAACGAACCTCACTGCACGCATTCGTGACGCACAACAAGAAGCCCTCAAGATGGAAAACCATAAGGCTGAATACCTCCGGGGTATGTTGAAATATATGGTGCCAAATGAAGAGGGAACCTTATACTTCAAGAAGCGTATTTGGGTTCCGCTCTATGGTGGTATACGAGAAGTCATCCTTAATGAAGCACACAAGTCGAGATACTCGATCCATCCCGGATCGGACAAAATGTATCAAGACTTAAAGGAATATTATTGGTGGCCGAGACTTAAAAGCGATGTTGCTGTTTATGTTGGAAAATGCCTAACATGTGCTAAGGTTAAGGCTGAATATCAGAAACCATCCGGTCTACTACAACAACCAGAGATACCCATGTGGAAGTGGGAGAAAATCTCGATGGACTTCATAACAAAATTACCCAGGACCCCTAGAGGGCACGATATGATATGGGTGATAGTTGATCGATTGACGAAATCTGCGCATTTCCTACCAATCCGAGAAAAGGATAGCACTGGAAAGCTTGCTGAAATATACTTAAAGGAAATTGTGGCACGTTATGGAGTGCCTATCTCGATTATTTCAGACAGAGATGGACGTTTCATCTCGAGGATCTGGCAATCATTCCAGGAGGCCTTTAGATCTCAGCTAGATCTAAGCACGGCCTTCCATCCGCAAACAGACGGCCAGAGCGAACGAACCATACAAACATTAGAAGATATGCTTCGCGCATGTGTTATGGACCTAGGCGGCAACTGGGATACTCATCTACCTTTAGTTGAGTTTTCCTACAATAACAATTATCATACATGCATAAAAGCCGCACCGTTCGAAGCTCTGTATGGCCGCAAGTGCCGCTCGCCTTTATGTTGGGCAGACGCTGGAGACAAACGAATGGTTGGTCCTGAACTTGTACAAGAGGCAACCGACAAGATTATGCAGATCTGAGAGCGCATTAAGTGTAACACCTCGAAAATTCACGTCCTATAATGTGTTGACACGTGTCATAAAGTCTGAACGTGTGAAAGAATGTTATAAAAGGACTAAAGTTGACAAACATGGAAAGTATGTGATTTTACGGGTTCTGAATGTCAACAGTGAATAAATATAATGTACATTAACCCTACATGATGCTCATACCTTCAAACGAATAAATCATGGATCATACGAAGCTAAAAGTGAGAGATTACAAACTACAGGGGTTAAATGTGTCAACATGTTTAAAGGTATACCTCTGGATGACCTTTTGACAAACCCGAAGCTTTGTAAATGTTAATTATGCTCACTAGAATGCACGATTTAAATTTCGTAAAGTTTCGTTAACGTATGAGAAAGTTATGATCGAATTCGTGTGCGAGGTGTTAAAGCGTCAACGTCGAAAATTAGGCCTTTTCGGGTAACAATAAAGTTACCCGGGGACTTAACAAAGTGGGTATATGTCTTAAAGCCCTTATAGATCAATAATGAGGGTTCAAAATGCAAGAAACAAGTGTCTGTACAAAGTTTGAAGAGCCAAGGACTAAAACTGCAATTTATCAAAGTTTTGTTGGAACACCTTAGGGGCTCGCGTAGCGCGAGCGTATGGACTCAGGCAGTCGCGCTACGCGACTGCCATATCTGGACAGAAACATATATTTCTTGATTCTTTGTCTGCCCATTGAACTTGGATGCAATTTTAATCGATCATAACTCATCCCTTGGCCCCTAAAACACCCCTAGAACACTAGGGCATGTGTCAATCAATTGTGGATGGGTGCTAGACTTGGTTGTCAACACCTTATGGTGTCTTAATCCACTATATAAAGGGCCTTCAAGTCATAACCTTTCCTCACACCATTTTCAAGCAATCTGATCATTGGAGGAGCTTACAAGCAGATCAAGGGCCTTCCTAAGCAATCATTAATCATCTAGTAAGTTGCCTAACCCTTCTAAATTAATTCTAGCTTAGTAATTAGCTTAAAAGTCAATATATCGTAACTTACGGTTGACTTCGGGATTAGTTATCGATAGCTCAGTCGTATGTCAAATTAAAAGTACCGTTAGATAGGTAATTACATGGGTATTAAACCCTTATAAGGGCAAGTACCAATTCCAGACCTAGCTAGGTCGTTTGTCGGGTCAAACGTTGACCGAAAAAGTCAACAGAAATGCAATTGGTGATTTAACGCGTGATTAGCAATCCGTGAGGCGTGTAACCTGTTCTAATCTTAATGTAACATGGTAATAAGTATGAAAACTTGTCTACGCTTGCCCGACTCGACAAATTTCTGTTTAAACCCGGTTCGGAACCGAAAGGCGCAAAACCTTGACTTTTGCTTTGACTTCGGTTCTGACCCGTTTTAGTTTGATTTGGAAATGCCTTAGTGCTTCATTAGGGTTGGGTTACATGATGGTATAAGCCTCTGTACTTGTTTCGTTGATTATCCGATTCGTTCGCACGTTTCCGTTAAATGCTTAAAATGGACCGTAATGCCCTTATGACCATACAACGAGAATTTTGAAAATGTGGAAGTACAATAATCTTAGTTATTGATTATTAAACATGTACATAAATTTTCACATCAATCGGAGGTCTAGATTAGGAGATATGCGCATTAGCGTAAATAATAAACTTTTTATTAATTAAACGGCGCGATTAGCGCATAGCCTATCTAAACCCGATTTTCGGTACCAAAACTTTTACCCACTAATGTTAAATAATATTTTGGGATTTTTGAAGATTTTTAATTATTTTTAAACTGGTCTTAAGCTAGGCTTATCGCCTTAATTCGGTTAATACCGAATTTACCCTTTTCGGTCATAAAATGATTTCTACAAGGAATTTTGACGCGAATCCAATTGCTACTGATATTAAATAATAAATGTAATGTTTTGAGCCTGTTTAACTAATCAGAAAACCCAGAATCGTATTTTAATCGTACGTCGCTTAAAACGGGTTTATACGCGTATTATACGCGTAGTTTAGGCTTAAAACCATTTTGACACATAAGGATTATTACCAACTAATATAATCTGTTAAAAATAAGTTGTATACTGATTACTTCAGTCCCGAACATCGGGGTTACGTTAAATCCCTTTTATAATCTCTAAAATGACCAAAATACCCCTACGGGGCATAATTAATGATTAATCTCGTTTTGGGCATTATGGAAGGTATCATTATGATATCACAACATAATTTAAGCATATTAACTTAGGAAACCTGTTCGCGACCTATTCGGTTACCCGTTACGCGTTATTCGCGTTCGGATCGGTTTATATAACTAGTTTATATAAGTTAGCCGAAACGGGTCAAACCTTATCGGTTTTATCTCAAAATCCAGAAGGTGTATAAAATACCCATATAAGACAAGTCTTTGAACATGTCGGGTTTAAATCACATTCTATTCCGGTCTTCGCTTAATCGTGCGTACGAACCGTATCTTCCTGTAAGACTAACCGGTCTAAGCTTATGCTTAATTAAAGACCCGTTAGCATTCTAATTAATTATTTATACCATCATTCCAGACTAGAGCCTTCCGGTAAATTGTACCTACGCTTACTTAAGTGAATACGGCTGAGTTATAAATTTCTGCTATTTAAGACAGGAGCTAGCTCAGGTAAATACTCTTAACTTATTTTCCCTATACGGGCTTGGGATACGGTACTATAAAAGTACCGCTTGGTCGGGTGTATGTAGTCATTTAAATCGGATTGTGATTGATGTACTTACATAACCTGTTTAATATGTATTATTTTATTATTATTTGGTGTATGGCCTTGGGGGTTAATGACCATGTCCCGGATATCCTTGGCATCATTTTACGAAATGGCCACGACCTAAGCACGGGGTGTAGGCATACACCTGACAGTTGCATTATGTAAAAACTGGTAATCCACTCCGAGGTATCATCCTTGTGGGCATTATACCGGAACTGGTAATCCACTTAGGGGATGATAGCCCGTGGGCATTATACCTGTGGCGTGTCTGTTAATCTAGTCCGGCCCTACAAACCGGCCCTAATGGACGACAAATAAGTAAAACTGTATACAAGATTATATACAAATAATTTTCCCAAGTTATAAAAGGTTAATTTTGCCTCTGTGCATTTTAATCAAAGTGTCAAAAGGTTTTGTGCCTGGTGCATCTAAATCAATTTTCTTAAACTCTTTTCAAATGAGTCGGTTGAGTGTATTTACCAGTGAAAACTGACGTATTTTCCAAAAAGGTTAAGTGACAGGTACTGAACGTAATTGGCTGGAAGCTCAGGGCGCTAATAAGGAATCTTGCAAGTTCTAGGCGCCTAAAGTCTGTTGAATAAATGATATGTTTTAAGATCATCCTGTGGATCCTTTACTTCCGTTGTAATACTGAATATTACTTCATATTCGGAATGTAATAATAAATATCTTTTGCTTCCGCTGTGCATTCATATATATTGTGTTGTTTGACTATTATGTTGCCAACCACGTCACGATACTCCCCCACCGGGCCCACCGGTGACACGTGGAAAGTCGGGGTGTGACATTAAGGCGGCTCGAGATCGACAAAAGAGCTATGCTGATCGAAGACGAAAACCATTAGAATTCAAGGTGGGAGACAAAGTGTTGTTAAAGGTCTCACCTTGGAAGGGCGTAGTAAGATTCGGAAAACGTGGAAAGCTGAACCCACGATACATTGGACCATTCAAAATCATGGAGAGAATTGGTACCGTGGCATACAAGTTGGAATTACCGGAAGAACTTAATGGAGTACATGATACGTTCCATGTATCCAACCTCAAGAAGAGTCCAACACAAGAAAACGTGATCATCCCTGCGGATGAAGTGCATATTGATGACTCCCTCCGATTTACAGAACAACCCGTCGAGGTTACAGACTAGAAAGTCAACAAGACCAGGATGAGCACTGTCAAACTTGTCAAAGTACGTTGGAACTCTAAGCACGGACCGGAGTACACGTGGGAACGTGAAGACCAGTTTAAAGAAAAGTATCCCCACCTGTTCAAGAAGACTCCTGCGAGAGTTAGTTCAGCCTGAATTTCGAGACGAAATTCTTTTAACGGGGGGAGACTGTGACAACTGGCACCCAACCGATAATTTTCGTACACTTTAATTATTATTTAATGACTGCAATTTTGTGCTTAAATGTCAACATTGTCTGATTTCATACCATACAAGTGAATTCATGCACGTTTTATACTACAAGAATTACTTTATGCATGAATGAACAACGTTGCGTCAGAAATACTAGTAAACTCACTAGTAAGACACATTGTGTCAACAATTCTGCAGAAAACAGTTAGACAATAGAATTGGGGCCTAGGTGTAGGTCCAACGACAATAATACATTAAAACCCAAGAGTACATACAAGGGTTAACATATAGACTTTCCGGAAACTAAAATACGCACTAAAAAGCACCCGAAACGCACTTTAAGTGCAGAATTTTACAGAATTCAGCTATAATCAGCTTTATAGCCTCAAAATATTATGCAGAATTCATGTTTTATCATCCAGAATACTTCCCTAAGTGTCGGGAATTAAAAGTGTCACAAAAAGTTACATAAAAGACACTATACGGTATAACTTGACACTTTAACAGATCGGTATCTAACCGGACAACCGGACATTACCCGGAACACTAAAATATTGCCAGAAACATTGTTTTTATTTTTCTAAGCTAGTTATGGTTCCCGAACACTTAAACATATTACATAAAGCATCCTACACACTAAACATTAGATATTACCTTCCACTAATTACCTTCTACCATCAAAATTACACATAACCCCCCTCCCCCTTCATGCCTACGGCTCACATAAGGGGCCCCACTCAAGATCACTCAATCTTTCCTAAATCCCCATGTAATCCACCTAATATTTTGATGAGATCCATTTTGATTATGTGTGTACTTGAGGGGACAATGGATCCTTTAGTTAATAGCACTTAGAGGGTTATATAAACACTTAACCATCTCACTTAACACCACACAACTTCATCTCCTCTCTCCCTCAAAGCTTCGGCCGACCCCCCTTGTCCACACACCACCCATTTTCATTCAAGCTACAAGCATTCCAAGTGTATCTCAAGGTGATACAAGGTGATTTAGGAGGCTCGGTGCTCACGGAACTTGAAGGACCTCTCTTGTGTGCTATTATCCACTCAATCTTCTTCATTGTTCTTCCCTAGCTTCAAGCTAGTAGTAAGATTCTTTTAACACTTGTTTACTTCCATTTTAGTTGGTTAAAAGATATAACATGTTGATTATCATAAGAACACTAAAAGACATACACATGAATCTTGAAACATAAGGTGAAATATGATGATATCTTGATGAAGTGATGTTGTTTAGTAGATGTATAATGTTTGCTTGTTGATTACTAGAAATATTGATGTTGATCAATACATGAAGCTTGTTAGATTGTGATTAAACACATGATCTAGCAAGTTAGAGGATGATTAAGTGTTAACACAAGAAGTTCATCCTCATGTATAAACATGAACTTGATGAATAAATGATTTCTTGGAAAATAATAAACAAAGTAAGCTAGTAAACTTATAAATCTAAGATGTATGAATGGTTTTTCTAAAAGAACCAAGTTTAAAATGTGATTTTTAGAAGATCATGTTTTTTTATTAAACCTACACTATTTTTAGTGGAAAGACAAGTAAATAAACACTAGAGAAACGAGAAGATGTTATGGATAAACATTTTTGTAAATTATGTTTACAAGTTGTAAACACCAAATCTTTTCAAGAGTGAGATTTACAAACAAATAACCATGTTTTTAAGGGTAACTAAACCTACTAAATAACATGGTAAGTTACTACAAGTTTTTACAAAAACTTCAAGTTCATGATGTAGTATGATTTACATGATCTAGACTTATGGTAAGACTTGATTGTGTTGTTAATGTTGTTGATGATTTAAAAGAAAATAAACACATGTTTTGAAAACATGGGAAACCTCCATTTTTAGGGGAAACTATGTCAAAATTTTTATAAATTTTGACACTTAGAAAAAAATAAGTTTTTGAGAAACTTATTCCCTAAAAACGTATCTAAAAATATTTACCAAGGTTTCCCTAATTTTTGTGTTAAGAAATGATGATTTCTTCAAGATTAAAATTGATATTAAGTATGTATATTTTTGAGAAAAATATATATATTTATTGATCACCAAATTTTGTGCTAAGTGTATGTAGTATGTATTATATGTGATAGTGTATTAGGACTTGAAAATACACTAAATACTCCTAAGGAGTGAAGATACAAAAATACACATACAACATACTTAGACAAATACAAGATAATATATTTATGAAAATATATTACTTGATAGAATAAATAACTTGGACAAGTTATGAACATGAAATGAAGTTTTGGACAAAATACATAATTCAGGTGAAAAATACAAGATACTTATATTTATCTTTGAGAAAATAATATAAGTAAGACACATAGTTAAAAATATAAATTATTTTTAACACAAGAACAAATACATAAAAGATGGTGACTTGTACTTGTGCGGTACAAGTCTAGTGACTAACGTTAATAAAACACGTTTAGGTCACGACGCTAGATAAGCAAAAACCGGTGAAGTTTACGGCGCAAGGAACGCAAAGTTGTGAGTTCATGCTCCCCCTTTTCTTTTAACTGTTTTCAGTTTTATAACTTCGGGGGTGAAATACATGTTACAAATGTTACAATGTTTATAAATGGTATGATGGATACAAAAACAAGAAGCACTCTTGGTGATAACTAGTACCAAGTATGATGCGTTTTGAGGAATGATACGAGAAATCGTGTCACGAATAGGGTACCATAAGCACCATTAATCGTGTACATACTAAGACCGCAGAACAAAAGGTTAGATCTAATGGGTTTTCGGGCAGCCACACTCTTGGTGAAAACTAGTACCGAGTAGTGCTTTTGTGTCTCCGTCGTGAATCGACAACTAGAAAAATGTCTATGGTTTGGTTGCTTCCTATGTCGTGTCACATGTTAATGGCCTTGCAACCCATTAACAACTTGATACATACAAGAATACTAGATTTATACAAGAATACATGATTTATACAAGAATACTAGATTTATACAAGAATACCTGATTTATACAAGAATACTTGATTTATACAAGAATACTTGATTTATACAAGATACATACCATGTTTTTCATACAAAGTATACAAACGTTCAATACAAGAACTGCATGAATTCACACCAACATTATGTTGACGTTTTCCAAAAACTCACATGTATTTCAGGTAACTAAAGTGGATGTGTGCGCAGTCTTACTCATGCTCCTGGATGTTATTTATGTTTATCCTTAAATAAAGTTGTAAACTTTCAGACAATATGTTGTCTCGTGATGTAAACACTTAAACTATGTTTTCCGTTATGTAATGGTGTTTGAAGTTATTTTTACGAGCATGTAGTATGTTTACATTTCGTATGCAATGAGAACCTTTCATGATCACACCTCGTGCTTCCGCCTAAGAAAGGGGTGTAACAGCATATGCTTCCGAATGTTAGATTCTTTGTTTTTATCAGTTTATTTCACAATAGATCCATGATTTAGTAGCAATGGCAACATAAAGGGGTTTTGTTCATTGATTTTAAGCGCATTCTTGTCTTTGAAGTTTTCTTACATGAATTGATTCTGGAATTGCTTGGTTAGTATCGAAATTTGTGTGATGAAACTACAGGGTTCATGGAGGTTTAAAAAATCGCCGAGTAAGGTTTTCATTTTTTGTGTAAAATTATGGCAGAAATTCTGATTTGGTTTTAACTTGGTTCTATTATTATTATTTTTTTTAATTGTGTTAATCTGATAATTGTTCTTAAGCAAATCAATGGCAAAAGTTCTAAATGGGTTTTGTTCTCTCTAAATTGTGTTAATTTTCTATTTAAATTCTAAGCAAAGCAATGACCTAATTTTTCTTATTGATTTGCTTTGATTCCATAGTGTTGCTTCGTCGCCTCAGTGTGTATTCCGAAGATAGTTTGGTAAAGGCATTGGATATTCCCCTTCTAGATGGAAATTGATGAAATGACCTTCGTCAACAAATCAGGATGATAGAAGGGGAAGAAAGCATGCCAGTCTCCCAAGCTTAACAATCATACCAAACATATTAGTAAGTAGGAGTCCCGCCAGAGGCATCTCCACCAATGATCATGGAGTGCAAATCCAATTCCGTTAAACTTTATTCTCCAAAGTTGTGTGTCATAGTCTCCCGGTAAATACCCGTCAAAAATGTATTGCCACATTTCTTTGTCGGCGCCCTTCATCTCCTCAACAAGTTCACTCCGAATAAAAGTAAACTGGTGTTGACTCATCCTTAAACCCTCAGCTGTCGCTCGAAACCCACAATGACCATCCGACTTGACATCTTTATTCTTGAAATAAAGGAGTGAAACAGTTTTGGATTTTAATATTTATAACGGAGAATATCTTCAACCGATTAATCACCTCGTCTTAACGGAAACCCATGGTCCTCGCATGGCTCTTATTTCTAGAAGCCATTGAACGATTGTGTCATGTTACTGACCTTTGAGACTTTACAACAGTACTTGGTATTAGAGTGTCTTGCGATAGAACGTAAGAGTTGTGTTGGGGGAGGGTCGCACATGCCTTGTTCGAATGCCCAACTTTGTAACGTTCGTATTTTTCCAATTCTTTTTCATTTATTTGTAATTCATATTTCAATTTCAATCCTTGTAATTCCGATACTTGATCATAATGGAAACTATATTTTATATCATCCTTGTTTAATCTTGTTTAATCAGTTATTAACAAAAACATTTGAGATTTTGGGTCAAAAAATAAAAAGAAAGGGAAATGAATGGGCTCAGTTTATATTATTTATGTACTATAAAAAAAGTTTCCCACATGTAAAAGTCCCAACATCCATAATTCTTCAGGTAAACCAACTATATACACATGATTGATACCAACTGACCATTTATCAGACCTGAGCGGAACGAGAATAAGGTGTAACGGCACGACAAGCGCAGTGGACCGAGGTTAAGTTCAAGCAGCCACTTATTATGAGAGAATGCCTACCCGGGCAGGTATGAAGTGCAGGAAATGAATCGCAGAGTGCTTGAACCGCGGGTGGTGTTAGAGCCGTGCATTGACTGATGTTTAGGTTCATGAGGCCTTCTTCCTCGTATCGGGTTTTGACAGATTCCCATAATACTTCATGTCTGTTTTTTACTCGGCTGTGGGCCAAAGCGTACATTGCCCGGTCCGTGATGTTTTGACAGTAGTATAGGCCAAGAGACCTCAGATGTAAGCAATTGTTTGCCAATGCTATCACACTCTCATCTGCATAGTTCAAAGTAACGTTTTTTAGTAGAGTTTACAAAATTTGTGTGTTGGATAACGGGTCGGGTCAAAACCCGTGACTTTCAATACGGGTCAAAATGAGTTGAATGGGCTGATGGGTCAGCCATGTATGGATATGACTACAATATCCACGTTGACCAGAATGGTCAATTATAATGGTGTTACAGATGTAGTATAACAATGCATCATATAAAATTTGACCAAAAGAAAGTCAGCTTTGACATTTGAAAGTCAACTATATGAACACAAGTTACCTGTTATAAAGACACAGCCACACAAATCAATAGCATGGAGACCAGGACATCCATAAGCTAAACTCATCACTCCAACATCACCAACTCCCTCACACCAACCAAGATTTATCGACTCAAGTTGTCGACAATTGTATCCTATAGCCTGCAGGCACAACACAAAAACGGTTTATAAGCCCGACCCAAAAGTAAAACATATTCCACTTGTACATTGTAATTCTAGTATACCTTCAGGGCCTTATCAGTGGCCGCGTTCACACACCCACAAAGGTTCAAAACCTTCAACTTTCTACAGTAGCTACTAAGAAACTTGAGACCATGGTCACTAAAACCGGAGCAGCCACTGATGTTGAGTTTAGTAAGTTCTGTACAACCCCGAGCCAAAGCATAAAGGGACTGATCACCAAGTTTAAAGCTCTTGCTAAGGTCAAGATCCTCCAAATCATGACAGTTATTAGCAATGGTCTCGACTGCATTATCATCAAGCAGCGGTTTATCTTTTTGCCGAAGGTTCAAAACCCTTAGTTTTGTGAATTTGGGAGCTAGAGAAAGCACCAGGTTGTTCATATTGTTTGTGCACCTATTTATACACGAGAGCCAGAGTTGATAATGTAGCCGAGAGTCCGACACGATATAATAGGAAACTATGAGTTATGACTTTATGTGATGGGATGGATTTGGATATATAGGATCCTAGCACAGCCCAACCCAACCCATATTGTATTATTAAGTCTAAAAAATTACTTACATTATGACTTGTTATCCGACCCGTCTAGTCAACCCATTTCAAAAAGACAAGTCAATGGATGTATAGGATCCAAGAATAGCCCAACCCAATACTATTAAGTCATATTATTACTCGTTTTGACTTTTTAAGACCCGTCTAGTTGGCTCATTTCAAAAGAGAAACCAAATCAAAGAATATACAGGGTCCTAGAACACCCCAACCTAACCCATAATTACATGTTTTGACCCAAATCCATTTTGACGTGTTATCTTAACCCATCTAATTAACCCATTCAAAAAGAGACAAGTCAATGGAAATATAGGGTCCTTGCACAACCCAACCCAACCCAACCCATACTGTACTATTAAGTCTAAAAAATTACTTGTTTTGACCGGAACCTGCTTTGACTTGTTACCTAACCCGTCTAGGTAACCCATTTTAAAAGAGACAAATCAATGGGCATATATGGTGCTAGAAAAGCCCAACCCAAAAGCCAAAAAAAATACTTTTTTTATATTTGAACCCGTTTATCTGACCCGTCTAGCTGACCCATTTAAAAAAAAAGACAGAACAACAGATATGTAGGGTCCCAGCCCAGCCCATACTGTACTATTATGTTAAAAAAGTTGCTAGAATTGACCCGAACCCGTTTTGATTCGTTATCTGGCCCGTCTAGCTAACCATTTCAAAAAAGACAATTCAATAGACATGTAGGGCCCAGCCCAGCCCATACTGTACTACTATGTTAAAAGAATTACTAGTTTTGACACTAACATGTTTTGACTTGTTATTTGACCCATTTCAAAAAAGAAACATCAATGAATATACAGGTTCCTAGCACAGCACAACCCAACCAATAATGTACTATCAAGTCCAAAAACTTTCTCGTTTTGACCCGCACCCGTTTTGACTTATTATCTGACCCATCTAGCTGGCCCATTACAAAAGAAACAAATCAATGGAGGACACAAACAGATTATGCATCTTAAAATACACACCCATGAGCATAAAAATTAAGTAATTAACCAATCATGACAAACCAAATTCAAGAAAACTCAAAGAAAATCATGAATATGTTATCCAAAACTCCAAACAACCAACCAAACACATATAAAAAAACATAAAACAAGCATACCAAGAGAGTGAAAGATGAGTAAGCCCCAAACAAATATCATCCCTCCATCCACTACAAACTCCAGAAGCAACAATCACCGTCCGATCATCCAACAAACACACAATCCTCATCAAAAGCTCCATCGGAATATCTTTCCATTCCGTAATAACCCTAGACCCACCTCCAAACACCACCAATTTATCAAAGAAAAAGTTCAATTCATCACCTTGCATCGTTGACATTTTCCAAATCCCCAAAAGGTTCAATCCACCTCTTTCGCCCCTGAAAGAAACACAGAAGAAAGAAACCGATCATATAATAGATGAAAGTCAGAAAGTTTGAGTATAAAATCAAGAATGGAGAACGTGATTAAAGTTGAAATTACACGATATGGGTGGATTATAATATGGGGATTCTTGAAATGAACAACTGGGGTTTCTATTTCTTCACGAAATAGAATTGGGATTGCGAAATTGGGGGTGAGAAAAGGGATGGGGATGTGGATGTGGGTATCGAAGAAATTGAGGAAAATTTTGATGTTGCTGGTCAGAAAGCGTTCAAGGTCACATGAGGTTTATCGAGGGTGGAGAAGGAAGCGTGTCGGATTGAAAGAAACGGATGACACGTATGAAAATTGTATGGCGGTTTCTGTTTGGGGACCCACCTCAAATTTTAATTTATTTTTTTTAAGAGTTAAGTGTATATTTAATCAACTTATTGACTTAATCAAAAAACCAAGAAGGAGTTTTAGGTGGTGTTTGTTTTTTGGAAGAAGAGCTTCCTGGCCTCTTCTGTCTGCACCGTGCAGACGCGGGAAGAGGTTTAGGTGCTGTAGAGTGTTTGTTTTTTTTTTCGAGAAGTGCTTTTTACCTCTCCCCAACCTCTTCTTGGGGAAGAGATGAGACCTTAGCTTCTCCAAGCAGAGGTTTACCTCTTCTTGGCACCACCTCCACCCCCACCCCTGCTCCGCCACCACCACCACCCCTGCTCCGCTACCACCACCCCTGCTCCGCCACCACCACCCCTGCTCCGCCACCACCACCTCCACCTCTGCAAACCCTAATCGACCACCACCTCCACCTCTGCAAACCCTAATCGACCTCTGCAAACCCTAATCGACCTCCACCTCCGAAACAAACCCCCCAAATCGATCAGAAACAAAACCCCCAAATCGACCTCCACCTCCGAAACCCTAAATCGATGGCGGTGATGATGATGATGGCGGTGGTGAAGTGGTGGTGATGATGGCGGTGGTGATGATGACGGTGGTGAAGTGGTGGTGATGATGGCGGTGGTGATGATGACGGTGGTGAAGTGGTGGCGGTGGTGAAGATGACGGTGGTGAAGTGGTGGCGGTGGTGATGATGGCGGTGGTGGTGATGACGGTGGTGAAGTGGTGGCGGTGGTGAAGATGGCGGTGGTAGAGAGAGAGTAGAGAGAGATCTGTGTGTGTGTTTGTGTGTGAAGAGGTTTTATATAAAAAAAACAAACCCTCTTCTCCTTGCAGACTGAAGACATTTGGTCCACCTCTTCTCCTGCAGATGCCTGCAGATGTGGCCTGCAGCAGAAGAGGTTTTCCAGCAGAAAAAACAAACAGCACCTTAGTGTTTGGCAAATGCAAAAGTCCTTTTTTAAAATGACTTTTTGAAATGAAGAAAAATGAGTTTTTGAGAAGTTAACATATTGTGACTTCTTGATCAGCTTATAACTTTTCAAACATCAAATTACCAATATACCCCTTATTTAACACCCCCTTATATCTTGTATCTGTGTGCCCTACAACAACAACAACAACGTTCATCTGTGTTCTATCGTAAACACAGCAAGCCGCCACAGCCAGTTCCCTCTCCACCTCCGTCCATTCTCCACTTCAACACCGCAGGTATTTTCCAATTCACAGCGATTGCATGTTTATCAATCCGGTTCCCTTTTTTCGTTTCATTTATACGGAATCGTTGAATTCACTAGATAGCTTTGATTCATGCTGAATCGCCACCATATTTGTTAAAGCTGTTTCAAATTGGATCTGTTTGTTGTTAAAGTTGTATTGTTTGCTATTTCAAATTAGATCTGTTTCAAATTGCATGTTAAATGTAACATTCCCATTTTTATCATATAAGAATTATAGGGTTGTTTAAATTTATTAACCACTAGTAACTAGTTTTATTTTTAATATAATTATTCGACCCAAATAGTTTTAAAACTATTTTATATAGTTGGTTGGAATGTTATACTAATTAATTGGCGTGTATATGGGTGACCTTTCTATTAAAATAAAAGTATACAAAAACTTATATTATTAGACGAGTAGATTACGGGTAAGTTGACTGGTAGAAATATAAAGTACCTAGACAGGCCTAGGAACCTTTTAATATTTAAATTATAAAAATACATTATATTTGAACATACCCCGTTTTTAATGAAACTTGGTTCAAAATGTAGACAAAAATATTATCGTTCTAATGACATATTCATTGTTTTATAAAACGTCATATTTTAGAAGTTATCAGCGCCAAATAAGTGAAGCAGTTGAATTAATTATAATATATAAATTAAAATAATAAACTCACATTTCATTAATATGAAATGGATACGTGGAGCATGTTCTGTTACGTGTAAAGCTCCAGCAACATTGGTGCCTCCTATAAATAGATCACCTTCAGCAATCAACAATCACTCAACATTCTTTTCCTTTTTTTGTTGTCAGTCTCGCCGCCCCCTTTCTCATTTCTATAGTTCTATCTTTCTTTATTATTATTTAACCCATAATAATAATAATACCATGCCCCGTTTTAAGTGTTTTAACTCCCGATCTTCGCTACCCTTTCCGATTGATCTGAAGCCCCATAACGCATGTCAAGGCTCTGCCCGACTAAGTTCGTTGGGGTTCGGTCTCGTGACTTAGGGATAAGGTTGAATTAGGGGTACTATACTTAACACGAGTGCATTATATATTTTTAAAATAGCACAAAAGTTATACCCAAGATTCTACCAGGAGGCTTTCTAGTTGAACCCTAAAGTTACAAAGTGAGTCCATTCTCTTTTCTCACAGTTTTATCACCTTTTTGTGATACAGTTATATTTAAAAATATTTTCTAAAATCCTAAATGTTTATCAGTTATACTTACAGTGATTAAGTTTTTGTATTCTACAATAGCTGCCAGTATGTAGGGGTTTATACTTTACTTGACTCTCGTTACTATTGGCCAAAAAAGTTAGCCAATAGTAGCATGACCACAAGCACAGGGGAATTGTGCCCCAGTAGCCATAGCCTATAACTAATATTATGTTTACATTACTAATAAATTTAATGTATGATTAAAATAAATCTAAATGGTTTGTATATAAAATAGAGCTTTATTAATCATTATTAAAATATATTAGTTATATTAAAGAAAATATAACTAATAAACATATTAAAATAATTTTGGCTCATGTTAAGACATATTATAATAGAACTAGATATATTTTAATAGTCATATTCTTTGAATATGCTATTGAAATATATATAAAATCCTTTCCAACATATGTGTTATTCCATTTAAATGTTTTTTAATATAACTTTTAATATGTGTTCTTTTATATCAGGGTTTAATGTTACAATTTAATATGTGTTAAATAATTAGAGAACCACTATTAAAAAATTATATAATTAGAGAACCACTATATTAAGATTATGTATATAAGGTACCACTTGACACCATTAATATATTAGGTACCATTTTTATAATATATTAACTATATTATATGTGTTATTTCTGTATATATGCTTTTGTAGCCAGTCTTGATACAAGGATGTAACACCCTTGCTATTATTTTAGGATTTACGTATAATTTACGAAAATAAACATGTGATTATGAGCACATATACCTTACATAATCCGGGTTTACTAAAAAATTTACAATTTAAAGTTTAAAACAACATAATGTAATTGAATTCGTCATTTAAAAATAATGACAAAACAACATGCGGAAGCTTCTTCATCATGTGTTCGGTTCTTTCTTGTCGCTTGATCTCCATCCGGTGCTTCTGATATTCTCCTACGATCAAAACCAACTCAAAAGTTAGTTTTGATAATTTAAAAACAAGTTCCAACATCAAATTATTAAACAAAATAAAGTTTCCAGAATTATGCCTCTCGCGCCACGCGAGAGGCTTGGTTTTACTTGTCGCGTGCCGCGCCCGGATCGGTGTCACCCCTCGCGTGGCGCGGGGGAGACTGTTTTCCAGCAGGTCCGTATCTGGACCTTCATTTTCTGCCCAGCTTCAATTTTTTTTTTCCAAACTCAAACTTTGAATGACCATAACGTTTTATCTACATGTCCGTTTTCCACGATTCTTTTTCCTACGCGTTCGTAATTTAATTCTCCATCTTATGGAGTTAAAACCTAATATTCAACTACTTTAAAAATTCAAATTTCAAGCTCTGGGCTTGAAATTCCTTTTCAACACTTTTGACCAGTTTCATAATTCTTTACACAAACATGTTTATTATACCAAACTTCTTATGAACATCATATTTCAATTGTTTCCTATGACACCAGATTTAAATCACGGATCATTAGGCATCATTAACCAGTCTATGATTATGCGCTTATTTTGACCCGTTACAATCCCTAAAGGTTGTTTACCCGATTTACCCGCCATGGGCGTTTTGGTCAACTTTAGTCCTTCAATTTACGACGAAGGACTTTCACTACATATTTGACCAAAATCGCACTTTTCACTATAACTTGTTCATGCGTACCTGGCTCGGGTCATAATATCGACCTGTTTCAATACCTTTCACTATTAATCACTAGTTAATAGGAACGCGAACCTTATGTTAATTCCTGTGAACACAAAACTCAACAAGCGATTATCAAATGTTATTGTCAAATGGTGTTAACAACACCATTTGACCCATTTAGTCTAGTTGACCATTCGTCCGTATGAAATGGTATTTATTTACCATTTCACCCCTTTAAACCTATCTCGGTTTTCTCCTTGAACTCTTTTACTTAAAAACCGTTTCTTATTTGTTCGTCATTACATGACTAATTTACCATTTTACCTCTTTACCATAGTTCATGATTTCTTACCATTTTTCTTTGTTCCGACTCGCATTAAATCGTGTCGGAACATCATATTCCAATCACTTAATAGAACTTATATACAATACTTGCAATTAAGTAAATTGTAAATAATGTAAAAGGGGCGTAAGCTTTACTTGCCTCGCATCCCAGCTATGTTTTCCTTTTTCCTTCATGATTTGTTTGACCGCTTCTTTCCCAAGCCTCCACCTAGCTCGTTAAGCGTCAAACTACTATCAACATTTACAAGGTGGTTAGACTAATCATTAACAATCACGACCATTCCACCTTACTTATTCTCTATGTTGAAACTACCATTCGACTTCATCATCAGTTAGATTAACTTATCAAAAGTTAACAACTTTCAATCACATGGTTTACACAATTGAGTCTAAATCAACATGATGTTTAGAACCCTTATCACTTTATATTGCGCATAATTGTCATATCATTCAAATACGCATTTTTTACTCTAAATTTCAACATTTAGCTTTCATTTAGGCATTTTAACAAACACCCAATGGGCATATTTTTACACATTTACAAACTAGCTCATAACTAGTTATTTTCACCAAGGTTAACATCAATTAAGCAAGTTCATATCACTGAAAATAGGTTGTTTTTGGTGACCTGTTTAACTTGTTTACAAGTCTTCAAAAATTATGATTTTTTTATGTGACATACCTCTCAGAGGGTTAGGCATTGTGTTAAAATTTCAAGATCTAACTCTTTACCAAAAATTCGTAAAAATTCATTTACTAAGCTGCAATCAGATTCGTCACTTCTGACTGCAGCTTACGGAAAAATTCATTTAAAATTCCTCGTTTATCCGATTGACGAAATTCCAATTGGCGATTCTTTTAATCACTTAAAACTATCTACAGTAAAATTTTGAGATCATAACTAAATTCCTAAATTGAGTTATGAAATTCGTAATGGGCTGCAAATTCTGCCAGAAAACGCAGCTTGAACCTTCGATACGGAAAAATTCATAAAACGCTCAATTTTCGTCGAAAAATGTGATTCCAGTGGGGTTTTAAAGATATTTACTGGAATTACATTTTAGACTCAAGAAACTCATGTTTTTGTCACGTTTTATCCACGTTACAGCCAATACAAGTCGGCTGTAAATTCTTATCAGAAGCTGTTTGAATTCAGCTTTCAACTAAAACATGTTTATGACATTATAACACTATCTTTAGCAATCAAAAACCCTAACAACAATCACCTTCAATGGTGTTCATGGATTTTGCTAGAATTAGGCACGATTTCAACATATACTTGTCTAGGGTTTACTCCTAAACACTACAATGTTCCTATTTCATCCATATAACAAGCATGCATCAACAATTTTTGAATTCTCTAGGTTTACTCAGAAATTCAACTAGAGATTTCTCATGAAATTTACATACCTTGTGACTCCTTTTTCAGTGGAGATCACTAATTCGTGCTCGGATTTTGATTTGGAACTGATTTGGACATTCAATTTGAGAGATATAGCAAGAACTAGGGTTGGGCTCCCATAGAGCTTTCTTCTGGTCGATCCTACGCACACCCCTGTGTGTGTGGGTTTTTTTTTTGGTTTATAATTAAGCTTTCATTTTATCCATCTTTGGCCCCTCGTGTTTGGTTAGTTATCAAGTAGATCACAACTCCTTTAGTTTAAACAATATTCCCTCTTATTTACTAGGTTAGACATTCCTAGTTAACGTAATAGGTTCGGGGAAAATTATAACCCAGTCTGTTTTATGCCCCGTTAATTCGGGCCTTTTATTCACTTTATTTTCCTCAAAAGGATTTGCCCAACTTTTATTTAATATTAGGTTTATTTATTTAAATCCTAATATTTACCGGATAAGTTTTACCACTAACTGTATTTTACCCGTCCTTTAGTATTAACGTGGTTTGATTACCAAACCCGTTTTCGGGGTTTTACAAGTCTACCACCCTTAAAGAGGTTTCATCCTCGAAACCTTATTTACAAAGTTCATTGGTTTAATCAAACAAACCAGGTTTCGTTTTCAAGGCACCCGTTTCTTTCGGTCAAAAGTTTTCATTTATATTGACGCGTACGTCTTTCGTGTGTAAGGCCTCGCGGGCCGTTATTTTTAGCTTATATCCTTTATCTTTATCGACCGAATTGTCACTTGACTACTCATTCGCATTAGTCTTGTTAACATGTTTTATCCCGCGCTTGTCTTATATTAACAAGCGCTTGGTATTTGTCATGACACTATCTTGATTTCGAATAGTTTTACCGACTAGGCTAATTAGTCGCCGTCACTTCATACCTCGTCACCCGGGTATACTATTTTGCCGTCTCTGGCCTCATATGTGTTTAAGATCTTTTAATTCACCTCATACCACATATGTTTTGTTAAAACGTTGCTTTTGACTAAAATTAAATTTTAATTTTCTTTTCCTCTTTGTCTTACATCTTCTCTCATTTCTAGGAATGTTACTTCCGAGGATCTATTCCTTTTAGTTATTATTTAATACGGGGAATTGTAACGAATTCCCACGCTTGACCCATATGTCCTGTAGGTTCTTTCACTTAGCCTCGTAGGCTATTTATTTAGATTTTCACCTTTCTACCCCTTTAAGGTGAGACCCCTACAATTCGTTTCTTTCTATTTGTGACCCGAAGGTCTTTTTGGTCCTGTAGACTTTAACACTATTTATAATCCCGTAGGTTATGATGATCCCGTAGATCATCTTTTATTCGTGTCTTTACTTAACTGTATATATAAATATATATAGGGAGAAGATCATGCGAGAACCACCTCTTATTGCGAGAACCGCGAGAACCAATGTGAACACAACCAAAAATGCATAAAAATAGCTAAAAATCACACAATTTTTTTTTTAATATTTTTTATATAAAAATCGCTACTTTTCGAAACAAAAAAAAAATTAAAATTAAAAAAAAAAAAATTTGGCCACTAAAAGTGGCGATTTGAGCATAAAAAAAATATTAAAAAAAAATTTTAGATTTTTTTTTTTTATTTTTTTAGATTTTTTTAGGTTTTTTGGGGGTTTAGTTTTTAGCATTTTAGCTTGGGGGGGGGGGGGGGCGGTTTAGATTTTTTTTGGGGGGGGGGGGGTGGGGGTTAGGTTTTTTTAGCTATTTTAGGTTGTGTTCACATTGGTTCTCGCGGTTCTAGCAATAAGGGTGGCTCTCGCATGAACTCCTCCCTATATATATATATATAAATAGGGAGGAGCTCATGCGAGAGCCACCTTTATTGTGAGAACCGCGAGAACCAATGTAAACACAACCTAAAATAGCTAAAAAAACCTAACCCCCCCCCCCCCCCCCAAAACCTAACCCCCCCCCAAGCTAAATGCTAAAAACTAAAACCTAAAAAAAAACCTACCCCCCCCCCCCCCCCAAAAAAAACCTAAACCCCCCTCCCCCACCCCCCAAAAACCTAAACCACCCCCCAGCTAAAATGCTAAAAACTAAACCCCCAAAAAACCTAAAAAAAATCTAAAAAAATTAAAAAAAAAATCTAAATTTTTTTAAATATTTTTTATGTTAAAATCGATACTTTTAGAAGCCAAAAAAAAATTAAATTTTTTTTTGCTTCGAAAAGTAGCGATTTTTTAATAAAAAATATTAAAAAAAAAAATTGTGTGATTTTTAGGCATTTTTGGTTGTGTTCACATTGGTTCTCGCGGTTCTCGCAATAAGAGGTGGTTCTCGCATGATCTTCTCCCTATATATATATATTTATGGTGTCAAGGTACCCTTTTTATGTTTAGAATCATTTAATTTCGCTTTTGTATTTCATTTGACCTTGACCGTAGTCTAAGGCTACATTTGTTTTCTTTCGAATTATTCTTCCGACTCTATGACTTCTTCCGTCATTTACACGTTGGTTTGTCCCACTCTTATCGTTATTCAGTTTATACCTCTATTTCCTTTCGAACCGTTACCCGGGTTCTTTATCTTGATGTTTTTAACACTCTAGTTTCACTGGTTTGCGTTTTCCTTTCTATACTCTTTTACGACCTATCACATAGGTTCATTAATGTTTCGCGCTTTCATTATTCAGCTTGCGCTTCCTTTCATTTTCGAGCGTTATTCTTTATTAATCTTGTTTGACCCGTTTGTGTGTAACTTCATCACTTATGAACGTTAAACTTCGTTCTTTGTTCGACCCGTTCACTTTAAAATAGTTGAACGTAATTATCAAAAATTTCTGTTTTCAAAATCTTATCATCTTTTAGTCATGACCCATAATCCGAGTCTTTTGACTTTCTAATCCGCGTTCCCGTCTATTGGGTTACGCATCTTCTTAAAATCATACCCATCTATCAGGTATCCTTACCGAAGTCATTTTCAAAGTAATCATTCTGATATGATTTTAGACTTCGTTTTAACTTATTTGTTCGTCTTAGCGAAATCCACCGCTTTTATTCAATCGTGTCCTTTATTCTTTATTTAATTTGTTTGACTTGTCCGTGTGAATTTCATCACTTGTGACAGTCAAACTTTTATCCCTATGCCTTAGCATTCCCATTAGTCGGTTTGTATTTTATTTACCTTGATTCTTGTCCCTTCTCTCGGGCTCGTTATCCTAACGTAATACGCTTCCGTCCTCCGACTTGCGTTTACGTTTACTATCAAACATCTTACTTGTTTGATTCATTTGGGTACCTTTTTAATTCGTCCCATTCACCCCGCCCTTACTACATCGGACATAAATGCGTCCATTACAAGAAGTTTATGGTATCATATGCCACTACTTACTTGGCCAGAGTAAGCGATTGGTACATGACACACATGACATTTTCATAGTTTTCACATCACGCCCTATGTAAGTAATGCCTCTATTTATTTCATATCCCTGATTTAATTTACTAAAACTTTATTTAATTGTTAAACAATAATCACTAGTTTTACTAGTTTTACATTCGAACATAAAAATGTTTTCCTCTCTATCGAACTATTATATAATCACATTCGTTAATGTGATCGCTACCTTTCTTAATAGCATTATATTGAGAGTTTTCCACTTGGATAATTACCCCCCGTCCAAGTTTCCATATAAACTAATCCTATTATTCCTTTGTTATTCGTCATTGTGAATAACATATATTTCTATTAAACTTTTCTTGGGAACATCATCCTGAATAGATATTCTATTCAGGTTTTCCAAGTTTTATCACATATATGCAACCATCATTCCCTACGTGTTTGTTGCATATTACTACTTGTGCGATTACATTTAAAGGTGTGCACCTGGTAATGCTTGCCCTGACGGGCTTTCCTTGCCATTAGCCTTGTTCGCAATTGTTACGCAGTTTTTGTTCTTGGCGAGCATATTCTGCTTGTCATACTTGGACCGTTTCTCCATCATATCCACAATTTGTTAGATTCTCGCCATCTTCAGATGCGAGTGTCCTTCAATTAAGCATTTATAAAAATTAGTAATGTCGACATTCGATAAAGGCCCATATTACAATACGAGGTTTTCTGCTATACGTGTCAACGCACGTAATTTCGTTAACTATATTAGTCATTTACTTGGGGTAACGTGTATTACACGATAACCCTATGTGTTGTTCACAACACTTTAATCATACTAAACTATTAACATACATGTACTTATCGAATTTGCGATCAAGCCTCGAACCGAACACACTTACCCTTCAACCATGAGCTCTGATTACCAACTTGTAACACCCTTGCTATTATTTTAGGATTTACGTATAATTTACGAAAATAAACATGTGATTATGAGCACATATACCTTACATAATCCGGGTTTACTAAAAAATTTACAATTTAAAGTTTAAAACAACATAATGTAATTGAATTCGTCATTTAAAAATAACGACATAACAACATGCGGAAGCTTCTTCATCATGTGTTCGGTTCTTTCTTGTCGCTTGATCTCCATCCGGTGCTTCTGATATTCTCTTACGATCAAAACCAACTCAAAAGTTAGTTTTGATAATTTAAAAACAAGTTCCAACATCAAATTATTAAACAAAATAAAGTTTCCAGAATTATGTCTCTCGCGCCACGCGAGAGGCTTGGTTTTACTTGTCGCGTGCCGCGGTGACTCCCGCGTGTCGCGCCCGGATCGGTGTCACCCCTCGCGTGGCGCGGGGGAGACTGTTTTCCAGCAGGTCCATATCTGGACCTGCATTTTCAGCCCAACCCCAATTTTTTTTTTCCAAACTCAAACTTTGAATGACCACAACGTTTTATCTACATGTCCGTTTTCCACGATTCTTTTTCCTACGCGTTCGTAATTTAATTCTACATCTTATGGAGTTAAAACCTAATATTCAACTACTTTAAAAATTCAAATTTCAAGCTCTGGGCTTGAAATTCCTTTTTAACACTTTTGACCCGTTTCATAATTCTTTACATAAACATGTTTATTATACCAAACTTCTTATGAACATCATATTTCAATTGTTTCCTATGACACCAGATTTAAATCACGGATCATTAGGCATCATTAACCAGTCTATGATTATGCGCTTATTTTGACCCGTTACAATCCCTAAAGGTTGTTTACCCGATTTACTCGCCATGGGCGTTTTGGTCAACTTTAGTCCTTCAATTTACGACGAAGGACTTTCACTATCGACCCGTTTCAATACCTTTCACTATTAATCACTAGTTAATAGGAACGCGAACCTTATGTTAATTCCTGTGAACACAAAACTCAACAAGCGATTATCAAATGCTATTGTCAAATGGTGTTAACAACACCATTTGACCCATTTAGTCTAGTTGACCATTCGTCCGTATGAAATGGTATTTATTTACCATTTCACCCCTTTAAACCTATCTCGGTTTTCTCCTTGAACTCTTTTACTTAAAAACCGTTTCTCATTTGTTCGTCATTACATGACTAATTTACCATTTTACCTCTTTACCATAGTTCATGATTTCTTACCATTTTTCTTTGTTCCGACTCGCATTAAATCGTGTCGGAACATCATATTCCAATCACTTAATAGAACTTATATACAATACTTGCAATTAAGTAAATTGTAAATAATGTAAAAGGGGCGTAAGCTTTACTTGCCTCGCATCCCAGCTATGTTTTCCTTTTTCCTTCATGATTTGTTTGACCGCTTCTTTCCCAAGCCTCCACCTAGCTCGTTAAGCGTCAAACTACTATCAACATTTACAAGGTGGTTAGACTAATCATTAACAATCACGACCATTCCACCTTACTTATTCTCTATGTTGAAACTACCATTCGACTTCATCATCAGTTAGATTAACTTATCAAAAGTTAACAACTTTCAATCACATGGTTTACACAATTGAGTCTAAATCAACATGATGTTTAGAACCCTTATCACTTTATATTGCGCATAATTGTCATATCATTCAAATACGCATTTTTTACTCTAAATTTCAACATTTAGCTTTCATTTAGGCATTTTAACAAACACCCAATGGGCATATTTTTACACATTTACAAACTAGCTCATAACTAGTTATTTTCACCAAGATTAACATCAATTAAGCAAGTTCATATCACTGAAAATAGGCTGTTTTTGGTGACCTGTTTAACTTGTTTACAAGTCTTCAAAAATTATGATTTTTTTATGTGACATACCTCTCAGAGGGTTAGGCCTTGTGTTAAAATTTCAAGATCTAACTCTTTACCAAAAATTCGTAAAAATTCATTTACTAAGCTGCAATCAGATTCGTCACTTCTGACTGCAGCTTACGGAAAAATTCATTTAAAATTCCTCGTTTATCCGATTGACGAAATTCCAATTGGCGATTATTTTAATCACTTAAAACTATCTACAGTAAAATTTTGAGATCATAACTAAATTCCTAAATTGAGTTATGACATTCGTAATGGGCTGCAAATTCTGCCAGAAAACTTAGCTTGAACCTTCGATACGGAAAAATTCATAAAACGCTCAATTTTCGTCGAAAAAATGCGATTCCAGTGGGGTTTTAAAGATATTTCCTGGAATTACATTTTAGATTCAAGAAACTCAAGTTTTTGTCACGTTTTTTCCACGTTACAGCCAATACAAGTCGGCTGTAAATTCTTATCAGAAGATGTTTGAATTCAGCTTTCAACTAAAACATGTTTATGACATTATCACACTATCTTTAGCAATCAAAAACCCTAACAACAATCACCTTCAATGGTGTTCATGGATTTTACAAGAATTAGGCACGATTTCAACATATACTTGTCTAGGGTTTACTCCTAAACACTACAATGTTCCTATTTCATCCATATAACAAGCATGCATCAACAATTTTTGAATCCTCTAAGTTTACTCAGAAATTCAACTAGAGATTTCTCATGAAATTTACATACCTTGTGACTCCTTTTTCAGTGGAGATCACTAATTCATGCTCGGATTTTGATTTGGAACTGATTTGGACATTCAATTTGAGAGATTTAGCAAGAACTAGGGTTGGGCTCCCATGGAGCTTTCTTCTGGTCGATCCTACGCACACCCCTGTGTGTGTGGGTTTTTTTTTTTAGTTTATAAATAAGCTTTCATTTTATCCATCTTTGGCCCCTCGTGTTTGGTTAGTTATCAAGTAGATCACAACTCCTTTAGTTTAAACAACATTCCCTCTTATTTACTAGGTTAGACATTCCTAGTTAACGTAATAGGTTCGGGGAAAATTATGACCCAGTCTGTTTTATGCCCCGTTAATTCGGGCCTTTTATTCACTTTATTTTCCTCAAAAGGATTTGCCTAACTTTTATTTAATATTAGGTTTATTTATTTAAATCCTAATATTTACCGGGTAAGTTTTACCACTAACTGTATTTTACCCGTCCTTTAGTATTAACGTGGTTTGATTACCAAACCCGTTTTCGGGGTGTTACAAGGGAATATTACATATATATTTTTTTATAGGTGCATATAAAGTGAATATATATATATATATATATATATATATATATATATATATATATAATATAAAGTAAATATTACATACGATAAGCATGGGAACTAAAACTTCAATAGCCATAACCCCTATTTAATCTATTACTATACATGTATAGGTGGGTTATGTATTTAGCAATTACTACCGATATGTGGAATTTAATATACATTAATCGATAAGTGTCACTAGCTGAGAGAATGATCAACAGTGACATGACCAAAGACACTAGTTGAGAGAACGATCAACAGTGTTATGACCATAATTACTAGTTGAGAGAATGATCAACAGTAACATGACCCAAGCCACTAGTTGAAATAATGATTAACAGTGACATGACCAAAGATACTAGTTGAGAGAACGATCAACAGTGTTATGACCAGAGTCACTAGTTGAAAGAATGATCAACAGTGATATGACCAGAGTCACTAGTTGAAAGAATGATCAACAGTGATTTGACCACTGTCACGGGAATCACCTAGTGACAAATACCTTTGAATAATAGTAAAATATAATTACTTGATAAATTCACTATTGGACGAAAGTTAGCCAATGAGTGATATGACCACCGTCACATCGGAATTGCCACCATGTGACAAATACTGATTAAGTTGGGTAAATATAAATAAATATAAAAACCTTGATGCTGTAAAGTATAACAATATATTTTATAAAAATGGAATGAACTTGCCAGTATTTATTACTGATAAAATGTTTTCAAAACATGTTTCAGGTAACTTGCTATAAAGATAGTAGAAGCCAGCTATGGGGCACTGAAGGCTTAAATAGAGTGGCTAAAAATACCTGAATAAAATAAGAAATTATGTTTTATTTATTTGGGTTTATCCCTATAAAAACAATTGAATGAAATACGGGTTTTAGCCCATTTGTTTAATATTAAAAGTTTGGTGTTTTACAAACTCTGAAATTATTTCCTAACTACGATCCTGATGAAAAAAAAATTCCGCTGCGTAATTAATAAACACCGGTACCATCTGGCTGGCTCACAACACCCGCTCCCAGGGTGGGGTCGGGGGCTGTGACAGAAGGTGGTATCAGAGCCACTTGTTTAAGCTATTTAGGTGTTCTTTTAATACCTAATCTGAAACAATAAAGTTAGGAAATTAATACAAAGTAACAACATATGTGTTATTTTTGTAGATTTAAATATATGAATATATGTATGTAGATATGCACATATAATTCCTGGAAGTATTATTTTAATTATTCTGGGATATTAATAATTGAACATGTTTATAATTCAGATGTCGAATGAAGTATCACATAATCCAGAAGTTCATGCTAATAATGAAAATCCTTTGGATAAAAATGCTATAGAAAATCTAATAGCCCAAGGAATAGCTAATGCTTTACCTTTAATAATTAAAGCTGTTAAAAACCCCGTAGAACCCACCAAAGTTGTGAGTAGCAAGCGTACTCGTGACGACAGTTTTAGCCATAGTGTCAATGGACGCAATGATGATATTATCAACACCCAATTTCCCAAGAAAATGAAGGCGATGACTCTCTGGTGTACCTACAAAGAATTTTTAGCTTGTAAACCAACTGAGTTCGCCGACAGTGAAGGAGCCACGGCTGCTCTGCGATGGTTGGAAAAGACGGAAGTTGTTCTTAAAATCAGCAAATGTTCCTAAGAAGATAAGGTGATGTATGCGTCCAACCTCTTTAAGGAAGAAGCCTTAGAATGGTGGAATACAATTCTTCAGGCAAAAGGAAGTGACATGGCTTACGCCATGAACTGGGAAAAATTCAAGGAAATGACAGAAAAGAAATTTTATCCCCCTTATGAAAAGGAACGAAAGGCTAACGAGTTCCTAAATCATAAAATGATAGATGTAAATTGTCGGGAGTATATGACGACGTTCTTCGAGTACGCAAGACTGGTACCAACTCTGGCTTCGCCAAAACCCGTACTAATTTCTCGTTATATTTGGGGATTATTTAGTGAAATCCGAGACCTGGTGAAGGCCGCTAGACCACAGACTATTGAAGAAGCTGTTGAACTAGCTAACACCCTGACAGATGGACTAATCCGCACAAAAGAAGAAAACAAGAAGAAAGTTTTAGCCCAGAAAATTTCCCAAGAATTCAAGAAGACAGGAACTGAACCGTCATTGGAGCAACCTATCTGCAGAAGTCGTAACAAAAAGCATTCAGGAAGATGTCGTTTTAGGAAAACTCCCTAGTGTGACTTCTGCAAGATGGCCGGGCATATAGAAGAAGAATGTAGAAGGAAAACTAATATTTGTTACAATTGCGGAGATACAGGACACATCAAGCCATATTGCCCGAAATTGGTAAAAGCACCCGACAACAAGGCCAGAACAACAGACGAAGCTAAGAAGAACGCGTGAGCATTCGTACTTACTACGCAAGAAGCATAAATGATTCCAGACGTAATCGCTGATATGTAATATCTAAGTTAAGTTATTATTTGACCCTAATACAAATAAAAGATTATAAATAAATGCATCTTGCCAAGTATTTCATCTATTCAAAACCATAATATTGTTTGGTCTTCACTTTCATTGAATCATTTAATTGGCTACGATACCTTGTGGTGGCATTTTCTTTAATTTGAAGCTTGAGCTAATCGCATTTTCACACCTGATGTACGGATTTATTTATTTAATTTCTGTTGGTCCATTATCTTAAACAGTCTTAATACAATTATGTCTTAAGATAAGAGTACACAAATTCATATCATATTCTGGTGTATCTCTAAAGCTTCTTTCATCATTGATCGAAAATTTTATGATATTCATTTGGTCTTTCATCATCAATTGAAAATTCTATGAATATCCAAATTTACTTCATTAAAACTTTCAGTTGATTACGAAAACGGTGAAATTGTTCGGTCACCGTAATTATTGAACTATTTCGATCCTTACGAAACACTGCGGCGTCGATATAAACTTGTAGCTTGCGCTAATCATAATCATACGAATCATGCAAAACTACGTATGTCTTTCGTTTGACTCATCATTTAAAAATAATCTTAATGCAATTATGTATTAAGACAATGATACACTAAACTCTATTGTATTTCGGTGTATCCTTGCAATTCAATATTGTCCATACATTGATTTTTCTCATGTCATTGACAAATCATTTTCGTGCTTCTATGTCATTTGATCTTGTTGATTCTAAGTCTTTCTCAGTTGACAATCGAAGTAAGTTTTCCTTTGGTAAGTGAATTCTATTAATTCTAAAGTCATTTACAACTTGTAAACATTCAATTTAGATATCTATTGATCATATATCTCTTTTGACTTGAACCTAGTCACCTTGGAAATTATATCATTTCATCTCATTCATTTGACATCGATTTCTTAAACTAATTCAGTTGAACCATTGAGTCCTATTTATTGTACAACTCATATTCACAAAATTTGATGTTTTGATTCCGTATCATTTACCTTAATATTGTTTTTATTGACTAAGACGTGACATAACTCTAAAAGAGATATCGTAGCCCAAATCTCGAGGACGAGATTTAAAACAAGGTGGGGAGGATGTAACATTCCCATTTTTATCATATAAGAATTATAGGGTTGTTTAAATTTATTAACCACTAGTAACTAGGTTTATTTTTAATATAATTATTCGACCCAAATAGTTTTAAAACTATTTTATATAGTTGGTTGGAATGTTATACTAATTAATTGGCGTGTATATGGGTGACCTTTCTATTAAAATAAAAGTATACAAAAACTTATATTATTAGACGAGTAGATTACGGGTAAGTTGACTGGTAGAAATATAAAGTACCTAGACAAGCCTAGGAACCTTTTAATATTTAAATTATAAAAATACATTATATTTGAACATACCCCGTTTTTAATGAAACTTGGTTCAAAATGTAGAGAAAAATATTATCGTTCTAATGACATATTCATTGTTTTATAAAACGTCATATTTTAGAAGTTATCAGCGCCAAATAAGTGAAGCAGTTGAATTAATTATAATATATAAATTAAAATAATAAAATAATAAACTCACATTTCATTAATATGAAATGGATACGTGGAGCATGTTCTGTTACGTGTAAAGCTCCAACAACATTGGTGCCTCCTATAAATAGATCACCTCCAGCAATCAACAATCACTCAACATTCTTTTCCTTTTTTTGTTGTCAGTCTCGCAGCCCCCTTTCTCATTTCTATAGTTCTATCTTTCTTTATTATTATTTAACCCATAATAATAATAATAATAATAATAATAATAATAATAATAATAATAATAATAATAATAATAATACCCTGCCTCGTTTTAAGTGTTTTAACTCCCGATCACCGCTACCCTTTCCGATTGATCTGGAGCCCCATAACGCATGTCAAGGCTCTACCCGACTAAGTTCGTTGGGGTTCGGTCTCGTGACATAGGGATAAGGTTGAATTAGGGGTACTATACTTAACACGAGTGCATTATATATTTTTAAAATAGCTCAGAAGTTATACACAAGATTCTACCGGGAGGCTTTCTAGTTGAACCCTAAAGTTACAAAGTGAGTCCATTCTCTTTTCTCACAGTTTTATCACCTTTTTGTGATACAGTTATATTTAAAAATATTTTCTAAAATCCTAAATGTTTATCAGTTATACTTACAGTGATTAAGTTTTTGTATTCTACAATAGCTGCCAGTATGTAGGGGTTTATACTTTACTTGACCCTCGTTACTATTGGCCAAAAAAGTTAGCCAGTAGTAGCATGACCACAAGCACAGGGGAATTGTGCCCCAGTAGCCATAGCCTATAACTAATATTATTTTTACATTACTAATAAATGTAATGTATGATTAAAATAAATCTAAATGGTTTGTATATAAAATAGAGCTTTATTAATCATTATTAAAATATATTAGTTATATTAAAGAAAATATAACTAATAAACATATTAAAATAATTTTGGCTCATGTTAAGACATATTATAATAGAACTAGATATATTTTAATAGTCATATTCTTTGAATATGCTATTGAAATATATATAAAATCCTTTCCAACATATGTGTTATTCCATTTAGATGTTCTTTAATATAACTTTTAATGTGTGTTCTTTTATATCAGTGTTTAATGTTACAATTTAACGTGTTAAATAATTAGAGAACCACTATTAAAATATTATATAATTAGAGAACCACTATATTAAGATTATGTATATAAGGTACCACTTGACACCATTAATATATTAGGTACCATTTTTATAATATATTAATTATATTATATGTGTTATTTTTGTATATATGCTTTTGTAGCCAGTCTTGATACAGGGAATATTACATATATTTTTTTATATAGGTGCATTTTTATAATATATTAAATATTACTAGGTTAGACATTCCTGGTTAACGTAATAGGTTCGGGGAAAATTATGACCCAGTCTGTTTTATGCCCCGTTAATTCGGGCCTTTTATTCACTTTATTTTCCTCAAAAGGATTTGCCCAACTTTTATTTAATATTAGGTTTATTTATTTAAATCCTAATATTTACCGGGTAAGTTTTATCACTAACTGTATTTTACCCGTCTTTTAGTATTAACGTGGTTTGATTTCCAAACCCGTTTTCGGGGTGTTACAAGGGAATATTACATATATTTTTTTATATAGGTGCATATAAAGTGAATATATATATATATATAAAGTAAATATTACATACAATAAGCATGGGAACTAAAACTTCAATAGCCATAACCCCTATTTAATCTATTACTATACATGTATAGTTGGGTTATGTATTTAGCAATTACTACCGATATGTGGAATTTGATATACTTTAATCGATAAGTGTCACTAGCTGAGAGAATGATCAACAGTGACATGACCAAAGACACTAGTTGAGAGAACGATCAACAGTGTTATGACCATAATTACTAGTTGAGAGAATGATCAATAGTAACATGACCTGAGCCACTAGTTGAAAGAATGATCAACAGTGACATAACCAAAGACACTAGTTGAGAGAACGATCAACAGTGTTATGACCAGAGTCACTAGTTGAAAGAATGATCAACAGTGATATGACCAGAGTCACTAGTTGAAAGAATGATCAACAGTGATTTGACCACCGTCACGGGAATCGCCTAGTGACAAATACCTTTGAATAATAGTAAAATATAATTACTTGATAAATTTACTATTGGACGAAAGTTAGCCAATGAGTGATATGACCACCGTCACATCGGAACTGCCACCATGTGACAAATACTGATTAAGTTGGGTAAATATAAATAAATATAAAAACCTTGATGCTGTAAAGTATAAGAATATATTTTATAAAAATGGAATGAACTCGCCAGTATTTATTACTGATAAAATGTTTTCAAAACATGTTTCAGGTAACTTGCTATAAAGATAGTAGAAGCCAGCTATGGGGCACTGAAGGCTTAAATAGAGTGGCTAAAAATACCTGGATAAAATAAGAAATTATGTTTTATTTATTTAGGTTTATCCCTATAAAAACAATTGAATGAAATACGGGTTTTAGCTCATTTGTTTAATATTAAAAGTTTGGTGTTTTACAAACTCTGAAATTATTTCCTAACTACGATCCTGATGAAATTTTTTTTTTCCGCTGTGTAATTAATAAACACCGGTACCATCTGGCTGGCTCACCGCACCCGCTCCCAGGGTGGGGTCGGGGGCTGTGACATTAAAGCTGTTTCAAATTGGATCTGTTTGTTGTTCGATTAATCAGGTATGGATCTGTTAATACATCTATTTAAAATGGCATGCTAAATTAGTTAATGTTTCAAATCAGATTTGGATCTGTTGATTGTTACTGTATCCATATGTAAGTGTAAAAACAAATTCATGCATCTGTTTGCTGTGTTGTTTGCTGTATTAGTTCGATTAATCAGATTTGGATCCTTATGTTCATGTGTATATGATATCGACAGTGTACTGTATCCGTATGCAAGTGTAAAAACAAAATTAATGCATCTTTTTGCTGTATCGTTGTTGTATCGGTTTGATTAATCAGATTTGGATCCATATATTTATGCGTATATGTATCAGATAATGGATGCTTACCACAAAAATGTTGTTGATTGTGAAACGTCAACTAAAAAGAATAAACCAAAATTCTTGTGGAATAATGATGCGTTTATGGACTTTGTCAAAGCTTGCTTGCTTGAAACTAGAAAAGGGAATAAACCATGTGGTCACTTTAATAAGATTGGGTGGGACAATATAGAAAAAACCATGAACGAAAAAACCGGCAAAGTCTTTGATAGAAAACAACTTAAAAACAAATGGGACTCCATGAAAAAAATTGGAAATCTTTTGTAGTTAATGAATTTGTGATTGCAACTTGAAAATCCATTAATTAACCGTCTTTACTCGTAGGTAAATAAAGACTTTGCCAAATTTAAGGATGCAAATTTGAAAATACTCGAGTCGCATTATGCTCCTTTATTTCGGGATTCTGTTGCCCTTGGGGATCAGACTCAGACGCCGCTACAATTTTTAAACGACAACAATCCGAACGATGTTCGACTCGAGGAAAATGTGGAGGGGAAAGGATACAGTGACGGAATTAATTTAGGTGATGATGAGCCTATGTTTACCAGTTTCGTTGAAAGTAGTTCGAGTAAAAGGAAGCAAATAAAGATGTTGCCAACAAACGTTCAACCAAGAGTAAAACTTCATCTTTTGAGGAAAAGCTAGATGTTGTGCTTGATGCCTTATCAACAAAAAGCACTCAAACTTTTCCACCAAATGATCCCTCGGCTACAATAGCGGATTGCATGAACATTGTCGTCACTTTTCCCTACTTTGAAGAAGGTTCAAAAAAGTATTCACAAGCCTTACGTGTGTTCATCAAAAAGCAAAACCGTGAAGCTTTTATGTATCCAATGACTCATGAAGCAAAGATGGAGTTCCTTAAGTTACTTATGGAAGAATGAGTTATTTGATAGTTTGACGTTTTAATTTCTATGATCGTTTGACATTATGTGTTTGACATTTTAATTTATGCTATCGTTTGACATTTAAATATATGTGATCGTTTGACATTATGTGTTGTTTGACGTTTTAATTTATGCTATGGTTTGACATTTAAATATATGTGATCGTTTGACATTTATACAGGATGGATAGTGACTACTCTGATTCAGATGACAGTGATGAAGAGTATATGGATGATGAGGTTATAGGATTTAAAAGGTTATGTGCCGTAGTTGTGAAAGGGATTATAATAGCTCGTAATTTGCGTAACGCACGAACACCATGTCACACTTCGGAACGCACTGGGCACCAGTTTATTAATGAAATTCTTAATGGCCATCCGAAACGGTGTTATGATATGTTTCGGCTGAACATACCTGTTTTTAGACAGTTATGCGTTGATCTTGTTACTAAATACGGATTGGAACAAACACGTCATGTATCTATTGAGGAGTCGGTCGGAATCTTATTGTTGACTTTGGCTCATGGATGTACAAATAGGTTTGTGCAAGAATCTTTTAATCATTCTGGGGAAACAATTCATAGACATTTCTATAAAGTTTTGGCAGCCGTGCTTAGGATGAGTGCTCATATCATCAAGCCAGCCGCAAACTATAATGATGATGTACCTACACATATATTAAACAATCCTCGATATTATCCAATGTTCGAGGTATTATCTAATGCTATAATTACTTTAATAAATGATTTAAATATGTTATCATTTTGTATTTGTAGAACTGCATTGGTGCTATAGACGGGACACACGTGAGGGCATCGGTTCCATTGAACGAACAACCGAAGTACATTGGTCGAAAGGGATACGCTACACAAAATATAATGGCTGTGTGTGATTTTAACATGTGTTTTACATTTGTGTGGGCCGGATGGGAGGGGACTGCACATGACATGAGAATTTTCAATGAAGCGTTAGAGAGTCCGGAACTTCAATTTCCACATCCCACGGGTGGTTAGTATAATTTTAGTAATATCATTTTTATGCTTTTAATACTTATTTAAAACGAATAACAACTGTTTTTTTATTTGCAGATAAATATTATGTTGTTGATGCCGGATACCCAAATACTAGAGGGTATCTTGCTCCATACAAAGGTACGAACATTCGTTATCATATACCGGATTTTCGACGTGCACAAACTAGTGCTATGCGTGCTCCTCGCGGACCAAAAGAGACATTTAACTATTACCACTCATCATTGCGAAATATCATTGAACGTACTTTTGGAGTATGGAAAGCTAGGTGGGCGTTATTGAGAGATATGCATGTTAATTTCACGTACGAACACCAAGTGAGTATTGTGATAGCGTCGATGGCGATCCATAACTATATTAGAAAGGCCGGTGGGTTTGATAAAGCATTTGATAGGGCACAACAAGAATCGTACAGTCCTAGAGGAGGTGGTACTAGCGATGAAGTTCGCGAAGAAGTTCAGGCTACACGTCGTACAAATGATGATGATATGTATATGGCAGCGATCCGAGATATCATTGCGGAAGATATAATGACATTGCGGAGATGAACATGACATCATTTCAATTTTATGGATGAATGTACTATGAGAACTATGGTGGTATTATTGTGTTTTTACTTTTATAAAAGACATATTTTTTTTTATTTTGTAGGTTTTTTTATTAAATTAAACTTTTTATTAGGAAGAGAAGAGAAACAAAAAAGCTAAGCCAAACACTTTTTTAAAAAACAACTTATTGACTTATGAAAGAATGTCCATTTTAGTCATTTTACATCAATAAGCTAAGCCAAACACTTTTTAAAAAACAACTTATTGACTTATTGGCTTTTCCCACCCCATAAGCTAATCCAAACACTTTTTTTAAAAACTCCTTTTCAAAAAGTCATTTTCCCAAAAGTCATTTTTAACTTAAATAAGCTTAGCCAAACATGCCCTAAATGTGATTTTAGTCCACGTGGTTTGGATCATTTTAACACTTTAGTTCGACGGTCTGAAACGTTGTCATTTTAGTCCAAATAGTTTTAAACGTTGCCATTTTAGTCTACTGGGTTAACTCCATCCCTTTATTTTGTTAACTAGAAGGACATTTCGTTCATTTTATATGTAATTATGTTAACTAGAAGGGCAATTCGACCATATAAAATGATCGAATTACCCTTCTAGCTAACATAAAAAATGGACGGAGTTAACACAGTGGACTAAAATGACAACGCTTGAAACTATTTGTACTAAAATGGCAACATTTCAAACCTTTGAATTAAACTGGGAAAATGGCCTAAACTACAAGGACTAAAATGGCATTTAACTCTTTTTTTAATATGGCTCTCCATTTCAGGTGGTTTACAATTAGGTTTTCTAAGTTTTTAGGTTAAACCGTTAACCAAATTATTAGTTACGGTTTTTTATTATCGAAAATCAAAACTGAACGGATGAAATTTAAAATTCAATTGCTACAAACAGTTTGGTTTTGGTTTGATTGTATGGTTTGGACGTATTGGATATTGGACTTTTATAAAGAATATACATAATTTATAAAATTAATATTTTATCTACGTGCCTGTTACGTATCATTAAAGTACCATAGTTAAATGATATGACACTTGATTATATATTAATATCATGTAAAATTTACAAGAAAGCATACTAAGGTACTCCATACTTATATTAAATCTAGGTTTTAACATCATTTTTTTCTTCATAACGCGCATCGATTGACACTTGCTTTTTTGCATTAGTTTTACTTATGTTAGTGTTGGTGCATATTTTGTATCTCCGTCACTGTGCGAATAGGCTATATAGAGCGTGTGTTTAATATTGTATAGATTAGTGTGAAAACGGGCCGGAACTTTTGTGTTGAAGCCCTTTCGCACGAAAGGAGTCTTTCGTGCGAAAGGATCCAACTCCTTGCCCTTTCGTACGAGAGAGCCCTCTCGTCCCAGGTTGTTTCGCGTGATAGGCTTTGCCTATACATAGAAGATGAGGGCTTCTCATTTGAAGAGTTTTTGGTTCCTAGAGGGAAACGCTGGCGAAATTTCTCCAGGATTTCGCCAGCTTGTAAAAGATGTAAACTCTTTCGGTATGAATGAAGCCTTCAACTTATGACGTATCTTTCTGCTTCTACCCCGTTCTTAGTAATAATATTATACCGAATTAGTTCTATCGGTGTGGATTCGCTCCGAGTATCTATTCCTTGACCGATGAATGCGATGAACACGTACCTTGTGTGGAATCCAAGTACGTGTGTAGATCAGACACAAAGAAGTAATTAACTGTTGATTTCTATTGATATTTTGACAAGTACAAAACCACGAAATCAAACGACAAGAGTTTCCCTCTCAAATCACAAAGATACCAAATGAACAAGACCTACAACTCTATATATAGGCAACAGTGCCTTCGTACGAAGCTGATGATCTCCCTTCGTACGAAGCTGCTCCAATACATATGAACTTTATGTTTTGCACATTTCAGCACCAGTCTTGTCTCATCTGATTAAGCTATGATACGTGATTGATGGAAGTGATAGACATAGTGCATTCACAGACTCCCCCTTGGATATTACTGCAGTCAATCTCGTAGCTTCTATTTTCTCTCTCTCTGAGTCTTCTAGAAGTGTTGACATCTTCAGCACCACAGATTCTCCTTTTTTCTTTAACTAACTCCACGTGGATCTGCTTACAGCTTCAGTTGCTCCCCCTTTCAATTGACTCTTTCTCCAGGCTCCCTCTTTCTTTAGACTCCCCCTTAGCCTCAGCTATCAGGATCATAATCTGGAACACTAACAATTTCAAACCATTTGTAAAATATTTGACAATTTTAGTTCAAGATCGAAAACCTAGCTCTAAACACAAATTTTTAACAGTTAAAGCCATTTAGGTTCTTCCAGGATTGATGACCTGGTCCTTAAACACAGATATTCAGAATCAGTACCTTGGCTCTAAGTATAAATGTAACAGTATGTAATTACCCAGGATTTTTTGACTCTTCTCCCTTTATCAAATAACCTCATGTATTTGACAATTAAGCATCCAATATCTCTTCTTAGATGATTAACAGTGAGGATTTGAACAATTATCTTCCAAGTCCAACTTAATGACCTTGGAGATTTCACAAACTATTTTTGATTTTTCAATTAAAACCTTAAGTTTCAAATTAATGAACTTGTTTATTTTTCAGAGACATGTTCAGCATACTTAGATTTTGAAACTCAGCTTTTGAACATCGGTTCTAAAAAATAAAGCAGAAACATCTTTTTGAATTTTTCAAAGTTTATGCTAAAACACTCCGAAAATCTTTTTGTGATTTTTTTGAATGAAATACAGTAAAGAAATATTTACAGACAATAGTTTTATTTGAGTTTGTGTCAGAGGATCATATCAGTTTATGACAAATCACTAGCACCGTTGAGCTATAAACACTTTAAGTTCTAAACGATTCACTTAGATTGTCAGTATACTAGTCCACTTAAATTTTCACACAAAGTTCAACAGTTCTGAGATACGAGATTTAGTGTTTTAAAAACTTAACTTATTCGCGTGTCCCACCTCAGAATATACTCTTGTATCAAGATTCCCTAGATTCAGTCTTACAGGTGAATATACTATATTGATATCTGTACTCTGGGTTAGTGCGAGACCTTGAGAGCTCAGGTATGAACTACCGTTCAGTCAAAGAGATGAAGGGTCGACTTTAAGGTGTGTCCCACTTAGGGATCTTCTTTACAACTGCACTTGATTTATATCTTTCAATATTTTCTCAATTTTTATGCAGAGGGAAAGCTTTTAAAGCGCATGAAGTATTATACGAGGTCTAGGCCATTGCTGACGTAAAATCAGAAGACCTGGTATATGTTATGGCTCATTTTCTAAGCATACATATCTTGAACTATATCCTGCTTTTAATTGTTTATCTATGATCAGGATACTGGACGGGGATATTGCTAACATCCTGGGTGATATCCTGAGGTATATCGAATTAATCACGTGCAGGTTAAAGACTGGGACTTGCCAACGGTCAAATGGACTTCATCTCCTCAAGACTCGGGCGTATTTGTTAAAGGAGAGACGTTGAACCCAAAAGACCAGGTCTACAACGTTCGACTAAGGAATATTCGTTGGATCCCGGTTATGTAGGATAGTTAGTTACATTTGTTTTACTATAAATAGATGGGGGCGGATCAGATTAAGGCACTCAACTTACACATTTTCAAACACTTTCTCTCTAGCTCATCGCAAACACTACACACAACACTTGTATTCGAATTACATTGTAACACATAGTCGATCCGCACCACATCCTGCACTGTATCCTGATATTTGAAGCAATAGAAGAACAAGGCAGCTGCGATTGTCAGCTCCCGAGGTTTTATGCCGGCGATCTAGATTGATCAAGGGCTTTCCTCGTACATCACGTGTCAACCTTTACTTTTTTGCTCATTGTTTGATCATAGATACAGCTCTATATTCTGAGCCGTATCCTGAAACTGTTTTCATATCTAACTTGGTTAACATATTTTTTACACATAATTCTAGCACAGTACCTCACTTAACTAATTTGATCACTTAATTTCTTAGGTAATTTTTGACCAAAACAATTTGGCGCCCACCGTGGGGCAAGTGGTGCTACTTTTACTAAAAATCTTTGTAAAATCGTTAATCGGTTTTCTATTTTCAAAACTTTTTGCCATATTGTTTACAATGGCCTCAAGATCAAACATGAGCTCCTCTACTATGTCTGCTGCAACCTCTGCTACTACCGGTTCGGTGCTTCCACCACCTCCTCCAAGGATGCCATTTTCTTCACAATCTCAAGATGTTATCCCTACTCGGAGTGTTCAGGGATCTGCTCCCGTTTTAGCTTCTAATGATGAAATTCTGACTTTATTTGGAAGTGTGCAGGAACAAATGAGGCAGCAACAGGAGACTAACCAAATGCTGTTAAGAGAAATACAACTCTTAAAAGCTAGCTCGAGCAGACCTGCTGAAGAAACTGTCACTCCTATACAGCCCAGGGCTTTGAACTTCAGTTCCGCAGTTTACACTGAGGATAACAGGGGGAATATCGTCCCAAGCCATTCTCAGAATCATACCCCTGAGATACCCTCTTCGGTCAGGATGTCGACTTTGAGGAGTTCAGGATATGCTTCAGGATATGGCCAAAATCCTCAGACCGGTAATGTGTCAAATAATAATATTCTTGCTACTAACAACAATGGCTCTTTGCAGGATGCATGTATGACGTCAACATTTATCCGGGAGCTCCAAAAATTGAAGGACATGATATCCAGTGTACCTGGAGTGGTCCAGCCAATTCCGGAAGTATCCCAAGACAGTCACAGGATATCCCGCTTTGCATATCCTATCTGTGATGCTAAAATACCAAAAAGATTCCAGACTCCCAACATGAAACTGTATGACGGGACTACGGATCCTGAGGAGCATATTGCCCAGTATAGGGAACAGATGGAAATCAATCCTATCCCTCCAGATCTCAAGGAAGCATGCTTATGCAAGGGATTTGGTTCTACCCTGACAGGATCAGCCTTAAAATGGCTGTTAAACGTCCCTCCTCACTCAATTACTTCGTTTGCTCATTTGGTTAATTTATTTAACAGTCAATTTTCTTGTAGTCGGAGTTTTGAAAAACTAACCAGTGATCTTTACAGGATAACTCAAGGGCCTCAGGAATCCTTGAGAGATTATGTGAACAAATTCAGTCGAGAATCCTTGGATATCCCACATCTTGATGTTGCAACAGCTGTGCAAGCTTTTAAGATGGGGTTACAAAAGGATTCTCAGTTTTATCAGGATCTTGTAATGAATCCCTGCAGGAATCTCGACGAAGCTCGTAACAGGGCTTTGAGATATATCCGTTTGGAAGATGACAAGAAGATGCAGGAGAGGATGAATTCTACCTCAACCTATGAATCAACTAACAGGAAATCAGAAACCTCATATAAGCCATATCGCTCCAAGCCATATGGCAGAAATGATAACAAGAAAGTGAATGCTGTTGAAGACGAGGATCCTGAAGAATATCCTGACTTATCTGAATACTGCTTTTCTGTTAATATACCTGAGTTAATGTATGCTATGTAGGGTTTAGGGGACAAAGCTAGGTGGCCCCGAAAAAACCAGCAGAAAGTTGATTGGAAGGATAAATCCAAATGGTGTGCCTTCCACGAAGACTTCGGACATATGACCGAGGATTGCATTACTTTAAGGAAAGAAATAAGTTACCTGTTAAGCAAAGGGTATCTGAAGGACTTGCTGGGAAAAAAGAAGAATAAAGGTCAGGATCCCGAGAAGGATCCTGAACGAGCAGCATCACCCCCAGCATATGCCAAGATAATTAACTTTATTTCAGGAGGATCCGATATTTGTGGAACTTCGTATTCGGTGACCAAGAGACATGCAAAGGAAGCTAAGAGTGAGAGGGGAGACAGACCAGTCAGGATGACTACCCTCACAACTGATAAAGTGATCACTTTCGATAGTGATGACAGGGATACTGTTCAGGATCCTCACCATGATGCTTTGGTAATAACATTATATGTGGCTAACCATTTTGTACGTAGGATACTGGTAGACAACGGTAGTTATGTCAATATAATTCAGCTGGAAACATTGAAGAGGATGAATGTATCTCCGATGGACATTACTTCGAAGTCCACCGTGCTCGTTGGTTTCAGTGGAGAAGCTAGGAATACCGTAGGTGAGATAAAGTTACCAGTATATGTTGAAGGGGTCAACTCGATACAACGCTTCTGTGTGATGGACTCCTTATCCTGCTATAACATCATACTGGGAAGACCATGGATTCACGATATGAAGGCTGTGCCATCAACATATCACCAATGCATCAAGATCCCTTCCCCTTGGGGAGTTGTCAAGGTTGAAAGTGATCAGCAGGAAGCGAAAGAATGCTACTCATCCTCAATGAAATCCTCAACTAAGCCTAGTACATCATAGCAATTAAAGATGCGGGCCCAGGATATCGTGGAGGATTCGGGGCAGGATGTGAAGAAAATTATCCTGGATCAGGATAATCCTGATATCTCGGTGCTCGTAGGAACCAATATCCCTCAGGATATTGAAGAGCAGTTAACTAACTTTTTGAAATGCAGGATGTCAACGTTTGCATGGAAGCATGAGGATATGACAGGCATATCCAAAGACATTATCACTCACAAGCTTGGAATTGACAAATCATTCAAGCCTGTTCAGCAAAAAAGAAGAAAATTTGCTCCTGAGCGGAATGCGATTATCCAAGAGGAAGTTGAAAGATTGTTGAAGTCCAGGATAATCAGAGAAGTCAAGTTTCCAAGATGGCTAGCAAACGTAGTTGTGGTACAGAAGAAAAACGGGAAATGGAGAGTCTGTGTAGACTACACGGACTTGAACAAGGCTTGTCCTAAAGACCCATTTCCTCTCCCTCATATCGATGCAATGGTGGATGCTACTGCTGGACATGAAATGTTAACGTTCATGGACGCATCCTCAGGATTTCAGCAGATTCAAATGGAGCCTTCGGACCAGGAGGATACTGCTTTCATGACACCAACAGGTATATATTGCTATACTGCCATGCCTTTCGGTTTGAAAAATGCAGGTGCAACATACCAGAGATTAGTGAACATGATGTTCAAAGATAAGCTGGGGGACACCATGGAGGTATATATTGACGATATGGTGGTGAAATCTAAAAAGGCTGAGGATCACCTCCAGGATATCCAGGGAGCATTTGATATCCTGGATCAGTATAACATGAAGCTGAATCCTGCTAAGTGCCATTTCGGAGTGGGGGCAGGAAAGTTTCTTGGATATATGGTGACGAAAAGGGGGATAGAGGCAAGCCCGGAGCAGATTAAAGCTATCCTGGATATAAAATCACCCTCGAATATGAAGGACGTACAACGGTTAACATGCCGAGTAGCAGCTTTGAATAGATTTATTTCAAGATCCTCGGAAAAATGCAAGGAATTCTATGATATCCTCAAGAAGAATAAGAAATTTGAATGGGGAGCAAAGCATGAAGCAGCCTTGCAGGATTTGAAGCGATATCTCTCAACTGCACCTCTATTGATGAAGCCTGAAAATGGTGAACCACTATCCCTATACCTCGCTGTATCAGGGAATGCTGTAAGTGCCGTTCTTATAAAAGACCACGAAGGTCAGCAATATCCTGTTTATTATGTTAGTAAAAGTTTGTTAGATGTTGAAACTAGGTATTCTCATTTAGAAAAATTAATATTAGCTCTAGTCATGGCATCAACAAAGCTTAGGCATTATTTTGAGACACATAGGATTCATGTTAAAACGAATTATCCTGTTAAAAATATGCTTAGGAAACCAGAGATGTCAGGCAGGATGGCCAAGTGGTCAGTAAAGTTAAGTGCTTATGATTTAGTATATGAACCTAGAAATGCCATAAAGTCTCAGGCTTTAGCTGACTTTGTGGCTGATTTCAGTAGTGACATTCAGGACGAAGTAGACCTAGAAGTTCAACAGTTAGGAGAATCTTCAGGATCCTGGACATTATATACTGATGGTGCATCCAATATAAGAGGTGTAGGTTTAGGTATACAACTAAAATCGCCACAGGGGGACATATTACCCCATGCTATTAGGTGTGAATTTCCTGCTACTAATAATGAGGCAGAATATGAAGCTTTAATTGCAGGATTAGAATTGGCTAAGAATATGAGTATCAAGAATTTGCAGGTATATGTTGACTCCTTGTTAATTACTAACCATTTTAATGGATCCTATGCAGTCAAGGGTGAGAAATTAATCGAATACCTCGATATTCTCAAAAAATTAGCAGGATATTTCGATGTTTTTACACTTGAACAGGTACCAAGGGAGGATAATGCTGAAGCAAATGCCTTAGCAAATCTGGGATCATCGATCAGGATACCAGAAGGAACCCAAATACCAATATTACATGTCTTATATCCTGCAACGAATCCTCGGGATAAAGAAGTAGCGGGTATTCAGGATCCTGGAGCAGAGCATCCTGAAGAGGATCCTAAATCCTGGACGGCTCCAATCATGAGATATCTCAAAGAAGGACACATCCCCGGAAATGAAAATCCTAAGGCATTTAGGATGAAGGTATCACGATTCACTATTATAAATAATGTTTTATACAAGAAATCTCTCGCAGGACCGTATTTGAGGTGCTTGGAGGATCCTGAAGCCAAAGAAGTACTTCAGGATATACATGAAGGGGATTGTGGTAACCATACTGGGGGCAGGTCGTTATTCTCAAAAGTATTAAGGACAGGATATTATTGGCCAACAATGAGAAAAGATGCCGCAGAATATGCTCGAAGATGTGATGCATGTCAAAGACATAGTAACATACTGCATCAGCCTGCTGAACCATTATATCCTACTGTTTCCCCTTGGCCATTTATGAAGTGGGGTATGGATATAGTGGGAAAGCTTCCAAAGGCTCCAGGAGGGATGGTTTTTATGTTGGCAATGATAGATTATTTCTCCAAATGGGTTGAAGCCGAGGCGTTTGTCCAAGTCAGGGATCAAGAAGTAGTATCCTTCATAAAGAGAAATATCCTGACCAGATTCGGAGTACCAGCCGAGATAATCTGTGACAGTGGTTCTCAGTTTATAAGCAAGAGAACTACTGACTTTTGCAAGAGTTGGGGAATCAAAATGATAACATCTACTCCGGTACATCCTCAAGCGAATGGACAAGCAGAATCCTCAAACAAGATAATTGTCAATAACTTAAAGAAGAGACTTGGAGCCAAAAAAGGAAGATGGGCAGAAGAATTACCCTTTGTTTTGTGGGCTGATAGGACAACGGTAAAGAATGCAACAGGCCAAACCCCATTTTCCTTGGTATTTGGAGCAGAAGCAATGATTCCAACGGAAATGGCAATACCTACTGCAAGATCTACCCTACGGGATCCTGAACAGAATCCTGAAGCCTTGTGTCAGGATTTGGATACTATAGATGAAAAAAGGGATGCAACAAGGCTAAGGATGGCAGCATATCAACAAAGAATATCCAGAGCATATAACAAGAATATTAGGACCAGAAGATTTAAGGTTGGAGATTGGGTGTTAAGAAAGGCTTTTCAGAATACTACTAATCCTGCCGATGGCAAGCTAGCTCCAAAATGGGAAGGACCATATGAAGTTGAATCAGAAGCAGGGAAAGGAGCATATAGACTCAAGAATATGAAAGGGGATATGCTACCGAGATCTTGGAATGCTATACACCTTAAGCTTTATTTCAAGTGAGTTTAGAATTTAATTTCTAACTCAGGATGGTATGAATTCTATCTTTTTTAAATATGTTTGGTTTAATTTATTCTTTGAAACCCAATACTAACTTGAGCATCAGAGGGGTGTTAGCCAAGCTAACACCCACCTTAGTTTAAGGATGTTTTGCAGTATATGCTTCGGGATATAGCTCCAGGATGCTCACTCAGGATACTTCAGAAGATCAGAGGATTGGCCCCCTCTCTCACGTACAAGGGATCCTGATCCCTTCACAGGTTTAAAGGTATTCACCTTTCTTCCGAATTGGGTTTAAACACTCCGCCTGGAGCGCAAGTTATTCAGGGATAGTTCAAGGTGGCGGGACCAGTCCATGTAAAAGTGGCTGACAATTTCGTTACTGTTGGCGATATCCTGAATCCTAAAGGTATATGAGGATTGATCACCCTCTCTCACGAAAGGGTATTTTCATACTCTCTAAGGTTTAAAGGTCTTCACCTTTCTAAGTCTTGGAGTTTATACACTCCCGCCTGTAGCGCACGAAAGTTTGGGATTTCCCCCAGAATTCAAGGGATTTATTTCCAGAACATTCCTGGGTTTTACCCCTGTAACATGAAAAATTGTCTATACAACGGGGATTGATATCCAGAGGATTTCTAAGTATTTGAAGACATTGTACACATGGGACATTCCTACCAAGGCAATGATGTAAAGCTCAAAGGATAAGGTTCAGAACTAATGCACTAAGTGTCTCAAACAGGGGACATCTTCATTGGAAGAGTTGCAAAGGGATTGAAGTTTGGTAATAGGTTTATACCCTATTCCTGGTATGATCTTTCCTTTGTAAACATCGTTTAAGTTTTTGATAATACTATGTTTGGTAAAAGGTTAAATATCCTGATATATTCTCAAAATATATTCTCAAAATATATTTTCAAAATACTTCACAGAATATTTGATTAAAATATTTGAAAATAATACTAGTTAGAAACTTTGATCATTTAAGTATTATCAAAACAGGTTTTGGAAAAGTGGACTGCTTTTCACTCTTTAAAAAGCTTTCTACAAAGTTGAACGAATCTAATAACAGTTTTTATCATATATCATTGAGCATATTGATCAGGATATTTTTGAAAGATAATTGTACGAAATTTTGTAAAGACTAAGATCTGTACTAAGAAAGACGGAAGATAATAGCAAGAAATAAGAAAGATGAAATTATTTGAAACAATCAGTACTAGTTGATAACCGAAGGTTTCATCCTGAAACCCAGGACCCATCCACCTTCGGCTATCGAATTGTTTTGATGCAGAAATAAGAATTGTTCATAAGACATAAAATTGTTCAAACAATTTAAAGGAAATAAGCTTTAGGGGGCAGTGCCTTCTTTGTCCATAATGATTTCAGCAGCATCCGTCTTGGCATCCGCCTCAGCATCCTTCTCAGCATCGGTTGCTTTTTCAATTGCTTTGGAAGATTCTTCGGCAGCTGGTTTGGAAGAAGTGCCGCCGAGGCTCTTTAGCTTGGTTTCCCAGGCACCAACGTCCCAAGAAGGGCATTCAAAACCTAACGTTTTGGCTTCATGGGCCATCTTCAACCTGGCTTGGAGGAGAGAAATGACGACGGAACTCTTAAGGCTTTCCCGGTAGCTGACCATATCCCGTTCATGTTGCACATGGGCAGCTTTAAGATCGGCTTGGGCTTGAAGAGTAGCTTTGTTGAGAGCAGTCTGGTGTTCTTGAATCATAGCTTTGAACTTCTCCTCGTAATGACGAGATTTGGCTGCTGCAATCATGCCTTGATCGGAGATTGTGACTTCTGCTTCCTTTAGCTCGGATTCAAGCGTCTTGTTAAGCCCGCAGGATTCTTGATATAGGTGAACCAGACGCTCAAGACCCTGCGAAAGTAAGAGGACAGGTATTAATATTGATAAATCTTTGTAAACGATGTAAGCTGCAGGATGTAATTTGAGAATACTAACCTGGTTAAGAAAGGAAATCATAAACCCGCTAGCTTCAATGAACCCGTGCTTCTCATAAGGAAATGTGTCAGAAATGACAGGGGAATCAGGCTCTTTCCTTTTACGGGAACTTGAACTCCGGGGCTTGGTAGCCGGTGAAGGTTTGGGAATGATGATGGCTTTGGAACTGCTGGGTTTGGATGAGGCTGTGGCCTTGGGACTAGGTTCTTTCTTGATCTGAACCTGATCAGAATAACTGTCCAACTCGTCGAGGTCAAAGACTTCAGGGATCTTGGCCGGTGCTGCATAAAGGGAAAAGTTTTATATAATTATTACTCTTTATTTTATACTGTGTTGACTAATTATTTTAAAAGTAATCCTTACCAGACATTTCAGATGACGAGTATTGACTGGAACTCGGGACGTGTGTGGTGAAACTCCTGTCTATTGCAGGTAATTGGTAAATAGTGTTGATTCTTTCCTCTGATTCAGCGGTAGGGGGAGCTACTTCCTTGAAATTCACTGCATAAGGACCAAAAAGAAGGATATTAGTAGGAGATAGAAACCTAACGGTCCATGAGAATATTTATGACCCTACCGGTGGTTAACCACTCCACCGGAAGGCTGGCACCCTCAGCAATGGAGTCCCGTTTGACAAAGAAAAATTTGCGTTGCCATCCGTCTTCGTTTTTGGTGGCTTTAAGAATAAGGGGTTTGCTAGAGGTCGAGAAAAGCAAGAACCGGCTAGAGCCGTGGGATCGAAGGCGATAAGCAATAGGCAGATCCTCGATGCAGAGGTCGGGGCAATGAAGGTTTTTGATTTGGTTAAGTACGATTAATACTCTCCAAACCATGGGCATGGTTTGAGCAAAAGAGATGCCGGTGGTTCGGAAGAATTGCATCATGAATTCGGGAAAAGGTTATCGAAGACCTAGCGAAAAAGGGTATGCTGGAAAGCAAACCCAATCAGCGGAAGAAACATCTGACAAATTGACCGATCGAATGGTCTAAAGACCGTGTTATCAGGGAAAGCACCGGAAGCTCTCAAAGCCGCAATGTCTGCGTTGTCAAAAGCACAGACCTCCTTTTCGGGATTTTTGAGGAGATTCTGCTGGGTGAAGGTCTCGGCAGCCATTACGAATAAGGCAAGTAAAATTCATAGAAAGTAAATGAGAAATGAGGAATTACCTGGAGGCTCTGTTCGAGATATCTGCTTTTCAAACAAGAAGAGAGAAGATATAGGGGCATTGTGGATCTCCATTGAGCAAAAAGCGCGTTGGAGGTTATGATGTGATCTTGACCGTCGCTTCGTTTTAAATGCCTTGAATTATGGGATAAGACTTTTAAAATATATCCGTTGGATTGGTATACCAACCGATATATTTGGGGTCAATTGTTATGGCTCATTTTCTAAGCATACATATCTTGAACTATATCCTGCTTTTAATTGTTTATCTGTGATCAGGATACTGGACGGGGATATTGCTAACATCCTGGGTGATATCCTGAGGTATATCGAATTAATCACGTGCAGGTTAAAGACTGGGACTTGCCAACGGTCAAATGGACTTCATCTCCTCAAGACTCGGGCGTATTTGTTAAAGGAGAGACGTTGAACCCGAAAGACCAGGTCTACAACGTTCGACTAAGGAATATTCGTTGGATCCCGGTTATGTAGGATAGTTAGTTACATTTGTTTTACTATAAATAGATGGGGGCGGATCAGATTAAGGCACTCAACTTACACATTTTCAAACACTTTCTCTCTAGCTCATCGCAAACACTACACACAACACTTGTATTCGAATTACATTGTAACACATAGTCGATCCGCACCACATCCTGCACTGTATCCTGATATTTGAAGCAATAGAAGAACAAGGTAGCTGCGATTGTCAGCTCCCGAGGTTTTATGCCGGTGATCTAGATTGATCAAGGGCTTTCCTCGTACATCTCGTGTCAACCTTTACTTTTTTGCTCATTGTTTGATCATAGATACAGCTCTATATTCTGAGTCGTATCCTGAAACTGTTTTCATATCTAACTTGGTTAACATATTTTTTACACATAATTCTAGCACACTACCTCACTTAACTAATTTGATCACTTAATTGCTTAGGTAATTTTTGACCAAAACAGTATAATACCCCAGATATCAAACAATATAAAGACCTAGTATCTCAGAATCAAGCAACCTCTCAAACGAAATTTCAGAGGTTATCCATATATCCGAGAGATGTTCCCCACGAGATAAGAAAGTTATTGATATTTAGGTTTATATCTCGGAATCAATCTACCAAGTGTGTAAAAAACCTACTGGCATAACATCAGTGAGACCGTTTATCACATTTGACTTTTCATTTCTTTAGCGTACTGTGATTGTCTACTGTTGTACTATCATTTCCTCTTTTTACTCAAAAACTCATTTTGAATTTTCTATTTTTTTGGCTTTTTTCAAATTTTCAAATGTTTTTGTATTTTCAAAAATTCTTACTCCCCCTAAAATTGAAAAAATTTAAAATTTCAGGGTTAGTTATCAAATTTTCTTTAAATGCAACAACCAATGTAGATAGCTTCATCTCGCCATCCATTTTCTGCTTCACATGCTCTGTTTTGCAAAAAATACCCCCATGATTTACGACACACTGATTTTTAACAATGTTAAAACCATTTAATCACTTGTGAAATAATCATGTTTGTTCAGCCGTGAGGGTTTCGGCATATTCAATCAACATATTTTTAAATTTTTAATTTTTAACGAATTTAAAAGCAAACATGTTTTTTCATTTTTCAATTTTTGACAAAATAAAAACATATTTTTGGTTTTTAAATTTTCTATTTTTAGGGTATTTGATTTTTGGTTTATTTATAAACAAAACAAACAAACTCCCTGTTTTTCAGTTGCAGGGACCAGCAGCCTCCTGTGCCAGGTTGCTCCTCTCCTCTTGTTGACATTCAATTGTCTTCAGGAGCACCTACACATTCAAACAATTCAATCATTTGAATAACGCAACCCAAGCCTGCTTTGACTCAGGTGGCTGAACATATATTTTCCCAGGTAGAACTGGAAAATTTCGTTCATTTTTCTCATAAACATTCTCTTTATTTTTCTCATCAACAGAAGCCTTTTGTTGCTTGACCACCCAGATTTGCCCTTTTGAAACATTCCTTTGATAAAATCATGATTCATTTTGAATGTTTTGCTGTGACAAATCAACTTTTGGTTTCGAAAATTGGTTTGGTTTTGTCATATCAAACGTTGTTTTCCAACTTTGTGTTGTCCGAAATCTGGGTGTCACTGGTTTCCAAGTGTGTTGTGATTCAGCCTTTGATATTTTTGGCTTCCAAGTTTGTTTGGATTCAAACTTGGTTGACTTCTGATTCACAACATCATACTTTCTTTTCTCAACACCAACAAATTTAAGATTTGGACACTTGCGACCAATATGTCCAATTTGATCACACTTAAAGCATGTTCTCTTTGAAACATCTTTAACCTGTTGTTGTTTCTTTTGAGCATAGAACTCTTCATTAGACTGTCACTTAAATTGGATTTCTTTCTCTTCCTCAAAACTTGTTCCGTGAACAAAGTTCATCTTTTTCTGATAATTTGTCTTTTCAAACCATTTCTTTTTGTTTTGTTTCTTTTTATAACCCAACCTAGCCTTCATGTTCTTCTTTTTGTAATTAGGTTTGTTATAAAAAGTTTTCTTGCTAGCATTTCAGGAAAATTTGTCGATTTCAGACTTTTCAATTTCTACCAATTTGAACACTTTGTCAATCTTTTCCGAAATCACATTCTGAATAGGAACTTCAATATCTGAGAATAACTTGTCCAATCCAATCATGGTATATGCCAATCCTATTGGATCATCATTCACATTTTTCTCAGATTTTGTATTCTTAAGATAAACCTACCTCATTTTCATCCTATGATTCGGGCTTACCAGAGTTGGTAGATTCATCTGTAAGAACGCTTTCAACAACCTTACCTACTAGCTCTGACTAACCAAAATCGTCAGATTTGGTGTAAGTCACATCGATGTTGTCAGGTAATTGGTCAACCATGTTTATTGCTTTTTCCACCTTTTCGTTATCATAAAATGTATAATTATTCTCCAACGGTGGTGGAACCTGATGATATTCTGACCCAATTCCCTTTTTGTTCTTTTCAGACTCTTTACCATCTGGTGTGATGTTGAAAATATGTTCCAGAATCTATGAAGAATCATGATAACTTTGAAGTTTATTTACCAATTTTTCTTTTTCAGCCAGTTCTTGTTTAAGTTTAGCAACATAATCAATATATTGATTTAGAACCAGTTGTTTTCCTTCATATCTGGCTTCAACAAGTTTAGTTGTTTTCTGACATGCTGACGATCTATCATCTAAACTTTTAACTTTACTCTTCAAAGTTTCATAAGCTTCTTTAATAGTATAATATGACAGTTTCATTCCGTCATACTCTTTTTGCAACTCCTGAATGATTTTATCTTTTTGAACACATTCATTACAATCAGTTGAAAACTGTTGTTTCAAAACTTTGTTTTCTTTTTCAAGAACATCACATTTCTGTGTCATCTCTTCTTCTCTTTTATTTCAAAAATATTTCATTTTCAAGCATTTCGTTACATTTATCTTTGAAAATATTTTCTATTTTAGTAAACTCAATGTCTCGGATTTTAAATTTTTCATCTTTTTCAGTACAAGCACTGCATGTTTCCATGCATTTCTTACACTATTCATCAGTTTTATTATTAATTTTAATTGATGAGTCAGAAGATTCAGTTTGAATTATTACCTCTGTTGTTGGCACCTCGGCTTCTTTTGCCGCCTGCTTCTGAGTTTCCTCAAACACTTGTTGTTTCTCATCAACATCTTCCTGCACTTTCACATTGGTTTTCTTCACCTCATCCACCATCTTCTGGCTTTCCTCAACAATTTCCTCTACTGTCTTCTTCTTCTTCTCAACACTGGCATAGATCACCCTTTTTATGCCCTCTTCAACCTCTTTCCTGTAGTTCGGATTTGCTTCGAGTCCTGCGACCTATACTCCTACAGTTGGAATAGCAGCAACACGTGCTTCAAAATCTACCTTTTGAGGGTCAACTGCTGGGTTCCCTTGAGGATCAACAAAACATTCTCTCTCTTTATCCCATCTATTTTCCCGTCGTGCTTCCATGAAAACCTTATATACTTTGCTCAATTCCATCCGTGCATGGCGTTCCTTTCTACTTGGTCTTATTTCAGCAACCAAAGCCCTTTTCTCTTCCTTTATGTATTTACTCCAGTTAAACCCTTCATCATCATGAATCTTCCATCTTTTATCATCATTAATCGTCTCCATAGCTTGTTTCTTTTCTTTGGATGACCTTTCCTCAATCTGCTTTTGGTTTGTTCTTGACGGTTGCTTGTTGTTGCGATGATAGATGGCTTTCTTGTAGTAGTCTTCGTGAAAAGGATTCACACTATCATCTGCTTCTTGGTTTTTGCATTCTCTCTTGAAGTGCCCCTTTTGTTTGTACTTGAAACAAGTGACTTTAGCTTTGTCAAAACCTAGCTTCATATCAGGACCTTCCAGACATTTTCTCCCAGTGATCTCCATGAAACGTTGAGCCCTCCTGATTACGCTCGCCATACGCCATCGAATATCCATGAGCTCCATCTCTTCCGAATCTACCTGATCGTAATCTTCCTTTGTCATATTTGGATTCCCTATCTTGCCTGCAATCAAACCTTCGTAAGATTCCAGAACAGAAGCCAAGAAACTCATATGCTGTCTAGCGAAATCAGTGTTTAGATTTGGAGAATCTTTCCAATTCTGATTTGGATTGGATTTAGATAATGCATGTAAGTCCCGTGAAACGGATCTTTCAATGATATCAAACAACACCAAGTTTGTGCGGAATCCAAACTTGATGTGATTCAAGAATAAACACGAAAAATATGAAATACGAAGAACACAACGAATCACCTTTAAACACTTGCACACGATTCTATTACTATCAACTAGCAAAACCGTCTAGTACAAGTGCTCACAAACAATCACCTTCCTCTAGCTCTCTCTAGGAATTCTGTAACAATGAGGTTCAAACCCCAAAACAAGTTAAAAACTAGTTTATATACTAACTCAAGCCCAATTCCCTACATGGGCTCCCCTTGGGCCTGCTTGGCCCACATGGCCTAAAGCTTGGCCCAAGTGACATATAAAGGTCCAAAACCTAATATAAACTAACCCGGTAAGGCCCAGTTCGTAACCATAACCCGTTATGTTAACTTGATGCGTCAGTCTCACACTTTAGGGCCTAACAATCTCCCCCTAGACTGATGCCATCAAATTGTCTTCATAGCATGAATTCAGCAACGTCTTCAACGAAGTCTATGGTTGTCGCTATGCTGCAGATGTTGTGGAAGTTCTTGACTTCTGAACTCTCTGCACTGGGTCTCTTTTCTTCAGCTCTTGTGGTTAGCTTCATATCAGGATCTTGATCAGCATTTGCTTAAAAATCTTGTCGAAAAGAATGTGAGAGGAGGATTCTCAGCAACTCTTTCCTTCTGCAATCTTTGTCTTTCAAGCAGGTTCACGGTACTTCTTCAAATGCACTTTCACTGTCAGACGGTGTCTCGTATCCGGTTCTTCTGACTCAGGTACATCTTGTTGTTGTGCTGCTTCAGGCTTCTTCAGCAACGAACAACATCTCAATATTCATCAATCCCTGTTCTTGATTGAAATCAAGTTCTGCACATGCTCACAAACTCATAACAAACATTTCTTATGCAATAGGGAGAGTACCATATGAACACTAGGTACATCCAAGTACTTATACTCGGATTTCACAATTTAAATTCTTTCAACTTTTTAAGATCAGTCAAATCTTCAAGAACGGTTACATTTTTAATTTTAAGAAAAACAATTAAAAACTCTATTTTTGGATTTTTTTTTTATAGAAAAACAAGACACTATTTTTGTATTTTTCAAATTTTCAATTTTTTAAGAACTAAAAACAAATAAAAACTCAAAATATAAACAACTACCATAATATACAATTACAATTGCAATGGGATCAAAATTCGTTCTCAGGCAGACTAAGGAACACTTTTCAATACGAGCCTAATCAAACTGGTCTATGCGATTGCCAATATGTTTGTCCACTTAAACTTTAACGCTCAACTTTCAATTTTTCAACTTCGTGATATGTTTTAGGTAATATTATACTATTATACCCGTGTGTCCCATTCCAAGGCATACCCCCGCGATCAAGGTAAGCACAATGATTCATCGTAGCAGGTGAGTATACTGATGTCATCCTTTAAGATATCCTGACTGTGTCTAGGTCTGCATATAATCTGTTTTATCATGTTTTGATTTCTTAACAATGAACACCCAAATAAATACTAATCAAATCCTGGAAATATAAACAGCACACTCTATCATGCAAGTATCTTCCCTACCACATATTTCACAAGTCCAATCCAGATTTCTGAAATCTTAACTGGGAATAGGTTGAGAAGAGAACATAATAGATCTTTTGCAGAGATGGTATAATATACAGATCAAATGAGTTTTTCTCAGTTTGATATAGGTTTCTTGGGTTTCTTTTGGGCACTTGAGGGCCTCTTTCGGGTGTATTAGATCTATAGCACGACAACGTACAGCTAGGTCAGCATGTATCTGGATGCAGTAGAAGCTGTCGTTGCCTAGCACCTCCAGGTCAGCATATATCTGGATGCAGTAGAGGTGGTACACGACTTTTTCAGAGAAGATTTCAGAATCAGATCAAAATTGTGTGTATCGGGACAACATACAGACATTCAAATAGAAATGAGCTAATTCCAAGTGACTTTCTTTCCTGGGTTCATGTACAATTTTAGTTCTGAACAGAAGGACAGCCAAGATATCCCCGGATGATTCAACAATATAAAGATCCGAAACCTCAGATGTTGGCTATCTATCAACGCAAGATTTAAGACCATAAAATCATACGCCGTTGGTATGTTACCCACATGGTACATAGTTCGTTATGTTTATAACACTTAGTATCTTTTATCATTTTGAGCGTCAAGCCTATCGACATATCGCAGTAGATCCTAGTCTTTTCAGCTATGGCACCTTACATGTGTTAGTCAAAACCCTTTAACACGAACATTTATTTCACTTCCCATATCATGCAATCTGTCTTTTTTTCTTTTTCATTTTCTAATGTTTTTGTATTTTTTTTTTCATTTTCTCCCCCTAAAACAATACATATTTACAACAAACTCTTTTTGTATTTTCTGAGTTTTCTCCTCCTAAACTCTATATCTATCTATATGTTCCTCCCCCCCCCCCCTAAATTTGTGCATAAATCTTGTATTTTTGCGCAAATTTACCATTTACTAGAGAAAGGACAATTTATATACAAAGTATAAACTAAGAAAGAGAAAAAATATTTTTGCTTAACCGTTCCGTCATTAGATCGAAGACTAATCAAATTTAAATCAAAGTACTGAATTTAAACGGTACCTTTTGCTGATCATTTCTTACTTCTCTTATCTCCTCCAAAGGAAACATATCATCTGTAAAAAAAAATTGAACTTTTTGCAACAGTGAAATGTTACCCGTTTTTATCTCTGGAACAACCGCTATCAACATTCCAGAGATTGTCAACAGTTCCTCCTTGGTTGTTCCTGAAAGGTAAGGAGATTAGTAAGACATGGGTACCCAGGCCATCGTGGTCCTGGGATTTCCTGAAGCATCAAAATAAGACACTTCCTTTAAACATAGGTCCCCTTTGGTTTCAAGGATTGGAAACATTGCTGCTTTAGATTTGGGTTTCCAAATCAGTTTCGGTTCAACAAACGTGTTTGTTGCCTTCGGTTGAGCAACTTTAGCTGATTCAGGCTTGTTAGTGTTAGAAAAATGTTTTTGTTCTTGAACAACCTTGCGTTTGTTTTTAGCAGCATTCCAATCCCCATCAGATGGTTTAACCTTGGGATTCACATTCTTCATTGCCTCAGGTGATGATACCTTCATCGGCTTGGAATGGTAGTTATCCTTTGATGTAACCCTCTGATTTTGCATATAATAGGGTACATAGGGACGATGTGTGCAATTTCGAGCAATGTGACCAGCAATGCCGCAATTGAAGCATGTCTGTCTCTTCATGTAGAAAGCATTCCGATCAGTTGGATTTGCTCTTGCAGGCCCTGAAGGACGAACCGGTCCTTTCTGTGCTTGTTTGTGTTGCACATTTCCCGCAGACGAAGATGAATTTGGGTGCCTGTACTTGTCGTTTGCAGGGGCCTTCTGCGGTGGAGATTTCCTTTGATTCTTCTTGTTTTCCTTAGACTGCAAGTCTTGTTCAGAAATCTCACCAGTCTTTCTGAAACCCTTGTTAGCACAGTCAAATGCATATTTCTCACATTTGCCATTACAGACTAGCTTAACAAAGACATTTTTCACATCACGGGCCTTTTGAGGACTATTACTGCCCGTTGAGGACTGTGGAGAGCCTGATCGTCTTTGATGTTTAGGCTTCTTATTTCAGCGTCCTTTACCTGCTCGCTTCGGCTCTTGTTGCTTGATCTGAACTTTGTCATCACTAACAAAAGGTTCAGATTGTTTAGCTTGCGCACTTGGAGCCTTGTTCACGCATGTCTTCTCTTCATCCTTCATGTCATCAGCTTTGACAGAATCGGAGAGTTCTGGTTTGTCGGAAGAAATACCAGAAACTTTAGCAGAAACTTCAGCTGAAACATTTGACGAATTTTCAGCACAAGACGGTTCTGCACATGACACCCTTGAGCTGAATTCACTAGAATCAACCGATTCCAATTTCTCAGAATCAGCTGCTTCAGGTGATTTGCATTTGGAATTAGATGGTTCAGCTGGCTCATTCGTTTCGTTTGCCATTTCAGTCTCTGTTACACAAGCATCAATGTTTTCGCCCAAACCATCAGGCCTGAAATTAATCATAAAGTGAAAAAATGAGCCAAAAATGTCACACACATGAGAATTTGATGCTTGTTCATCTCCAACGACACCTTCAACTTTAATTTCATCTGCAAGGGAAGACGAAGCATTAGGAACAAAAGTACCCTTTGAAATAAAATTTACCGAAGGAGTCACTCGTTTATTAACAGGTATACTGTTGATTGATGACTTATCAGTTTTAGGACCGTAAGCCATCTTGTCCTCATTCATCAATTCCTCCTCAGTCATGGGTAAATATGTGTAGTTATCATTGTAAGGAGGAGGAGCCTGATTGTAACCCAATCCACACCCTTTCTTTTCCATGTATGCGAGCTGTTGATCACACAAGTTTTTGACTAATTTGCTGGAAGAATCAAATTTCTTAATATTAAGCTCATTTATTTGATATCTATCTCTGATATCTTCCAGTTCCTTAGTCACAGCACACAGTTTCTCCTGAACATAAAAGAGTTGACTGGATTTCACACTTACATCATCCTTGAGTTTGACGATGTCTTTTCGTTGAGCTTCAATCTTTTCTTTATAAAGTTTTTCGTTTTTTGATAAAGTAAAGTTTTTATTTTTGATGTCGTTGTAGTCTTGAATCAACTCAGCGTTGTGTAACCGATATGCCTCATTTCTTTCTCTACACTCAGGAGTGCAAAAGACAGAAAGTATCTCTTCACGATCACGAGTAACTTCTTGAGCCAGGGGTTTGTTAAACATAAATATTGAATTTTGTGTGGATGAGCAAATAGCAGCAGATGTGTTGCCTTGAGTAGACTGCTTGTCAGCATTGTCATATGATTTGATGAGTGAGATTAGCTCATCTGACTTCATTTTGTAACAGTTGCAGTCGGTTGTCACTAATATCTGATTAACATTGCGAAACCAACTACAGTTCGCCTGATCTGGAATCCCTTTTATAGCATCCAGAAGCTTTCTGTTGCTCATGCGAGTAGACACCACCATCTCTGCCTTCTCCATTTTAGAGAGCAGTTCAGCAAACCGACCTGTAAGTGCTTCTATAGATTCACCATATGAGTAACTGAATCCTTGGAGTTCCTGCTCAAGCACCTCTCTCTTAGAAGACATTTTAAGATGTGATCCCCAAAAAAAATTGATTCCCCGAAAATGTGCGTTTTACCGAAACGGAGTGTTAAAACTGTGGCCACACACTTGTACAAATTGCACACTTGGAATCCTGTATACTATTTCCTCAACGTAAGCCCAAAGCGAGAACCTGAGTACTTGCTAACTCAAACCCTTTGCACGCGAAAGAACGAACCCGCTTTCTAAACCGCACCTCAAAAATCTGTCAAAACCGTTATCACAAACAAACTCCTTTTTTTTATATATATAAGATAAACCTTTTTTTTTTAATTTAATTAGAATGTAATTTTATTTTTATTATAAAAGAATACTTACTATTATTATTATTATTTTTATTAATATTATAATTAATGATTATGTAATGATGACCTAATGATTATTATAATAATTATTATTATTATTAAAAAAAATCAATCGTACACCCCTGTCTTCTTCCTCGTAAATCAGAACAGAAACCCTAATATTCAAAAGTTTAGCCGCCAAACTTTCTTTTCTCTATTTCAATATGTGCTGCAAGTTTAAAACGGACAACTAATGAATGATGGTGATTATGGTGATAGACGGAGATGGTAACCGGAGGTCGTCGGGAGTTAAACGGAGGTGATGGAAGTGAAACCGGAGAAGATGATGAGAGGACGGCGGTCGGTGACGGAAGTGGTGGTCGGAGGTGGTGGTCGCTGGTTGTTGCAGGAAACGGCGACTGAGATGACAGTTGATGACGTTGAAGAAGATGTCTGGTAGCGAGTATGACGATAAAGATCAGTGATGGTGGTTCAGTGTTTATCAATGATGAACGAAGATGATGAAGACGAAGGTCGGTAACTGAAGAAGAGGTGGTGGTTTGGAGATTGCGACTCGAGACAATGGATGTTGATCGCTCGAGATCTCGGTTGCGACTCGGAACCGTGAAAGAGATAACTCGAGACCAGTGGAGGTGATGGAGGTTGTGAGTCGGAACGGTGGAGTCGAAATGGAGATTGCGACTCGAGACCTGTTGTAGATGACTCGAGACCTGCTGAAGTGGTTGCGACACAAGAATGAATGACTCGAGACCAGAAGTGAAGTTGTGATGATGTGAGTCGAGACCGTTTTTCGAAGATGATGACGACTCGAGACCTATTGGGCAGTGAGTCGAGACCTGTTGTTGTGAAGGAGATCTTTGACGGTGATTGCTACTCAAAAGTCAAAAGAACATGTGATGAATGATTAGCTGTAGCTAATAATACAATATGGAAATCTCAATCTCACCAAAATTATTAAATCAACAAATCTCCGAAAATTGTGTAAAATTTTAAAACAAGATATTTCTAAAGATTTTTGAAAATTACGTTTAATCCTTTTAACAGCCTTTTTCAAAATCAAAACACCAAAATATAGTGATTTTTGATAAAATTTCGATGAACACTACGAAGAACGCGAAGAACACCGAACCAAAAATAACGAAAATCTTGAATCTTTGATATCACACCGAGCCTAGAAATAGGTTCTAATGGCTCTGATACCACTTGTAAGTCCCGTGAAACGGATCTTTCAATGATATCAAACAACACCAAGTTTGTGCGAAATCCAAAGTTGATGTGATTCAAGAATAAACACGAAAAATATGAAATACGAAGAACACAACGAATCACCTTTAACACTTGCACACGATTCTATTACTATCAACTAGCAAAACCGTCTAGTACAAGTGCTCACAAACAATCGCCTTCCTCTAGCTCTCTCTAGGAATTCTGTAACAATGAAGTTCAAACCCTAAAACAAGTTAAAAACTAGTTTATATACTAACTCAAGCCCAATTCCCTACATGGGCTCCCCTTGGGCCTGCTTGGCCCACATGGCCTAAAGCTTGGCCCAAGTGACCTATAAAGGTCCAAAACCTAATATAAACTAACCCGGTAAGGCCCAGTTCGAAACCATAACCTGTTATGTTAACTTGATGCGCCAGTCTCACACTTTAGGGCCTAACAATGCAGAAGATGAATGATATCCAGAATCATAACCCGGAGATTTGCTCTTTGAAGAATCACCAGAATTTTCAGCACTAAATGTCGTACTGATCATTGGTGCTTGTGTCTGATTATTCAGCAACAAACTTCTGCGATAATACAGATCGACATTCTGCTGATAACTTCAACTTGTCATCTTATTGTGTTTCTGTAACATTAGATCATGACTCTCAAGTTTTTCAATTAAACTGTCCAAAGTAATCTCATCAAACTTGGCATCATTTCTTAGAATTATCACAAATGTTTTCCAATCATCGATGTGCGGTAATGCCTCGATTAGCTTATCAATAATCTCTTCTCTGTCCTTATAAATCCCAAACCTCTCTAACTCAATTTTCAAATGATAAAATCTTTCGATCATTTGTCGGACTGTTTCCCCTTTCATGCATCCAAACAGATCAAACTCTTTTTTTAACAACGAGATTTTGTTTTTCTTGATATCCTTTCCTCCTTTGACTTTCACTTTCAATGCTTCCCACATTAATTTTGACGTTTCACCATGCTGAAGCAGGAAAAGAATATCCTCTCTAACAGATTGTTGAATCAAGGTAATCATTCTCAATTCACTACAGTGTTCATTTTTTATCATTGTCTGAAAATTGTTTAGGTGTAAGTAATTTTGTCGGTTTCTCATATCCCATTGTTAACATGATCCAACTATCATAAGCATAAGCCTTCACCCAGTTTATAAATCTGCTGCTCCACCAATGATAATCTTCGATATTCATTAGTTTCGGTGGCTTTTGATGATTTCCGTAAACATTATCATAGTTCAAACTCGGAAATAACACTAGACGCAGTCTTTGTTACGGGTGTTTCTTCGGATGTGAATGCATTGTAAAATGTGTTGTAAAATTCTTCAGCCATGATTCCTGCAAACAATCAAACACTTGTTCAAACTTGAAAAACAATCAAATATAACTCTCGGTTCGTACGAATGTGAACTCGTGGGTTCATACGAAGCAGTACTAAAAAGATTACTTGGTTCGTATGAAAGATAACTGGGTTCGTACGAAGCTGTAGGTTCGTACTAACTCAATTCGTAATGAATAGCCACGTTTTCATTGTTTTTCAATGATTTGATTATGATTTTGTTCAAATTTTGATCTGAAACTTTGTAGGATTGATTAAAACTGGTTTTCACACGACATATTCAAAATTTAGCCAAACTTAACCGTGGAAACTTCGTAGATCTGAAATTTATGTTCAAAAAGAATATGTAGAAGATGAGTAGAAGAAGATGTAAGTAGAAGAAGATGAAATCAGCTCTGATGAAGATGAATCAGCTTGAATTTTCGTGTCTTCAATCCGTGCAAACAATCACCCGCTCTGATACCACTTGAGGATTCACTCAGAGGATCGATTCCTTGACCGATGAATGCGATGAACACGTATCTTGTGCGGAATCCAAGTACGTGTGTAGATTAGACACAAGGAAGTAATTAATTGTTGATTTCTATTGATATTTTGACAGGTACAAAGCCACGACATCAAACGACAAGAGTTTCCCTCTCAAATCACAAAGATATCAAATGAACAAGACCTACAACTCTATATATAGGCAACAGTGCCTTTGTACAAAGCTGATGATCTCCCTTCGTATGAAGCTGCCTCCGTATGAGGGTGCATGTTGCTCCCTTTGTACGAAGCTGCTCCAATACATAGGAACTTTATGTTTTGCACATTTCAGCACCAGTCTTGTCTCATCTGATTAAGCTACGATACGTGATTGACGGAAGTGATAGACATACTGCATTCATAATCGGAGACAAAACTCCGTCTAATCCACCGGATCCTGGACTCTCAATCTGTGAGTGCATTATGTCTATTGACTCCGTCAATCATATCTATAAATGTCAATGTGTAGTGTCATAGGAGATTGTATAGGAATACGTTAGGAGAGTCATGTTTGAAATGTAAAGAGCCTCTCGCACGAAAAGGCCTTTTATGCGAAATGACTCTGTCGTCCCAAATGGTCTCTCACACATACATGTCTTGTCATCCCTAGATGTTCGGACGAGAGGAAATGCCTATAAATAGGGGGTCAGGTCTTGTCATTTGTAATCTTTGGTGGACTTGAGAGGGGAAACTCTGTCCATTTGGTTTCATGGTTCTGTACTTGAATATAATCAATGGAAACCGGTTTAATTAGATTGTTCTTGTGTTTGTCAACTTCATACATGGATTCCGCACATGCTATGAAGATTATCTTATTGGCCGGAGCATTCGGAGACCCGAAACGATCCTCACAAGTGGTATCAAAGCTTGGAGGCCGGTTTCAGTGACGGATCGCAGAAGATATCAACCGATTTAAGCAGATTTGAAGCTGATTTCATCCAATTTCACATCATATCTCTTGTACTTCTACTCTTTCTGCTAAAAACTTAAAATTGAACCTGAATTCATGGACAAATTTTGCTGAATTTTCAATATGTTGTGTGAAATCAGTTAAATTCAAACCATTGAAAGAACCAAACTTTAATTCGAACTAAATCATTGAAAAATGTCAAAAAAACGCAAGTTAATTTTTGAGCAACAAGAGCCTGTCATCCGTGAACACTCCCTCTCGCACGAAAAAATAAATCCTTTCGCACGAAAGGGTTATATACAAAACAGAATCTTTGAAAATTGAACTTCTCGCACGAAAGGCATATCCCTTTCGTGCGAAAGACACTGATTTGTTTGTGTTTGATCAAATTTGACTCTTCCGCACAAGAGGAACCCCTCTCGCATGAAAGAGTGTTAGTTTCATTTGTTTGAAAAACTTGTTTGACTGTTCAGGTACTTTACGTGTATTTCAAGGTGTTTACATTGGATTTAGAGTTTTATAATGCTTTTGCAACATTGCCTGACTGGGTGGTTCAGAGCTTGAAGTTAGAAACTGAACTTGGAACACAACAAAAACCACCTAGAATGATGAGTATAGATGAATTTAAAAGTTGGAAAGATTGATTTGGTAACTAGATTCAAGCATATCATATGGGATGTTGGTATTCAGTCATAATTGAATATGATGAACCAGTAGGGAAAGATGGTCAAAAGAAAACACTTATGCAATATGATGAAGAGGAAAGACTAAAATTCAAAATGAAAAGAAAATGATAAACCTTTTACAGCAATCAGTGAAAGATAATATTTTTTTCTTTATTGCAACACAACGGAACTGCTTACTCGATCTGGAATGCTTTCAAACGTAAATATGAAGGAAATGAACAAATGATGAAGAGCAAGAGAGCGTTAATGAAAAAGGAATTTGAAAAGTTTACAAGTCTGAAAGGAGAATCAATAAACATATTATTGAGAGATTCTGCCACTTGATAAAAGAATTGAAGTTGTTAGGAATTGAAAAAGATCGAGAAGAGTTGGTAGATCAGCTCATAGACGTGCTTCCGAATGAGAATGATTGGTCTACATATATAACAACCCTCCAAAATATTCCGACATCCTTAATATATTTAAAAAAAAATGTCCCTATATGTCCTAAAATATACCCAGTATGCGAAAACGGACCCCGAATACCTTTAATTTAATAAAATAAAAATAAAAACAATATTTAAAGGGCCGTCGCGGGGTGCGTAGCCCTCGGCTACCTTCTACGCGGGGCGCGACAGTTGGTCACCATGGCGACACTGAGCTGCCACGTGTCACCGTTCGTGTCGACCCTATAGTGCTGACCAGTCATAGCTAGCCCCTACCCCCCTATGTCGCGGGTCGCGAAGGACCCTTGTGGGGTCTACGCGGGCCGCGAGGAACTGGTCGACCAGCCCTATATAATGGGAGGTCAGGCCTTCAGTTTCAACTCGCACCACGAACAACTTTCTCTCTCAATTTTCTACAGTGTAAGCACTATAGCGGGAATAATACCTCCCTAAATAACGAAGTTCTACCCCGTTGTAAGTATCATAACCCCGGTTACGTATTAGATACGCTGCCCGATTGATCCAGGGTTCCGTAACGGCTGTCGTGGTTTTGCCCGACGTAGTCGTTGGAATGCCGTCTCAGGGAGGGTATTACTAATGTAAATATTGGGTTATTATACTAACACGTGTGCATTTGTGTATTTAATAGATAATCACCAGGAAACCTTAAAGGAAACCTAAGACAGCAATGTGAGTAATCTCCTTTTTGCAAATTGTTTTTACAAAACCTCACACAATTAATAATATATTAAACAATTATTGAGTATTTGTATTCTACAATTATCGTCGGTATGTTGGGGTTTTGTATACAAAATTTGTTACTACCTTGCGAGGAGTAATATGACCACAAGTCGGGTTGACAGTACCGTGGGTGGTAATTAAGTAGATGGAAACAAATGTAATTGCGCGACCGCCCTCAATACTGTACAATGGTTTTACTTAACTTGATTAAACTGAGATTCACTTACCAGTATTTCCCACTGACAAAATGTTTTTAAACGCGTTTCAGGTAACAAAATGTGAAAGCCAAATAGAAGCCAACTGGACAGCACTGAAGGTTTTTAAAAGTGGCTATAACGTTACCTAAAATAAAGAGATGTTTTTATTAAATAAAATAGGATTTATTCCTATGAAAATGTGTGTACTTAAAACTTAGGATTATTCCCACGTGTTTAATATTATGAAAGTGTGGTATTTTACTCTGATAAAATATTTCCTAACTACGGTCCTGATATGATTCCCCTGCCAAAATGATAAACACCTGGATACCACCGATACTGGCCGCGGCCGCCCGTTCCCGGATTATTAGGGGACGGGGGTTGCGACAGAAGGTGGTATCAGAGCTAAGCCACTGATTCAGCCACATAAGTGTTCTGCTGACACCAAGATATTATTCAAATTGTTAGGAAATAAATTACGGAAATACGTGCATATCTGTATTTTATTGTTGTGTGTTATTTGACTATTTGTTAGTTTACAGTATGAGCGATCAAGGACCCTCCGACGCTTATCGTCAGTTGTCCAGCTCACCTAGGAGCGAAGGCACCTCTTCACAGCCTGCCCTCTCAGGGTATTCAGCTGACAATGAAGATGGGATATTTGTGTTTAAGGCTCAGTCTGAAGAGCCATTCCCTCCTAAAAAGAGAGGATGGTTCAGTAGAGGAGCACATGAGCGTAGGAAGAGAATGAAAAAGTTACAACAGCAACGAGTGCTAGCAGCTGCTAAGAGAGAAACAGATGCTCACACCCAAGATATGGTTAATAGAAGTTTAGCAAATTTCCATATCTTAGCAACCACAACTGCCGAACCAAACCTGGAGCAACTCATAGCCCCTCAACCATTACCCTTGTTTCCCACACAGCCAATGGAGATTGAAAACAACCCCGAAAACCAAATCCAAATGCATGATTTTAACCCAGAAGAGATACCGAGGATACCAGCACCCAATCCCTTAGACCCAGACTACGACCCGTGGTTTGATGATCATAGGGATTATGTGCAACGCTACCACCTAACAGATGAACCCATGCCAAACCTAGCAGCTTACCCAGGCCTGGACCCTCTAGATCCCTACTATGATAATGATGAATACATTAGGGAAATCCTAGAGAATCCATACCCTCAGGAAGAAACCATGCCACAGTACCCAGATCAAGTACCAACACCTGCACCCCCAATGAGTGCAGAAAATGTGCAAGAGCTCCGAACTTTCAGAGAAGAGATTTTAGAAAGTAGTGACAGGATGAGGCAGATCGGAGAACGACTCGTCTGGAAGTACGACGAGCGTAATATGGAGTTCTGGATGAACCCATATTAGTGATGGTGATAATAATAATATAATAATAAATATATATAATATATGTTGTAGTATAGACCACCTCGTGGTTAGTGACGCATATTAGTATTGTAATTTTAATTTCCAGTATCGGTTTGTATTAGATGCATACTATAAGAAAGAGTAAGTCGCAATGTTCGACGTTTTTGATCAATATGTGTTATGTGATTGTTTGCCTTAAACATTATTTTGTGATATTAATAATTGGCAAATGTTTAAAATTCAGATGGACAACGAAATGAACCAGGAAAACCAGAATAATGATAACTAGAGTAACAATAACCCGTATAACGATAACCCGAACAACAACAATAATGAAACCAAGTGGATAACAGTTCCATCCAACACATAGTGGCACAAGGAATACTAGATGCAATGCCATATATTATCAAAACAGTTAAGGAAACAGATAATAAAAGTAAACGTGATAGTAAACGGCCCACTGAACCTGAACACAACGTAAACAATGGACCCATACTTCAAGCGCCCATTCCCAAAAGAAGAAGAACCATGTCTCATGGTTGTTCTTATAAAGAATTCTGGTCTTGTAAACCAATGGAATTCTCGGGTAATGAAGGGGCCGTTGCAGCTCTACGTTGGATAGAAAAGACTGAGGCAGTCTTGAAAATAAGCAAGTGTGCGAAAGAGGATAAGATAATGTTTGCCTCCAATCTGTTTAAGAATTCAGCATTAGAATGGTGGAAAACTATCCTCCAGTCTAGGGGAAGTGATAGGGTTTACAATATGGAATGGAAGGAATTTAAGAATATGGTAGAAAGAAAATTCTGCCCTCCCAATGAAAAGGAACAGATAGCAAATAAGTCCCTAAACCTTAGGATGACTGGAGTGGATAGTAAGGGGTACACTACATTATTCTTTGAATATGCTAGGATAGTGCCAACCCTTGCATCACCTGAACCAGTATTAATCTCCCGTTATATCTGGGGATTAATCAGTGAAATTAGGCATGTAGTCAAGGCAGCTAGACCTCAAACCATAGAAGAAGCTGTAGAACTAGCAAATACCTTGACTGATGAATTAGTGCGTACACGAGAAGAGGACCAAAGGAGGAACCTAGCTCAAAGGCTTACCCAAGAATTTCGTTATGGAAATTCCAACTGTGGGAGAAATGTAGGCTCTACCTCTGCACCTTACTGCAAGGCCTGCAAGAAAAAGCATTCAGGAAAATGCTCTACCTACTGCAATTTCTGCAAGATACCAGGGCACAAGGAAGAAGATTGCAGGAGGAAACCTAATAATGGAATATGCTTCAACTGTGGAGAAAAAGGTCACATCAAGCCAAATTGTCCGAAACTAGCTCCAGCCCCGAACACCAAGAATACTAAAAATGCGAGAGCATTTGTTCTGACTGCGGAAGAAGCTAAGATGATCCCGGATGTGATCGCCGGTACGTTTTTAGTTAATGATGTTTTTGCTAAAGTATTATATGACTCTGGTGCAAACCAAAGTTTTATTAATACTTCATTTTTCAAACTTCTCAATCGAACATTAACTAAACTTCCACAAGAATGTCTAGTAGAGACAGCAAATGGGGAAACCATTAAGATTTCTGAAATCTTGCAGGAAGCAAGAATAGAATTTCTAAATCAAAAATTTATTGCAAACCTTTATCCAATGAATCTGGCAGGATTTGATGTTGTATTAGGAATGGATTGGTTAATAGCCAATAAAGCCAGTATTTTATGTGATCAAAAGTCAATCCAAGTAAATTCACCAAAGGGTGAAAAGATCACAATTAAAGGAGATAAGCCCTCTAGATCCACAAAATTCATCTCTATGATGAAGACAGCTAGTTATATAAGAAAAGGATCATTAGTGTATTTGATTTCCATAATCACTAACACTAAAGAAAAAGAACTGAAAGATATTCCAGTAGTATCTCAGTTTCCAGATGTGTTTCCAGAAGAATTGTCAGGACTACCGCCAGATAGAGAAGTTGAATTCAGAATCCATCTGCTACCAGGGACAACACCTATTACCAAAGCACCTTACCGTTTGGCACCAGCAGAAATGCAGGAATTAAAGAAACAATTGGACAAATTGTTGGAAAAAGGATTCATACAGCCAAGCTCATCGCCATGGGGAGCACCGATCCTATTCGTCAAAAAGAAGGACGGATCAATGCGTATGTGCATTGACTACCGTAAATTGAACAAGGTCACGATTAAGAATCGGTATCCATTACCGAGAATCGATGATCTGTTTGATCAATTGCAAGGAGCTCGATTTTTCTCGAAAATCGATTTACGATCAGGATATCATCAATTAAAGGTACAGGAAGAGGACATTCCTAAGACCGCTTTTAGAATAAGGTATGGCCATTATGAATTTACCGTCATGCCATTTGGTTTAACCAATGCCCCAGCTGCATTTATGGACATGATGAACCGAGTATGTAAGCCATATTTGGATAAATTCATAAGTGTCTTTATAGATGATATTCTTATTTATTCTAAGAGTAAGGAGGAACATGCAAAGCATTTGCATGCACTTATAAGTTTATTAAGGAAAGAAAAGCTTTATGCAAAGTTTTCAAAGTATGAATTTTGGTTAGAACAGGTACAGTTTCTTGGACATCTAGTTAATCATGAAGGAATTCATATGGATCCCACAAAGATCGAGGCGATTACCAAATGTAAAACCCCTGAGTCACCAACCGAGATTAGAAGTTTCTTAGGATTGGCCGGTTATTATAGAAGATTTATTCGAGATTTTTCTAGAATAGCCATTCCCTTAACTAAGCTAACCTGTAAATCTGTTAAGTTTGAATGGGAACCAAAACAAGAAGAAGCCTTTAGAATTCTTAAGCAAAGATTGACCCATGCACCCATACTAGCGTTACCAGAAGGAACTGAAGACTTTGTAGTCTATTGTGACGCTTCTAAGTTAGGTTATGGATGTGTATTGATGCAACGTCAAAAAGTTATAGCCTATGCATTTATACAACTTAAGAATCATGAAGAGTATTATTCAACCTATAATCTAGAATTTGGATCTATAGTTTTTGCCCTTAAAATTTGGAGACATTACCTATACGGTAGTAAGTTTACCATTTTCACCGACCATAAAAGTTTAAGGTATGTTTTTGGGCAAAAGGAATTGAATATGAGACAAAGATGCTGGATGGAGATACTTAGTGATTATAATTGTAATATCCAGTACCATGCATGAAAGGCAAACGTAGTAGCTGATGCTTTAAGTCGAAAGTATCATGAAAAGCCAAAAAGAGTACGTTCTCTTAAATTAAATCTACAAGTAGATTTAAATGAACAAATTAGAAAGGCACAAGGATCAGTAATCAAGGATGATACTGAAAAGCTAAAAGGAATGATTAAAGAATTAGAACAAGGAACAGATGGAATTTGGAGATTCCATAAGAAAAGAATGTGGATACCTAAATTAGGAAACCTACGTCACCGTATATTAGAAGAAGCCCATAGGTCTAAGTATGCGATGCATCCTGGAAGTGATAAGATGTATCAGGACTTAAGAAAGAATTTCTGGTGGATCGGAATGAAAAAGGATATAGCAGCATATGTTGCAAAATGTTTAACCTGTTCACAAGTTAAAGCTGAACATCAGAAACCCTCAGGATTGTTGCAACAGTTAGAAATGCCCGTATGGAAATGGGAATTGATAACAATGAATTTTGTTACTAAATTACCCAAAAAAAGAAAAGGTAATGATACAATCTGGGTGATTGTAGACAGGCTAACCAAGTCAGCTCATTTCCTACCAATGAAGGAAACTTTCAGTATGGAACAATTAGCTAAGTTATATGTAAATGAAATAGTTTCATTACATGGAATTCCTTTATCAATTGTTTTTGACAGAGATAGCCGTTTTTACCTCTCATTTTTGGACAAATTTCCAAAAAGCAATGGGAACCAAGTTGAATATAAGTACCGCTTATCATCCCCAAACGGACGGACAAAGTGAAAGGACAATTCAGACAATGGAAGACATGCTTAGAGCTTGTGTCATTGATTTCGGAGGTAATTGGGACGATCACTTACCATTGATAGAATTTTCTTATAATAACAGTTATCACACAAGTATCAATGCTGCACCATTCGAAGCACTTTATGGACGAAAGTGCCGAACGCCAGTCTGTTGGGCAGAAATTGGAGAAAAACAACTATCTGGACCTGAGATAGTACAAGAAATGATGTGTGCAAAATGCAACATATAAATTACATCAAATGTGGCATAAAACTACCCCTTTTTTTAGTACTAATGTTGGAAAAAGTGTGTTTTTGTCTTCCTTTTGTATTTTCAGGGTTAAAAAAGCTTAAATGAACAAAAAAAGCAAAAATGCAGCTAAATCTAACAATAATACAAGAAAAGGAATAAACATGGCATGCCTGACCCCTCGACAGCATCTCCCCAAGCAAGAACAAGAGAACAGAAGGCTGAACACGCCCCGTGCTCAATGAGCACGGGGGCGTGCCCAAGTGTCTGCAGAAAAGACAAAGTTGTAGAAGCTTCTATCACCCACCACGGGGGCGTGCCCAGCGGACACGGGGCCATGGTCAATGCTAAGATTTGCAGAATCTAGTCAAATCTTGATAGTATAGATACGCTTCTTCACACGGGGTCGTGCCCAGCGGACACGGGGGCGTGGTCAACTAATGTAGACAAACTGCATTTAATGAAGAAAGAGAAAATGGGTGGACACGGGGCCGTGTCCGGGCTTCTGTGCAGGCTATAAATAGGGGTGCTTGGCTCACTTGCAAACCATCCCTTGGCAAACCACCTCTCTCACACTTTACACACCCACCACCACCATCACAACCCACATCCACCACCATCATCCATCATAGAGTGTGTGAGTAATCTCGGGATCCAAGATTGATCGTAAGAGTTCTTGACAATCAAAGGACATGTTTGCCTAAGTCTCTTACATCACTTGGTGAAGACAAGTATCTAGTGTAATACTTTTTATTTTTAATCTTTTCGCACTTTTTATTTGGTTATGTATTAATGACTTTAATAACTAGTTTCTTATGTTGAAGGTGAATCTTCCTTCTCATTTGTCCGTGGTGTCTTGGCATTATTTTACTGTCTATATAAAATAAAAGATTTTCACCATTCATATCTCCACTATCTATATGGAGATATGTTGGCTACCTGGTCGGGGGTTAAGGGAATGGTTTGGTAAGAGTCTTGCCTTGTTCAGTGTATAGATCCTGCAAGGACCTGGGTCAAGTTTAGTAGGACCTCCTTCAATACCCACTGGTATTGGATGGCGGGGGTCCGAACTTGATCCCCTCATATGTAAGCTACTATTAAAACTTTAACCCGGCTACTTAGGATTGTATCCCTGCTGACTCAAACTACTTAGCCTAGGGTAACGTCACCTTCAAAAGATGGGCCTATCACAATATGCATTAATAACTTAATTAATTATCTTTCAATAATCCAACCCTTTAGGATTGTATCCTTGCTGACTCAAACTACTGGGTTGAGGGTAACGTCACCTTCAAAAGAGGGGCCTACTACTATAACTAAGATAATCTCTTAAAAAGTGCAAAAGTGCGAAAATAATCAAAGGTTACACTAAATGCGAGTCAGATCCAAGTGATTCATCTTGTCTATCTGTTTTATTTTAATTTTTATTTTTCAGCATTTTAGTTTTTATTTTCTAGTTTAAAACCTTTTTCTAAACTTTTGATTTGATTAGACGTTGAGGATAAACCGGTACTAAAAGCTCTTCTGTCCTTGGACGACCTCGGTATCATACCAACACTATACTACGCTCACGATGGGTGCACTTGCCCATATGTGTGTTTGGTGTTAGTAAAATATTGTGTTTTATAAATTTAAAACTTGACTAAAGTGGAAAAAGGGCTAAAAATATACATTAAAAACTATACGACACCCACACGCATCAAGAAACAACAGAAAAATTCATTCAAGTCAAGGAACGACTGAAAGCAGCACGTGATCGACAAAAGAGTTATGCAGATAACAGACGAAAGCCATTGGAATTTCAGGTAGGAGACAAAGTGTTATTGAAAGTCTCTCCTTGGAAAGGAGTGGTAAGATTCATCAAAAGCGGAAAGCTAAGCCCTAGGTATGTTGGACCTTTCGAGATAATCAGAAGAATAAGACCTGTAGCCTATCAACTACAACTGCCAGAGGAAATGGCAGGAATACATGATGTATTTCATGTATGCAATCTCAAAAAGTGTTTAGCTGATGAATCACTGGTAGTACCTCTTATAGATATAGAGGTAAATGAACAACTAAAATTTGTAGAAAGACCTCTATAGATTGAAGACAGGAAAGTCAAGAACCTCAAACACAAGAGATTAGTTCTGGTCAAAGTGAAATGGGACTCGAAAAGAGGATCTGAGTATACTTGGGAGTTTGAATCAGAAATGCAATATTTAAAGGGCCGTCGCGGGGTGCGTAGCCCTCGGCTACCTCCTACGCGGGGCGCGACAGTTGGTCACCAGGGCGACACCCTGAGCTGCCACGTGTCACCGTTCGTGGCGACCCTATAGTGCTGACCAGTCATAGCTAGGCCCTACCCCCTATGTCGCGGGCCGCGAAGGACCCTTGTGTGGTCTATGCAGGCCGCGAGGAACTGGTCGACCAGCCCTATATAATGGGAGCTCAGGCCTTCAGTTTCAACTCGCACCACGAATAACTTTCTCTCTCAATTTTCTGTAGTGTAAGCACTATAGCGGGCATAATACCCCCCCTAAATAACGAAGTTCTGCCTCGTTGTAAGTATCATAACCCCGGTTACGTATTAGATACGCTGCCTGATTGATCCAGGGTTCTGTAACGGCTGTCGTGGTTCTGCCCGACGTAGTCGTTGGAATGCCGTCTCGGGGAGGGTATTACTAATGTAAATATTGGGTTATTATACTAACACGTGTGCATTTGTGTATTTAATAGATAATCACCAGGAAACCTTAAAGGAAACCTAAGACAGCAATGTGAGTAATCTCCTTTTTGCAAATTGTTTTTACAAAACCTCACACAATTAATAATATATTAAACAGTTATTGAGTATTTGTATTCTACAATTATCATCGGTATGTTGGGGTTTTGTATACAAAATTTGTTACTACCTTGCGAGGAGTAACATGACCACAAGTCGGGTTGACAGTACCGTGGGTGGTAATAAAGTAGATGGAAACAAATGTAATTGCACGACCGCCCTCAATACTGTACAATGGTTTTACTTAACTTGATTAAACTGAGATTCACTCACCATTATTTCCCACTGACAAAATGTTTTTAAACGTGTTTCAGGTAACAAAATGTGAAAGCCAAATAGAAGCTAGCTGGACAGCACTGAAGGCTTGGAAAAGTGGCTATAACGTTACCTAAAATAAAGAGATGTTTTTATTAAATAAAATAAGATTTATTCCTATGAAAATGTGTGTACTTAAAACTTAGGATTATTCCCACATGTTTAATATTATGAAAGTGTGGTATTTTACTCTGATAAAATATTTCCTAACTACGGTCCTGATGTGATTCCGCTGCCAAAATGATAAACACCTGGATACCACCGATACTGGCCGTTGCCGCCCGTTCCCGGGTTGTTAGGGGACGGGGGTTGCGACAACATATGTAATGATCATGAAAAATAGTCTAGAATACGAGACTATGAGCTTAAACAGGTTAATCAAAAAATTGGAATCACAAGAGTTAGAGCTGAGAAAAACAACAAAAATGCAGAATATACAACAAGATGTGGGTCTGTATTACAAGAGTGGTAGTTCATCAGAAATTCAGAGTCCAAAAATACAGACAACATATAATGCAGACAGCTCAAGGGGTTATCTAGATTTTCTTTAAATACTTCAAACGGCAGCGGGTTTACAACATTCTCAAGTTATGATTCAAATTCGTCTACTCCTGGTTCAAAATCATCACATGGCTCGAATTCATATTCGAATCCTCAGTGAAACAACACATGGGGTTCTAGCTTTGGTTCTTGAGTCATATGATACTCTGATTGCTGGAAGAATCGGAAATTGTAATATGACAAAAGAGGACTATGATCAGATTGTAAGTCCCAAAAACGGATCTAACAATGATATCAAACAAACACCAAGGATGGGCGAAATCCAAACTTGGTGTGATTCAAGAAAAACACGAAAACATAAGAAATCACTTTCAAACTTGCACACGATTCTATTACTATTGACTAGCAAAACCATCTGGTACAAGTTGACAAAAACACCAAAACGCCTCTCCCTCTCTCTAACTAGATATTGTGTAACTTGGAGGCACAAACCCTAGTTTGTGAAACAAACTAGTTTATATACCTGGGAAAGCCCAAACCCCACATAGGCTCCCCTTGGGCCTGTCTGGCCCACATGGCCTTAGACAAGGCCTAATCACCTATTAATGGCCCAAAACCTAATATAAATGTGTTTGATAAAGACAAGCGTAAACCTACTCAGTTATATGGCCTTACAATATCCCCCTAGGTTTATGTTGTCTTTATCAAACTGTTGTCTATCTCATGTCTCTGTGGGAAGATGCTTCATCTTTTCATCTTCAAACTTGGGCTCTTTGTTCTTCTTAATCGTGATCAGCTTTGCTTGAAAGTCTTGATGAAAAGAATGTAAGAGGAGGATTATCCGCAACCCTTTTCTTTGTCAATGTCTTCTCTTTAAAGCAGGTTCACAGGTACTTCTTCAAACGTACTATCACTGTCAGATGAAGACTTATATCTGGTTCTTCTGACTCCGGCACATCTTGTTGATGTGATACTTCATGCTATGTTAGCAGCCAACAACATCTCAATCTTCAACAACCCCTGTTTCTTGATTTAAATCAATTTATGCACATGCTCAGAAATTCATAAGCAACATTTCTAAACAACAGAGGGAAATATCACATGTACACTTGGTACATCCAAGTATTTGTACTCGGATTTCACAATTCAAAATTCTTTTAACTTATGGTGATCAATCAAATCTTCAAGAACGGTTAAAATTTCTAATAAAACAAATAAACACTCTATTTTGGATTTTTGATTTTAGAAAACTAAAACAATATTTTTGAATTTTTATTTTTAAAATCTAACAATATAAACTAAAACACAAATAAACAAAGAAACTAATATACAATTACAATTGCAATGGGATCAAATCACAGTGTTTCGGGCCAGACTACACTCATCAACACTGATTTACTTTGGTTGATCTGAGCGATTGCTAGTATATTTGTCCACTTAAACTCATTCCTTAGGCCTTTTTCAAATAACTGTCTGAAACTGATTTTCTCATGTTTTCAATTTAATTAATATGAACACTTAATTCAATCACAATCAAATCCTAGAATTTTAATCAGAACATGCTATCATACATGTAGTTTCCCTACCACATATTTCACAAGCCCGTTCTAGGATTCTGAAACCTTGACTGGGACTGGGTTGAGAAAAGAACAGAATAGATCATGTGCAGAGATGGATGTAATGCACAGATCAAATGAGTTTTCTCTGTTTGATATAGGTTTTTCGGGTTTCTTTTGGGCACTAGAGGACCTCTTTCGGGTGTAATTGATCTATCGCGCAACAACGTACAACTAGGTCTTTGCTTACGCAAAACAGAAGCTGACGTTGCCTAGCACCTCCAGGTCTTTGCTCATGCAAAACAGAGGAGATACACGAGTTGGTCAGAAAAGATTTCAGAACTAGAACAAAATTGTGTGTACCAAGATGTCACACACGCATTCAAATAGCCATGTCCTAATTCCAAGTGACGTTCTTTCCTGAGGTCATAGAATAATTTAGTGTTCTGCACAGAACCAGTCAAAGTGTCCAGCCATCAGGATAAAGCCTACCAACATATCGCTCTAGTGTCAAACCATCTCAATATTGGTCTTACATGAGTCAACCTTAATCCACATAGTGAAAATTTATTTCATTTCCCGTGTATGCAACAATTCTTTTTGAATTTTCTGTTTTTCGAATGTTTTTTTTTTATTTTCTCATTTTCTGCCTCTAATATTTACAGATATCTCTCTAAGATATCCCCCTAAATTTGTGCATAAATCTTATGCGCAAATTTACCTTATTAAGAGAATGTATGTACAAAGAGAGATACAAAAGAAAGTGAAAATATTTTTGTTTTTTTTGCCTAACCGTTCCGTCATTAGATTTAAGACTAATCAAAATCAAAATTAGAACATGAAATTTAAATTGTACCTTTCCGCTGATCCTGTTTTACTTACTTCTCTTATCTCCTCAAGAAGAAACATATCAACTGTAAATGAATATACCTTTTTGCAACAGTGAGATGTTACCCTTTATATCTTTTGAACAACTGCTATCAACATCCAAAGATTGTCAACATATCCTCCTTGGTTGTCCCTGAAAAGTAAGGAGACCAGTAAGACATTGGTACCTAAGCCATCGTGGTCCTGGGTATTCCTGAAGCATCAACATAAGACACTTCCAGCAAGCACATGTCCCCTTTTATTTCAGGGATTGGTGATGTAGCTGCTTTAGGTTTTGCTTTCCAAACTTGTTTAGGCTTTTCTAATTTCTTGGCTGCCTTGGGCAAAATAGTTTGCTTTTCAACCTTATTGTTTTTCAAAACTTGTTTAGGTTTCAAAGCTTGCTTTCTTTTAGCTTTGGCAACATTCCAATCCCCATTAGATGGTTTAACCTTAGGATGCTTATTCATCATTGCCTTAGGTTTTTCATCCTTCATTGGCTTAGAATAAGATCTATCCCTTGATGTAACCTTCTTATCTTGTGTATAGTATGGCACATAGGGACGATGTGTGCAATTCCTTGCAATGTGACCGGGTATGCCGCAGTTGTAGGATGTTTGTTTCTTCACATAATGAGCATATCCCGATCCATTCGATCCAACTGATGATGAGTTTGAGTTATAAAATTTGTTGGCAGCCTGTTCAACCTTTCTGCTCTGCTTCATATGTTTTTGTTTACAACAGTTAGTACATTCACTAGATTTAGCATTTTCATTTCTAACCGCTGGCTTTGGAGGCACATATTTATTTGAAGGGCTTCTCAAAGCTTGCTCAGAAACAACCTTTCTCACAAATGGAGGAGCATCAACAGACAAATTTGATGTTTTTGAACAAACATCGTCAGTCTTTTGGCAAACAACATCACCCCCTCAACCCAATCCTCTACTTTTACCTCATCTGCACATGAAGTAGAAGCATCAGTAACATTCACACAATTAAGCTGGCCTTGTTGTTTCAATTTCAGATGTTGTGGGCTCAGTCACTGTTTCACTGCTTGATTCAGCTGAACCACTTGAGTTACATTCCTTTTGTAGTGGCTCTGCTGAATCCTCTGTTGCTGAGTTAGCTGCTTCAGAAGACTCACAGCTGGATTCACTAGATTCAACTGATTCCAATTTCTCAGAATCAGCTGCTTCAGGTGATTCATACTTGGAGTTAGATGGTGCAGCTGGCTCAGTTGGTTCATTCGCCAAGTATTCATTTTTCTCAAAACTCAATGTCTCTGTTTGCTTAGAGACATCATCTAATTTAACAACGACAGGTGCAGACGCTGGTTCGTTTGTCTTTGTTTCTTTCCTTTTAGGTTTTGATATTTTAACTTTTGTGAGTTTTACTGGCTTAGCCTTGACATCACTTGGTTTTCCATACTCTATGTCAGGCAAATTGGTTATCTCCTCATCAGTCATAGGAATAGAGGTGTAATTGTGATTGTATAGTGGAGGTATGCATACGAATCCCAATCCCTTATTTCTCACTTCCTTTTTACTGTATTTTAACTGTTGGTTAATCATTTTTTCAACTTTCTCACTTGACACATCAAACTTTTTAAAGTTAAATATGTGTTTTCAAAGGTTGATTTTAGGTTATCAAGTTTAACAGTTAATTTTTCAGATAGTTCCTTAAAGTGGAGATGCCTACATCGCTCCTGACTCAGATCATATTGCAACTTTCAGATATCACGCTTTTGCGCCTCCACCATATCCTTATATCCGTTAATTTTCTTTTTAATATGATATTCATCAGATTTGGATATTTGAAGTTGCATAACGAGTGAGTCGGCCTGCTCTTTAAAACCACGAAGTTTTTCCCTACATGCACTAGTACAGCAAATATTATCTACACATACCTTAGTAGGAGTAGGAGTGCATTCATTAATCTGAAAACCTGCACCGCAACCTGATTCTGAATTCGGCGATGAATCAGCAGAAGTGGGCGAGCAAACCACAACAGGTAGTGGAGCAGCAGGAACAGCAGGAGTAGAGAAGCATGGTGCAGCAGACGTGTTGTATTGAGCTTTCTGCTTGCCAGCCATATCATATGATTTGATGAGTGAGATTAGCTCATCCGGCTTCATTCTGTAACAGTAATAGTTGGTTGTCAACACTATCTGATTAACATTGCTAAACCAACTATCGTTTGCCTGATCTGGAATCCTTTGTATAGCATCTAAAAGCTTCTTGTTGCTCCAATACGCAGACACCACAATTTCTGCCATCTTCATTTCTGAGAGCAGTTCAGTAAATCGGCTAATCAGCGCTTCTATAGATTCACCAGGGAAGTATCTGAAACTGGCTAGTTTCTACTCGAACACTTCTTTCTGAGAAGACATTTCTAAGATGTGATCCCCCATAAATTTCTTTGCCCACACTCGCACACTATATTTGGGTTGCATACACTGAATTCGTACACTTCTCAGTTGGGCCACACACTTTGTTGGACTTCAAACCAAGTGATGCCGAACAGAAGGCCGCATACTAGTATTAGAACCACACACTTCCTTGCTGGAACGCACACTTAATCAGTCCACAATCCAATTAATAGACCGCACACTGCTCAATCAAACCGTACACTAGTCCGCACACTTGCTCAAATCGCACAGCACAAGTCGCACACTCGAAAACCTGTCAAAAATCTTTTTACCAAACAATAACAAACCCCCCCTTTTTTTTAAATTTTAATAAACCTTATATATATATATATAACTTTTAAAAATATAGAATAATATTATTAAAAGAAACTATTATTATTATTATTTAATTAAATTAAAAAGAAGAAACCCTAAAATTCACGTCCAGCTACTGTGATGTTCCGTTTCTTCTTCTTCATTAATAACTGAACCAAACCCTAATCTTGAATCTCAGCCGCCAAATGTTCTATTGCAGACAGTGAAAGATGAATGATGACGATGAATGATGTGCGAAAAGAATGACGGTGATCAGTGATGAACGGAGAAGATGAGCGGAGTTGAGTCGGGTTATGTCGGAGGTGAACAGTGGTCGCCGGAGAAGATGACCGGAGACGTAGGTGATGATCGGTACAGGTTAAACAGTGATGATGACGAAGGTTGGTTGATGATGAACGATGAAACAGAGAATCTTTGATGATGGTGTCAGCCGGAGTGAAACGAGAAAGATGACTGGTGAGGATGAAGAAAGGGTGATTTAGTGTGCGGGGTTGTGTGCGGGATGGTGTGCGGGGTGGTGTGCGGGGTGGTGTGCGGGATGGTGTGCGGGGTGGTGTAGGGGATGGTGTGTGGGGTGGCGTACGAGATGGTTGTCGGAGGTGATGATGTGAAGACGGTGGTTGTTAATGGTGGATATATGGAGGTGAGTGGTGTGTTATCGAGTTAACTTGACGATGTTTGAACTGCGTCTGAAGGGGTATGGTCCCAAAAACATGCGCCGACCAATCAGGTTGCGTGCGGGACCATACTCCTACTATACTAATCTGGAAACTTTCCCAACCTCGCGCCGACCAATTAGGTGCAACCTAGGCCGCGCACGAGGTCTGGGTAAATACAAGACCAGATTTCACACTTAGCTCCTTGGATGAAAACCCTCACTTCTTGGACCTTGCGCCGGCTACATGGTTATCCCCAGTGGTCGCACGAAGGACAGAAGCGCAGGTGGTCCTAGGACAAGTACGAAAGGTACAAGTGGCAGAGCAACGAACCAATGAGCGTCCAACAGGCTGTATCTGATCGTGCTCCATGATTAGCAATCGTACAGGAGATAAGAAGGTACATAAGGACGCATACGTGGCACCAATCCGTGTGCACCGATATCTGATCCATGATCTCCACTAAGCCGCTGATGACAGACGAGACAACAAGGACAACGGTCTAGCCACGTGGATCCATCCAACGTGCGCCAACTTCCACCTCGCCCAGAAGCACTACCTGTCGTTACAGAGGGAACAAACGGATATTCCATGTTGTCGACTCCAGGCCCAAGGCCCATCAATCCATCTCCTTCCACACCACTCTGGCTATAAATAGGAGCCTTCACCTCCAAGTTTAACCATTCTGTTCCTTGCTCTCTCACTTTTAATCACACACTTATTTCCTCAAAGCATATACTTATTCTCACGCTGGAGAGTGGTTACGAGGAGAACCCTCTAATTCCCCTCCTCGTAACGAGCTTGACGGGGTGTTTAGTGTTTTGCAGTATCATTATCACCACAGCTTGGAAAAGACAAATAAGATTAACCTTATTTGTCTAGGCACATACCACAAACTAATCACCAGATTAGTTTGGTGTTTCTTCATTGGCGCCCACCGATTTTTTACAATCACCTTCATCTTCTTATTCTGAGCTGTCCTTTTCTCTCGATCAATGGCTGATTAGGGAATCCCTTTTCCACCTTTCGGTACACGCTCTCAAGTAGGCCTGACAGAGGACATCTCGCACGTCCAAAACCTACCTACTGACGAGTTCACTGAGGGGAAGCTACAAACGTTGGGGCCATCCGCGCAAGTGGTGTTCGCACCACACAAACGGTAACCCCAACAAGTCATGGCGCTGGCCCATCAACTCCAGCACCATCAAGTGTATCCGCGCTGCTGGCCCGTCATCTACACGCAGTTGAGTGCACATCAAACAATCCTTCAAGCGTAGATGGAACCATCTCTTGTGGCAACCCCTGCACCCAGGCAGGGAACGTATCATACACCTCCTCAAGAGCATGTACAAAGGCAACAACATGACAGACCCGCATCACAAAAGAGACAAAGTGCGCAGGATACGCACGCCACTTACGATGAAATTGATAGTTATTATGAAACTCATTCTCATGTGCAACAAAGACGTCCATTGAGCAGCCGGATGGGGTCGCGCAACTTCAACGACGAATGGGAGAAAAACACTGATGAGAATGATTCCACGTACCGTCAAGAAGAAAGCTCTTCAGTTTTCAATTGTCAACAGAAGAATCATGAATCATACAAGCCAAGGCCGGGCATCACGTACAACGAAGCGGCAGAGCATGACTTCAGCCTCGTTTATAGGCCATTGGCAACATCTGAGCATTCTAAATTCATCCGGAGCATCGCTTTGGCTCTGCTGGAGAAAGCAAACCTTCCACAAACTATGGGTAGGTTTAACGGGCTAACTGATCCGGATGACCATATTCAGCTTTTTACAAGTGTTGGCGTAGTAGGCGGATGGACCATGCCTATGTGGTGCCATCTTTTTGTTCAAACACTCACAGGAGCGGCTCGTGCGTGGTTTGACAGCCTCCCCACAGGAAGAATCAAATCATGGATTGATTTCCAAGAACAGTTCCTGGCCCACTTCAGCCAACAAAGGCGATACAAGCGCGATACATCTGAAGTCATGAATATTTGGCGACGTGAGAACGAAGGTTTGGAAGATTTTATCACTCGCTTCAACAAGGAGTGTTTAGAGATTGGTGGCGTGAGCGAAGATCTGATGCGCGCCCACTTCAAGAAGGCAATCTGTTATGATAGTCTAATCCGGGCTATCACAGCCAGAGACGGCATGCCCAAAGAGTGGGATAAACTGATGGCAGCAGCCAAGGTGGTCGCGCAAACGGAGGAATCACTAACTGGAGGCAAGTCCAGTTATTATCCTGATGACCACTATTCAAGAGTCAACGCGTACGAGTCAAACATGCGCAACAAGAAGAAAAAAACTCTGGCTGGAAGTCGAACCAGTCCAGCGGTTATGAAGAAAAGCCTAGATACAAGGAGGACACGCGCGCCACGATTGACATAATCGGATACCGCAAGGCGGTAAATAATGAGAACAGGGAGAAACACTGGACTCCGTTGAATAAGACACCTAAAGAGGTTCTTATGACAGAGAACCATGATTTCAAAGCTCCCAAACCCATGTCGAACAAGAAGGGTTAAGACCTAATCTGTATTATGATTTCCATAAAGATACGGGTCATTTGATAGACGATTGTATCAGTTTGCGCCAGGAGATAGAAAAGGCCCTCAAGAGCGGTAAGCTTGGGCACTTAGTGAAGAATGTGCGCAAAGATACGTGCCAGATACAGAGGAACGATGATGGGAGTCAGAAGAAAGTCTGTCGTTCAGAGACACACATGGTCGACGGACCAAGAAGAAGCGCGAAAAGCAAGGGCAGGTGCCCATTTAAACCATCATGGTAAGAACAGCAAGTAATTTTCCCGGTGGTGCACGGGGGGCGCGTGCCACACGCTTTGTCTTCATCACCGGCATCATTGGCCACTACGAGACGGACTATGTCTTCATCGACCCCGAGAGAATAGCTGACATTATCTACAGTGGATTACCCGTTGTCCGATTTTTGTAACGAAATGGTATTCCCTCTAGGCCAGATCAGCTTCCCAGTCATGTTATCTAATGGGAAACATTCAAGAACAACCGATGTGAACTTCATGGTTATGTCGGCCAAGTCAAGGCACAATGTCTTGATCGGTAGAGAAACCCAAGGTCAAATGAGCATGGTAACATCCACCCCACACTCAGCAATCGGTTTCCTGACGGAAACAGGGGTGGCAATTTTCTACACAAAGAAAGAAGTCATGGCAGCTGATGAAGCTCGACCGGCAAAGGCCAGCAAGGTTACACCTCCAATGGAACTAGAGAAGTGGGTCTAAAATCCCAAGTACCCAGAGCAAACGGTGACCATCGGTCACACGATATCTCCAAACATCAGATCATTTTTAAGGCAACTGCTCTTCAGGAATATGGATATATTTGCCTGGACACCATCAGACATGACCGGTGTCCCGCGCGACATCATTGAGCATTGCTTAAATACTTTCCCATCGGTTAACGAAAGCGCAGGCTTGGGACCAAGGCAATGAACGAGCAAGTCTGCGAGTTGTTGAATGCCGGTATCCTGCGTGAAGTGCGCTTTCAGACCTGGGTCACAAACCCAGTTATGGTCGAGAAGTCTACTGGAGGGTGGCTCATGTGCGTCGATTATAAAGATCTTAATAAAGCATGCCCAAAAGATTGTTATCCCCTGCTCGAAATAAACAAGAAAATAGACTCTCTCGTGCCATTTCGCTGGAAGTGTTTCTTGGATTGCTACAAGGGCTACCATTAAGTCCAGATGGCCTTAGAAGACGAAGATAAAACAGCTTTTCGCACAGAAATCGGTATCTTTTGCTACACCAAGATCCCCTTCGGGCTTCGCAATGCCGGTGCAACATACCAGCGGCTGATGGACAAGACCTTTGGCGATGATATCGGAAAACACGTCAAAGTGTACATTGATGACTTGGTGATTAAAAGCCCCGAGGAGGATCAGATGCTGAAAGACATCGAGAAAACCTTCGACACCCTGCGAAGCGTAAACATGAAGCTCAACCCGAGCAAATGTTCTTTTGGGATGGAAGAAGGCAAATTTATGGGGTTCATGGTCACCAAAGGTGGTTTCAAAGTCAACCCAGAGAAGGTTCAAGCTATAGAAAGGATGCCATCTCCGCGCACCATCAAGGAGACCTGGATCGCAAGCCCAGTTATTGTCGAGAAGTCTACTGGAGGGTGGCGCATGTGCGTCGATTATAAAGATCTTAATAAAGCATGCCCAAAAGATTGTTATTCCCTGCCCGAAATTTAAGACCAATAAATCGGCTCTTTGGGTGAAGATGATTAATGCTATTTATTCTAAAAATAATGTGTTCCTCTCTTCCCCCCTCAACAAAAGTTATCTTGGTTTATGGAAGGATATTGTTATGGTTGACAAAGAATTTTCCACTTTCAGTCTTTCTCTTAAGTTATACTTGAAAGGCGTGGTTAGTTCGGGTCAAAATATATACTTCTGGATTGATAATTGGTCGGAGATTAGGTGATGCGGGCCCAAGTGTGGAGGAGCGGGCCATTTTGTATTTGGAGGCCCAAGATCGCGTAACAAAAGGGGCTTCACTAAAATGGCTCTAACTTGGGCTACGGGGGTCCGTTTTGGGCGAGTGACCAGGCGAAACGAACGTGAGAACGAGCTCCATCTTGCTGCAAACGCCTATGGCAGTTTGGGTCATCGTCCGGGCCAAAAAACGCTTATTTCTATTAGTTATTTGCATTTTTATGTTTTTTAAGTGTTTTGGGCATTTCGTTTTTGGGCTTGTGTTTGGCCCGTTGACTTTTTTTAGGCCCGTTTCAAATTTCGGTTTCTATTTATATGTCCCTCTAGTAATATGAAAAAGAGACTTGAATTTTGACATAACTCATTTTTCACTCCAAATTCCGTGCCTTTTGGGTGGAATCTTGGGGGTTGGGGAAGAACTACACGGGTATTCTTCGAATAAACGTGTTTGATCTTCATTTCTGTATCACGTGCTACATCGGTTGGTATCAGAGCCGAATTCCTGGCTCAAAATGCCTCCGAGGAGAAACAACAACAGGCCTCTCGATGAAGTTTATGAACGGGAATTGGAGCAGCGACTCATGGCGAGAGTGGATCAATGGTTGGATCAAGTGGTCGATCAGTTAACTGACCGGATGGCCGACTTGGTCAATCGTAGGAGGCAGAGACCCAATGACGGGTATGGTTCTGATTTTAGAAACCCATTTGGTGATGGTTCGACTTCCGAAGACGATCAGGAAGGGCGACCAAGGGGTGAACGTGGAGGGGGTAACAGGCGTTGGGATTCTGGGATAAGGATTGATATTCCAGAATTTGATGGGTCTAGTTTGAATCTGGAGGGGTTCATCGATTGGTTGGCTACCGTGGAGGAGGTGTTTGAATACAAGGAGGTGTCTGAAAATAAGCGGGTGGCCTTGATCGCTACCAGGTTACGCGGTAGGGCCTCTGCGTGGTGGCAACAATTGAAGTTAACACGAAACAGGCTTGGAAAGTCAAGGATCGTGACATGGACCAAGATGAAGAAGTGTTTGCGGTCCAACTTTTTGCCTCATAACTTTCAAAGGTTGATGTATTAGCGTCTGCAGAATTTAAAACAGGGGGCTAAATCGGTTGATGATTATACAACGGAGTTTTACCAGTTGATTGCTAGGAACGATATTCAAGAACCGGATAAGCCCCATTACAGAATGAGCCCAAAAGAGCATGAGGAATTGCGTCGGCAGGTTGAAGATTTAATTTTGAAGGGGTACGTTCGGGAAAGCATGAGTCGTTGTGTTGTTCCTGCTCTGTTGGCTCCAAAGAAGGATGGGACATGGCGTATGTGTGTTGACAGTCGTGCAGTCAACAAGATCACTGTGAGGTACAGATTTCCGATTTCCCGACTTGATGATTTACTTGATCAAATTAGTGGTGCCACTATTTTCACAAAACTAGATTTGAAGAGTGGGTACTACCAGATTCGACTCAGGCCTAGTGATGAGTGGAAGACCGCCTTCAAAACTCGTGAAGGGTTGTATGAATGGTTAGTGATGCCTTTCGGTTTATCCAATGCCCCTAGTACGTTTATGCGGGTCATGAATCAGTTCTTTAGACCCTTTATTGGTAAATTTGTGGTGGTTTATTTTGACGATGTTCTCATTTATAGCCCTAATTTTGACGAGCATGTGAAGCATGTACGGCAGGTTTTGACCTTGCTCCGTAGGGATAACTTGTATGCAGCCAAAAAGAAGTGTGTCTTTATGGTCCCTAAGGTCCTATTTTTGGGGTATGTTGTTTCTGGTGACGGCATACAGGTGGATGAATCAAAGGTAGCGGCTGTCAAGCAATGGCCAACTCCAACTACGATAACTGAAGTACGTAGTTTCCATGGTCTTGCTTCTTTTTATAGACGATTCATTCGAAATTTCAGTTCCCTTATGGCGCCAGTGACTGACTGCATGAAAGGGAAGACCTTTATATGGACTGAGGAGGCAGAATCAGCTTTTCAGTTAATCAAGGAAAAGCTTACAACAGCACCAATTCTAATATTGCCATATTTTTCTCGGGTTTTTGAGTTGCACACAGATGCCTCGCAGGGTGGTATTGGGGCAGTCCTAAGTCAAGGGGGCGTCCGGTTTCTTATTTCAGTGGGAAGTTGACTGGGCCAAAGTTACGTTATAGCACTTACGATCTTGAATTTTATGCAGTGGTCCAGGCTGTGAAACATTGGCGTCATTATTTATTTCACAAGGAGTTTGTTTTATTTACAGACCATGATTCGTTGAGGCATATCCGCAGTCAAGATAAAGTATCACATAAGCATGCCCGGTGGATAGCTTTCTTGGAAAAGTTTACTTTTGTTGTGAAGCATAAGTCTGGAATTTCGAATCGTGTGGCAGATGCTTTGAGCAGAAGGAGTAGCCTGCTTGTTTCTATGAGAGTTGTTGTACCTGGGCTAGACAATCTCATGGAACAGCTCACAACAGATCCATATTTTTCTGTCATTTTGCAGGATGTGCAATTTGGGAAGAGGACAGATTTTCTTGTGCATGACGGATTTCTTTTTTAAGGAAAATCAATTATGTATTCCCAATTCTAGCCTCCGCCTTCAAATAATTAAAGAACTGCATGGAGAAGGGCATGTGGGGAGAGACTGTACTTTACGATTGGTGCAGTCTTCTTATTTTTGGCCTACTATGCGGAGGGATGTTGATCGGTTTGTTAGACGTTGCAGGATTTGTCAAGTTTCCAAAGGCACAGCTACCAATGCAGGGCTTTATATGCCTCTACCCATTCCTCAGCAGCCTTGGGTAGATATTAGCATGGATTTTGTGTTGGGATTACCCCGTACTCAGCGTGGTAATGATTCAATCTTTGTAGTGGTGGACCGGTTTTCTAAAATGGTGCACTTTATTCCTTGCAAGAAGACAACAGATGCAGTTAATGTGGCTCAGTTGTTCTTTCGAGATATCTATCGTTTGCATGGTTTACCATCCTCTATAGTTTCTGATCGGGATACTCGTTTCTTGAGTCATTTTTGGCGAAGTCTATGGAAAATGGTGAACACTCAGCTCAATTTTAGTAGTGCTTACCACCCACAAACTGATGGGCAGACGGAGGTTGTTAATTGGTCACTTGGTTATCTTTTGCGGTGTCTTGTGGGTGATCATGTGAAGTCATGGGATCAAAAGCTTTGTCAGGCTGAGTTTGCTCATAATCATGCTGTTAATAGGAGCACTGGGTTTAGTCCGTTTGAGGTGGTCTATTCTGCTAAGCCTCGGGGTCCTCTTGATTTGATGTCACTTCCTACCCCAGGTTCTGTTCCCAAGAAGGTGCAAGATTTTGTGGTTGGGTTACATGAAGTTCATAAAGCTGTGCAAGATAACTTGGCCAACGCTAATTCAAAGTACAAGCAAGCTGCAGACCAAAAGCGTAGGCAAGTTGATTTTGAAGAGGGTGACTTTGTTTGGGCCATTTTGACTAAGGATCGTTTTTCAGTGGGGGAGTATAATAAATTGTCAGCTAAGAAGATTGGGCCAGTGGAGATTGTGCAGAAGATAAATTCTAATGCCTATCGTCTGAAGTTACCAAGCCACATTCGTTGTTCCGATGTTTTCAATGTCAAACATTTGTTGCCTTTTCATGGGGATTCTCTGATGATGAGGTTGCTGCGGATTCGAGGTCGAATTTTGTCTACCCAGGAGGGAATGATGCGGGCCCAAGTGTGGAGGAGCGGGCCATCTTGTATTTGGAGGCCCAAGATCGCGTAACAAAAGGGGCTTCACTAAAATGGATCTAACTTGGGCTACGGGGGTCCGTTTTGGGCGTGTGACCAGACGAAACGAACGTGAGAACGAGCTCCATCTTGCTGCAAACGCCTATGGCGGTTTGGGTCATCGTCCGGGCCAAAAAAACGCTTATTTCTATTAGTTATTTGCATTTTTATGTTTTTTAAGTGTTTTGGGCATTTTGTTTTTGGGCTTGTGTTTGGCCCGTTGTCTTTTTTAGGCCCATTTCGAATTTCGGTTTCTATTTATATGTCCCTCTAGTAATATGAAAAAGAGACTTGAATTTTGACATAACTCATTTTTCACTTCAAATTCCGTGCCTTTTGGGTGGAATCTTGGGGGTTGGGGAAGAACTACACGGGTATTCTTCGAATCAACGTGTTTGATCTTCGTTTCCGTATCACGTGCTACATCATTAGGCCACTTAAGAACAGATTCAAAGAGCATTTTAAGCTGGTTGATAACAAATTTTCAACAATTAGTGATTATTTGGAGATGGGTAATCAAGTTATCTAGGATCGGAACTGGACTCGCGAACCGCCTGTTGGGCCTGAAATGCAACAGCTGGCAACCCTGATGCAAGTTTTATCTTTTATTTCGTTTTCGAAAAAATAGGATGTGTGGGTTTCGAAAGGGTCTGAGTCGGATCCTTTTTCTGTTGCGGGGTTACGGGCTAAATTTGATGACTTTAGTAGTCAAAATTTTAGCAAATGGCCTTATTGGAATTCTCGGGTTCCCCCAAAGATCAACACAATTTTTTGGAGAGCATTCATGAACCGGATAGCATCTAAGATGGGTCTTGCGCATAGAGGAGTTGTGTTGGGAAATGTGTTATGCTCTAGATGCGAAATAAGAGAAGAGTCAGTTAATCATATTATGTGGGATTGCATATCTGCAAAATCTGTTTGGTGGTCGATTTTCAATTGGATAAGCTTCATTTTCCGGAGCAACTGACTACGATTCAAGAGATTTTGGCAAATGCGGTTGAGATGAATGGATTGAAGACTTGGAAAAATTAATTGGGGTCGTCATTCAAGTTAAGGCTTGGGAGATATGAAAAGCGCGAAATGAAAAAAACTTTCAATGATTGGCAAATACACTTTAATGGAATGGTGGATTTTATCAAAGAAAGTGTTCTTGTTTTTGTTACAAGTAGATCCAAATTTTGTAACCTTGAGTGGGAAATGTGGATTGATTTTAACATTCGTGATGGAATTTTGTAATCACAGGTCTTAATTGCTGGCTCATTTTCTATATTTTATATAGATGTTTTTGCCGTTAGAAAAAAAAAAAGAAAAGAAAGCGTCATATGCCAACCATAGTTACATTTTTATTAGATACTATAGATTTAGTTGTTCCTTTTGGTTATTAGCTTATTTCCTAGATCCTATATTATTAATATTTTCTATTTCATATATAGCATTTGTTGGTGTCAATACTCGTATGTTTGAATATATCTCAAATCATTTATATTTTTCAAATCATGTGTCTATGTTGGCAAAAAAAAAAAAAAAAGACAATATCGGATGAACTTATGCTGATACTTGTTACCCACCTTAAATGTCACCTAAACTTCTTTGTTGCCTTAACCTCAACTTTAGGCTTCTTTTCCTTCCCCTTTCAAACCAGTTGAGGATAAAGAAGAGGAGGAAGATGGTAGGCTAGCGACCGAGAGAGAAACGGAGACGTCTGCGGTTTGATGGTAGTGTTGTGGTGATGACGGTTAGGTAGTCGTGCTGTGGTGGCGGTTTTATTTCTTAATTAATGTTCCGTAAAATAACTAACTTAATATTTGTGATATAAAATTTAGTAAGTCACTGAATATATGTGAAAGTATTTACATACCGAATCAAGAAAAGTACGAAAACACATTTGTTTTTAATTTAACAAAAACCCTTAAATATAAATAATTGTGTTTAATTTAACAAAAACCCTTATATAGATAATGATGGAATTACACTATATACTATTTAAAAATGATAAATTTTAGAGTTAATTACTGTTTTCGTCCTTGTGGTTTGTCAAAAATCACTATTTCAGTACATTAGTTTAAAAATTGCGATTTTAGTCCTTCTGGTTTCATTTTCGTAACCATTTCAGTCCTTATGGTTTCACTTTCGACCTTTCGTTACCATTCCAATCCATTTATTCTGTTAGTACAGGGACTGAAATGGCTACGAGGTGGATTGAAATGGTTACGAAAGTGAAACCACAGACACTGAAATCACAATTTTTAAACTAATAGACTGAAATAATGATTTTTGACAAACCACATGGATGAAAACAGTAATTAACTCTAAATTTTAATATAAAGTTATTCGAAGTTATGAAAAGTTATTGTTACTATCATATAGTCTCCTCAAGTTATGAAAATTTCCGCCCGTTTTCAAAAAAAAAAAAATTATTTATTTTTTATTTTGAATAATTACTATATAGCTCAGTCAACTTTAATTATCCTCAAGTTTGACTAGATGTATTTATTTATACTATATAGCTCACTCAACTTTAATTAAACTTATTAACTATCTCACTTATCTTTTGCTAAGTTGATTTCTACATGATGTAAATTTTATATCAGTTTTTTTTTTTTTTCCATTTTAGGAATATCACGATATTATTTCTTTGATTTTTTTTATTACTGTGCATCGTCAGTAAATAAAGCGAACATTTAAAACAGATAAAATAAAGTGATTCAATTTCATCCATAGAATTTCTGATAACCACTGTTCACTAATGAATATTGACTATTTCCTCATTGAACTTTATGTAGTAAACCCGATAATGCTTGGGCTTGTTGTCAGGATCATTTACTTTCCACGCGTTTTCAACTCAGTCTCCCACACGTATATATGACTAGTATGACTATTAGCCTTATAAAAGTTTAAAATTATATTCCTTGAGGAAGGCATAAGTTAGACAGGGATACCATCTCTGGGAATATTTGATATTGATTAGTTTGTGGGTCGCATATCTGACGTGTATAGATCCATACGGGTTGTTTACATGGCGGATAACATCAGGCTTGTCTCTGCTATTTGAGTATACGAGTCGTGTACTAACAACGACTTTGAGAAAACAAATGTGCATGCTTTAACTGTGTTTTAGTGTAACTTTTTGAACATGTTCATCAATGTTTTAAATTTATAAAAAAAATGACTTTTACTTAGAGTTAGACTTACTTAAGACACACAATAGGCAAGTGTACCTATCGTTTCGTAGTAAAGTTTATGTAAGAACCAAATATCGAATAAAAATGACACGAATTTTACTACTCAACACCTCTTTTGTTACCAACTAGTTTAATTAGGTATATTTGTTTGGTTTGTAGACATTAAAAGACAAAATAAATGTGAGTAATAGTAAATGAGTGGAGAATATCAAATCATAAGACATATTGCTTTGGGATGAAATGCACTTGAGATTAATTAATGTTAAGGTATTAGCTTTGTGGTGTAGTGAATATATTAAAAATGCCCCGGCGAGTTTTTATTGAGTTCACAAAATATATCTTTGAGGTTATACTAGAGGGCTCATGGTAAGGTTACCTCAACCCTCAACCTATTGGAAAGCTTATTAATTAAGCGAACGCAAGGTCTAGATTAAAGACTTTCTAACTACGCTTTTTCTTCTACAACATTACCACCTCGCATGCCTCTTTAGTTGTGATCTCTTTACGATCCATCAGAGACACATAGAGACATAATGTTGTTGATATGACAATGTAGTCGCCTTAGTCGGGGTCGCGCTACCTCATTGGGACACATGTTTTAATAATAAAATAGAGGTGATTGATCTTTATTTAACGAGGGACGTTATAATAATAAATTGTATATAAAGATGTATACATTTTAACATGAGTTTAGTAACTCTTGGTCCGGGCCAAAGCCTAGCATAAAGAATGTGCAGGGGATGTCAGCTAACCAAGTTTTGGCTAAACATTGAAGCCTAATATATAGATCGTACATGCTCGAATGAAGTTCTTGATAATCGAGGGCTAGTTTTAAAATGTGAGTTTTTCAACTCAAAAATGGATTAACCACTACCAAAATGAGACCCTTTCACCAATATATAGGTTGTCATATACACCATGAGTGTATTTATGAGCTTTACCCCACTAAGTTATCAAGAACACTCACAAGATCAAAGACCAATGAAGAAGAACAAAGTCACATCAACAAAGAAAATGGGTAGAAAGAATGATAAAAAACATAATCACAACACGTTGCTAAAGATTAAATGTCTAATTTATACCAAACTTCATCTTTACCCAAGCAATACAAGAAATTTAGCCAAGAATAGCCATACAAGCTTGTTCACTAATAGTGATCATGGAATGGAGCATGATGAACAAGTCTAATAACAAATAACTTCTTGAATTTACACTTGTGTATTGATAATCAAGGGTTAGCATTAGTTCACACAGTTCACTATCAAGGGGTTGTTTATAAATGAACCTAACCACACACACACATATATATATATGTATGTATACTAAAAACCAAATTCGTTGATGTTTATACCTCCCGACTAATTTGGCCCTTTCACTTTGTAAAACACCATTGTTACCTCTTGATGTGAAAGTATTTTCTTTTTTTTCCTTTTCTTTTTTAAAGCTAAGACAAGTCTCTTTTAATTACACATATCTTTTATTTCTTTATACACACTTTATGTTTTTTTTATGTTACATTATAATTGTATGATAAAATCTCGATTTACTTTATGTTTAATTTAACCGTGATGCTTATATATGTTACATTAAACCGAGTACGTGGAAACAAGCGTTTCAAAAGGTTAATGCATAACATAAAACTTGGACTAATACATTCGATGTTTGCAACGGACTCGCGGTACATCGCCTACGGGTCATATCAATGGTTCTTCTTAGAGATAGGTACCGGTTGGTATATTTGAAACCCTAATTCAAATTGTTTGTTATGTTAAGTTTGATTCAAATAATAAAGATGCTAGAAGTACATTGGATATTTAATAAGGAATTGTGGGTTCTTTGTAATTTCTATGCCCCCTTCCTTCTGACCAGAGAGAAGGGTTTGTATATATTACGCAACTACTTAAACATCCTCCTACATCTCCTCTCTCCCCAATCGCAGAAACTATGTTCAGGAAAACTTCTCTTAAACTTCTTATCTTTTATTTCCATATGTTTAATCTACACCACTACCACCTTAGCTCAGAGTTTTTTTTAAAAGTGGTGTATTTTGAAAATATTTTTAGGATAATGGGGAAGTCAAACAAAAAAAAAAGGATTTTGGTGTATCCGCTATTGCTAATAGCGGATTAGGAAGGAAAGTAAAATGTGTTGCAGCCATGCTCAGGTAGGTGTCAGCTTTCTCAGGAGCTTTTTGCTAATCCTCTATTCTCAATAGAGGATTAGGAGGAAACCCTTAACCATGGTTCCAAACTCACCCGAGACCAAACATAACCTGTTAAATAGCTAAACCCAGTTACAAAACTTAACCGAGTTAACTTTTTTCAAATCAAAGTTATACTTCTACCTAACAACCTTGGATTCCTCCTCTATTATTAGAGAGATTCTGGCAGATCACATGCAACCTGACTTCTGGCCATGAACATGCATCATTCACATCCATTGCAGAACATGACATGCATATGTTGAATGGTTTTAATTGAGTGTAAAATGGACTAATCGATTACATAAACTGAATTAAAGCGGTACAATCTAACTAATTATTTAATGCCTATGTGGATAGCGGATGAGACAGCCACCGGTGCCACAACCAACTGGTTTTGGATGTCTTTGTGGTTGTACACGTCTTGGTTCTGGTTCTTCCGGTTCATTATCATTTGGTGGACTGGAGCCTTCGGGTTGACTCAGATGTAGGTCCAAGCTTATTGGAACCGGACTTATATGCTGGTAACGCGGCTGTTGTACACTAAGACCGGTATATTCGTAATTTTGGAAGGGTCCCGGCTGGTCTGAGTACATCACAGGAATCATATTACTATCAGGAGTGTTGTCAAACAATGAGGATACCCAATTGTTTTGTTGGTTGTTGTTAACATTCGACTGGGTACCTAATTGAATGCTTGATGATCCATGTCCAACATTTTCAAATGAAGGTCTATAACCGGCTTCCAAATCCAGTGTTGCCCCTCCAACATGTGAGGTACCCTCCCCATAGTTGGGTGTTGCCCCTCCAAAATTTGAGGTACCCTCCCCATAGTTGGTTGTAGCCTCTCCAAAATGTTGGGTACCCTCCCCCTCCTGATCATCATGTACGAGGTTTACCCGAGTTCTTTGTCGGCCAAGACGCCCCCGACCACCACGCCTTGCTCGCTGGGGGATAGTGTTATCCGATTCCAGATCTGGTTCATTAGTCTGTATGTACGAAGGCTGACCCATATGATTAAGTGATCCAATTAGTTGAGAAGCCATGCCTCGGACCCCTCCAAAATTTTCGTAGTAATGATCAGGGCCCATGTTTCGCATTCTGATTGCTTCCTAACCAATGAAGCCTAATCCATCCACCTGCAAAACCAAAATAATTAAAAGCTATACGCATTACTAATTTATTATTTTTAATTCTACATTTTTAATTAAACTTATCAAGTATCTTGCAGTTCCACCGTGATCATCGAAACCAGTATGGACAACACCTGGGACGTGCCTCGGGTCTTTTATATATAATACAGTATGCTCATGGAACCAATCATTGTAAGTAGGGTGTGCCGTAGGCTTGTTGGTCGGCACACCTTCCACCACATTTTCGTTTCTATTGTTCCAGTTTTCCACATATGCTGCATGATGAACAGACCAGTCTGTTTCCAACCTCCCTTTCCGTATTGTTTTACGGAGTTTGTGAAGCACTTTACGTGAAAAGGGGAATGGGGCGGGGACCTCCTGAAGAAATCCAAACTGCCTCATAACCCTTTCCACCGGATGATATTCAACTATGTTCCAAAAAATTAAATAACATCGTGACCTCCAACTGTTTCGAAAAACGCAAACAACATGATCTTCCCGATTGCGTACGCATTGGTGGATGAAGAAACAAACGCCAGCTGGGGATGGTTTCTTCAAAAATTTGCTGAGTACGTTGTAGACCCCACAAGGCGAACGTTGTGTGTCATTTCTGACAGGCATGCAGGTATAAAAAACGCGATGGATAATTTAGAATCCTGGAAAGAACCCCACGCTTATCATCAGTTTTGTCTAAGGCATGTAACAAGCAACTTCATGGCGAAGTGCAAGAATGTGAGCTTGAAAAAAATGTGTCGGGATATCGGAAACACAACACAAGAAAGAAAGTATGAACGCTTGATGGCTGAGCTTAAGGCAACAAATAAACAAGCGTGGCAGTACCTGCGAGGAATTGATAAAACAAAATGGACACTCTTGTATGACCGTGGGAATCGGCGATGGGGTAACCTCACCACGAACATATCGGAAAGCATGAACAATGTGTTACGTGGTGCCAGGATGCTCCCAATAAAGGCATTAATTGAATATACCTTTAAGATAGAAGTTGACCAATACGCCATACACTACAGAACCGCCTATGATTGCTCAACGGACTTTCCTCACCGCATGTGGGAGATCTTCCATGATCGTGAAATTAGGGCTCGACAACACAGGGTATACCCATATTCAGCACACCATCAAAGGTTCATGGTGGAGACACGCCTACAAACATCGGATGAATCTGGCCATAGTCCTTATACGGTAGAATTCCAGAAAAAAAACCTGCTCCTGTGGTAAGTGGCAAATTTACCGGGTCCTGTGTAGCCATGCAATTGCAGTTTGCCACCACTTACGTGAAAGTCCAAGAAAAACTGCAGATGCAAGGTTTTATACAGAAACATACCGTGCACAATACAGCAACCAGTATTTTCCAGTGCCCCATATGGAAGATTGGATATACGCCGGTTGGCAAATTCATGGGGACCCATCAAAGATAAATATTGTAAGGGGAAGACGACGTGCGAGGAGGATGCATAACGAGATGGACGCCAGCTATGCTGAGGAAAGGACGGGTCGTAGGTGTTCTGGTTGTAAAAGAACGGGTCACAGGATCAACGCTTGTCCAAACCGACAACATTAATTGTTGTGGGTTTTTTTATTATGTATTTGAGTTTCTGATTGTTTCATTTCATGTTTTTAATATTAGTAGTGATTTTCGTTGTATCTTGTTTCATGTTTCACGTTTTTCATCTTATTATTATTTATCATTTTATTTTGTTATTGTTAATGATAATATTCTAATCATAATTAGTTAGGGTTTGAAGATTAAAATAAATTAATTAGAGTACAATATAATATTATTTAACAAAATATTATTAAATGGGTTTTAATTTTTTATAAGGTGATCCGCTATTTGTAATAGAGGATTAGGAGATATTGTGTTTTTCCTAATCCGCTATTCTGAATAACGGCTTAGGCCATATATATTTTTTTATAAATTAAAACATCGTCATCTTCATCCTCCACTTAAACCCTCCTTTACCATGTTCAAGATCAGAACCCCCTCCTCCACTTAAACCCTCCATAACCATGTTCAACATGAGAACCCCCTGTATCATATTCAACCCTCCATAACCATGTTCAACATCAAACCCACCAACATCATCTAGCAACCATCAAACAACCTGCAAAAGCTGTAAAGTTAAAACACTCAATTAAAACCATTCAACATATGCATGTGATGTTCTGCAATGGATGTGAATGGTGCATGTTCATGGTCAGAAGAAGGCAGACTACTCAGGTTGTATGTGATGTGCCAGAATCTCATTAATAATAGAGGAGGAATCCAAGGTTGTTAGCTGGAAGTATAACTTAAAAACTTAACTAGGTTAAGTTTTGTAACTAGGTTTAGGTTTTTAAGTGGGTTATGTTTGGTCTCGGGTGAGGCTGGAACCATGGTTAAGTGTTTCCTCCTAATCCTCTATTCTCAATAGAGGATTAGAAAAACATCTGACACCTACCTGAGCATGGCTGCAACACAGTTTACTTTCCTTCCTAATCCGCTATTAGCAATAGCAGATACACCAAAAACCTTTTTTTTTTTACTTCCCCATTATCCTAAAAATATTTTCAAAATACACCACTTTTAAAAAAAACTCCCTTAGCTCAAGACGATTTCATTGCCTACCGTAAATAGCATGTATCAGAAAAATCTTCCACTGGCCAAGGCTATGATGCAGTTAAATTGATCGCCCTTTGTCGGGGCGACATGATCAGCCCAGAAGTGTGTAGGCGTTGTATTAATGACCCTAATGTTAAGTTGCGACAAGTCTGCCCGAACCAAAAGGGATGCTTCAAGTTCGTCTACCATCTATGGGCTTGTGCAGTGTACTTCAGAGTACCTATCGAAGCAGCAGTGTAGCAAGTGCTTGAATAATACACTCCAAGAAATCTCACTTCAGCTCCACAGTGGCTTAATGAACATGTAAGAGCTTTTGCACTTACGTGTCACATTAGATATGATACACATCAGTTTACTTCCGTGAGTAGTGCTGTCTTTCCACCACCACCATCACCATCGTTACGTGGCGGACCCAGGAATTTTTTTCTGGGGTGTGGATGAGGCGTTCAACCATATTTTCAAAGGGTGCAGTCATGTTTTTTGCCTAAAAAATGTAGGAATTAGGTTCACCTTTTGTAAAATATAATTACAAAATAAATCATAACGAGACTCTCGTTATTCGTAGGAAATATCATAGTACAATACCGGTTGCAATAACTAAATAAAAAGAATATAAATATAATTATATATACCAATCTTGATTCAAGCCGCATCTCTGATGGGTCCTTCACGCGCACTTGATAGCATCCTAGACTCGAGTATTCATCATCTTAAGTCTTGAAAAATACTCCTTGACTGCAACAAAGAGCACACTAAAATGTTGACGATTTTGGTTGAGGCACGTGTTCAACACGCTTCCCTTAAAATAGATTTCGCGCCTCTACTAAAGACGACGCGTCTGTCTCCCAGGGTACAACAGCCGAAGCAGTCTGTACTGCCGGAGATGGCTCACCGGCCCAAGGTTACATCCGGTAATTGTAGTGTTTGAACTCATGTGGTGGAAAACAAGTAGAGAATACTCATCTCTCTAGTTGGTCTTCAAGTGTTTTTCCAACTTCTAGTATTCTTCATGTATAAAACAATACCTTATTCTCTTATCACAAAAGAAAGCACAAAGTCTACTATATGTACAAGACTAGTGAAAAGTTTCACTTAATTATTCACTTAATTAGTCACTTAATTAGAGACTTAAAAACTCTAATAAAACTAATTAAATACTCAAGAGTTACTATTTAACTTACCACATGAATATACTAATTAATATTTATAATTTCATTAAATTATAAATATATTTAATATCCATTCACCAAAATTCCAACAATCCCCCACATGAATGGAGATCATTCAAAACACTTAAAATTTCCAATGTAACCTCGACAGTTGAGTTTTGCATACGATAGGTAGGTGTTACCCTTTGAACCTTCGCTCATGAAATGCACTTAGCCCACTAGCTCTGAGTAGATCTCGTTGTCTTTGAACTCGTCTGCCGTTTGTGTAGACGACAATACACTTCACACAAGACTCTCCCTAGCCGGGTCATCTCCTCATAGTCGTGTCCAATAATGGTCGTGGAACACTTTCCTGGTTCTGCGAGAGCTCTAGGAATTGTGCCCTCAATTCCATTCGAAGCGACCCCACTTCTATCTAACATAGGTGATTCTTCTTAGATCATTAAAAGCGTTGTGGTTATCGTGATCTATCCAAATCATTTACCACATATTATGCTTAGCCTCATACTTGTCACTTTTAGGAATGGACTAGGAAGTTTATTAATCTTTATAATAAACTACCTTATTAAATGCGTAGGGTTATTTCCCCACAGTGACCTCGCTTATTCATACAATTAGGTTTTCCTATTGAACTCAATTCTTGGGATCTCCAGTCTACTGAGTTAGGTTTCCATCATATGAACTTCATTTTTCAAGGGCTTCAGTCCCATTCCACAACTTGATCTCTAATAAACCCTCAGGTTGTTGGATCCATAACATTAGCAAATAACTTTGCGTATTTGAGATCAGTTGTCATGATGTGTTCTTAACTCGTAAGTTAATTTTGCCTATTGTCAACTTCTAAGACTATAACCTCAGTGGCCATCTGAATCTGGTTATAACATATGTCTTCGTAAGATACGTGTATCACTTAAGGCAAACACATCTCCATTATGCACTACGACCTTTGTGTCCTCCACTTAGTCGTCTATTTGCAATGTTAGATTGGATTACAAAATCCTTATTGCTAAAAACAAATGCAAGACACCCCCCACATTTAAGTGTTATTGGATAACATTTAGATGTGTTAATGAGAACCATTTCTACATACCTTTATAGGGTTGTTTCTTAAATGGTTCCTCCCCCACATTTCTTGCCATTTGATCAACATTTTCGTAACACCACTTATGGCGACATTTATACACATATGATTGAACAAGACCAACCTTATTGTATCAGTGAATTCAACTCATATTGCATTAGCTTACACAAGCTTCCGAGCTGACCAAAGCAACACATGCCATTGTCATAAGTTTGTCTCCAACTTAGAATAATTCTAATTTAACATCTAGAATAAGCTTAGACAATGAGTTCTCCTCATTAGCTTTTCAAACAAACTTTTAAAAGTTACATGTCATTTCCTTATAATGAATGAAACTTCTCTCTCAACTTTGTCCATACACAATTTTTTTTTTTTTTGTGTTCATACAAATTTGAATGTTTAGAGTTAATTAGTCTCCGTCAAGACCCATAATTAACCAAGTACTAGTCTAGCATGCTTTAGACTACAATACTTTAGCTTGTGAACAGAAGATGCATCATTCTGATTCTTCACAGCCTTAAGGATATCATAATATCACTTTGCAACATTCATCCCTTGTTAAGACAAAATAATGAGACTTATTCATAATCCTAAAACATCAATATTTAGGAAGGTCTCACAAATTATTGTATATAGCACAAAGCTAAATTTCATCATTCATTTAAGGAACATAACTTGTTTACCTTTGATCTCCAACGATCTACCATTGACTCAAAAGTACTTAACCATAAGCCTTAATCCAAGTCACTTGGTGAACACATTCATCACCAACAAGATGAATGTTTCTCATCTACAATCACTATTATGTGTGAGATAGAGTCAACTAGATTGACACTCAACAACATGGCATTCATAATTTTTCCATAAGTGATTTGCACACATCTATTGGTATTCATTAGGAGACATGTATATTTAGGATGCTCTCCCAAATGAAGGTAAAATCTCCATATAGATCTAACAATAATCAAGTGGTATACGCATCTACTTATAAATCTCGCAAGATTTATTAAAGGTATACAATAACATATAGTACTTTTACTTTCATATGTTAGAATTCACACTTGTGAATTTTTCAATGACTTCTAATGAAGTATGCGACATGAATGTCGTTAGTGTATTTCATCTCAATACACTCACTACGTTCTTTCATTACTCATTCATGATGTGGTTATACATTTGATGTTTCGTCTTTGACTTTTAGTCAATGTAACAACTCTCAAGTTGTTTATGTCCAAGTATTTTCATGTACTATCCGTTTAAAACCATATTCTTTTAAACAATGTATAACCGACGTTATAATTATTTTCCACAAAAATAATTTATACGTCACAACCATTAGTGATTTATTTCTTTGTAAAAAATTGCATGTGTTATCCGAAGATATTGAACACAAAACAATAAAATACATTGGAAACTAAATCATAAGTGTCAATCACTTTTGAAATTTAAACAGAAGCATAGACAATATGTAGACATCAAATAGCAAAGTGTCGGAAAGAAGAGAATGAATGAAGATTTTTATGAAGATTTCCAGCCCAAGCACAGCTGTTTTACAGCCAAGATTCCAGCCAGCCATTGATTGTCTTTCCTTTTATTATTGTTTTCAGTTTTCTATAAATTGGGCATATGTACGTGTATTCAAACATCAACTTAGTAATCAAAAACATCATTTTACCTCTATACCTAATGATATGGTATCAGAGCAGTGTTTTTGATTCTTAAACACTTTGCTCATCATCTACAATCTATCCCAAGCCAATCCAACCACAAACCAGAAAAACCCAAAAAAAATCAAAATCAAACTCCGAAAAAAAATCAAACCAACAACCGCTGCATCCACTGCCCAAAACAACCACTGTTCCCGTTGACGACATCGTTAACGCCGTCGACGACGGCGTGAAATATGAACCGAACCATTGTGGTTGCTGTTGTTATTACTGTTGCCGGAATCGCACACGTCAGATCCCGATGGAAAGCCAGACAACGTAACCGTCACATCATTCTCCGACCGCCGCGGACCACTCGCCATTCCTCGTCTCCGGCCGTTGTGACGTCATTCTCCGCTGTCGTCCGGTCATCCGCTAACAATTCCGGCCAGATCTCGAGAAGCAAGGAAGAATTAGGGCTCGTATCGTCTATCACCACAGCACACTTCCGCTTCTATCTGATTTGCCTCTCTCTGATTCTCCTCACTCTCTCTCTAAAAGTGCAGAAGTGTGGGTAGAGAAGAAAGTCTAGGGGGCTTGTTTTTTTTGTTCTGTGCTTTTTGAAGAAAGGAAAAGTACAATAAAGGTGTGGTGGGGTAGCACGTGAAGCAAGGAAAAAGGAAATTGTCATTTTTTGATTTTTTTTTCTTGACAACATTAAAAAAAAAAAAAAAAAAAAAAAAAAAGATTTTGCAAATGATTAATCATAGGAACTATGAATTGTTGAAGGACTATCCGTCAACAAGTGGGGAAGCCTATCTAACAACACAGAAAAGCGGTGATCAAGTCAGTTCTTGGATTTTTGATTGTGGAGCCACTGATACGATGACGTACGAGCCATCGGACTTCGTGTCTACAAAGAAACCAAACAGAACCCACATCAAGACTGCAAATGGCGAAAATGCTTTAGTAAAGGGAGGAGGAACTGTCGAAATATCTCCCAATTTGAGATTGTCAAATTGTTTATATGTTCCTTCGTTAACACACAAATTGTTATCAATAAGTCATGTTACGAAGGAACTCAATTGCACAATTCTAATGCATCCTCATTTTTGTATCTTACAGGACATCAGAACTGGAAAGATAATTGGGCGTGGCACTGAACGACATGGCTTATACTATGTGGATGAGGTGACTCAATCAGGGACTGCGATGCTTGCTCACGGAACAAAGAGTAGAGAAGCATGGCTTTGGCATAGGAGATTAGGGCATCCTTCCGCCGGGTATCTACATCTTTTACTCCCTAAACTCTTTCCGTCAAACAGTACATTAGACTGTGAAACATGTGCCTTAGCCAAAAGCCATAAAAAACCTTTCAAACCAAGTAACACTAGGGTCAGTGAACCTTTTTCTCTAATACATTCCGATGTTTGGGGTCCAGCTGAAACGAATGGAGGTCAAAATCTTCGTTTCTTCCTATTATTTGTTGATGACTGTACCCGGATGACATGGGTATATTTTTTAAAACACAAATCTGAAGTATTTGAAAAATTTAGACTTTTTTACACCATGGTCCAAACTCAATTCAAAACCAACATTCAGATCTTACGATCTGATAATGGAGGGGAGTACGTTAATACCTCCATGAAACAATTTATTCAAGAGAAGGGAATGATTCACCAAACCACTTGCCCAAAACACCCAGAACAGAATGGTGTAGTTGAGCGTAAAAATGGCATTTTGGTAGAAATGGCCCGAGCCCTTATGCTTGAATCCAAAGTCCCTAAATCTTTTTGGCCCGAAGCTATAAACACAGCTGTGTATCTTCTTAATCGTTTACCAACCAAAGCCCTTGACCTAAACACTCCCCTAGATACCTTATCCACATTCACCAAACTACCCCCACCTCTTACCTTACCACCTCGTGTCTTTGGGTGTACCGTTTTTCCCCATATACCCAAAACCGAACGATCCAAACTTGATCCATGTGCCGAAAAATGTGTCTTTGTTGGTTATGGGGTGAATCAGAAGGGATACCGATGTTATAACCCATCACGACGTCGTGTGATTACCACTGTCCACTGTGATTTTCTTGAAACAGAATATTACTATCAGTCCCATCTCAGTGGTCAGGGGGAGATAGAACATGAAGACTCACTGAGCTGGTTGAAGTGGATTCCATCTGCAAGCGAAAATGAGTCATCTCATACATCCACACACACTAAGCCTGTCGAAAGTCTCACCCAAGAATCATCCAGACTGGTGTTCGAGGTAAGTGACTCTCCAAACCTTGGAAATGTGTCTGAATCTGATCCAGATACCACTAACAATCAGGAAAGTTCTGAGACAATGGAACAGGTGGAGATTACTGAGCAAAACAACGCAGTCCAAGGAGAAGTCGAATCTAATGAACAACATGATGGGGAGTCTGGAACAACACCGGGAACATACGTTTTACCTCCTAGAGCCAATAGAGGAGTTCCTCCAAAACGGTACTCTCCAGAAAGGGAAACAAGAAATTCAAGGTATCCTACAACCAATATGGTTAACGGGAACTTATCTAACAGCGCGAAAGCATTTGTTACCTCACTATACTCTGAACAAATACCGAGTTCCGTAAAGGAAGCCCAAGGTAAGAAGAACTGGAAGGAAGCAATGGAAATGGAGATGCGTGCTCTTATGAAAAACAACACGTGGGAAAAGTGCGTTCTTCCTAAAGGAAAGAAAACTGTTGGATGTCGGTGGGTGTATTCAATCAAATATAAACCAGATGGTTCCATTGGAAGATACAAAGCTCGGCTCGTAGCCAAGGGTTACACTCAGACGTATGGAATCGATTACTCTGAGACCTTCTCTCCGGTTGCAAAAATGGACACCATCAGAGTCCTCTTCTCCGTGGCAGCCAATAAGAATTGGCCTCTCCACCAGTTTGATGTTACAAACGCATTTCTCCAAGGAGACCTAACGGAAGAAGTCTACATGGAAGCACCTCCAGGTTTTTCAGGGAGTTTTAAAGAAAGGGAAGTATGTCGGTTGAAAAAGTCATTATACGGGCTAAAACAATCTCCTCGGGCATGGTTTGGAAAGTTCACTTTGGCCATGAAAGAATACGGGTATCACCAAAGTAATGCTGATCATACTCTGTTCCTCAAAAGAAGAAACGGCCTTGTAACCTGCTTGATCATATATGTAGACGACATGATTATTACCGGAAATGATGTAGAAGAAATAGCACAGCTAAAAGAGAATCTGTTTTCAAAATTTGAAATGAAAGATCTAGGGAATCTCAAGTATTTCCTCGGGATTGAAGTTCTCAGGTCTAAACGGGGGATCTTCATTTGCCAAAGAAAGTATGTCCTTGATCTTCTGGCCGAAACCGGGTTGATTGATTGTAAACCCGCAGATACTCCAATGGTGGTGAACCACAACCTTCACATGGAACTTAATGGGGAGCTTGCGGACAAAGAAAGGTATCAACGGCTCGTGGGCAAGCTAATTTATCTCTCTCACACTCGTCCTGATATAGCGTACGCAGTTGGAGTAGTAAGTCAGTTCATGCACCAACCACAAGTTGCCCACATGGAAGCTGCTCAGAGAATTTTAAGGTATCTCAAGGGGACTGTAGGCCATGGAGTGTTGTTCAAAACAAATGGACATCTGAATGTTGAGCTCTACACTGATGCAGACTGGGCAGGAGATAAGGGAAATCGAAGGTCAACATCAGGGTACTTCTCATTGGTTGGTGGAAACCTTGTTACTTGGAGAAGTAAGAAACAAAAGGTGGTTGCTCTGTCAAGTGCAGAAGCAGAATTTAGAGGTATAGCTCGAGGGTTAAGCGAAGTTCTTTGGATCAGGAAGCTACTAGAAGACATTGTTTTTTCTCAAAAGGAACCCAGTAAAGTTATGTGTGACAATACGGCTGCAATACAAATCTCAGAAAACCCAGTACAACATGATCGAACAAAACACGTGGAGGTAGACCGACATTTCATCAAAGAGAAACTGGAAGAAAGAATCATAGAGCTCCCATATGTATCGTCAAAAGATCAACTCGCAGATATTCTTACAAAGGCCGTCAACGGAAACGCTTTTAGTAGCTGCTTGAGCAAGTTAAGTATTGGTGACCCCACTACTCAACTTGAGGGGGAGTGTCGGAAAGAAGAGAATGAATGAAGATTTTTATGAAGATTTCCAGCCCAAGCACAGCTGTTTTACAGCCAAGATTCCAGCCAGCCATTGATTGTCTTTCCTTTTATTATTGTTTTCAGTTTTCTATAAATTGGGCATATGTACGTGTATTCAAACATCAACTTAGTAATCAAAAACATCATTTTACCTCTATACCTAATGATACAAAGTGCTTTTATCTTCAACACTTTATAATCTGACCGAAATCTTCTCAACAATATTGTCCCATGGCTTGTCTTGAGGTACTCCCTCAATAAGACTTCATGCACTTGTAAGTACAAGTTTCCCATTTCTTCTTGAAACTTTAAACTTGGACAATTATGCTCAAAACAACACCAAGTTGTTACAAATACTACATTTAAGTAGTAAACTTGAACAATTAAATTTGTTCACAACAACACCAAGTTGTTTTCACCAAATAACTTTTTTTTTTAACACACATGTTGGAAAAAAAAAGTTATAACGAGCACATTATAGAATCGAACGTTTACATAAAACGTTTTCCAAAGATATAGTTTATAAAATAAACTGTTTCTCATCAGTTTTAATGCACACATAGGCAATTAAATGTTTACATAAAACATTTATGTCCATTATGAACAATCCCTAACCTCGTATTCGTGATACACATTTTCTAACACACATGTTAGAAAACTTTAAGTCATTTTATCTATATATATAACATGACCAAATTAAAGCATCAAATTTCATCACTAAAACTCTACTCAAGAGTTTCACCATATGAAGAGTTAAGAGTCTCAATAATTATAGACTTAAACTCTAATAAAACTCATCAAATGTTATCATTAAAACTCTACTCAAGAGTTTCACATATAAAGAGTTAAGAGTCTCAATAATTATATATTTAAACTCTACTAAAACTCATCAGATGTCACAATTAAAACTCTACCCAAGAGTTTCACATATGAAGAGTTAAGAGTCTCAATAATTATATATTTAAACTCTAATAAAACTCATCAAATGTCACCATTAAAACTCTACTTAAGAGTTTCACATATGAAGAGTTAAAAGTCTCAATAATTATAGACTTAAACTCTAATAAAAGTCATCAAATGTCATCATTAAAACTCTACTCAAGAGTTTCACATATGAAGAGTTAAAAGTCTCAATAATTATAGACTTAAACTCTAATAAAAGTCTCACTTTATTAGAGATTTTATTAGAGACACAAACTCTAATAAAAACTAATAAATTGACATAAAACTTTGCTGAAAATTATTGGCAATGGTTTAAACACTTGCTGGGTGGCAAATTTTTTTTTTTATTTTCTGTTTTTTTTTAATTTAAGATAAAATGGAAAAAACATAAACTTTTTATAAATAAAAATAAAGCATTTTGGGCTTCTAGGGAGTAATCATAATAACCGGGTCGAGCCATCGTCGGACCGTGTTGCATCCAATTTTGGATGGGTTGGGTATCATAACCGAAAGGTTGATGCATGGTCTTTTCTTAGAAAACCATGCATGCCCCTAAAGGCTTTCCCTGCTCAATATATTCTGCCATATAGTCAACAATAGTTAAAAACTGAATCAGATTACTATATATTACATAAGTAACAAAAACAATGAGAAGCCTTTAACATCAAATTCCTCCTTCTAGTTGATGTCTTATATCTAAAATGCAATTAACTTAACCTCTAACTTCCATTAGACTTCAAATTCGACCAACACGTAGAAAGCAAGAAATAAAAATTCTAAAATATCATCTTTCCTGATCAAAACCAAAGCAAACTCTTCTCCCATAACGTTAAAAGCATGGTTAAGCGTGGTGGATACGCCGCTGGTACTTCCTATATATAAGCGTCTTAACCATGTCGAATGGAGGCTCATCCGTTCGGATCACCATCTGAACATTCTGTTACGCATTGTTCAACGCTTACGCTTCTGTTTTCATGTTCAGGCTAACTCCAACGCGCTCCTTTCAATCCAATCAAGTTGTCTTTACTTATTTAACACGCACAGTGAGTATACTTGACCCCTTTTACGCTTTAAAACACGTTTTTGGGGTGTAACATACGTTCATATCTAAAACACACTTGTCACAACTCAATACACAATCTAAACTACTATCACATGCGAATGAACGACGTACGTATTTACACGTGATGCTTGTTACATATGTGCTAGGACTCTTACTCGTGACGTTCCACTTTAGCTAGTATAGTACTATAGTTCGACTCACACCCGACGGGGTCTAGTTAAGACTAAAACGCACCGCTCCATCGCAGTCAACTCGGAACTTAGCTGGCAGTCTGTGTCCTATAGTATATATGTTGTGTATCTCGTTTATGTATGTGGAAATTCATAACACTTTTATCTATGTTACTATTATATCAAACCTGTATACTCGCCAATACTTTTGTATTGACTTTATCTTAACGTATGTTGCAGGTTAATCACAGTCTATTTTGAATCAAGACTAGGAAGTCTAGAAACCCACATAAAATCTAGGTTGTCGGATTTGTATTGTTTGAGAGACATGAAATCTGTTCAACTGTTTGATGAAATATTGTTTATTAGTATGGGATAAGGAATGCATTAAATATTGTCACTAAATAGTTGTTATGAATTCTTTTGAGGAATCTGATTCGCCTAGTGTCGCGCCCCGATGATTCCGCCATCGGTTGGGATGTGACATTACCCCTTTTTAGATATAAGCTAATTTATGTTCCAGTTTGAAGATTGAAGATGAAGCTTACCTAGTTTGGTGATATTAGCGGCAGATGGCCATGGTCCGACAAGCAGTTTGTGAACCGGCGACAAGATTAGCCGTAGTTTACGGTGGCAGCAGGTGGATACCACCAACACTTCTTCGATTTGTTCTGGTTTAGCCTTAAACCGCTGTCATCATTGATACCAGTAGGCGGTGGTGGTGGTGGATGTTACAAAAGTTAAAAGAGGGAAGAGAGAGAGAGAGGTGATGAATTGGGTTGAATGCTTTTCTAGTTTATATAAATATATACATATAAATTAATAAATAAATATTTATGTTTTTTCATTAAAAATGAATTTTAGGCATTAATAATAAATAGTTAAATAATTATATGTAAAGTTTCCAAAATTCCCTTACTCTTAACTAAAATTTTTAACTGAGTTAGATCGGGGAGCAAACTAGCAATAACATAGTAACAACAGGGAGTAAAATAACTATTTTTAAAGGATTGAGGTAAAACCGTTCAAATGACCAAATCACATTGAGCAAAACAGAAGTTAAATCAATTATTAATTTAGTTGCCTAGATATGAAGAATTTATTAAAATGATAAATTAAATTAGTCATACAATAAAATGGGGTATATTGTTTAGGCGGTAAAAAAGTTGAATAGACAGAAAGCGTCATGGTTATGTTGCAATTTTAATCTACAAATTATTGAATTTGTAGCGTGGGACAAGATGGTTGGGCATAAACGTCATGGTGGCTTGGGGATTGGGGATGTTCGTAGTATGAATCTTGTGCTTATTGGCAAGTTTTTTTGGACGGCAAACGAATCCTCCAAATGATCTACTGGCGAAATTCACCACATCGGGATACACTCGCATCTGAACCGAGGAAAACCCTCACCTAGGGCCGAATCCCGTGAACACTCGCCCAAAGGCACGACAGTACGGTGAGGTAAAATCCGCTTAGTTCAAGGATCGAACTAGGGATCTCCACCTATTCGCCTAGTCTCCCATCATCACCAGGTGCCGCAGAAAATAATGGGGATGGCAGGAATTGAGCTTGGGTCCCTTAAAATACCAAGACTCTCCCTTAACACTCCACCACCACCTCATTGGCGCTTATTGGCAAGTGTGGTGGAAATTTAAGACCAACAAATAGGCTCTTTGGGTGAAGTTGATTAGTGCTATTTATTCTAAAAACAACGTGTTCCTCTCTTCCCCCCCTCAACAAAGGTTATGTTGGTTTATGAAAGGATATTGTTATGGTTGGCAAAGAATTTTCCACTTTCAGTCTTTTTCTTAAGTCAAACTTGAAAGGCTTGGTTGGTTAGGGTCAAAATATATACTTCTGGATTGATAATTGGTCGGAGATTAGGACATGGGGTATGGGGCTTGGGTTGGGGGAAAACGCCCAAGGCACCACCCCGGGTGGGCTTGAGTTGGGGCGTGGCCCTTGAGGCTTGGGTTTCAAGCCGGGCGTGGGGCGGGGGAAGCGAGCTAACATGGCGGACTGTGTATGGCCAAAACAAAATAGCCGTTGGCCCGGCTGTGTTAAAAAAAAAAATTCACTATAAAACATTTTTCTTCCATTTTTTACCACATTCAACCACATCTTCTATACATCTTCAATTCTCCTTCTACAAAACGAAAAAATGCATCCTTACAACCGTCCTTTTGACCCGAACAACCCGTATGCATTCCAAGAAAATAATCCTAGCCCACCACCCACTCGTCCAATGCCTCGTCCATTTTTCATACACTCTTCTATGCCCGTTGAAGCGAGTTATGCATCGTATATCGGGAATCGTGTGTTTACTAACTTCCCACACACCGACGATTCGATACCTACCCCGTTTACACAATCGCCCATCGACCTTTCACCAACCTCCATCGACCTTTCACAAACCGTCCCCGAAACTCAACCACCCAATGATGCTCCTTCCGCATCGAAACCCATCAAAAAGAGAAGTCATAAGAAAAAAACCGAGGCGGATAAAGCAGTTGAAACCGTCAAACGAAAACAACAAAAATGGGTCGTTGCTGAAGAAGTTGCATTGGCGAGGGCTTGGTGTCAACAATCTCAACATCCAACTTTAGGTATTCTTAAACTTTGTTTTTATTAATGGTTATTTTTTATATAACTTTGTAATATATTAAATTTTGTTTTTATTAAAATAGGAAATTCTCAACATCGAACCTCCATGTGGGAAGCTGTTAGTAGAGTATTCCATGAAGGAATGGGAAGGGAGGCTTATCGTGAAAACGATAGCTTATCCTCGAAGTGGAGCAAGATAAGCACCCAACTTACAAAATATAGTGTTATTTTAAATAAAGCAATGCAAAACCCAAAAATTGGTGAAACCGAAGCCGACATTGTGACAAATGCAGTTGTCACATTCAAATCAAATGTGGGGACCGACTTCCGTTTCATGCATTGTTGGGAGATTTGTAAGTTCCATCCAAAGTGGGCGAATATCCCCATTGGTAGCGAAAGTAACTCGTCTTTCAAAAGGTCAAGGGCCTCGTCCCAAGCACAATCTGATGCACGAGATCAAGAGTTTGAGGACCTTTTGGATGATTCGCCAAGCACAAACCGGCCTGAGTATGGAAGAAATGCCGCAAGAAGGCGTGCTCAAAAATCAAGATCTGGTACGGCATCGCCTTCAGCTGGGAGTTCGGGCTCGCGTAGGGGAATATACAGCGACCAGTTGGATGACATTTCATGCAAGTTGGATACATTCAACGTATTCCAACAACAAAGGGCCGAAATACGAAGGAGCAAAGAAGCTAGAGATGCTGCTAGAGATGCCCAGAAACAAAAACGGGATGATTTGAAATTTATATCCCAGCCCATTGATCACCTACAGGGTGACGAGTTACAACTAGTCTTGGCGATGAGAGAAGAGATAAAAAACAAATATAAAAGTTAGGAATTTTTTTTTGTAATTTTCTTTATTTAAAAATATTAAAAAAATTAAATTTGTTGTTTTAAATAATATTCAAATAGCCCAGTGGGTCAGCCCAGCGAACCCACGCCCCAAACCCCCGCCCCACCATACCGTGTTGAATGTGGGTTTAGCCCATGTCTGCCCCCCAAGCCACGTGTCAACTAATGCTCAAACCCAAACCCAACCCCCGCCCCACCATACCCCACGGTCTTAGGCCACTTAAGAACAGATTCAAAGAGCTTTTTAAGCTGGTTGATAACAAATTTGCAAAAATTAGTTATTATTTAGAGATGGGCCTGAAATGCAAGAGCTGGCAACCCTGATGCAAGTTTTATCTTTTATTTCGTTTTCGCAAAAATAGGATGTGTGGGTTTGGAAAGGGTCTGAGTCGGATCCTTTTTGGGGTTACGGGCTAAATTTGATGACTTTAGTAGTCAATATTTTAGCAAATGGCTTTATTGGAATTCTTGGGTTCCTCCAAAGATCAACATATCTTTTTGGAGGGCATCAATGAACCGGATACCATCTAAGATGGGTCTTGCTCATAGAGGAGTTGTGTTGGGAAATGTACTATGCTCCAGATGCGACATAAGAGAAGAGACAGTTAATCATATTATGTGGGATTGCATATTTGCAAAATTTGTTTGGTGGTCAATTTTCAATTGGATAAAGCTTCATTTTCTAGAGCAACTGACTACGATTCAAGAGATTTTGGCGAATGCGGTTGAGACGAATGGATTGAAGACGTGGAAAAATTAATTGGGGTCATCATTCAAGTTAAGGTTTGGGAGATATGAAAAGCGCGAAATGAAAAAAACCTTCAATGATCGGCAAATACACTTTAATGGAACGGCGGATTTATCAAAGAAAATGTTTTTGTTTTTGTTACAAGTAGATCCAAATTTTGTAACCTTGAGTGGGAAAGGTGGATTGATTTTAACATTCGTGATGTAATTTTGTAATCACAGGTCTCAGTTGCTGGCTCGTTTTCTATATTTTATATAGATGTTTTTGCTGTTAAAAAAAAGAGATATGCCAACCATAGTTACATTTTTATTAGATGCTATAGATTTAGTAATTCCTTTTGGTTATTAGCTTCTTTCCTAGATCCTATATTATTAGTACTAGCCTAAGATCCCGTGAGTTTCGCGGGTGGCTTAAACACAAATATATAATATCTATTGGCGTTGAAGCCCATGTAGATCATCAAAAAATGCTCGCTTCAAAAGCACAATCTGGTTAATGTCCACATAATTATCGATTCTCACATTCAAACCCACGATTGCATGTTTGTTACCTCGTACATATTCAATATTCCGGAGGTTTGTTAATAATTAGAATTTAAACCCTAGGGTTTCGCTATTGTCCATAAAGAACTTGAACAAACTTGCAAACATGGTATCTAAAATAGAAGTGAAGTTGATACGAAGCATGGACATTGAGATCTAAGAATCATACAAAAAATAAATTGCAACTTACATGTGTATCGAACATTATATGTTTACCGAAGCGGAGACTACCAGAGAATGCCACAGATCGCCCCTCGATGCCTCCGATCAGCTTCTTCAAATTATCAGTGGCTACCGGTAGTGTTACTCAATCCAAAGCGCATTACCATTAGAACACCACCATCCCTAGGTCATCGGAGTATCAAACTAATGATGTACATTCCTTTGACTGAAGATACCACACATTATCTTCTCCAATACAACAAAAATATTCCAGCCCTGTACCGATATAATTCCCAGCACTCTACGACCAATTTTTTGCAGCCATTTATAGCTATATTTCTCAGCTTTATATGGTTGTACAATAGTCCCTAAACAACCTTAAATACAAACTTTTATTCAGCAATTTCAAGTTAAAATATGTTACTATAGATCTATGAAGTTTTGGCACCAATTTTCACATCTTAATAGCTAATAAATTACAACATAATTTAGTCAAATTAAAATACTTCATGTGACTCTTGATCACCTGATATTCCCGACATGAGAGAGAGCTAACCTGCAAGGACTAAGTTGACCACTATTGAAGCTAATACCCTTGAGTTTGACTTTGGTTCATCTTTGCTTGTACCTTTGACACCTAATAAGTTTAGACATATTGACTATGACACAAGCCCCCTCCAACTGTTCCAACTTGAACCAGAATTAATATAAAAATGAATAAAATAAATGAGCATTCTTGTTCAATTAATGATATGGTAGCAATGGGCTTCCCAAGACGACTCAATTCTGTTTCAAGTTCAATAATAGTTTTGTTGATGAGAGACTGAAGGCCTGGAATCCGTGACTTAATGACTGTTTCCAAATGCTGAAACAATGAATAATGTAGTAAAGCGGATTAGATATCTTTAAGCGAATAATGTAGTAAAGCATTTTGAATCTTAGTTGTAAAGATGTTTACCTTAGAAAGCACTTTCCCGAGATGCTCAGAGCCCATTCTGCTAGCAAGGTGCCTATACTCGGGGGTATTAGCAAAGTATTCGCGCTCCCTCCTCCGAGCGGCAATCATGTCAATGCTTTTGTTAATATCAACTTGAGACCGGTTCACAACACCAATCCAAGGAAACTTAAGTTTATAAGATTTCCCTTTCAACATCTGTACATGTCATCTTCATTATTAAAGAAAGAAGCACATAATTTAAAATCAAAACCAAGAAGCAGAAGCTTTACATCAACTGCATCAGTCCCCTTGTCCATAAGATCAATCTTCGTCAAAACTCTAAAAGTCCTCTCCCCTGCTTAGAATTTACAAAAACATCAATCATGAAACTGGTATGCATCACCATATTATTCCTACCAATTTGGTACTGGTGACGCATATATACCGAAACCGAAAAGGACCAATGCCGAAATCATCAAAAGAAGATACCAGTACCAATGCTGTAGTGATATGTGGTAATAAATCTCATCCCTATTACTTGACTTGAATATTTGGCAAACTAAACTGTCCAAATATGTATGTATATAGCATGATGAATAATTGTATGAAAGTTTAAGCACAATGTACTACATTAGCAACTTCAAAGTTGATTTTGGGATCAGCCTAAAAAACAGCAATGTGAAAAACCTCATATATCATAAACAACCTATATTTTCATGTGAACACAATGAAATGCACAAGTTTCCATGAAACCTATTCGTGACAAACTTCAGCAGTTTCTAGTGTAATGAAATTCTGCGATGTTGTGTTAGAACAGGGATATTCCAGTCCCAACTTATGTGTCTTTAAATTTGACGAAGAAAAAATAAAAAAATTGCAAGTAATTCCATACTTCGCTTGATCTAAAGCACTCATAGCTTGCAGCACAATAACAAATTTTTCGTTAATGTTAATGCGTTGAATTTACACCTCAAACAAATGATATCATACAAATATGGTATCTAAAATAGAAGCGAAGTTGATACGAAGCACGGACATTGAGATCTAAGAATCATACAAAAAATAAATTGCAACTTACATGTATATCGAACACTATATGTTTACCGAAGCGGAGACTAACAGAGAATGCCACAGATAGCCCCTCGATGCCTCCGATCAGCTTCTTCAAATCGTCGGTGGCTACCGGTAGTGTTACTCAATCCAAAGTGCATATATACCATGGTATTTTGATATAATATTCATATAAAATATTTTTCTTTTTTAAAAATCTTGTGTATCACTATTTATAAAATAGCCGCCTGCTATTCGCCATTAACAACTATGTTTAGAACAAAACTGTTTCGCTTTAAGCCTCCTTGAAAACACGCAACCTCCCGTTGCCAGCTTGATCAAGCATACTATATCCTTCTCCCAATCCATCCCCTATAATCACATAATAAAACATTATATTATATTTAAACAGAAGAAAACAAATGTTTGTATTTTATGACACAGGGTTATATAGATTTTAATAAGTGTTAAATTTTAAACAATACATAGAAACTAACATATGCAACAAAGAACCATGAACCATAAGGGAGTGCCCGGCTTGCTTATTTAAACAACTTATTAGCTTAGTGTGTTTTATAAAACCATGTAAGTACTTTTCAGTGTGTGGTACTGACGATTATCTATTTATAAAAGTTGTTTTCAATAACCAGTTTAATATTGCTTATTTCAATCTAATTATTCTAGGTAATCAAATTTGCTACCCCATCACTATAATCCAACGTAAACAAATTAAATGTAAGCTGTTTTGCAAGCAAATAACAAACTGCAAAGGAACGGTTTCTCAAAATCAAAAGATATCTGAATACATAAACACCTTTGACCGGAAACATATAAGATGAAATCAAAGCATGCAGTTCTATAAGCAAAATGCTACTAAATATATGATCAGAACAATCAGAAGTTGTTAATATACCTCTTGTTGATGAGTCTCAATCAGCTCCAGCTGTCTCTCAAGGTTTGATTGAGTCTCAACAACTTTTACAACTTATGCCTATATAATAAGCAGTTTAGGATTAATTCAAGGCAAAAACAACAAACCAAAAACTGTCTTTAATATACATGTGAAAGAACCTAGGAGGTCTAATGATTGTTAGAAAAGTTTACCTAATCATAAGAATTAATGTGAATATGGCACCTCAACTTTGAAAAGAATATCCCAGTTCTGCAATATTCTTTTGTCCCATTTACCTGTAGTACTCAAGCTCCCTAAATACACAATCACATATACGGGTCAAGAAATTAGACTTCCGGCTCAATGAACCCTCACCATGTTCAACCAAGTTTTTTTTATCGTTTTTTGTCCTTTATTAATACTGTCAAAAAGTTCTAAGACAACTAAACAATTATTTGCAAATAATGATCATTAGAATACTAAGTTGAATAGGGTCTTGGTAATCGCCAACATCCAGGTACTGAATTCACCTATTGTAGTCCAAGAAGTCAGATGCAGGGGATTCTTCATCATCTCCGAACAACATTAGATGCAAAGTCAACCAATATTCTTTCTTAAAACAATCATCTCACCAATCGAACTAGAAGAATTTTAATTTCTGAACATTAACAAAGAAAACCTAATTTATGAAAAAAAAACCCAATTCTTCATAATATCATAACGATTAAGAAAAAAAACGCTATTTTCTAAACATATTCAAGACGCTGCAACAATAAAAAAAATCAATCTAAAAACAATGTCGCGATCAATGGAATTAAAGGTGTTTGTGACATACATACCAGTTGAAATCGATTAATGGATTCCTTGTTCATAGGACTTGGTAGAATCAAAATGAGTGAAAATTAGAATCATAATCAGCGAAAAAAGAAGAGTGCTTGGTTGCTTACCCCACAATGTTCATTGTTGTAAACCACCAAAGGTTCGAATGGTAGTGAGTCACGAGAGTTAGGCTGGTGTCGTTAACCCTAGCCTAAATACCCATCATTGCCGCCAACAACCACCGCCTCTACAAACCTTTATCTAAACTATAAACACCACCATCATCCTCCATGTCGGCATCCATGTCACTGCTCCCCAACCCTCATATCGCTGCCATCGCCCCGTCACCTAGAAACCCTAATTCTTGAAAGAAAAAAGCAATCTGGTCGCACAAGTTTAAAGGGCAATCAAATACGAATTAGAAACACAAACTTACCTCGAATCGAAGATAATCAGTGGAAGATGTTGGCGTCCCTAAAGCTAGTAGAAATCCTAGTTGAACGTCGTTGTAATGAAAGATGTTGATGAGGAACAACACGGACGATTAATGGAAGAAGATGAAAGGCACAGAACAGGGAGAAGATATAATTGTAACACCTCGAAAAATTCACGTCCTGTAATGTGTTGACACGTGTCATATGATTGAACGTGTGAAAGAATGTTATAGAAGGATTAAAGTTGACAATCATGGAAAGTATGTGAATATACGAGTTCTAAATGTCAACAGTGAATAAATATATTGTACATTACCCCTACATGATGCTCATACCTTCCGACGAATAAATCATGGATCATACGAAGCTAAATATGAAAGAAAGTGAGAGATTACAAACTACATGGGTTAAATGTGTCAACATGTTTAAGTTATACCTCTGAGTGACCTTTTGACAAACCCGAAGCTTTGTAACGGTTAATTATGCTCACTAGAATGCACGATATAAATTTCATAAAATTTCGTTATCGTATGAGAAAGTTATGATCAAATTCGTATGTGAGGGGTTAAAGCGTCAACGATGAAAGTTATGACTTTTCGGGTAATAACAAAGTGATCAAGGACCAAATAAAGTGGGTATAAGTCCTAATGCCCTTGTAGGTAAATATGGAGGGCTCAAATTGCAAGATTTAAGTTAGTTGACCTTTCGGAAGGGCCAAGAGACAAGTATGCAACAAATGGAAAATGTGAAATCTGAACACAAGGCCCATACGGGCCGCGTAAGACCCATCAACACCCTTATGCGGGCCGCCTGGCCCGCCCAGATACAGAAAGTTCAAACAGCAGCCTGTATTCGCGCTTAACCGACCTTTAACAGATATTTTTCACTTTGTGGGCGACCCCTAAGTGCCTCCTAGAACCTTAGGGACATCTGTTGATGATCCATGGCCCTTGATAGCACTTGTTGTCAATGATCTAAGAGCTTATGAGCACTATAAAAGGCCACTAAGTTGCAACAAGTTCTTCACACCTTCCATCTGCACATTGGAGCATTTCTGGAGCTAAAGACTTCTCTCTAAGCTTCACAAATCGTGCATAGGACTTCAGTAAGTTTGCTTAACCATTCTTAGTTAAGTTTTTGCTTAGTTTTAACTTAAAAGTCAAACCGTCGTAATTAACGGTTGACTTAGCGATTTATCACTAATGGTCCAGTGATTAGTCGAATTGAAAGTAGTTATAAGTTGGTAATTATGTGGGTAATAAACCCTTAAAAGGGTTCCCCCTGATTCCCACTCTAACAAGGTCAAATGTCGGGTCAAACTTGTTATTAAAAAGTCAACAGAATGTTTATTTTCTAATTTATGCATAATTAGCAATGTAGAACACATACAACCTGTTTGATCATTATCATAACTTGGTAATTAGTGTAAGAACATGTCTAAACACGTTCAACCCGACAAATTTTATGTTTAGACCCGGTTCGGAACCGAAAGTCGCAAAGCTTTGACTTTTTCTTTGACTTCAGTTCTGACCCGTTTAGGCATGTTTTAGAAATGCCTTAGAGCTTTAGTTGGACTAGGTTACATGCTAGTATAACCCTCTGTGATTATACACCTTGGTTCATTAGTTATCCAATTAATATGCATGTTTCCGTTAATTGCTTATATGTTGACCATTATGCCCTTTTCACCTTAAAATGTGATTTTTGAAAATGTAAAAGAGTAGAACCCTTAGTTACTGATATTTAAACTTGCACCCAAAATTTGACATCAGTTTGAGGTGTAGAATGAGAGTTATGCTCATTAGCATAAATTGAAAGCTTTGTGTTAATTAAACGACATAATTAGCGTATAGCCTATTTAAACATACTTTTTGATATCAAACTCTTTACCCACTGATGTAATATATTATTTTGAGATTTTTGAAGATTTTTAATTAATTTTAGACTGAGCATAACTTATAGTCATAGGATTAATCCGGTAATTGTCGGTTTTGCCCTTACGGGCCATAAAATGAGTTTTACATATCTAATCGACTCCAAACCTTTTGCTACTGATCTTAAATGATAAATAAATTATTTTAAGCCTTTTGGAATAATAAAAATATCAGCTTATTGTATCGAACCCGGAAATGGCTTCTAATCGCCTTATTAAGCGTTTTTAACGCATAGTACGTACTAAAACTATTTTAAAACATACAAGGGTTGATACCTACTGATATTTTAGGTAAATTATAATATTTTAACAGTAAGCAAAAGTCGTTAAACTCAGACTTCAGTTTTGAGCTTTTCGGCTTATGTGAAATTACCAAAATGCCCCTACAGTGCATAGTTTGGTTATAATTGATAAATTTCACATATATACTTTACCCTACTGTTATAACTTGGTAAACTAAGTATTTTTTCTGATTATATCAGACCTGTAACTCAGGTTAATACTTAAACTCTTTTATAACCTTGTAAATGACCAAACTACCCCTACGGGGCATAGTTTGTGTTTAAATTCGTTTCGGGCATAATAAAAGACATCTTACTGATGTCACAACATATTTGAAGCATATTAACTTAGGAAACCTGTATATGGCTCTTACGGATACCCGTTACGCTTATTACGCGTTCGGTTCAGTTTATGTAACTAGTTTACATAAATTAGCCGAAACGGGCCAAACCTTATCGGTTTTACCTCAAAATCCAGAATGTGTATGAAATACCCATGTTAAGCAAGTTTTCAAACTTTCCCGGGTCTAAATCACATTCTATCCGGTCTTCGCTTAATCGTGCGTACGAACCGTATCTTTGAAACTAACCGGTCTAAGCTTAAGCTTAACTAAAGACCCGTTAGGATTCTAATAGGTTATTATAAACCTTTGTTCCAGAATAGGAGACCAGTAAAAGCTACTTGCATTTGCCTATTGTGATTATTACTTTGCTCAGGTAAATACTTTTAACTTATTTTCCATATACGGGCTTGGGTTACGGTATATAAAATACCGCTTGGTCGGGCAACAAATCTTCCATCGTTTGGTGGTTAATTGAATAATTTGATCGGCCCGTTTAAATCGTTTTGTTTACTTAAAGCCTTTGGGGGGTTAATGACCATGTCTCGGATATCCCTGGCATCATTTTACGAAATGGCCACGACTTAAGCGCGGGGTGTAGGCGTACACCCGTCAGTGCATAAAAGAATAATGTGGTGTGTCTATTGATCTTTAACCCGGACACGATCCGGGCTACTGAACGCATAAGGAACATGTAATTCTTTTACAAGATTATATATTTAAATAATTATCCCAAGTTATAAAATGTTTATGCCACGTGCATCCAAATCAATTTTTAATCATTTTTAAAATGAGTCAGTTGATTGTATTTACCAGTGTAAACTGACGTATTTTCCCAAAAAGATTAAATGCAGGTACTAAGCGTAATAGGCTGGATTTTCTCCTTAGCATCAATAAAGAGTCTCGCAAGCTTAAGATGCCTAACGTCTGTTGAACTACTGTTTCCATTTTATTTTCGATCCATCTGTGGATAAACAATCGACTGTTGTGATACTTGATATTACAATATTATATTCAGTTGAATTATATCTTTCATTTGCTTCCGATGTGCATATTAAATATTGTGTTGTTTGACTATTATGTCGCTAACCACGTCACGATACTCCCCACCGGGCCCACCGGTGACACGTGGAAAACGGGGTGTGACAGGTTGGTATCAGAACCAACACTGAATGAATTAAACACTAGCCTTTTGTGTTTAATCTCAGTTACACAATTGCACATTTCAAAAACTTTCGAGTCTAGACAAATAACATAGGACAAATTCTACTTTGTTTGGTTTTGTTTTGTCCTTTATTTTATATATTCTTGTCGTTATCTCATGTTGTATTGACAGGATTAAAAATGCCGCCAAGATTCTTTCGAAGAAGAGGACGAGGCAAGGGGCCAATCACCGCCCCCAATGATAATGAAGCCGGGCATTCGCAACGGCGAGCTCCTTCTACCACCGAGAGTGACGATCCTCGACAGAACCGGAGGAACCTTTTTGAGCCGGCTAGACGGTCGGTTTCGCACAGTTCGACGCCTCCCGTTCATAACTCTTATGGGTCACATTCGGAAAATGAGCCCAATAACCCTCAACCTTCCTACATACCTCTACAGCGATCCTTATCGCACAATTCTTTTCGAGACCCCACACCTATTTTCCGGGGCCGGTTTAATCCGGCAAACTACATACCAGAACCAATGGGTTTTAACCCAATGGGACCGGAGGACCACTTCTCGGGAGACAACGCTATGGACATGGACGAGGACACGGATCCCGTCGAACCTGCAAGCGGTACCCCCAACCATCCCATCGAGATCTCCGACTGATCTTCTTTTCACGGATCACCCTACGGTGGTCCAGACAGTTATCAGGCACGATTCAATCAACACGAGTGGTATTTTACACCCTCGCATCATTCGTCGCCTCATCAGCATCAGCAGCAGCAGCAGGATCCCTCTGAGGATTCACAGTTTGTGGCAGTCACGCCACCGCCTCCACCGCCACCAGTTCAGCCGGCACCTCCCCAACCGCCGAGGCGTAGGAGAACCGGAGCGCGGATGTCCGCACGAGGAGGGGACTTTCATTTTAGATCTCCTCGACAATCAAGTGGCAGTCATTATTCGCCACATCAAGAAGACCCACAAATGGGTGGACCTTCACAACCAGTTGCACCGCAACCACCACCGATGGGTTTTGATAACCCGATTCCAGCATACACGGGTTCTATGGCATACAACCCGTTTGAACAACCAGCTCACACCAGCTACGGTTACGCTGAAGCCGACCCCTACATGGTAGCGGCCAATTACAACGCCTTTAACCCGGAAGGACCCTATGGCGCTCCTTGGGGAGTAGGGTACCCAACTCATGGGTACCAGATACCTGCCAGACCAATAATACGGACACAATCGCAGCCGCCACGATTTTCTCCCCCTGAACGGGAGGAAATTCTTTAGAGACTGGACCAGGTCGAGCGAGACTTTCACCGAGATCGCAGGGAGCGACAGACTTTCTTCCAAGGATTGACAAGCCTAATAAAAGGGAAGAGTAAGAAGGACCATTGAATCTTTCCACTGTTGTTGTAATTTCCTTGTATCATTTGAGCCCCTGCGTGGGCCTGTCTTGCTGTATAAACCCCTGCGTGGGTATGCTTGTTTGTTTTGACCCCTGCGTGGGTCTATCTTCCTGTTAACCCCTACGAGGGTATGATGTTGTTTAAGTCCCTGCGTGGACTAGTATGTTGTTTGACCCCTGCGTGGGTATGTTGCTTTTTAAAAAAAAAGTCCCGTTTAGGGCGACGTGTAACCTATTAATAATTAATGGAATGTTTAAATTATAAATTTCATTTTTGCCATTATATGCATAAATATTATATATGAAATAAATAAATCAAAATCATTCCTTTTGATAATAATCTGCCTATTAAATATTGAATAAGAATCTTAAGAGTGAAACCTAGCCAGAGTGTCATTATGAAGACCTGGCCATGATGGTAAGACCTGTTTAAAAGATTCAAATCCCTGTTAACATCTGTAAACATGTTAACGCTCCTGGCAGACGTGATTCATTAAAATCACACACGTCATTCTTATATAAGGATTCTTCAAAAGATTCCTAACCCAATTTAATGATCTCTGAATCATGGGTTTAGGTCATCAATTAAGATGATCATATTTTGACCATACATTGGTAATATAGTGCCTACGGGCCTAGCTCATTTCTACACGAGCCAAAAGACAGTGGTAGCTATGACTTCCTGTCCGAAAAAGGTAATGAATTATGTTCAAGCCTTAAAAGCTTCGATTCTATGAAATCATAGCTTATAATTTATAAATGTCCTTGTGACTAGGCCTTTTGTGCTATTAATAAAACTGTTATTTGTTTTATAATTAGGATAAATTATAATAGAAATCCTAAATAAACGTGATTAATAAATTAACCAAATATGGTCTCCGTTACCATGGTTAATGAATTGCCATAAAAGACAATTCCATAATAAACTCCCAAGTAAACTATTGTCCTTGTTTTATGTAACAGTTCAATTAAATGGCTGGCTCAGATGAAATAAATAGCCACCCAAGGGAAAATACTGATAACGCCCGGATTAATCTAACGGGTGCTGAACTGAAAGCGTTGGTAGACGACGCTGTTACAAAGGCCTTGGAGCGGCAGTACGAAGAGTATAGTGGGACTCGGAGTAGGACCCTATCTACACCGCATTCGAAGCCTCCTTCCAAGAAGGAGGAACCCAAGAAAGATGATGATAGACTCTCCTCAAACCACCATAGTGCTCCATCTCAGCAGATTGTATTAAATCAAGAACCCCGTAACAAGGGTTGCTCCTATAAATACTTTGTTTCGTGCAAACCTAGAGATTTCACTGGGGAAAAAGGAGCCATTGACTGCATGACGTGGTTAGATGAGATGGATACAGTAGTGCATATCAGCGGTTGCGCTGAGAGGGATATAGTCAAGTTTGTGTCGCAATCTTTTAAAGGCGAGGCTTTAGCCTGGTGGAGATCACTGATTCAAGCCACTGGGAAGATCCCATTGTACAACATGTCTTGGGAACAATTCGTTGCCCTCATCAGGGAAAACTACTGCCCTCAGCATGAGGTTGAGAAGATAGAGTCTGATTTTCTATCATTGGTTATGACAAACCTTGACTGTCAAGCTTACCTCACGAGCTTCAACACAATGTCCCGGTTGGTTCCGTATCTGGTGACCCCGGAACCAAAAAGAATAGCTCGTTTTATCGGTGGTTTAGCCCCGGAAATTAAGGCAAGCGTGAAGGCCTCTCGGCCAGTTACTTTCAGATCTGTAGCTGACATATCTTTGTCCCTCACTCTGGATGCGGTCAGACAAAGATCGGTGAGGAACAAAGATGCCGAGAAGAGAAAACGTGAAGATGATAATTCACGGAGGTCGAGCAAGAAGCACCGTGGAAACGGTGACAACAAGAGGGGGTCGGAGTCAAGGAAAGATGGGCATCAGTCTGATGAGAAGCCTAAATGCAAGATTTGCAAGAAACAGCACTTTGGAAAGTGCAGACTCGAATCGAACTCGCAGGCTCAGTCAAGAACTTTTGCTTGCGGGATATGCAAGTCCAAGGAACACAAGACCTTGGATTGCAAAAAGCTGAAGGATGCAACTTGCTACAGCTGTAATGAGAAAGGGCACATTAAAACCAACTGCCCTAAATACGCCAAGAAGCCTGAAGAGGCCAAGAAGACCAATGCTAGGGTCTTTTGGATGGATGCGAAGGAAGCGGTTCTAGACGACAATGTGATTACAGGTACTTTCCTTATAAATAATGTCTATGCAAGAGTACTTTTTGATTCAAGCGCTGATAAGTCTTTCGTAGATAATAAGTTTTGCAAATTGCTGAATTTACCTGTCAAAACCTTAAGTGTGAATTATGAGGTGGAGTTAGCAGATGGCACCTTAGAAACCGTCTCAACTGTGTTAGATGGATGTGTTATATCCATTAAGAACCACTCTTTTCCTCTATCCCTACTTCCATTTAAGCTAGCCGGTTTTGACATAGTTTTGGGTATGGACTGGTTATCTCATAACCAGGCCTAAATTGTCTGCAACAAAAAGCAAGTGGTGATAAAGACTCCGTCTAGTGAATCACTTACCATTCGAGGAGATACCCAGTATGGACTGCCTGAGCAAGTGACTATGCTCAAGGCCTCCAAGTGTTTGAAGAAGGGTTGTGTCATCTACATGGCACAAGTGACCATTGATGAGCTGAAACCTAAGATTGAAGACATCCCCATCGTTTCTGAATACCCTGAAGTGTTTCCTGAAGATCTACCTGGCTTACCACCAGATAGGCAAGTAGAATTCAGAATTGACATCATCCCTGGAGCAGCACCTGTTGCTAGAGCACCTTACAGGTTAGCACCCACAGAAATGAAGGAATTAAGAACGCAACTGGATGAATTACTAGCTAAAGGTTTCATTAAACCTAGTTCGTCTCCATGGGGAGCACCAGTCTTGTTTGTCAAGAAGAAAGATGGATCGATGCGCCTGTGCATCGATTACCGTGAGCTTAATAAGGTCACGATCAAGAATAGGTATCTTTTGCCCAGGATCGACGATTTGTTCGATCAATTGCAAGGGGCAAGTTATTTCTCGAAGATTGACTTGAGGTCAGGCTACCACCAACTGAAAGTTAGAGATGAAGACGTACACAAAACTGCATTTAGGACTCGTTATGGTCATTACGAGTTCCTAGTGATGCCTTTTGGGCTCACTAATGCACCAGTCGCGTTCATGGATCTCATGAATCGCGTTTGTAAGCCTTACTTAGATAAATTCGTCATTGTTTTCATCGACGACATTCTTATCTACTCGAAGAACCAAGCTGACCATGAGAAACACCTTCGCTGTATTCTCAAACTTCTACATCATGAGAAACTCTACGCCAAATTTTCCAAGTGTGAGTTTTGGCTTCGAGAAGTCCAATTCCTTGGACATGTGGTGAGTGAGCGTGGTATCCAAGTGGATCCCGCTAAGTTCGAAGCTGTTATGAACTGGCAAGAGCCGAAGACGCCTACAGAGATTCGTAGCTTCCTGGGATTGGCAGGATATTACAGGCGTTTCATTGAAAATTTTTCAAGGATTACTGCACCCCTAACCTCCTTGACTAAGAAGAAAGTAAAGTTCGTTTGGGGTCCTAAGCAGCAAGAGTCCTTTGATATCCTTAAACAAAAGTTGTGCAACGCTCCTGTACTGACATTGCCTGAAGGTACCGAAGAATTCGTAGTTTACTGCGATGCATCTCACACTGGCATGGGGTGTGTGCTTATGCAGAAAGGAAAGGTTATTGCCTATGCTTCAAGACAATTAAAAGTGCATGAAAAGAATTACACCACCCATGACTTGGATTTGGGTGCCGTTGTATTTGCACTGAAGCTATGGAGGCACTATTTGTATGAGATCAAGTTTGTGATCTATTCCGATCACAAGAGCCTCCAGCACCTGTTTAATCAGAAGGATTTGAACATGAGGCAGCGCCGATGGATGGAGACGTTGAATGATTATGATTGTGAAATCCGATACCATCCCGGCAAAGCGAATGTAGTCGCTGATGCCTTGAGTCAAAAGGAAAGGGTAAAACCCATCCGAATAAATGCCAAGAGCATTGAGATAAAGAACAGTTTGACTGAAAGGTTGTTAGCTGCACAGAGGGAAGCTGTGTTGGAAGCTAACTATCCTAACGAGAAGCTAGGGGTAACTGAGGAGCAGTTATCTCTTGGCAAGGACGGGATTCTGAGATTAAATGGACGAATATGGGTTCCAATTTATGGAGGACTTCGAGATGTTATCCTTCAGGAAGCCCATAGTTCTAAATATTCCGTTCATCCTGGAGCTGATAAGATGTACCAGGATCTAAGGGCAAACTATTGGTGGATAGGCTTGAAAAAGTCTGTAGCTGCCTATGTAGCTAAGTGCTTGACTTGTGCGCAAGTCAAAGCAGAACATCAAAAGTCGTCAGGCTTGCTACAACAGCTTGAACTTCCTACGTGGAAGTGGGAAATGGTAGCTATGGATTTTATCACCAAGTTACCTAAGACAAGGAAAGGAAATGATACAATATGGGTTATAGTTGATAGACTGACTAAGTCAGCACATTTCTTACCCATCAAGGAGACTTATAGCTTCGACATGTTAGCCCAACTGTATGTAGATAAGATTGTAGCCTTACATGGCATACCTGTGTCTATTATCTCTGACAAAGATACTAGATACACGTCACATTTTTGGAAAAGTTTCCAACAATCTTTGGGCACGCGTTTGAATTTTAGTACGGCTTACCATCCTCAGACTGACAGACAGAGTGAGCGTACCATCCAAACATTGGAAGACATGCTACGTGCATGTGTAATTGATTTAGGTGGTAGTTGGGATAACCACGTACCCTTGATTGAATTCTCCTACAACAATAGCTACCATACCAGCATCAAGGCTGCGCCTTTCGAGGCCTTATACGGTAGAAAGTGTAGAACGCCCGTTTGTTGGGCGGAAGTTGGAGATGTCCAATTATCAGGACCAGAGATAGTCTTTGAAACGACGGACAAGATTGTCCAGATTCGTGACCGTCTCAAAGCTGCCCGAGATAGGCAGAAGAGCTACGCAGATCCAAAGCGTAAATCTTTTCACTTCGAAGTAGGTGACAAAGTGTTGCTTAAAGTATCACCCTGGAAGGGAGTGATGCGATTTAGTAAGAAAGGCAAGCTAAGCCCGAGATACATAGGACCTTTTGAGGTTATCAAACGTGTCGGGTCAGTTGCCTATAAGCTAAACTTACCTGAAGAGCTCAGTGGTATTCATAATGTATTCCACATCTGCAATCTGAAAAAGTGTTTCGCTGACGAATCACTGGTCATACCACATACAGATGTGCATATAGATGAGAGCTTAAAATTTATGGAAAAACCATTGTCGATTGAAGATCGACAGGTTAAGAAGCTTCGAAGGAAGCATGTGCCTATTGTAAAGGTAAAATGGGATGCTCGTAGAGGTCCCGAATATACGTGGGAGGTTGAATCCACAATGAAAGAAAAGTACCCTTATTTATTTCAGTAAATCTCGAGGTCGAGATTTCTTTTAAGGGGGTGAGGATGTAACACCTCGAAAAATTCACGTCCTGTAATGTGTTGACATGTGTCATATGATTGAACGTGTGAAAGAATGTTATAGAAGGATTAAAGTTGACAATCATGGAAAGTATGTGAATATACGAGTTCTAAATGTCAACAGTGAATAAATATATTGTACATTAACCCTACATGATGCTTATACCTTCCGACGAATAAATCATGGATCATACGAAGCTAAATATGAAAGAAAGTGAGAGATTACAAACTACAGGGGTTAAATGTGTCAACATGTTTAAGTTATACCTCTGAGTGACCTTTTAACAAACCCGAAGCTTTGTAACGGTTAATTATGCTCACTAGAATGCACGATATAAATTTCATAAAATTTCGTTATCGTATGAGAAAGTTATGATCAAATTCGTATGTGAGGGGTTAAAGCGTCAACGATGAAAGTTATGACTTTTCGGGTAATAACAAAGTGATCAAGGACCAAATAAAGTGGGTATAAGTCCTAAAGCCCTTATAGGTAAATATGGAGGGCTCAAATTGCAAGATTTAAGTTAGTTGACCTTTCAGAAGGGCCAAGAGACAAGTATGCAACAAATGGAAAATGTGAAATCTGAACATAAGGCCCATACGGGCCGCATAAGACCCATCAACACCCTTACGCGGGCCGCCTGGCCCGCCCAGATACAGAAAGTTCAAACAGCAGCCTGTATTCGCGCTTAACCGACCTTTAACAAATATTTTCACTTTGTGGGCGACCCCTAAGTGCCTCCTAGAACCTTAGGGACATCTGTTGATGATCCATGGGCCTTGATAGCACTTGTTGTCAATGATCTAAGAGCTTATGAGCACTATAAAAGGCCACTAAGTTGCAACAAGTTCTTCACACCTTCCATCTGCACATTGGAGCATTTCTGGAGCTAAAGACTTCTCTCTAAGCTTCAAAAATCGTGCATAGGACTTCAGTAAGTTTGCTTAACCTTTCTTAGTTAAGTTTTTGCTTAGTTTTAACTTAAAAGTCAAACCGTCGTAATTAACGGTTGACTTAGCGATTTATCACTAATGGTCCAGTGATTAGTCGAATTGAAAGTAGTTATAAGTTGGTAATTATGTGGGTAATAAACCCTTAAAAGGGTTCCCCCTGATTCCCACTCTAACAAGGTCAAATGTCGGGTCAAACTTGTTATTAAAAAGTCAACAGAATGTTTATTTTCTAATTTATGCATAAATAGCAATGTAGAACACATACAACCTGTTTGATCATTATTATAACTTGGTAATTAGTGTAAGAACATGTCTAAACACGTTCAACCCGACAAATTTTATGGTTAGACCCGGTTCGGAACCGAAAGTCGCAAAGCTTTGACTTTTGCTTTGACTTCAGTTCTGACCCGTTTAGGCATGTTTCAGAAATGCCTTAGAGCTTTAATTGGACTAGGTTACATGCTAGTATAACCCTCTGTGATTATACACCTTGGTTCATTAGTTATCCAATTAATATGCATGTTTCCGTTAATTGCTTATATGTTGACCATTATGCCCTTTTCACCTTAAAATGTGATTTTTGAAAATGTAAAAGAGTAGAACCCTTAGTTACTGATATTTAAACTTGCACCCAAAATTTGACATCAGTTTGAGGTGTAGAATGAGAGTTATGCTCATTAGCATAAATTGAAAGCTTTGTGTTAATTAAACGACATAATTAGCGTATAGCCTATTTAAACATACTTTTTGATATCAAACTCTTTACCCACTGATGTAATATATTATTTTGAGATTTTTGAAGATTTTTAATTAATTTTAGACTGAGCATAACTTATAGTCATAGGATTAATCCGGTAATTGTCGGTTTTGCCCTTACGGGCCATAAAATGAGTTTTACATATCTAATCGACTCCAAACCTTTTGCTACTGATCTTAAATGATAAATAAATTATTTTAAGCCTTTTGGAATAATAAAAATATCAGCTTATTGTATCGAACCCGGAAATGGCTTCTAATCGCCTTATTAAGCGTTTTTAACGCATAGTACGTACTAAAACTATTTTAAAACATACAAGGGTTGATACCTACTGATATTTTAGGTAAATTATAATATTTTAACAGTAAGCAAAAGTCGTTAAACTCAGACTTCAGTTTTGAGCTTTTCGGCTTATGTGAAATTACCAAAATGCCCCTACAGTGCATAGTTTGGTTATAATTGATAAATTTCACATATATACTTTACCCTACTGTTATAACTTGGTAAACTAAGTATTTTTTCTGATTATATCAGACCTGTAACTCAGGTTAATACTTAAACTCTTTTATAACCTTGTAAATGACCAAACTACCCCTACGGGGCATAGTTTGTGTTTAAATTCGTTTCGGGCATAATAAAAGACATCTTACTGATGTCACAACATATTTGAAGCATATTAACTTAGGAAACCTGTATATGGCTCTTACGGATACCCGTTACGCTTATTACGCGTTCGGTTCGGTTTATGTAACTAGTTTACATAAATTAGCCGAAACGGGTCAAACCTTATCGGTTTTACCTCAAAATCCAGAATGTGTATGAAATACCCATGTTAAGCAAGTTTTCAAACTTTCCCGGGTCTAAATCACATTCTATCCGGTCTTCGCTTAATCGTGCGTACGAACCGTATCTTTGAAACTAACCGGTCTAAGCTTAAGCTTAACTAAAGACCCGTTAGGATTCTAATAGGTTATTATAAACCTTTGTTCCAGAATAGGAGACCAGTAAAAGCTACTTGCATTTGCCTATTGTGATTATTACTTTGCTTAGGTAAATACTTTTAACTTATTTTCCATATACGGGCTTGGGTTACGGTATATAAAATACCGCTTGGTCGGGCAACAAATCTTCCATCGTTTGGTGGTTAATTGAATAATTTGATCGGCCCGTTTAAATCGTTTTGTTTACTTAAAGCCTTTGGGGGGTTAATGACCATGTCTCGGATATCCCTGGCATCATTTTACGAAATGGCCACGACTTAAGCGCGGGGTGTAGGCGTACACCCGTCAGTGCATAAAAGAATAATGTGGTGTGTCTATTGATCTTTAACCCGGACACGATCCGGGCTACTGAACGCATAAGGAACATGTAATTCTTTTACAAGATTATATATTTAAATAATTATCCCAAGTTATAAAATGTTTATGCCACGTGCATCCAAATCAATTTTTAATCATTTTAAAATGAGTCAGTTGATTGTATTTACCAGTGTAAACTGACGTATTTTCCCAAAAAGATTAAATGCAGGTACTAAGCGTAATAGGCTGGATTTTCTCCTTAGCATCAATAAAGAGTCTCGCAAGCTTAAGATGCCTAACGTCTGTTGAACTACTGTTTCCATTTTATTTTCGATCCATCTGTGGATAAACAATCGACTGTTGTGATACTTGTTATTACAATATTATATTCGGTTGAATTATATCTTTCATTTGCTTCCGCTGTGCATATTAAATATTGTGTTGTTTGACTATTATGTTGCCAACCACGTCACGATACTCCCCACCGAGCCCACCGGTGACACGTGGAAAACGGGGTGTGACAATAATGGGGAAGACAAAGATAATTAGGGTTACAAATAATTGCAAAAAGAAGCGTATGTGAGAAAATAAAAGGGAAACGGCTTAAGGGAGAATTGGCGCTCAATCTCTTTGAGGGAATGGTTTTAGAGTGCCAGGTGGCAATAAGGTTTTTAAGAATAAGACAAATGACATAAGTTTGTTTTGTTTTATTATAAGGTGTAGATTTTCTATTTCATATATAGCATTTGTTGGTGTCAATACTCTTATGTTTGAATATATCTCACATCATTTATATTTTTCAAATCATGTGTCTACTGTTGCCAAAAAAAACATCGGATGAACTTATGCTGATACTTGTTACCCACCTTAAATGTCGCCTATCTTCATAAAGATGGGACATGTAGGTGTAAAGTGGGTGACCAGATCCCTAGCCGTCGTCATTGGAGCACTCGGTCACCTAAACATCTTTATTGCCTTAACCTCAACTTTAGGCTTCTTTTCCTCCCCCTTTCAAACCGGTTGAGGATAAAGAAGAGGAGGAAGATAATTGGCTAGCGACCGAGAGAGAAATGGAGACGTTTGCGGTTTGGTGGTAGTGTTGTGGTGATGATGGTTAGGTGGTTGTGCTATGGTGGCAGTTTTATTATCTTAATTAATGTTCCATAAAATAACTAACTTAATATTTGCCATATAAATTTTGTAGGTCACTGAATATATGTGAAAGTATTTACATACCGATTCAAGAAAATTACGAAAATACATTTGTTTTCAATTTAACAAAAATCCTTACATATAAATAATTGTGTTTAATTTAACAAAAACCCTTATATATAATGATGGAATTACACTATATATTAGTTAATATTATAAATAAAAAATTAAAAGTTTAATTATTTATTATCATTTCACATATAAACACTCGTATTCGGTTTATAAAATATTTATAAAATATGACTCAAAATCCTATAAATAATTATTTGATTAGGTTTAATAGTAAAAATAATTAATTCAATTAATTATTTAAAATCTAGGAATTTATTTTGAACAATTAACTAAAATAAATCGAATACGACTTAATTGTTATAAGTGTTTATATAACACACACATATATTAATAATAAATAATTAAACTTTTAGTTTTTACTGTTAGTATTAACTAAAAGACAACAATGTTTTTAAGAGTAAATTACATTTTGTGACCTTAATGATAACTAACTAAGTATATTACATTTTGTGTCCTTTATGGTATGTAAAAAGACAATATTGTCCTTACCTTGATTTAATCTAACTAAAATAATTAACTTAGTTAGTTAAAAGTATATATAAAATGTTACTTAACATGATGATTTTGGACATAATATGTAGTTAATTTTTTTAAAGGCAACGTTTCATAATTTGAGTAAAACATAAAGGACATAAAGTGTAATTTACTCTAAAGTTATTCGAAGTTATGAAAAGTTAGGGTCTGTTTGATATGGGGTAATAAGTAATGTAATAGATGAGTGAAAAGAATGTACGAGGTAGTGGAACAGACATTGGAATGAAATGAATCATTTCATCTATTGTGATGTTTGGTTACTCATATTTGGTAGGAATGAAAATTGTTATATTTGATAGGAGTTAAATTCCTTTGGAATGCTCCATTTCATTACTAAAACCTAACCAAATATATTTCTTTTTATTCGAGAATGGTCTATTACAGTCCAACTTTTATTCAAACAAATCAAACACTACCTTATTGTTACTATCTTATAGTCTCCTCAAGTTTGACCAGATGGTATTTATTTATTTTTTATTTTGAATAATTACTATAGGGTTATTGGATTTTATCACCCTCAACTATCGGCCTTTGGCCGTTACCACCCGCAACTAACACTTTGACACCCGGCACCCCAAACTTTACTTTTTGTTTGTACTGGCACCATCCAGTTAAATCTTCACTAACTGGGTTTATTTTTTATCCTACGTGGCACCAATTTGATGAGTTGGAACTGATTATGTGGCGATGATGTAGGCAAAATTATATCCACGTCAGCATAACAGATAAACACCTTATATATACAAACTCCCAATTTTCTCTGTTAACTCCAAACAACACTCAAACAACTCAACCAGAAAACTTTTCCGATCACCGTCTACGCCATCGCCGGCGACAATTTGACTGTAAAAATTGTGTAATGATTTCGCCAGAGATGACTTTTCAGTCCGCCGTTCGTCGCCGTGATGTATTAATCTTGGTAGATGCCGTTCTCACCTAACCTAAAACCCTAGGGAAATCGAACAAAATTAGCAAAAATTAGAAGTTATTTCATCAATTGTCACACAAATTGATGTTAAATGAACACAAAGAGTATGTTAGGCTTCAATCACGGAATTAATGGCTGGTGACCATCTTTATTGTTCTACAATAAACCTTTCTGTATACATTCAACTCACCACCAACTAAGGCACAATCGGAACGGATGGAATTTGTCAATGTTTTCAATGCTTATCATGATGAAATTAATGGATAGAATATAAAGGATGGAATATCACCTCTTCTACCGTCAACATTATGAAGAAACCCTATACCCCACGGCATGCTCTTGTTCTAACACCGTTGTAGATGTCGTCATCGCCGATACCTGGTGTAAACATCATCTCAGGCGTCATATATAACCATCTCACTTTGCCGCTAAACCACTACTTGGCGTATAAGTAATTGTGGCGATAGTTCGGTTTGGAGAGGTGTACAGGAGGATGGAGAATAAGGCGTATAAGAGATTAGTGAGGGCAATTGTTCGGTTTGGACAGATTTATGAGAGGATGGAAAATATGAAGCAACACGAGATGGTGAAGTTGGAGAAGCAGAGGATGGAGTTTTGACTTTTGAGTTTCAGAGGTTGAATATTTTTATGGAAGCACAGACTAAGCTTGAGAAGATAATCGCCACACAATCCTGTCCACGTAAGCTAGTCTGTGCCACGTAGGATAAAAAACAAACCCAGTTAGTGAAGATTTAACTGGGTGGTGCCAGCACAAACAAAAAATCAAGTTGGGGGTGCCCCGTGTCAAAGTGTTAGTTGCGGGTGGCAACGGCCAAAAGCCGATAGTTGGGTGTGTTAAAATCCAATAACCCATTACTATATAGCTCACTCAACTTTAATTAAACTTATTAACTATCTCAGTTATCTTTTGCTAAAGCTGATTTCTACGTGATGTAAATTTTATAAATAACTTTTTTTTCATTTTAGGAATATCACGATATTATTTCTTTGATTTTTTTATTACTATACCATATACCTATACTGTGCATCGTCAGTAAATAAAGCTAACATTTAAAACAAATAAAGTAAAGTGATTCAATTTCATAATTCTAATATCCACTCTTCACTACTGAATATTGACTATTTCCTCATTGAACTTTCTTGGGCTTGTTGTCAGGATCATTTACTTTGTTCGACTAGTATGACTATAGCCTTGTAAAAGTTTAACTTATTCCCACATACCCTATATCTTATTTTCACATCCCCTATTGTATACGGGCCGTATACAATTATACGGCTCGTATAGAATGTTTTTTAATAGAAAAATGCGCAGAGAATGTTTTTTTTGGTTTTATTATATACGGCCCGTATACAGTTATACGAGTCGTATACATGTGTATACGATTTGTAAAACGTATACGGCTCAATTGATTTATTTTTGTGGGTTTTTGATGTTAGCACATGTATACGGGCCGTATAACTATATACGGGCCGTATATATTGGCGTTTTTTCAAGTATCACGTTTTATTCCCGTAAAAACACAATCATTCTAGGGTTTCTAAACTCTTCATCACCTTTAACAATGTCGATAAACGTTGATCGGAACATGCCGCTTAAATCGGAGCACAGGTAGAGTAACGTTACCGATCAGTCCGTTGATGAAAACCTTAGCGATCGCAGAGATCTTCGTGTTGGTTATTTATCGATTCCGAGCAACTAGCAGAAGAACCTGCCACAAACAAGTTCTCCACAGTTTGTTATTCAGATCTCTGTTCGGTCATCTTTCCAAACTACAACACACGATACTTTTAATAAGCTGTCATAGTTGTCAAATTCGATTTCAACAAATCTTTTCATTTTCCTTCAATTTCTAAAACATTCTCTGTTACATGAAGACGTGTCGGGTTCTTCTACTAGTGGTATTTTACTGAAGTATTGAAGATTGAGGCGGGCATTGTTTAAATCTGAATATAACTAGATGTTACGTGTATCAGCGTTGTTTATCACCCTGTGTGAGCATTGGAAAACCCGACAAACAGTCTTGACAACTGTGACATTTTATCTATCTATGTGTGTCACATCCATCCTGTTATTGCAATCGATATGATTAATTTTTTCAGATTTTTTTCTAATTAGCGTTGTTAACTACCAAAAGAATGCATACACAAATAGTTCTAGTGGACGAAGCAAAGAGACCGTTGTGTATCTGAATCAGGTTCTCAAACAAACACTACCAAAGATGGGTTGGTGAAAAATACCGGAGTTGTTATCTCGGTTGTTCAGTACTCTCCTATATCAACTTGAACGGTTGATGGTTACAAGGATCGTTCTAATAGATTAAAGATAATAAACCATTTTTTACCAATTTTCACTCCAGTAGTTGAAACTTGAGTGCAGGAATCAATTCAAAACCCACACCCTCAAAAATCAACCAGAAACCAAAGGAAAAAAGGGCTGATAATGGCTGATGGTTCTTCGTTGAGGAAACCAAACGTAGACGGAGATGATAGTCCTGGTAACCGGAAGATAAATCAATTGTATTTTTTTAGTTGCTTCTCTTGTTAAGTTTCTGAACCAACCGAAATCCACAAATTCCAACAGTTTCTTCATAGATTTCGTCCGGTTTCCAAACTCTTTCACACAAAGTTAATATTCACTGTGGTGGATGCAAGCATAAAGTTAGAAAAATACTCAAGTTGAACGGACGATATGTATCAACAAATTGTGAGTGGGAATATGGCTATGAAGAATAGTATGGATAAACAATCACCGGTACGGGTTTTTCTGCTAGTTATTCGGAATGTTTTGAATCATCACAGAAGACGTGTCGGGTTCTACTGCTAGTAGTATGAGTCTGAGTCCATTGTGGTTCGTGAATGTTTCGAATCATCACGACAAGGATCGTTCTAATAGATTAAAGAGAATAACCCTTTTTTTACCATTTTTTACCCATAGTATACGAGCCGTATAATAATATACGGCCCGTATACAACCATCGTATACATTGTATACGATCGGTAAAAATATTTTTTACCAATGGTATACGGCAGTATAAACCGTATACGACTCGTATACATATGGTAAAAAATGGTAAAAACCTCTTTAATCTATTAGAACGATCCAATAAACGAAGAACAAAGCCTATTTTCAAAACGCAGGTTCATACAGTGCTGTAATAGGTTGTGGTTCAGTTTGTTACCGTATACTGTTACTGTAGTTGAGGAAACCAAACGTAGACGGAGTTGATAGGCCTGGTAACCGCAAGAGAAATCAATTGTCTCAAACACTACTAAACATCTGATTTCTGAATCTGAATCAGAATGTTAACTTTTTAGTTGCTTATCTTGTTAAGTTGTGTATTGACGAAGCTGACAAACACATTGGTATTTTCTCAAAATGTGCAAACTTGAAGAATCTCACATTAAAGGAGTTTGCAACAACGGGATCAGATGGTTTGAGTATCTTTCATCCTCGTTTGGCTAATCTCACACTTGAAAATGACAACATTGGTATTTTCACAAAATGTGCAAACTTGAAAATGACAACTTGCGAGATCTGACCCAACCGAAATCCACAATTATTTTACTCATAAACCCTTGAATCCCAACGCTTCATTTGTAACCGTAAGGATGATGCAAATTTGTACGTAAAGATCTCTACACAAACTCTTCTACATCTTTTAACCAGTTGTCCATCACTTAAGACCTTGAAAGATTTGTTGAAATCGAAGCATTCACGAACCACAATGGACTCAGACTCATGTTCAAGTAAGTGTCTAAAAATCTAAAAATTCAGGTTTACCTTGTAAATTTCTCAAAACAAACTCTCGTTTCTTCATCTTCATCTTCAAGAACAATGATGAACAGATGATGTCAGATAATACTTCGTTTGTTGAGAAACCATTATCTTGTGATACATGAACGTTGTATTCTTGTCTTTCAGAAGAGTTTGTATTGAACCAAGAATACTACAAACATTCTATACCTTGCAACGTATACAGGTGCAAGAGAATGGCGAGTTATTTTCAGTTATTTCTGTTGATTCACAAATTCCATTGTTTAAACCAGAATCAGGTTCTCAATACAAGGATCGTTCTAATAGATTAAAGAGAATAAACCATTTTTTTACCATAGTATACGAGCCGTATCAGAATATACGGCCCGTATACAATCATCGTATACATTGTATACGATCGGTAAATTTGTTTTTTACCGAGAGTATACGGCCGTATAAACGGTATACGGCCCGTATACATATGGTAAAAAATGGTAAAAAAATTTCTTTCTTTCCTTTTTTTAGTTGCTTCTCTTGTTAAGTTTCTGAACCAACCGAAATCCACAAATTCCAACAGTTTCTTCATGGATTCCGTCCGGTTTCCAAACTCGGTCATTCCTTGTGATACATGAACGTTGTATTCTTGTCTTTCAGAAGAGTGCTGTAATAGAGAAATCATCCTATGTCTTTTATCAACCGAAGAGGCAGCAAGGACAGATAATACTTCATTTGTCGAGAAACCATACTGTCAAGAAACTAACATCTTTTAATACTTCATTGCGTATGTGCTTGTGCTGTAGAAACCGGTGATGAATTTGTGTATCTAAATCAGGTTCTCTGCCTTAGATCGGTCATTCCTTGTGATACATGAACGTTGTATTCTTGTCTTTCAAGACAAGGATCGTTGGAAGGATTGTAGTAGCAGGACATTGGTACCACTGTGAAAATTGCATCAGGAGGGGAGAGAGTTTGATACAATAAGGATGTTGGGAATTAAACGCATGTACGTGACAAAATAAGGATGTTCGCATAAACATATATTCGTTTCATAACCTCCTCCTATAAATCAACCATAACTGACAAAGAGCCTGTATTAGAAGCCATCCTATGTCTTTTACCAACTGAAGAGGCAGCAGAAGACGTGTCGGGTTCTTCCAACATTCACGAACCACAATGGACTCAGACTCATACTACTCACCCTCCCCTGAGGAAAAGTTTTCCCGACGACTCAACAAAATCCTGATAGAGAAAAAACATCAACAACCATTTTTTCTTTTCCTTCAATTTCGAGAACATTCTCCCTGTGTATGTGCTTGTGCTGTAGAAACCGGTGATGAATTTGTATACACAACTGAACGTTAATTGATATTGTTTTAGACAACAACAGATAATGAACGGATTATTGGTGGATAACGCAAACAAGTTCTCCACAGTTTGTTATTCAGATCTCTATTCGGTCATCTTTCCAAACTACAACACACGATAAGTTTAAACTTTTATAGTGTGTGATTTGACCAGGAAATGATTGGAGGTGAAGGTTCAGTGCACGAAAAGTTTCTTACGAAATGTACGTGACGAAACAAATATGTTAGGAATTAAACGCATGTCCGTAATCCCGCGTTGATAGCTTCCGTTTTATTCAGACTCCTTACAACTCTCATCAAATGCCTCACCCTTCCTTTTATTCTTTAAATATTAAATAAAGAATAACACCATGCCCGTAATCCCGCGTTGATAGCTTCCGTTTTATTACAGTCATACGACACGTTTTCTTGTTCTTCAATCTTTGTTACTTGTTAATGTTTTATTTTTTTCTACTTTTAGAAAGTTTTGAGCACCTCACCACTCTAAAATATTTGAAAAATCAAAATTTCATTCCATACGGGCCGTATAACAGTATACGGCCCGTATACACGTTCGTATACATTGTATACGACCAGGCAAACTTATTTACACATGGTGTATACGGGCCGTATACTGTTATACGCCCGTATAGAATAAAAACAACTGACAAAGTCTGCTGGCACAGACTTTGTCAAGTTGTTTTTATTCTATACGGGCCGTATAACAGTATACGGCCCGTATACACCATGTGTAAATAAGTTTTCCCATGTGTTAATATTAGGACCCAATTATATTCCTTGAGAAAGGCACAAGTTAATCAAACACTCTTAAACCTTGTTTCAACACGCTAACACATATTCAACCCATAAGTGTAGACAGGGATACGATCTCAGGGAATATTTGATATTGATTAGTTTGCCGGTCGCATATGACGTGTATAGATCCATACGGGCTGTCTACATGGCTGATAATATCAGGCTTGTCTGCTATTTGAGTATACGAGTCGTATACTAACGACTTTGAGAAAACAAATGTGCTTGCTTTACGTGTGTTTTAGTGTAACTTTTTGAACATGTTCATCAATGTTTTATATTTATAAAAAAATGACTTTTACTTAGACTTACTTAAGACACACAATAGGCAAGTGTACCTATCGTTTCGTAGTAAAGTTTATGTAAGAACCAAAGATCGAACAAAAATGACACGAATTTTACTACTCAACTGTTCTTTTGTTACCAACTAGTTTAGTTAGGTATATTTGTTTGGTTTGTAGACATTAAAAGACAAAATAAATGTGAGTAATAGTAACTAAGTAGAGAATATCAAATCATAAGACGTATTGCTTTGGGATGAAATGCACTTGAGATTAATTAATGTTAAGGTATTAGCTTTGTGGTGTAGTGAATATACTAAAAATACCCCACTCCTAGATAAGGTTACCGGCGAGTTTTTATTGAGTTCACAAAATATATCTTTGAGGTTATACTAGAGGGCGCATGGTAAGGTTACCTCAACCCTCAACGTATTTGTAACACCCATCCATTTAATTCATTTATTTAATCGTGCGAAAAGTAAAGTTTATAAACAAAATATTTAACTAACAAAAACTTAGTTGGTAGACTAAGTTTTACTTCACCAGTGTTTAACATAATCAAATAACTAGTTTCAAACATAAGTCGTTCAGTAGTGATTATAAAACTACATAGTTTAGCTAGAGTTAATTCGTGCGGAAGCATCCAAAAAGGTTTGTGTTCGGTTCTTGAAACATCAACTTGATCGTCATCCACATGCTTGCAATACCTGAAAACTGGAGATTTTTAATCAAAAATTAATGTTAGAGTTCTTAGAATTATTGCTCAATCGAAACTACGCTTAAAGACGGATTCGATTAGCCAGAGTATGCGAGACTTAACAAAAATGTTTAGGTTCTACCGTAACTTACGGTATCTACCGTAAGTTACGGTAGTTGCTGGAAAGCTCTGGTCTGCCGTAAGGCAGTAAGAAACTGCCGTAACCTTTTTATTTCTACCGTAAGTTACGGTATATACCGTAACTTACGGTAGTCCCTGTAAATTCATATTTTGATTTGTTTTGATTATTTAGCCCAAACCAAACTCTCGGATTTCTCATTCTTACAAACCAACATGTTAAATTCTCGTATTCTAATATGTCGTTTATCAACATTAACAAAAAAAAAACCAATTTACTATATTACGAAACATTTGCCACGCATTAATCGATTATTCAACCCGTTTGGCTCATCTACGGATTCCTCCATTATGATGACTACCAACAAGTTCTAACCAATCCTGGTCTTATTAATCAATATAGCAAACATTATCGCTTTAAATTAAGACAACCTTTATTCTACAATTCACTACACATATGCAAATTATCAAAGTTTACCCAACGTAATGAATCAAGTTACATACCTTTAGTGCACGCCCTTCAAACGCAAGTCGCCACCGGCTTGTCCGCTTGGAGCTCCGGTATCCTTTCCTATAGAGTTCAACCAAGACATGTTTAGAACTCTTTTCAATTCATAGTTCGCATATTTTGCCTAAACATCACAATCATGCGGTTTAACTCAAATTTTCAGATTTAAGCCTTCTTTGAGGCATTTATGCGAACACTTTAAGGGCAGAAATTTACACTATATATTATCAAGTTCATAACTTGTCATATAGCCCTAAATTTTCATCAATCAACTACCTTACATGAACTTTAACCTCTAAAATTCTGAAATCACTTCACATATGTCAAATATTACTAGAACAACCACTATAATCCTAGTGTTTATCATTTTCTCACAAAACCCATGAATCACCTTCAATGTGTTCATGAAATTTTCAGAATTTAGGCATGATTTCACATATTGTTGTCTAGGTTTTACTCCTAGACACTATATCATTCCTATTCTACTCAAATAACAAACATGCATCATCAAATTTCGGATCTCCCAAATTCATGAGAATTTCAAACAGAGAATTAACATCAAATTTTACATACCTTATGTTATGGGTCATTTTCTGAGCATATATATATCCTGACTAATATTCTGCTTTTGATTGTTTACTTGTGATCAGGATACCGGATCAGGATATTGGTAACATCCTGGTGCGATATCCTGGTATTAACTAAATTAACCACGTGCAGGTTAGAGGCTGTGGGTCACTAACGGTCGAATGGACCTCTTCTCCTTAAGACTCGGGCAAACCAGTTACATGAGAGACGTTGAACCCGAAGGACCAGGTCTACAACGTTCAAGTAGGGAATATCCGCCGAATCCCGGTTTAATAGGGTAGTTTGTTGAATTTCTTTGACTATAAATAGATGGGGCGGATCAGATTAAGGCACGCAATTTTTTCACACACTTTTCACTTACATTTCTACTCTCTCGCTACTAGCAATCACTATACACAAACACTTGTACTCGAATTACATTGTAACACCTAGTTGATCCGCATCACATCCTACACTGTATCCTGATATTCGAAGTAATAGAAGAACAATGCAGCTGTGATTGTCTGCTCCCGAGGTTTTGTGCCGGCGATCTAGATTGATCAAGGGCTTTCCTCGTATATCTTGTGTCACCCTTTACATTTTTGCTCATTGTTTGATCATAGATACAGCTCTATATCCTGAGCCGTATCCTAAAACTGTTTTTGCAAGTAATTTGATTAACATATTTTCGACACTTGTTTTTAGCACATTACCTCACTTAACTAATTTGATCACTTAATTGCTTCGGTAATTTTTGACCAAAACAATTTGGCGCCCACCGTGGGGCAAGTGGTGCTATTTTTACTAAAAACTTTAGTAAAATCATTACTCGGTTTTCTATTGTCAAAACTTTTTGCTACATTGTTTTCAATGGCCTCGAGATCAAACATGAGCTCTTCCACCATATCTGCTACAACCTCTGCAACAATTGGTTCGGTGCTTCCACCTCCTCCTCCAAGAATGCAAGCCTCTTCACAAGGAGCTGAAAGTCATGTGGCTCGGGATGTTATCCCCGCTCCCAGTGCCCAGGGATCTGGTCATGTTTTGGCTTCTAATGATGAAATTCTGAATTTGTTTGGTAGTGTACAGGAACAGATGAGGCAGCAGCAGGAAACTAATTGGATGCTGATGAGAGAGATACAACTCTTGAAATCCGGCCCAAGTAGGCCTGCTGAAGAAACTGTCACTCCTTTGCAACCTAGGGCTTTGAACTTCAGTTCTGCAGTTTACACCGAGGATAACCGGGGGAATATCGTGCCAAGCCATTCTCAAAATCATACTCCTGAGATACCCTCCTCGGTCAGGATGTCAACTATGAGGAGCTCAGGATATGCTTCAGGATATGGCCAAAATCCTCAGACCGGTAACGTGTCAAATAATAATATTCTTGCTGCTAACAATAATGGATCTTTGCAGGATGCAGGTATGACGTCAACATTTACTAGGGAGCTTCAGAAATTGATGGACATGATATCCAGTGTACCTGGAGTGGTCCAGCCAATTCCGGAAGTGTCCCAAGACAGCCACAGGATATCCCGCTTTGCATATCCTATCTGTGATGCTGAAATCCCAAAGAGATTTCAAACCCCCCAACATGAAACTGTATGATGGGACTAAGGATCCTGAAGAGCATATTTTCCAGTATAGAGAAAGAATGGAGATTAACCCTATCCCTCTGGAGCTCAAGGAAGCATGCCTGTGCAAGGGTTTTGGTTCTACCTTGACAGGATCAGCCTTAAAATGGCTGTTAAATGTTCCTTCTCACTCAATTACTTCGTTTGCTCATTTGGTTAATTTATTTAATAGTCGGTTTTCTTGCAGCCGGAGTTTTGAGAAACTAACCAGTGATCTTTACAGGATAACTCAAGGGCCTCAGGAATCCTTAAGGGATTATGTGAACAAGTTTAGTCGGGAATCCTTGGATATCCCACATCTTGATGTTGCAACAGCTGTGCAGGCTTTTAAGATGGGATAACAAAAAGATTCTCAGTTTTATCAGGATCTTGTAATGAATCCCTGCAGGAATCTCGACGAAGCTCGTAACAGGGCCTTGAGATATATTCGCTTGGAAGATGACAAAAAGATGCAAGAGAGGATGAATTCTACCTCAACCTATGAATCAACCAACAGGAAATCAGAATCCTCGTATAAACCATATCGCTCTAAGCCATATGTCAGAAATGACAACAAGAAAGTGAATGTTGTTGAAGACGAGGATCCTGAAGAATATCCTGAATTATCTGAATATTGCTTTTCTGTTAATATACCCGAGTTAATGTATGCTATGCAGGGTTTAGGAGACAAAGCTAGGTGGCCTCGAAAGAATCAACAAAAAGCTGATTGGAAGGATAAATCCAAATGGTGTGCCTTTCATGAAGATTTCGGACATGTAACTGAGGATTGCATTACTCTAAGGAAATAAATAAGCTACCTATTGAGCAAGGGGTATCTGAAGGATATGCTGGGAAGAAGGAAGAATAAAGGGCAGGATCCTGAGAAGGATCCTGAACGAGCAGCATCACCCCCAGCAGATGCCAAAATAATTAACTTTATTTAAGGAGGATCCGACATTTGTGGGACTTCGTATTCTGCGGCCAAGAGACATGCAAAAGAGGCTAAGACTGAAAGGGGAGATAAACCAGCCAGGATGACTACCCTCACAACTGATAAAGTGATCACTTTCGACAGTGATGACAGGGATACTATCCAGGATCCTCACCATGATGCTCTAGTAATAACGTTATATGTTGCTAACCATTTTGTACGCAGGATATTGGTGGATAATGGCAGCTCCGTCAACATAATCCAACTAGAAACTTTGAAAAGAATGAATGTATCTCCAATGGATATTACTTCAAAATCCATCGTGCTTTTTGGGTTCAGTGGAGAGGCCAGGAACACAGTGGGAGAGATAAAGTTACCAGTATATGTTGAAGGGGTCAACTCAATACAATGTTTCTGTGTGATGGACTCCCTATCCTGCTACAACATCATACTAGGCAGGCCATGGATCCATGGCATGAAGGCTGTGCCATCGACTTATCATCAGTGCATCAAGATCCCTACCCCTTGGGGGGTTGTCAAGGTTGATAGTGATCAGCAGGAGGCGAAGGAATGTTACTCATCCTCAATGAAATCCTCAGTCAAGCCTAATGCAGCATAACAATTAAAGATGCGGGCCCAGGATATCGTGGAGGCTTCAGAGCAGGATGTAAAGAAAATAATCATGGATCAGGATAATCCGGATATCTCGGTGCTCGTAGGAACCAATATCCCACAGGATATTGAAAATCAATTGACTATTTTTTTGAAGTGCAGGATGTCAACATTCGCATGGAATCACATGATATTGAAAATCAATTGACAGATCATTCAAGCCGGTCCAACAAAAGAGAAGGAAATTTTCTCCGGAGCGAAATGCGATCATCCAAGAGGAAGTTGAAAGACTACTAAGGAGCAAGATGATTAGAGAAGTGAAGTTTCCTAAATGGCTTGCGAATGTAGTCGTGGTACAAAAGAAAAATGGGAAATGGAGAGTTTGTGTAGATTACACAGACTTAAACAAAGCCTGTCCCAAAGACCCGTTTCCTCTACCTCATATTGATTCAATGGTAGATGCTACCACCGGCCACGAGATGTTAACCTTCATGGATGCCTCTTCAGGATTTCAGCAAATCCAAATGGAACCCTCTGATCAGGAGGATACTGCTTTCATGACACCCACAGGTATTTATTGTTATACTGCTATGCCCTTTGGTTTGAAAAATGCAGGTGCAACATACCAGAGGTTGGTAAACATGATGTTTAAAGACAAGCTAGGGGACACCATGGAGGTATATATTGACGATATGGTGGTGAAATCTAAAAAGGCTGAGGATCACCTCCAGGATATTAAGGGAGCGTTTGATATCCTGGATCAATATAATATGAAACTGAATCCTGCTAAGTGCCATTTCGGAGTGGGGGCAGGAAAGTTTCTAGGATATATGGTGGCCAAAAGGGGGATAGAGGCAAGCCCGGAGCAGATTAAAGCTATCCTGGATATAAAATCACCTTCAAATATGAAGGATGTTCAACGGTTAACAGGCCGAGTAGCAGCATTGAACAGATTTATCTCAAGATTCTTGGAAAAGTGCAAGGAATTTTATGATATCCTCAAGAAGAATAAGAAGTTCGAATGGGGAGCAAAGCATGAAGCAGCCTTGCAGGATTTGAAGCAATATCTTTCAACCGCACCCTTATTGATGAAGCCTGAGGATGGTGAACCATTATCCCTGTATCTTGCAGTATCAGGGAATGCAGTAAGTGTTGTCCTTGTAAAGGATCATGAAGGTCAGCAGTATCCTGTCTATTATGTTAGTAAAAGTTTATTAGATGCTGAAACTAGATATTCTCATCTAGAAAAATTGATATTAGCCCTAGTTATGGCATCAACAAAACTTAGACATTATTTCGAGACACATAGGATTCATGTTAAAAGTAATTATCCTGTTAAGAACGTGCTTAGGAAACCCGAGATGTCGGGTAGGATGGCTAAGTGGTCAGTAAAATTAAGTGCCTATGATCTAGTATATGAGCCTAGAAATGCCATAAAGTCTCAAGCTTTAGCTGACTTTGTGGCTGATTTCAGTAGTGACATTCAAAATGAAGTAGACTTAGAAGTACAGCAGCTAGGAGAAAACTTAGAATCCTGGACATTATATACTGATGATGCATCTAATGTAAGAGGTGTAGGTCTAGGTATACTACTAAAATCGCCACAGGGGGACATATTACCCCAGGCTATTAGATGTGAATTTCCTGCTACTAATAATGAGGCAGAATATGAAGCTTTAATTGCAGGATTAGAGTTGGCTAAAAATATGAGTATCAAGAATTTGCAAGTATATGTTGATTCTTTGTTAATCACTAATCATTTTAATGGAACCTATGCAGTTAAAGGTGATAAGTTAATCGAGTATCTCGAAATTCTTAAAAAATTAGTAGGATATTTCGATATTTTTACACTTGAACATGTACCAAGAGAGGATAATGCTGAAGCTGATGCCTTGGCAAATCTGGGATCATCCGTCATGATACCGGAAGGAACCCGAATACCAATATTACATATCCTATATCCTGCGACGAATCCTCAGGATAAGGAAGTAATAAGTATTCAGGGTCCTGATGATGAGTATCCCGAGAAGGATCCTAAGTCCTGGACGACTCCAATCATGAGATATCTCAAGGAAGGACACATCCCAAAGAATGAGAATCCTAAGGCCTTTAGAATAAAGGTATCACGATTCACTATTATAAATAATGTTTTGTATAAGAAATCTCTTGCAGGACCATATCTGAGGTGCTTGGAGGATCCCGAAACCAAAGAAGTGCTTCAGGATATACACGAAGGGGATTGTGGTAACCATACTGGGGCAGGTCATTGTTCTCAAAAGTATTAAGAACATGATATTATTGGCCGACAATGAGAAAAGATGCTGCAGAATATGCTCGAAGATGTGATGCATGTCAAAGACACAGTAACATATTACATCAGCCTGCTGAACCGCTGTATCCTATTGTTTCCCCTTGTCCATTCATGAAATGGGGAATGGACATAGTAGGAAAATTGCCTAAGGCTCCAGGAGGAAAGGTCTTCATGCTGGCAATGACCGATTATTTCTCTAAGTGGGTCGAAGCTGAAGCATTTGTTCAGGTTAGAGATCAAGAAGTGCTATCCTTCATAAAAAGGAATATTCTGACTAGGTTTGGAGTACCAGCTGAGATAATTTGTGACAATGGATCTTAATTCATAAGTAAAAGGACTACTGACTTTTGCAAGAGTTGGGGAATCAAAATGATCACGTCTACTCCGGTACATCCTCAAGCAAATGGACAAGCAGAATCCTCGAACAAGATAATTGTCAACAACTTGAAAAAGAGACTAGGGGCTAAGAAAGGAAGATGGGCAGAAGAATTACCCTTTGTTTTGTGGGCTGATATGACGACGGTGAAGAGTGCGACTGGCCAAACCCCGTTTTCCTTGGTATTTGGAGCAGAAGCGGTGATCCCGACAGAAATGGTGATACCTACAGCGAGATTCAACCTCAGGGATCCTGAGCAGAATCCTGAAGTCCTATGCCAGGAACTGGATACTATTGATGAGACAAGAGACGCTGCAAGGCTAAGGGTGGCAGCATATCAACAGAGGATATCTAAAGCATATAACAAGAATATAAGGACTAGGAGATTTCAAGTTGGAGATTGGGTATTGAGAAAGGCTTTTCAGAATACTACTAATCCTGCTGATGGAATGTTGGCTCCAAAATGGGAAGGACCTTATGAGGTTGAATCAGAATCAAGAAAAGGAGCATACCGACTCAAGAATATGGAGGGGGATATGCTACCGAGATCCTGGAATGCTATACATCTAAAACTCTATTTCAAGTGAGTATGGAATTTAAATTCCAACTCAAGATGGTATGAATTCTGTCTCTTTTGAATATAATTTATTTTATTTGAACCCAATACTAACTTAAGCATCGGAGGGGTGTTAGCCAAGCTAACACCCACCTTAGTTTAAGGTTGTTTTGCAGAATATGCTTCGGGATATAGCTCCAGGATACACACTCAGGATACTTCGAAAGATTAGAGGATTGGCCCCCTCTCTCAAGTTTAAGGGATCCTGATCCCTTCACAGGTTTAAAGGTATTCACCTTTCTCACGAATTGGGTTTAAACGCCCCGCCTAGAGCGCAAGTTATCCAGGGATAGTTCAAGGTGGCGGGACCAGTTCATGTAAAAGTGGCTGACAATTTCGTTACTATTGGCTATACCCTGGATCCTTAAGGTATATGAGGATTGATCACCCTCTCTCGCGAAAGGGTATTTTCATACTCTCTAAGGTTTAAAGGTTTTCACCTTTCTAAGTCTTGGAGTTTATACACTCCCGCCTGTAGCGCATGAAAATTTGGGATTTTCCCCAGGATACTAAGGATTTATCTCCAGTATATTTTTGGGTTTTATCCCTGTAACACAAGAATTGTCTAAACAGTTGGAACTAATATTCAAAAATTTTCTAAGTGTTTAAAGATTTCATGCACATGGGACATTCCTTCTAAAGCAATTGTGTGAAGCTCAAAAGATCAAAATTGGGCTAAGTGTCTCGGACTGGGGACATCTTAGTAGGAGAAGTCGCAAAAGGAGAAGGAATTTAATACTAGGGTTACACTCAATTCCTGGTATGATCTTTCCTTTGTGAATCTTACATGAATTGTTTAACTTTGATTAAGGCTCAGAGTATCCTGATAAGGATATATCTTTAGGATATGTCTTCAAAATGTGTTTTTGGATAAGTTTCGGGATATTTGATTGAAATATTGGGGGATGATACTTGGATTGAAAATTAAAACTCTGATCAAACAAGTGTTATCAAAGCAGGTTTTAGAAAATAGACTATCTTTTATTGATTGGATTTTGAAAAATTCTATTTGATAAAGGTCTTCGTAATATATCACTGAGTATATTGATCAGGATATTTTCAAAAGATAGTTGCACAAATTTTTGCAAATCTAAAATCTACACTAGGAAATGCATGACAGAAATTAGAGGGCAATAGCAAACAAATTGAAAGATGAAATTATCTGAAATAAGCAATACCAGTTGATAACCAAAGGCTTCATCCTAAAACCTAGGACCCATCCACCTTCGGCTATAAAGTTGTTTTAGTGCAGAAATAGAAACTGTTCATAGGACAAGAAGTAAAATTGTTCAAACATAAGCATAACTCTTAAATTTAAGGGAAATAAGTTTTAGGAGGCAGCGCCTTCTTCGTTCATGGCATTTTCAGCAGCATCCGTCTCGGGATCAACTTGAGCATCCCTATCAGCATCAGTTGGTTTCTCGACTGCCTTTGAAGATCCTTCAGCTGCAGGTTTAGCAGAAGTGCCGCCGAGACTCTTTAGCTTTGTTTCCCAGGCATTGATGTCCCAAGAAGGATATTCGAAGCCCAGTGCTTTGGCTTCGTGGGCCATCTTTAGCCTGGCCTGGAGAAGGGAAGTGATGACGGAACTTTTAAGGCTTTCCCGGTAGCTGATCATATCCTGTTCGTGTTGAGCATGGGCAGCATCAAGATCGGCTTGGGCCTGGACAACAGCTTTGTTGAGGGCGGCCTGGTGTTCTTGGGTCATAGCCTTGAACTTGTCCTCGTAATGCCGAGACTTGGCGGATGCAATCATACCCTGATCAGAAATGGTAACCTCGGCTTTCTACAACTTGGATTCAAGCGTCTTGTTGAGCCCACATGATTCTTGGTATAAATGAACCAGACGTTCGAGACCCTGCAAAGTAAGAAGACAGGTATTGGTTTTAATAAATACTTATAAGCGGTATAAGGTGCAGGATATGGGTCGAGGATATTAACCTGGTTAAGAAAAGAAGTCATGAATCCGCTTGCCTCAATGAACCCGTGATTTTCATAGGGGAATGTATCAGAGATAACAGGAGAATCAGGCTCTTTCCTTTTATGGGAACTTGAACTCCAGGGCTTAGTAGCTGGCGAAGGTTTGGGAATGATGATGGCCTTGGAGCTGCTGGGCTTGGATGAAGCTGTGGCCTTGGGACTAGGTTCCTTCTTGATCTGGACCTGATCAGAATAACTGTCCAGCTCATCAAGGTAAAAAATCTCAGGGATCTTGGCTGGTGCTGCATAAAGGGAAAAGTCCTCCATCCTTATTACTCTTTATATTACGTTAATTAGTCATTCCAAAAATAACTCTTACCAGACATTTCGGATGATGAATATTGGCTGGAACTCGTGATATGTGTGGTAAAACTCCTGTCGCTTGAAGGTAATTGGTAAACTTCTTTGATTCTTTTTTCTGATTCTGCAGTAGGGGGAGCTACTTCCTTAAAATTCACTGTGAAAAGATCAAATAAGAAGATATTTTAGAAGTTTAGAAGTACATGGGGACATTCGTAATCCTACCGGTGGTTAACCACTCCACCAGAAGACTAGCACCCACACGAATGGAGTCTCATTTGACGAAGAAGAACTTGCGTTGCCATCCATCTTCGTTTTTGATGGCTTTAAGAATAAGGAGTTTGCTGGAAGTTGAAAAGAGCAGGAACCGACTGGAACCGTGGGATTAGAGGCGGTAAGCGATTGGCATATCTTCGATGCAGAGGTCAGGATAGTGAAGGTTTTTAATTTGATTGAGCACGATTAATACTCTCCAGACCATGGGCATGGTTTGGGCAAAGGAAATACCGGTAGTCCGGAAGAATTGGATCATGAATTCGGGAAATGGGTACCGAAGACCTAGCGAGAAAGGGTATGCCGGGAAGCAGACCTAATCAGCAGAGGAAACGTTCGATCGAATTGATCGATCAAATGGTCTGAAGACCGTGCCATCGGGGAAAGCACCGGAGGCTCTCAACACTGTAATATCCGCTTTATCAAAAGCACAGATCTCCTTCTCGGGATTTTTAAGAAGATTTTGCTGGATAAAGATCTCAGACGATTCGTCGGTTTGAGAAAAAGTTCTAGTAGCCATTGCAAGTAAAGGAGAAGAGATTGACAGGAAATGAATAAGAAGTAAAGAATTACCTGGAGACTCCGTTGATGATATCTGGTTTTCAAACAAGAAGAGAGAAGATATAGGAGCGTTGTAGATGTCCATCGAGTTAAAAGCGCGTTGGAGGTTGTATGGTGTAATCTTGACCGTCATCTCGATTTAATTGCCTTGATTCGCGAGACAGGGTTTTTGAAATATATCCGTTGGATTTGTATACCAACATATATATTTGGGGACAATTGTTATGGGTCATTTTCTGAGCATATATATATCCTGACTAATATTCTGCTTTTGATTGTTTACTTGTGATCAGGATGCCGGATCAGGATATTGGTAACATCCTGGTGCGATATCCTGGTATTAACTAAATTAACCACGTGCAGATTAGAGGCTGTGGGTCACTAACGGTTGAATGGACCTCTTCTCCTTAAGACTCGGGTAAACCAGTTACATGAGAGACGTTGAACCCGAAGGACCAGGTCTACAACGTTCAAGTAGGGAATATCCGCCGAATCCCAGATTAATAGGGTAGTTTGTTGAATTTCTTTTACTATAAATAGATGGGGCGGATCAGATTAAGGCACACAATTTTTTCACACACTTTTCACTTACATTTCTACTCTCTCACTACTAGCAATCACTATACACAAACACTTGTACTCGAATTACATTGTAACACCTAGTTGATCCGCATCACATCCTGCACTGTATCCTGATATTCGAAGTAATAGAAGAACAAGGCAGCTGCGATTGTCAGCTCCCGAGGTTTTGTGCCGGCGATCTAGGTTGATCAAGGGCTTTCCTCGTACATCTCGTGTCACCCTTTACATTTTTGCTCATTGTTTAATCATAGATACAGCTCTATATCCTGAGCCGTCAACTGAAACTATTTTTGCAAGTAATTTGATTAACATATTTCCGACACTTGTTTTTAGCACACTACCTCACTTAACTAATTTGATCACTTAATTGCTTCGGTAATTTTTGACCAAAACACCTTACAACCCCCTTGTAATGGGGATTACTAATCTTAACTCGGATTTCGATTTGGGAACGAATTTGATCTTCAATTTGTGGGATTTAGCATGAACTAGGGTTTTGAAAGAACCCAGGTCACCCCCTCTGTGTTTTGATCGACCAGCTCACACACAAATGTGTGAGTTTTATGTTTTATTATGTTTTATTATCATAACTTTCAATTTAAACAGTTTTAGTCCCTCGACTTTCGTTTCCAATTTGTTTTAACTCCTTATCTACTCATAAGTCATTATCTAACTAGGTTAGTGTCATTTCTAGTTAGTTTGTTTTACTAATTTATTTGCACTAAATTGAAACTTAAGAATTTGTATTTTCGGGATGTTACAAGTCTACCCCCCTTAAAAGGGTTTCGTTCCCGAAACCAGAGTACATACCGAATAATGTAGGGTAGAGACGTTGCATCTCCTCTTCGGACTCCCATGTAGTGTCCGAACCTTTTCTATGCTCCCATTTGATCTTAACTTGATCGATCTCTTTATTCCTTAAGGTTTTTACCTTACGATCCAAAACCGCAATGGGTTTTACCACATAGTTTAGCCTGTCATCCACCTCGATGTCGTCGTAGTGGATATAAATTGTCTCATCCGCTAGACATTTCCGAAGATGTGACACATGAAATGTGTTATGAATTCCGCTTAGTTCCTCCGGTAGTTCAAGGCGGTAAGCTACCTTTCCTACCCGTTCTACGATCGCAAACGGCCCGATAAACCTCGAGCTCAATTTTCCTCTTTTTCTAAACCGGATAACCCCCTTCCATGGGGATACTTTGAGCATGACTTTGTCGCCAACCTGGAACTTGATCGGTCTCCTCCTTTTGTCAGCATATGACTTTTGTCTATCTTGAGCCGCTTTCAAGTGTGCCCGAACCACATCAATCTTTTCATTAGTGGCTCATACTATATCTTTGTGGGCGAGTTCACGTGGGCCCACTTCACCCCAACATACTGGGGTTCGACATTTCCTACCATAGAGCATTTCGTACGGTGCCATCCCAATACTAGCATGGTAGCTATTATTATACGAAAACTCGACCAATGGTAGATAAACATCCCAACTTCCTCCAAAGTCGATTATACATGTCCGTAGCATGTCCTCCAACGTTTGTATTGTTCTTTCACTCTGTCCATCCTTCTGAGGATGGTATGCAGTGCTGATGAACAATTTGGTTCCCATTTGCTCTTGGAACTCTTGCCAGAAATTTGAAGTGAACCGGGTATCCCTATCGGACACGATGGATACCAGTACTCCATGGCGTGCTATTATCTCATTAGTGTAAACTTCTGACATCTTTTCTGATGTATAGGTCTCACGAATCGGAATGAAGTGAGCACTTTTCGTCAATCTATCCACCTCTACCCATATAGCATCGAAACCGCGGTTCGTCTTTGGTAGCTTGGTTAATAGGTCCATCGTAATATGTTCCCATTTCCAAACTGGAATTTCTAACGGTTGGAGTTTACCGTATGGTTTTTGGTGTTCCGCCTTGACTTGTAGACATGTCAAGCATTTTTCCACGTATTTCACAACATCTCTTTTCATTCCGGGCCACCAATAGTTTTGTTTTAAGTCGTTATACATTTTGGCCGCTCTCGGATGGATGGAATAACGGGACTTATGAGCTTCATCGAGTAGAAGCTTTTTAACTGCACATGTGTTAGGAACCCCAATTCTCTTGAAACGTGTTTTCAAACCGTGGTTGCCTACTTCGAGATCTTTAACTTGGCCAACAATTCTTTCCTTTCTCCAGTTTTCCGTCTTTACTGCTTCATCTTGTGCTCCTCGTATTCATTCAAGTAAGCCCGAGGTCACAATGAGCTGCAATGATTGTACTCGTATCGGGGCATAATCTGCCTTTCGGCTCAACGCATCAGCCACTACATTGGCTTTCCCGGGATGGTAGTGTATTTCACAATCGTAATCCTTGACCGTTTCTAACCATCGTCTCTGGCGCATATTTAACTCCTTCTGATCGAAGAAGTATTTTAGGCTCTTGTGGTCGGTGAATATGGTGCACTTTACCCCATATAAATAGTGTCTCCATATTTTTAACGCAAATACCACCGCAGCCAATTCGAGATCGTGCGTGGGATACTTCTTTTCATGTATCTTCAATTGCCTCGAGGCATAAGCTATAACTTTGCCCCGTTGCATCAAAACGCATCCGAGCCCTGATAATGAGGCATCCGAGTAAACCACTAAGTCTTCGACTCCGTCCGGCAACGTTAATACCGGAGCTTGAGTTAACCTCTCTTTTAGCGTTTGGAACGCCCTTTTTTGTTCAACACCCCAAATGAACTTCTCCTCCTTTCGGGTTAACTTGGTTAGCGGCAACTTAATCTTGGAGAAATCTTGAATGAATCTCCTATAATATCCCACAAGCCCTAAGAAGCTTCTAATTTCCGAAGGGTTCTTCGGGGGATTCCATTTCGACACGGCCTCGATCTTTGACGGATCTACCAATACTCCATCGGCACTTACGATGTGGCCGAGAAATTGCACCTCTCGTAACCAAAAGGCACACTTAGAAAACTTCGCATACAACCTTTCTCGTCTAAGTGTCTCTAACACCTCTTGTAAGTGGTGTGCATGCTCACCTTCACTTTTCGAATACACCAAAATATCATCGATGAACACGATGACCGATTTATCCAGCATTGGCTTGCAAACCCGGTTCATGAGGTCCATGAAAGCCGCGAGTGCATTTGTTAGCCCAAATAACATCACGAGGAACTCGTAATGTCCGTATCGCGTGCGGAAAGCCGTCTTCGGCACATCTTCTTCCTTGACCTTTAGTTGGTGATACCCTGATCTAAGGTCAATCTTTGAAAACCAGTTCGCACCTTGTAATTGGTCGAATAGATCATCTATCCTCGGAAGCGGGTATCGGTTCTTTACCGTGAGTTTGTTTAACTCCCGGTAATCGATACATATGCGCATGCTTCCATCTTTCTTTTTCACGAATAGTACCGGTGCGCCCTAAGGAGACACACTCGGCCTTATGAATCCTTTGTCAAGCAGGTCTTGAATCTGGGACATTAACTCTTGTAATTCCGATGGCGCGAGTCGATACGGTGCTCTAGCTACGGGTTTTGCGCCCGGAATCAATTCGATTCCGAACTCTACTTCCCGTTCTGGCGGTATCCCCGGTAAATCTTCCGGAAACACATCTTCGTAGTCCCGTACTACCGGTACATCTTCAATTTTCAGTGATTCTTTCTCGGGCTCATTTGCGTATATCATAAATGCCTTGCATCCTTGTTTCATAAGCTTGTGAGCTTTCAACATCGCGCATATTATGGGGTTACCTCCTTTTTCGCCATAGATAGTGACGTGTTTCCCGCTCGGAGATGTTAGCTTTATCTCCTTAGGAAAACACACGACCTTTGCTTGGTGCTGAGATAGCCAATCCATCCCAACGACTACTTGAAATTCCCCCATTGACATCGGGATTAGGTCTATCAAGTATTCTTCATCGTCGATGCTTAATTTGCAACCTCGACAAATATCACAAACTATAAAACTTTTGTTGTCCCCTATTTCAACTTCTAAGGGCACAGATAATTTCGTCAATACAAATGAAGGATGTCAAATAAATCCATGTGAAATAAAGGATTTATTCGCACCCGTATCAAATAATACACGTGCGGGGATCGAGTTTATTGCGAATATACTTGAGACCACATCGGGTTCTGTCTTTGCTTCCACTGCTGTAAGTTGGAAGGACCTAGCTTTCGCCTTTGGAGCTTCCGTTGGAGATTCTTTAGTGTCTCTCTTTCCAACCAATTCTGGGCATTCAGACTTTTTGTGGCCGGGCTGATAACATTTATAGCAAACGGAAACCTTTCCGGGACATAACGACGCGGTGTGTCCCGTCTTCCCACATACCGGACACGGTTTGTCTTTGAAGCGACACTCACCCTTGTGCCCCTTTACACACACCTTGCAACTTGGCGACCCACCTTTAGCATCAACCTTCTTTCCTGATTCCCCAGTTCGAGCTTTCTTTGTAGGGCTTGGATTCACATCCTGTGCCCTTCGCTCACCCCTTTCAACTTGTTTCTTCAGCTCGATTTCCCGTTCCCGAGCAACGTTTATGATCTCGGTAAGGGTCTCGTATTTTGAAGGAGTCATGAACTCCCTATACTCAGCGCTCAACATGTTATAGTAGTAGTATATCTTTTGTTCCTCATTCGTCACCAATTCACTGCAAAACTTCATCTTATCCATAAACGTCGCCGTAATCTTGTCTATGGTCTCGCCCTTGTGCCTAAGTTGCATGAACTCTTCCTTGATTTTATTAATGACCGCGTTGGGTCTATGATGTTTAAGAAATGGCATCTTAAACTCCTCCCATGTCATGGCCCTTGCCGCTTCGGCCCCTATTTCATTCTTTTTATTGTCCCACCAATCTTTGGCTTGTCCTCTCAACTGACCCGTTCCGTAAGCAACAAAGTCACTTTCGTCGCAATGGGTCCTTTCAAACACCCCTTCAACGTCGCCCAACCATCTTTGGAAAATTATCGGGTCAACCTCCCCATTGTAGATTGGCGGTTTACACGCCATACATTCTTTGTATGAACACCCTTTACGTTCTCCCAATTTCTCCTTCATAAGGTTGACACTATCCTCCAACCTTTTGACTCGTTCTTCGACAAGTGACAATACCGTGTTTTGAATTTTGTCTATAAACCCGGATAGACTACTCTCAATTGCCTTCCCCACTTCTTCGACAATTATCTCTTTCATTTGTTCGGTGCTTGTCTGCACCGGATCATCATCGTTTCTTTCCGACATCTTGAAACTGAAATGTTTACATTAAACGTTAAACATTTCATTTATAACATTGCTTCATTTGTTTCGGTTTAGCCAAGTTCCTAACTTGCTTTAACCGTTCAAATTTGGTGCACTTTCTGGGTTTGAGTGAATTAACACACTCTTCCCATGCACGTCAATTCACTTCTCGTTTCTTACATAAGATATAATCTATTAAAATAATAAGTTAATTCTTACCGGACGATCAATCAAGCTTGAACCGAACACTTTGTTGACAACCTTAAGCTCTGATTACCAACTTGTAACACCCATCCATTTAATTCATTTATTTAATCGTGCGAAAAGTAAAGTTTATAAACAAAACATTTACCTAACAAAAACTTAGTTGGTAGACTAAGTTTTACTTCATCAGTGTTTAACATAATCAAATAACTAGTTTCAAACATAAGTCGTTCAGTAGTGATTATAAAACTACATAGTTTAGCTAGATTTAATTCGTGCGGAAGCATCCAAAAAGGTTTGTGTTCGGTTCTTGAAACATCAACTTGATCGTCATCCACATGCTTGCAATACCTGAAAACTGGAGATTTTTAATCAAAAATTAATGTTAGAGTTCTTAGAATTATTGCTTAATCGAAACTACGCTTAAAGACGGATTCAATTAGCCAGAGTATGCGAGACTTAACAAAAATGTTTAGGTTCTACCGTAAGTTACGGTATCTACCGTAAGTTACGGTAGTTGCTGGAAAGCTCTGGTCTGCCGTAAGGCAGTAAGAAACTGCCGTAACCTTTCTATTTCTACCGTAAGTTATGGTATATAACGTAACTTACGGTAGTCCCTGTAAATTCATATTTTGATTGTTTTGATTATTTAGCCCAAACCAAACTCTCGGATTTCTCATTCTTACAAACCAACATGTTAAATTCTCGTATTCTAATATGTCGTATATCAACATTAACAAAAAAAACCAATTTACTATATTACAAAGCATTTGCCACGCATTAATAGATTATTCGACCCGTTTGGCTCATCTACGGAATCCTCCATTATGATGACTACCAACAAGTTCTAACCAATCCTGGTCTTATTAATCAATATAGCGAACATTATCGCTTTAAATTAAGACAACCTTTATTCTACAATTCACTACACATATGCAAATTATCAAAGTTTACCCAACGTAATGAATCAAGTTACATACCTTTAGTGCACGCCCTTCAAACGCAAGTCGCCACCGGCTTGTCCGCTTGGAGCTCCGGTATCCTTTCCTATAGAGTTCAACCAAGACATGTTTAGAACTCTTTTCAATTCATAGTTCGCATATTTTGCCTAAACATCACAATCATGCGGTTTAACTCAAATTTTCAGATTTAAGCCTTCTTTGAGGCATTTATGCGAACACTTTAAGGGCAGAAATTTACACTATATATTATCAAGTTCATAACTTGTCATATAGCCCTAAATTTTCATCAATCAACTACCTTACATGAACTTTAACCTCTAAAATTCTGAAATCACTTCACATATGTCAAATATTACTAGAACAACCACTATAATCCTAGTGTTTATCATTTTCTCACAAAACCCATGAATCACCTTCAATGTGTTCATGAAATTTTCAGAATTTAGGCATGATTTCACATATTGTTGTCTAGGTTTTACTCCTAGACACTATATCATTCCTATTCTACTCAAATAACAAACATGCATCATCAAATTTCGGATCTTCCAAATTCATGAGAACTTCAAACAGAGAATTAACATCAAATTTTACATACCTTACAACCCCCTTGTAATGGGGATTACTAATCTTAACTCGGATTTCGATTTGGGATCGAATTTGATCTTCAATTTGTGGGATTTAGCATGAACTAGGGTTTTGAAAGAACCCAGGTCTCCCCCTCTGTGTTTTGATCGACCAGCTCACACACAAATGTGTGAGTTTTAGGTTTTATTATGTTTTATGATCATAACTTTCAATTTAAACAGTTTTAGTCCCTCAACTTTCGTTTCCAATTTGTTTTAACTCCTTATCTACTCATAAGTCATTATCTAACTAGGTTAGTATCATTTCTAGTTAGTTTGTTTTACTAATTTATTTGCACTATATTGCAACTTAAGAATTTGTATTTTCGGGATGTTACACTATTGGAAAGCTTATTAATTAAGCGAACGCAAGGTCTAAATTAAAGACTTTTAACTACTCTTTTTCTTCTACAACATTACCACCTCACATGCCTCTTTAGTTGTGATCTCTTTACGATCCATCAGAGACATAAGTACTTGGTGATAATGTTGTTGATATGACAATGTAGTCGCCTTAGTCGGGGTCGCGCTACCTCATTGGGACACATGTTTTAATAATAAAATAGATGTGATTGATCTTTATTTAACAAGGGACGTTATAATAATAAACTGTATATAAAGATGTATAAATTTTAACATGAGTTTAGTAACTCTTGGTCCGGGCCAAAGCCTAGCATAAAGAATGTGCAGGGGATGTCAGCTAACCAAGTTTTGGCTAAACATTGAAGCCTAATATATAGATCGTACATGCTCGAATGAAGTTCTTGATAATCGAGGGCTAGTTTTAAAATGTGAGTTTTTCAACCCAAAAATGGATTACCCCTACCAAAATAAGACCCTTTCACCAATATTTAGGTTGTCATATACACCATGAGTGTATTTATGAGCTTTACCCCACTAAGTTATCAAGAACACTCACAAGATCAAAGACCAATGAAGAAGAACAAAGTCACATCAACAAAGAAAATGGGTAGAAAGAATGATAAAAAAACATAATCACAACACGTTGCTAAAGATTAAACGTCTAAATTTATACCAAGCTTCATCTTTACCCAAGCAATACAAGAAATTTAGCCAAGAATAGCCATACAAGCTTGTTCACTAATAGTGATCATGGAATGGAGCATGATGAACAAGTCTAATAACAAAGAACTTCTTGAATTTACACTTGTATAGATAATCAAGGGTTAGCATTAGTTCACACAGTTCACTATCAAGAGGTTGTTCACAAATGAACCTAACCACACACACACACACATATATATAAATATGTATGCATGTATACTAAAAACCAAATTCGTTAATATTTATACCTCCCGACTAATTTGGCCCTTTCACTTTGTAAAACACAATGGTTACCCCTTGATGTGAAAGTAATTTTTTTTTCCTTTTCTGGTTTCCATTTTTTAAAGCTAAGACAAGCCTCTTTTAATTAAACATGTCATTTAATTATGTATACACGCTTTATGTTCTTTTTGTATGTTACATTATAACTGTATGAAATAAACTCGATTTACTTTACGTTTTAATGTAACCGTGATGCTTATATATGTTACATTAAACCGAGTACGTGGAAACAAGCGTTTCAAAAGGTTAATGCATAACATAAAATTTGAACTAATACATTCGATGTTTACAACAGACTCGCGTTACATCGCCTACGGGTCATATCAGTGGTTCTTCTTAGAGATAGGTAACGGTTGGTTTATATTTGAAACCCTAATTCAAATTGTTTGTTTTGTTTAGTTTGATTCAAATAATAAAGATGCTAGAAGTACATTGGATATTTCATAAGGAATTGTGGGTTCTTTGTAATTTCTATGCCCCCTTCCTTCTGACCCGAGAGAAGGGTTTGTATATATTACGCAACTACTTAAACATCCTCCTACATCTCCTCTCTCCCCAATCGCAGAAACTATGTTTAGGAAAACTTCTCTTATAAACTTATCTTTTATTTCCATATGTTTAATCTACACCACTACCACCTTAGCTTAAGACGATTTCATCGCCTACCGTAAATAGCATGTATCAGAAAAATCTTCCACTGGCCAAGGCTATGATGCATTTAAATCGATCGCCCTTTGTCGGGGCGACATGATCAGCCCAGAAGTGTGTAGGCGTTGTATTAATGACTCCATTGTTAAGTTGCGACAAGTCTGCCCGAACCAAAAGGGCTGCTTCAAGTTCGTCTACCATCTATGGGCTTGTGCAGTGTACTCCAGACCTATCGGAGCAGCAGTGTAGCAAGTGCTTGAATAATACACAGTGGCTTAATGGGATGGTTAATGAAAATGTAAGAGCTTCGTGTTATATTAGATATGATACACATCAGTTTACTTCCGTGAGTAATCCTGTCTTTCCACCATCACCATCACCATCACCAATCTCACAACCTTCACCATCGCTACGTTCGCCAATCCCACAACCTTATCCATCAGGTACAAATTATATCTTTTTCATAATAGTTAAAAATAATAAATGCTCACGTTGAAGAGATCGAGCTACCGTGGTTTCAAACTGAATGTCTGTGTTAACGGACAGTATGATGGAGAGAAACTATCGGTTAAGAGCATCCACACAAGAGATGTTTTTACGGGATGTTTTTATTAGAATAAAGCTAAATCATAGCAATTGATTTGTATCTCATTATTGTAAATAATTAACTACAGCTTAATTAGAGGAAGACCAATAACTAGAGGAGACATTGTAGGAAGACCATTGACTTGTAAATTATTATATATATCTTGTAAATGAATGATAGTGGCAGACAAGAAATTACAAAGTTCAACATGGTATCAAACCTCCTCTTCTAATTTCTTTCGATCCTCTCTCCTGTTCTTCATATTCATCGCACATTTGTTTTATCAGCCCTCTGTTTCTTCCTGCCTCGCATTACCGACACCATGGACCCAAAAACACACCCTGCTATTACCGTTTCCAACATCAAAACATTCATCCCTATCACTCTAGAGATGGAAACCAGCCAATATTCATCTTGGGCTGAACTATTCAAAATCCATTGTCGTGCGTTTCAAGTACTCGATCACCTCTCCCCTCGTGTTATTAACCCTCCCGCTGCCGCCTCTACTGACACAACAACTTCCAACGTTTCTGCTGATGATGTTTGGGATCGTCTGGATGCCATAGTCCTTCAATGGATCTATGGCACCATCTCCAGCGATCTCTTGAGCACTATCATACGACCCGACTCCACCGCTTGCTATGCTTGGGTCGCCTTGCAACGCATTTTTCATGATAATCAAGCCACACGAGCCGTTTTGCTTAAACAAAAATTTGCTAACCTCAAACTTTCTTCCTTCCCCAACATGTCCGCGTATTGCCAAGAGGTAAAGATAATCTCCGACCAATTGGACAATGTCGGATCACCGGTCACCAAACGTGATGTGGTGATTCAACTCATCACTGGACTCTCCGAAGCTTATGGTAATATCGGTACCATCATACAAAACACTAAACCATTCCCGTCTTTTTATGAGGCTCGGTCTCAATTAATCCTTGAAGAAACAACTAAGGCCAACCGAGTTACTAACGAGACGGCCTTACACACCTCGGTCAATAATACTACTCCACAACCCACCTCAGCCGAAAACACCCTCTCACAGCAACCAAACACCAATTCTTCCTACACCTGTAACACTCGAGGCCGAGGCCGCGGACGCGGTCGAGGCCGTGGCAGACACCAACCATCACAACCATGGACTCATTACCCATGGTTTACCCAGTCGACACCCAACCAAACCCGACCCTCATCCTGGCCACAACCAACCGGTTACTTCTGGACCACCCCACCATGTCCGTATCCAACTCTCCCACAATCTCGACCACCGACATCCCCTACACAGCAAGGTATTCTCGGCCCTTGCCCTCAACAAGCCTTCACAGTTTCGGATGCTCAATACATGCCAACGGCTCTTGACCAAGCTTTCAATACCCTCACTCTAAACCCACCGGACCAGAATTGGTATATGGACACGGGCGCTACAGGTATAATGACTCACAACTTTTCTAATCTCACTTCTTGTTTAAATAATGTGTATCAACGAAACATTACAGTCGGTGATGGCAAAAATATACCGGTTCATGCGATTGGAAACCATACCTTACCACCACCTTTTCCAAACTTCAAACTAAACAACATTCTTTTTGCACCAAAACTCATTAAAAATCTTATTTCGGTACGCCGTTTCACCACCGACAACAATGTTTCAATCGAATTTGACCCGTTTGGTTTTGATGTGAAGGACCTCCACACCCGCAAGCACCTCCTTCGATGTGATAGCACCGGTGATCTCTACCCGTTAACACTACCTTCAAGTTCCAAAGTTCAACCTTCTCATGCTTCCGTTTCCTCTTTTTTAGCCGTGAACTAAGACACTTGGCACCGTCGTCTTGGACATCCCGGAAATAATATCTTGCATTGTTTAAAACCTAGTTTGAATTTTTCTAATAAAGTTCCACGTACTTCTATATGTGAACCATGTGTGTTTGGCAAACAAATTAAATTTCCTTTTCATGATTCTCATACTTCTACTAATTTACCATTTGATATTGTACATAGCGACCTATGGACCTCACCAATTCTTTCATCCACCGGATGTCGATATTATGTCCTATTCTTAGATGACAAAACAAATTTTTTATGGACATATCCTCTCACCTCCAAATCCCAAGTCTATTCTAAATTTCTAGAATTTCACAAACTAATAAAAACTCAATTCGGAACCACTATAAAATGTTTTCAATGTGATAATGGTCGCGAATATAACAACTCATCTTTTCACCATTTTTGCACTTCGAATGGCATGCAATTTCGTTTTTCATGTCCATACACTTCCGCTCAAAACGGAAAATCGGAGCGTAAAATAAGATCCATAAACAACATTATGCGTACCATCCTATCACAATCCTCCATACCCCATTCGTTTTGGCCCCATGCCCTTGAACATGCAACATATCTCTTAAATATCTTACCCACCAAAGTCCTCAACAACTCCAACCCCACTTTCTGTCTATATAATCTTCACCCTTCTTACGAACACTTACGCATTTTCGGTTGTCTTTGTTACCCTCTTCTTCCATCAACCACCATCCATAAGCTCGCCGACCGCTCAACTCCGTGCGTATTTTTAGGCTACCCTTCACATCACCGGGGTTACAAATGTTACAACATCAAAACCAAACAAATTCATATCTCACGTGATGTCATTTTTGATGAAACTGTTTTCCCATTTGCAACTCAAAAACCAACCAACTTATCCTATGATTTCTTAACCTCTACACCCTATCCTTTCCAGTGGATATACCCTACAACTTCAACCAACAACCAAACCATCCCTTCATCCGATTCTGGCCCAACAACTTCTACCCCATCTTCTCCAACTACCTCCACAAGCCCATCTAGTCCTCAACATACAAACGGCCCAAATGCACAAACCCAAACCAGCCCTTCCACCACCCACCACATGCCAAGTCCACCAACCAACCCACACAACAGCCCACCTCATTCACCTACGGCCCACCACCAACACCCACCCCCACCCCCACCTCTACCGACCCGTACCATGAATACTCGCTCCATGTCGGGAATTTTTAAACCCAAACAACAATTCAACCTACACACGTCTACCCATCCACTTATCTCTCCTATACCTAAATCACCCACCGAAGCCCTTTCCAACGCAAACTGGAAAAATGCCATGACCGATGAGTTTCAATCACTTATTGACAACAAGACTTGGGAATTAGTACCCAAACAGCCCGGTATGAATATTGTTCGTAGCATGTGGATTTTCAAACATAAAAAGAAAGCGGATGGTACTCTTGAACGATATAAGGCCCGGTTAGTATGTGCCGGTCGATCTCAACAAGTTGGTGTTGATTGTGGGGAAACCTTTAGTCCCGTAGTTAAACCGGCAACAATTAGAACCGTTTTATCTTTGGCTTTGTCTAAATCTTGGCCTATACATCAACTCGATGTCAAAAATGCTTTTCTACATGGTCACTTAAATGAAACGGTTTTCATGCACCAACCAATGGGGTTTCGAGACCCGAATTATCCCAATCACGTGTGCCTGCTCAAAAAGTCTCTTTATGGCCTCAAGCAAGCACCAAGAGCATGGTACCAACGGTTTGCGGATTTCGTCTCAAAAATGGGTTTTATTCATAGCCAATGTGACCACTCCTTATTCATCTTTAAGCAAGGCCCACAAATGGCATTCATATTATTATATGTCGATGATATATTGTTGATAACATCTACAGATGACTTACGGGCAAAATTCATGGCTCGCCTTTCAAAAGAGTTCGTAATGAAGGATCTAGGGCCACTTAGCTACTTTCTTGGTATTTCGGTCACACGGGACTCAACTTCGAACTCTTTATTTCTCTCACAAGAAAAATATGCCCGCGAAATCCTTGAACGGGCCGGTCTCTCCAATTGCAACCCAGCGGCCACTCCGGTTGACACACAACACAAATTAAGCAGTTCTCATGGAACACCCATCGACAATATCACCGAATACCGAAGCTTCGCCGGTGCCTTACAATACCTCACCTTTACTCGACCGGATATTTCATATGCCGTCCAACAAGTGTGCCTCCATATGCATGACCCAAAGACCACCCATTTCAATGCTCTTAAAAGAATCATGCGATATATTAAAGGCACCATCTCCTATGGTCTTCACATTCAACCTTCTTCGACCTCCTCCCTCACGGCTTACACAGATGCCGATTGGGGAGGGTGTCCCGACACAAGGAGGTCCACGTCCGGTTATTGTGTATATATGGGCGACAACCTCCTCTCATGGTCTTCTAAGCGTCAAGCTACTTTATCACGCTCTAGTGCCGAAGCGGAGTACCGGGGCGTCGCTAATGTGGTGTCCGAAGTTTGTTGGCTACGCAACTTATTACTAGAAATTCATCATCCCCTTCAACATGCAACCTTAGTTTATTGTGACAACGTCAGTGCCATTTACCTATCCGGTAATCCGGTTCAACATCAACGCACAAAACACGTTGAAATGGATATACACTTTGTCCGAGAAAAGGTCGCCAAGGGTGAAGTCCGTGTTCTACATGTACCATCACGATACCAAATAGCCGACATCTTTACAAAAGGATTGCCAAAGGTTCTATTCGATGATTTTCGCACCAGTCTCAACATCCGTGATCCTCCCGTTTCGACTGCGGGGGAATATTAGAATAAAGCTAAATCATAGCAATTGATTTGTATCTCATTATTGTAAATAATTAACTACAGCTTAATTAGAGGAAGACCAATAACTAGAGGAGACATTGTAGGAAGACCATTGACTTGTAAATTATTATATATATCTTGTAAATGAATGATAGTGGCAGACAAGAAATTACAAAGTTCAACAGTTTTTAAGAATTTTTGTCACTAATCATGTTTTTGCTATTGTTAGACTTGTTCTTTTAGATAATGTTTTTTGAGTTAATTTTTCTACAAAATCATCTCCCAGTGGTTTGTGGTTTGTGGTCTCTCGAGTACACAAACGAGTGATGGGAAAAAAAAAAGTTAAATGCCATTTTAGTTCTTGTGGTTTGAGACATTTTGCTAGTTTAGTCTAAATGTTTCTTTGGCTTGAGTCATCAATTTTTTCTGTTAACGAGAAGGGCAATTCAGTCATTTTATATGTAATTCTGTTAACTAGAAGGGTAATTCGGCCATATAAAATGACCGCGGCCATATAAAATGACCGAATTGCCCTTCTTGTTAACAGAAAAAATAAATGAGGTTAACCCAGTGGACTAAAATGGAACGGTGAAATCTTTTTAGACCCACAGATGAACCTTTAGACTAAACTGGTAAAATGACATTTAACTAGTGATGATTCTGTGGCATATTTTTGTGTTTTTGTTATTTGGTGGGTAAGTTTTTATATTAAAGTATGAATGGTTTTATGATCTGAAAAGTTACTCGGCACGTCTTTTAGTGTTTTATGCCACTTTATTCTGGATGGTGCATGAGAGTTTGAGGGTCCTACCAACCTTCACAATATTAGTCTGAGATGGTTGCATGAGATGTTTTTATGATGTGACAACACTAGCATGAGACTGTTTTGTATTCAATCAAAACATTGTTCATCACAACATTTTCTGTTTTCTGCAGGCAAACAGAATAACATGCCAAGAAGTGCGAAAATCATAACTATTATTGTGATGGTTACCCTAGTTATAATAATCTCTTCATTTTGTATGATTATGATGTTTAGAAAGAAGAAAAGGCGAATGACCCTTCAAAGTAAAGTAAGAACAAGTTCTAAGTTTGAAACTTACAATTCTTAGTTGGACTAGTCTAATAGTTGTTTATATTGGGAGAAATAGTCTTAAAGAGTAAAACTTCTCAACTTGCATTTTCCTATCAAACAACATACCACTTGTATGAGTATTTCCTAGAGTAAAACACAATTTTAGCTAAAACAACTTCTAACTTCTCTTTCTTTCTAATAGGTAAACCAACTATGGATATCAGCACACTGGAATCATTTCAGTATGACTTCAGTATTGTGAAGGCAGCAACAAATGATTTTTCTGAAGAAAATAAGCTCGGATGGGGTGGGTTTGGAGCAGTTTACAAGGTATGGAACAATTTGAAATTTTCATTAGAGTTAAATGTTTAGATAGTCCATGTGGTTTGCCCTTTTTTTACCTTTAGTCCCTAACTTTCTAAATACATAGTCCTCAACTTTTCAATTTTCGTTTCTGGATAGTCCCTGACACAGATGAGGGTTAGTTTTTGGTGTTAAGTGAGTGTGAAATGACTAAAATGCCCATATAATAAAACAAAGTAACTTAAATAACTATTAATATATTTTTGTTGGACCCATTTCTTATAAAAGATACATACACAGATTATCCCATCTCCTCTTTATCCTTGCTCTTTCTCTATGGTACCACCACCACCATCACCTCCACCGCCGCCATCACCACTGACCACCACCACCGCCGCCGCTATCATCACCACCCCCGCCACAAAATCCACCATTGCGATCTTCTTCAAACCCCCTCTGTTTCTCTCATCAAAATCCAAACAACACCTTAAACACCAAATCATGTTATCATAAACCCAGTTGCAAGAAACACCCAAAATTTCACACCAAGAAAGCCATAAGAGCTCTTATTAGAGTTGGGTTTGCCCTAACATCATCCCTCTCTTAACGGATGGGGCTGGAACCATAGACGATGATGGTTTGTCCTCCAATGAAGGCGATCTGGAAATCGCTTCAGATGACAAGAAGAGTTGCGGTCCCGTGAAGCAGGACGGTTTTTTTTTTTGCCTACGATGCTGCTTCAGGTCGCCATGTTTGTATCACCCTTTGGTCGCTATCAGTCTTTGACCACCCATTGTTGCTGGGTTCGTCTCAGAAACCATCAAAGGAAAGAAACCCTTTAATTGTTCCATTCTTTTCATTTGGATCTTGATTCACTAGTGGAAATTGAGGAGATGGCTGGATAGATATAAATCTATATTGAGTAATGAACTGTGATTCATTTGAAGCGGGGATTTTTAGTTTTTTTTGATTGAATATTATAGAACATTTGTGTTTTGGCTCATATGTCATATGGGATGGAAACTTTGAAGATTATCAGAAAAATATGTATGCAGGTAGTCTTTGATCACCTAGCTAAACGCTTTTTGATTTTTTAGTGGTTGTTTTATATAGAAAAGGTATGGCCCACTTTTGTTTTTAAATAATAAATTAGATTTTTAATGTTTTATTGTTATTTTTAATAGTAAGGGTAATTTTGTAATTTCACATCCACTTAATATCAAAAACTAATCTCATCCGCGCCAGGGACTATTCGGGAACGAAAATTGAAAAGTTGAGGACTATAGAGGCAATTTTATAAAGTTAAGGACTAAAGGTGAAAAAGTGCAAAACACAGGGACTATCCGAGCATTTAACTCTTATCATTACATTAATTACGTTATTTGGATGCACTTTTTCTACTCTCTATATACATCTTTACTACTATATAATAGATATATGAGAGAGAAAGTTGAAATCTCTTAAATTACTATTTTGGTGCTTATAACATTCAACTTTCAAGCACTTTACAATCCCAAATGAATTTAGTACTTCATTTGCATATGTTAAAGTGACTTGTTTCACTTTTTAGAGAGGGAAAACCACGAAAATAGCCACTGCAACGCCGTCTTTTCTAAATTAGCCAAGTGACACCCCTCACGGCACAAGAAATACTTTCAACGCTTAGCCAACCATTCAACGCCACGTGTCCGACCAAGCCTGTAACGGCTTGAAGGTGTTTCAGAAGACGCCACGTGTCCGACCATTGTTGAAAGAACTTAGCCAAGCCATTTCAATCGGCTCCTGTTGAAAGAACTTAGCCGAGTACCTTCAGTGAGCCAAGCCGTGTGCTTGGGTTGGAGCCGAGCCGTTACCGTACACATGTGGACCCCACTGCTGCAAGCCAAGCCGTTTCCCCCATTGTTTGTGCCGTCTCAGCAGCTTTTTAAGCCGTTTCAGCTGGCTTAAGCCGGTACAGTTGCGTTAAGCCGGTACAGCTGTCTTAAGCCGTTTCAACCTATAGTTCGAGCCGTTTCAATGTGTTGTTCGAGCCGTTTCACCGTCTGTTCCCCTATATATTTACCCACTTATTTTTTTTGTGTGCTTGTTAAACGGATCCCTCTATCACACTTAAATCTCATAGAAAATGTTATCCTCTCTTCTTTATTTGATTATCATAGATGTTTTCGTGTATCAAAGGAAAGAAATATTTATGAAACGTCACGTATCTGTTAGTGTAAAAGACGTTCTCCTCGGCTTTAATTGTCAAATTAGCTTTTGATATCGTTTCTCATATTGGAGTGTCCTTCTCTTCAGAAATGCCACCTCTACTTACCCAGTGAGTGTGGATGAAACTTGCGAGTTCAAGACGCATCTTTATCATTGCTACGGCGTTTTAACTCGAATTCCAGAAGAAAAGAATAGATTCACTCCTAATTTTCGATTTGCTCTCGGTTTTCAACCGAGTCCTAAGCAGCGGTTTGGCGAAGTTATGTTGTTATCTGAAGACTGCTTGCTTGGCGTATTATAGCTGAAATGTTTATGTTTGTATTTTTACATGTTATGTCTTTTATGTAATTTGTATTAAATAATAATAAAAGTTTACTTGTTTTTCATTCGATATATATTATTGCAGTAAATTACCATGCCAAATAAATTACCATGCACAAAAAATTAGAAAAGTAATTTGTTTGGGCCGTCCATACGTAGCATGTGAGCTGTTTAGGCCCAAACAATAGAAAATAATTTTCAATCTGTTTGGGCCGTTCATGTGTTTGGGCCGTTCATTAGAAAAATAAACTTAAGAAGTTAACGAAAAAAAAAAAAAAAAGAAACTCAACAGCCTTTTTTAACTGTTGCACAAGACGTTTCAACACCCCTAATTTACCCACTATATAAACCCTCACCACGTTCACTTTTCACCACGCCGTTTCAAATCAAACATTCTCAGCCGTTTTCAGTATAAAGCTTCTTCGACGCCGTCAACAACCCACCTGAAAATGGCCAATTCCTGGACAGATGTTTTAGATATTGCTCTGTGCGAAGCTTGGGAGGAGGCCATGACCGATCCTCCACAACGCGGACAGGGGGGCCTCTGGGTTCGTGTCCTGCGGTTGGAATGTGAGAGGTTTGGCCGATATTACAAGAAGGTGGAGACAGAAATGCCGGACCTTGGTGAGGACGATCAGAAGGAGGCGACCCTCATCAACTTCCGCTTCAGAATCATACTCTACTCCTTTTTCCATTTCCGCACGATAAGCTTCAAAACGCACTTCATCGTAATATCTTTCGAAATCGAATTCCTCGTCTGAGTCTTCGTCAGCAGTAACCGTCAAACATTCTTGTGGAATAATCTGGTCCAAAAGACGTTGTCATTCATCGGTGTTAGATAACAGCACAAGCGCCTGACACTGACCTGAACCGCTAAATGGTGCTTCACATGTTGGCTGTTGCACCGGGTTTGGGGGGTTACGAGTTTGGGAATTGTTTGGTTCGGGGTTATCTGAGGGTGGGTTTGGGTGGTTAACCGTTTGGGAAATGTTGACGTTCATATGAATGTGTAGATGAATGTTGTGTTCTTGATTCACCATGAGGTAGAAAAAAGGGGGATGTCAGTTGAGTAGTGGACCAACATGTGTTTAAATAGGGGTGGAGTAAGAATGAAACTCGTGCTTCGGTATATACGGTATAAGTATTTACAAGGTAAAACAACAGTAAATATAAAATCTTAATGAAAAACGAATATAATAAAATAAAAAAATTGATTAAGCCTACCGTATCATTTTCCCAGAATGGAGGATATGTTGCTGTAGAACCACCTGTGTATCTGGTTGCATCAATATCTTGTTCATTTAACATGTCGAAGAAATTTGGCGGTAGAACTGTCCAACGATAATCGTTTGACGACACCGTCCTTGCATTTATTTCAATCTCTCGTTGATACATGAGTTTGTTACACCATGCTTTTACGTGCTAAAAAATAACGGTAATTTATTTATTACAAAAATAATTAAACTGATTTTTATTACGAAATTATTTATTATTAAGGTACCGTTTTTTGAATAAAACCCGCTCCAGCAAATCCAAGTAGCCCCCCCCCCCACCAAGCTTTTCCTAGTGGTGTTATCCCCGTGTATGAAGAATAGTAAGTAGGATTATCGCCATCGTAGTAAAATTCAAGAACATTTGGAAACCATTGGCGATCCTGATCCTGTTGATTGATCCAAACCGTGTTTTGTACGGAAGGAGGAATGCTTGTCATTGGTAATGCTTTAACACATATGTCTTTGTATAAAGGTGGAACACACATATATATACACATAGAGAGCAGTACAAATGTATTTAATTTTTTTAAACCAAAACAATACAATTATCTTACAATTACGGGTTCATCATCAAAGACGTTGTCACTTGTACTATCGGGTAACAAAGAATCATAAAATAGTAAAGCTAGTTGACGTCTCATTCATTCCGCTGTTTTCTGAGTATCTTCACCATCGTTCAATGGTTTTTTATTTATCAACCTGTCAAGATATATGCAAACCCAAACTCCACAGTCTCCCAAAAGGTCCGGACTGCTGAGGAGCATCGGTTGCACAAATAACTCCGAAAGGATAAATTTATTTATCGAGTAATCAATACGTTCGTTCAACATTACCTCGTCAACAGTATTTATTGGTCGAAAAGGTTCAACCTGCCCAGTGAAATAACCTTTGAAGGTCTGGTCGACGGCCCGCGATCAAAAAAAATTCTGAAAATATGGGGGTAGAATACTCCAGCGATCACTTTCATTTCTTGAATGATACAAGTGGATCATCCACCCAAATATATGTTGTTAAACATTCTAAAGTTAGTTTGAAAACAATATACCAAAAATATAAATTTATTTATTTATGGTTTTTATATACAGACGCCATTACTTACATCATCGCTTAACCATCCATGACCGTCCTCGCCCAGCAATGACTCCCAAAAATTTGGAGCGACACAAGTCCCCACTATTAGGGAAAGATGTTTATTGCCGCTATCTGGATACCACTGCTTGATGAACGCAATTTGTCTATCCTCAATCCTTAACTTTTTGGCTTGTTTATCTTTCAATCTTTTGTAAGCCACATACGGGGATAGCAAAGCTGCAGCGGGCTTTACATGCCTTTCGGATCGTCTCAATTTGATTATTTCAGGATCCTCATTCTACAAATATTGTATATATGTATTAATTTCAAACATAACCGATGAATAGAATGTTACTTTTAATTTTTTATATTTACACATAGAAAGAAAATTTTCACTTTCTAAAATTTATTTTTATTAACTTACTTTTAAACAATTAAATCATACTGAATTTTTATATATTTATAGTGGTAATAAAAAAAATGTTACCAGTAATAAATATTTAACGTATTAACCAAACAAAAATTTAACACTACCACGGGCTAAATTACGTGGTGATATTGGTATCGTAACGAACCAAACTGCCACTGGCTAAATTACGTATTGAAAAACGAATTCGTGACAATATTTTTTCATGGTTTTATAAGAATAAATAGTTTTTATCTTCATAAATATAAAAATATATAAAATGGAAAAACTTACAAAATCTACATTCACCATCGGGCTCATAGAGACGTGGTAGGCATTATCGGCACTATCGTAGTTGATAAATGAATCAGCAACAGGCTACAAGAAAGCATGACGGTTAAATTAACGGTTATTAGTAGATATTGTTATTATAAAAAAATTATTCACAAAGCACATTACATTATCACTCTGAGTGTGCGACTGTTCTTTTGGCGTTCGTACGGTCGCCGGAGTCCTGACAGTTTATTGTTTTGGGGAACAACGATATGTTTGCAATAACTCTGACTTTAACATATCGGTCAGTCTCCGGTTGTTCTCGTGCAGCTTCTCGTCCAAGAGTGATTTAAATTGTGAAATCAGCTCATTCTCGTAATTTGATCCAAACGTGGACGGAGGGGGAACAAAATTCTGTTGCGGAATTTCCTGTCGATCCGGTGGCGGATTATAACCTTCATTCGCGCCATCGTCACCTAACAAAGTGTTCATTACAGACGCCAACGGTTCTTGTGGGTCGACACCGGGGGCATGCTGCATTTCGGGTTGAATTGGACCCGTGAACTTTGTGGGCAATTGGATGGGTATTTCGGTGGCCATTTGAACCGGATTCTCGCCCGGCATTGCACTGGCATACATTCGACGTTCAACGTCTAAATAATCTGAACTAGACAAATACCACGTGCTCCGCAGCTCATTTTCAGTGGGCAATATAAACAAAGGCGGCCTAAATTCATGTTTCTGCAATGTTAAAACAAAAAAAAAAAACCATTAATAAAAAATTAATATCTCTCTCTTCCAACTACCTAACCCAACCCAATTTTTCACACTCATTAGCAACCCCATTTTTTACTAAATTAATATGAATTAGGTTATAAAATTTAATATAAAAAGTAAAAAAAAAATCAAACTTTATTATTTTAGATATGAAAAGCTACTAAAAATAATAAAAAACAATTAAAATTTAAAATATTTTTTTATAATATTTACATTTGGATGTTCACACAAAATATACAAAAATGTGATTTTAGAATGTTAAAAATAGTAAAATTCTATAAGTTTAACAGCCTAAACAGTTCAATTTTAATTTTTGTTGGGTTTCCTGTTAACGGAATATGAACAGCTTAAACAGCCCACACATTATACTGAAAAATATAATATACGGAATTATCTATATTTAAAGATAAAGGTTTTTACCTTTGCAGCTAGTTGAAGCATTCCGTCCACAGTGACCCTCATAAACTTCTTCCCTTCTTTCTATCCCAAAAATCTGGGAATCGTCTCACCTTCAAACCATTCCCTTGAATGCTTATATTGAGGAAAAATCTCCAACACCCACATTACGTAAGAGAATTTATTGAAATTTTATATGATTTTCGAAATAACTATATTAATTGACATTCACGGGTACCTTGAAGGGCCAGACAAATCCCGACAAAGAAAAACCTTTAGCGTCTCCTTTTTGCCGATTGTGCAAATTGTATACGACACAATAAGTACTTTCCCAAAAATAATTACCCCATGGATATTGTCTGAATTCTTCTAGATTATCCACAAGGTCTAAAAGCATATTATCAACGACATTGGTTTTTTGCCAACCCAGAAAACCTTGACCGATAAGCATGAGGAGACATATCCTCGTGGCGTCATCTTCGTTAAACTGCCCAACGTTCTCGAATAAAGACATTATTTTTCCAAAACTAACAGTTGATGCAGGTTGAAAAAATCTGTTCTTAAATGAGTTCGGGTGCTCTATAGGTGACCAAGAAGTGTGCCCAAAACGTAGCCCCGTTATTAAACAATTTTTTTAGGGGTGAATGTAAACAGGTCCCCTCGTAATCTATACGAAATACCAAGACGGGGAAAAGGAGTCGATATTTGTAGTTGTGCAACGCCTATTAAAAGAAGGCTATCACATATGGTGCATCTATTGTCTAAATATGGTCCGAAACACGTTTGCCTAATCGTTGTTTCGATCGCCGGAGTCATCACGTCACACAAATATCCGTGTTTCGGACCATATTTAGACAATAGATGCACCATATGTGATACCCTTCTTTTAATAGGCGTTGCACAACTACAAATATCGACTCCTTTTCCCCGTCTTGGTATTTCCTATAGATTACGAGGGGACCTGTTTACATTCACCCCTAAAAAAATTGTTTAATAACGGGGCTACGTTTTGGGCACACTTCTTGGTCACCTATAGAGCACCCGAACTCATTTAAGAACAGGTTTTTTCGACCTGCATCAACTGTTAGTTTTGGAAAAATAATGTCTTTATTCGAGAACGTTGGGCAGCTTAACGAAGATGACGCCACGAGGATATGTCTCCTCATGCTTATCGGTCAAGGTTTTTTGGGTTGGCAAAAAACCAATGTCGTTGATAATATGCTTTTAGACCTTGTGGATAATCTATAAGAATTCAGACAATATCTTTGAGGTAATTATTTTTTGGGAAAGTACTTATAGTGCCGTATACAATTTGCACAATTGGCAAAAAGGAGACGATAAAGGTTTTTCTTTGTCGGGATTTGTCTGGCCCTTCAAGGTACCCGTGAATGTCAATTAATATAGTTATTTCGAAAATCATATAAAATTTCAATAAATTCTCTTATGTAGATGTGGGTGTTGGATATTTTTCCTCAATTTAAGCATTCAAGGGAATGGTTTGAAGGTGAGACGATTCCCAGATTTTTGGGATGTAAAGAAGGGAAGAAGTTTATGAGGGTCACTGTGGACGGAATGCTTCAACTAGCTGTAAAGGTAAAAATCTTTATCTTTAAATATTGATAATTCCATATATTATATTTTTTAGTATAATGTGTGGGCTGTTTAAGCTGTTCATATTCCGTTAACAGGAAACCCAACAAAATTTAAAATTGAACTGTTTAGGCTGTTAAACTTGTAAAATTTAAAATTTTACTATTTTTAACATTCTAAAATCACATTTTTGTATATTTTTGTGTGAACATCCAGATGTAAATATTATAAAAAAATTATTTTAAATTTTAATTGTTTTTTATTATTTTTAGTAGCTTTTCATATCTAAAATAATAAAGTTAAATTTTATTTTTTTACTTTTTATATTAAATTTTATAACCTAAGTCATATTAATTTAGTAAAAAAATGGGGTTGCTAATGAGTGTGAAAATTGGGTTGGGTTGGGTAGTTGGAAGAGAGAGATATTAATTTTTTATTAATGGTTTTTTGTTTTAACATTGTAGAAACGTGAATTTAGGCCGCCTTTGTTTATATTGCCCACTGAAAATGTGCTGCGGAGCACGTGGTATTTGTCTAGTTCAGATTATTTAGACGCTGAACGTCGGATGTATGCCAGTGCAATGCCAGGCGAGAATCCGGTTCAAATGGCCACTGAAATACCCATACAAATGCCCATAGAGTTCACGGGTCCAATTCAACCCGAAATGCAGCCTGCCCCCGGTGTCGACCCACAAAAACAGTTGGCGTCTGTAATGAACACTTTGTTTAGTGACGATGGCGCGAATGAAGGTTATAATCCGCCCCCGGATCGACAGGAAATTCCGCAACAGAATTTTGTTCCCCCTCCGTCCACGTTTGGATCAAATTACGAGAATGAGCTGATTTCACAATTTAAATCACTCTTGGACGAGAGGCTACTCGAGAACAACTGGAGACTGACCGATATGTTAAAGTCAGAGTTATTGCAAACATATCACTGTTCCCCAAAACAACAAACTGTCAGGACTCCGGCGACCGTACGAACGCCAAAAGAACAGTCGCACACTCAGAGTGATAATGTAATGTGCTTTGTGTATAATTTTTTTTATAATAACAATATCTACTAATAACCGTTAATTTAACCGTCATGCTTTCTTGTAGGCTGTTGCTGATTCATTTATCAACTACGATAATGCGGATAATGCCTACCACGTCTCTATGAGCCCGATGGTGAATGTAGATTTTGTAAGTTTTTCCATTTTATATATTTTTATATTTATGAAGCTAAAAACTATTTATTCTTATAAAACCATGAAAAAATAATGTCACGAATTCGTTTTTCAATACGTAATTTATCCCGTGGCAGTTTGGTTCGTTACGATACCAATGTCACCACGTAATTTAGCCCGTGGCAGTGTTAAATTTTTGTTTGGTTAATACGTTAAATATTTATTACTGGTCACATTTTTTTATTACCACTATAAATATATAAAAATTCAGTATGATTTAATTGTTTAAAAGTAAGTTAATAAAAATAAATTTTAGAAAGTGAAAATTTTCTTTCTATGTGTAAATATAAAAAATTAGAAGTAACTTTCTATTCATCGGTTATGTTTGAAATTAATACATATATACAATATTTATAGAATGAGGATCCTGAAATAATCAAATTGAGACGATCCGAAAAGCTTGTAATGCCCGCTGCAGCTTTGCTATCCCCGTATGTGGCTTACAAAAGATTAAAAGATAAACAAGCCAAAAAATTAAGGAATGAGGATAGACAAATTGCGTTCATCAAGCAGTGGTATCCAGATAGCGGCAATAAAAATCTTTCCCAAATAGAGGGAAATTGTGTCGGTCCAAATTTTTGGGAGTCATTGCTGGGCGAGGACGGTCGCGGCTGGTTAAGCGATGATGTAAGTAATGGCGTCTGTATATAAAAACCATAAATATATAAATTTATATTTTTGGTATATTGTTTTCAAACTAACTTTAGAATGTTTAACAACATATATTTGGGTGGATGATCCACTTGTATCATTCAAGAAATGAAAGTGATCGTTGGAGTATCCTACCCCCATATTTTCAGAATTTTTTTCGATCGCGGACCGTCGACCAGACCTTCAAAGGTTATTTCACTGGGCAGGTTGAACCTTTTCCACCAATAAATACTGTTGACGAGGTAATGTGGAATGAACGTATTGATTACTGGATAAATGTATTTCGTATTGAATTAATTTAATATTTTGCGTAATAATTATATAGGTTTACGTACCGTTGTATACACAAGGCCTCCACTGGTTTTTAGGCGTTTTCAACCTTGTCGATTACCCGCTGACGATATACGACAGGTATTAGCCCGATTTAACTGATTAGTACTCCAAAATACATATTGCTAACTGTGTTAATTTGTTGCGGTTTTAGTCTTTTAAGCTTCAATGCTTTGGAAAAGGAAAGAGCGGATGTGGTGTGTTATATAAATTTTGTGTTTGACCATTGGCTACGAATTCATGGTTATAATGCCGACAGACCATTACCATTATATTATCCCTTCGAAGTTATTTATGCAACCGATGCTCCTCAGCAGTCCGGACCTTTGGGAGACTTTGGGGTTTGGGTTTGCATATATCTTGACAGGTTGATAAATAAAAAACCGTTGAACGATGGTGAAGATACTCAGAAAACAGCGGAACAAATGAGACGTCAACTAGCTTTACTATTTTATGATTCTTTGTTACCCGATAGTACAAGTGACAACGTCTTTGATGATGAACCCGTAATTGTAAGATAATTGTATTGTTTTAGTTTAAAAAAATTAAATACGTTTGTACTGCTCTCTATGTGTATATATATGTTTGTTCCACCTTTATACAAAGACATATGTGTTAAAACATTACAAATGACAAGCATTCCTCCTTCCGTACACAAACACAGTTTGGATCAATCAATAGGATCGGGATCGCCAGTGGGGGGACTGCTTGGATTTACTGGAGCGGGTTTTATTCAAAAAACGGTACGTTAATAATAAATTATTTAGTAATAAAAATTAGTTTAATTATTTTTGTAATAAATAAATTACCGTTATTTTTTAGCACGTAAATGCATGGTGTAACAAACTCATGTATCAACGAGAGATTGAAATAAATGCAAGGACGGTGTCGTCAAACGATTATCGTTGGATAGTTCTACCGCCAAATTTCTTCGACATGTTAAATGAACAAGATATTGATGCAACCAGATACGCAGATGGTTCTACAGCAACATATCCTCCATTCTGGGAAATTGATACGGTAGGCTTAATCAATTTTTTTTATTTTATTATATTCGTTTTTCATTAAGATTTTATATTTACTATTGTTTTACCTTGTAAATACTTATACCGTATATACCGAAGCACGAGTCTCATTCTTACTCCACACCTATTTAAACACATGTTGGTCCACTACTCAACTGGCATCCCCCTTTTTCTACCTCATGGCGAATCAAGAACACAACAATCATCTACACATTCATATCAACGTCAACATTTCCCAAACGGTTAACCACCCAAACCCACCCTCAGATAACCCCGAACCAAACAATTCCCAAACTCGTAACCCTCAAACCCGGTGCAACAGCCAACACGTGAAGAACCATTTAGCGGTTCAGGTCAGTGTCAGGCGCTTGTGCCGTTACCTAACACCGATGAACGACAACGTCCTTTGGAGCAGATTATTCCACAAGAATGTTTGACGGTTACTGCTGACGAAGACTCAGACGAGGAATTTGATTTCGAAAGATATTACGATGAAGTGCGTTTTGAAGCTTATCGTGCGAAAATGGAAAAATGAGTAGAGTATGATTCTGAAGCGGAAGACCATACCGACTAGCTTAGTTTAGTTTTATAAATGTCAGGGTTTTTTTTTTGGAATAAGAACTTAAACGTGTTTGATGTAATATTTTTTTTGCTAAGAATTTTTTTTTTTTATTTCCAACATTGATTTACAACCTAAGATTATACACTTTTTGTAGGTTTACATTCCTATACCGGACAAGGAACAAAATTGGTTGCTTTTTAAAATAAATCTAAAGTCACTAGAATTAATTTTTTTTTTGCCAATATTTGTGACACGATTAATTGCGGAGATTCATTTTGCGTACATAGAAGAGTACATCAAATTGTGCTAGAATTTGAGTCTTTATTCTTGTGGTTTCTCGGACGTATATCGTACTGGCAACACTCAGAAATATATGATACGGGTGCCATGCAAATAGTAGGGGATGTCGTGTGGCCTGATCACACAAATCGTATTGGCAGAAATTCAGGAGTCATCATATGTATGCTAATGGAAAAAAACTTGTTCGGGATCGTTCTTTAACATGGAACGAAGGAAACCTTCAGGATGCTTGTTTCAGATACAGACGGTATATGGCAGATGAACTCTACGCCGTGCGCTTCACACCTGTTAATGTTTAATGGGTCTATGTATGCATGTAATATAAAAAAATAACATATTGTAATGAAATGATTTTCAATATTAATTATTTGCAACTAAATAGATTTACTACATTATTTGAGAAATTAAAATACACAAAAAAGAAATTATAGTATTAAAAGTCTCCCAAGTTATAAGACGGAAACATATATAGACGGAGATTGTGTAAAATGACCAGGATCATCGGATTCTTTCCCTTTCCCTTTGTCTGGGCCTTTGCGAGTACTAATTTCTGACGGCATGGGCTGCCGACAGACATCCCGATGATGACCGTATGAGTTACATCGGGAACAATACAGGGGAGTAGGTTCTTCCCCGCGGGATAAGATCCGGTGGTTTTCTCGAGGACGACCGGCCTGGCGTTTTGTCATATGCGGCGGTTGAAGATTGATAAGGCCTTCTGGAGTCTCCCATTCAGATCTATGAGGAAGAGGATTAATCGCTTTTTCATAAGTTTTTTTATAGACTTCGTTTGAGTAACACGTGAAGCAATACTTACTGCAATCGGTTTCACCTAAAATTTTTAACACGACAATAACATGCCCTCACGGTAAACCAGAAACCTGCCAAACTCGGAAGCTACAACTTCGATTAACAAAGTCAACTAAACCCCCCTTTCCACCGTCTGCGACAGAATAAGTGTTTAACCTAATCCCAAAAACCGTCTAGGTTCTAGACCCTTCAATTTTTTTTAAAAATTTTCTTTTGTGCCCATTGTGTAAGTAAATGTTTTTCATGAATACCTTGCAAACGGCGATCGTAAAACCATTTCTGTACAGATTGCCGGAAGAACTTTAAGAGTTGCGTTACTGGCATTTTACGCGAGTGTCTAGATAAAGCGTTAATAGACTCCGCGCTGTTAGATGTCATATAATGATGTCGATTGCCTAGACAATGCGCCCTTGCCCATCTACCGAACCCAATATTTGTTAGAGTGTGACGTACTCTAGGAACGACAAGACAAAGAGCATTGAATGACTCGTTAAAATCAGACAATCGGTACGATTTGCATGTCTTCCACCACAGCTTCTCATTTTCTTTTTTTTAATCAGAGGGTAAACGTAGGTTCATCATTAAATGACGACAGCATAACCCGTGATAAGCATGTGGAAAGACGTTTCTAACAGCTAGGTGTATAGAATTCGCTCTATCCGATATTATTGCCATGTCGAGTATTTCACCGATACATTCTCTAAGCTTTGACAGAAACCATGTCCAAGATTCACCATCCTCTGATTTTCCTATTCCATAGGAAATTGGTAAAATTTGGTTGTTTCCACCCATCCCGACTGCTAAAAATAACGTCCCTTTAAATTCACCCTTTAGGTGTGCAGCATCAATGATCACCACCGGTCTTAGATTACAGATAAAGGTACGAATCTGAAACGAAATTATTTAAAAAACGTCAAGAAGATGTAGTTTGACGAAAAAAAAACAGAGACTGATGTAACTTACCGCAGGACCAATCGCGACAAAGGCCATTTCAAACCGACGCTCGTCATCAGTCTTAATATGAGTGACAGAACAAGGATTTGCCCGCTCTAGATTGTAACAGTAAAATGGTAGTTCTGCAAACGAATCTCTGCTTGTTCCTTGTAAAAGCTCTAGTGCCAGACTTTTTCCACGCCAAGCTTGACTAGTGGTTACTCAACTTGGAATCTTTGTCTAAAATCTTTCACTATATCATTACAACGATATATTCTACCACTGTCTTTTAAAGGTTCTTTTAAATAGTGAGCCACAACCTTTGGGTTTGCCTGACGAAGATGTGGGTACGTTAGCGTCTTCGAGCACTTGTGTTTATCGTTAAAACTCTTAACAAAAAACAACCCACTATCCCCAAAACTGTATGCACGAAAACGCCAAACACAACTGTCCACCAAACATGACACTTCGTACCGCGTTTTAGATGATCTATCTACTTTAAACACAAAGCGTTCTAACAAACATTTTTTTCCCAACTCAAGTTTCATTTCTTCTTTGTTATTAAATACGTGCCCTAGTTCAAAAGTAATTGATGAAGATGACAAACACTTTTCAAATGAATTATCGGGATTTGGTTGGTAGTCGTTTAAAACATCATAATTTTCTTCATCAATACAGAGATTCAAATCAGGAACTTTAAATTTATTTGGAGGTGAAAAACTAGATGACCCAGCACAAAACCCCTCAACGACATATAATTTATAATTTCAAAAATATTTTCCATAGCAAAATTATAAAACATTGCAAGATCTTCATCATTTATTATATCGATTGGATCACTAAACGAAGACAACCGATACGATAACTTCGTAATGTTTGTAGAATTACATATGTTTGACACTTTACTTAAAAGAGCAGTGTATGAAATGTTGGGTTCAATTTCTAAACCACGTCTACTTGAATCAGCATCAGCAACATACTCCAACTTTCCGTTAACGATTTCCCACATTCCGCCGCTGTATACAACCAAACGAATCTTCATAATTTTAAGTTCCTTCTACAAAACCTAAATGTTTTGATAACTTTAGATGAATCTGTTGCACAAACACACAAAAAAAAAAAAAAAAAAAAAAACGGGCAAATATAAATCTATAAACTACCGCATTGAAACGGCTTGGAGCCAGCTGAAACGGCTCGAACAATAGCTTGAAACGGCTTTAGAAGCCTGTACCGGCTTAAGCCAGCTGAGACAGCTCGGAGCAGTTGAGACGACACAAACAATGGGGCGAAACGGCTTGGCTTGCAGCAGTGGGGTCCACGTGTGTACGGTAACGGCTCGGCTCCAACCCAAGCACACGGCTTGGCTCACTGAAGGTACTCGGCTAAGTTCTTTCAACAAGAGCCGATTGAAACGGCTTGGCTAAGTTCTTTCAACAATGTTCGGACACTTGGTGTGGATTGAAACACCTTCAAGCCGTTACAGGCCTGGTCGGACACGTGGCGTTGAATGGTTGGCTGGGCGTTGAAAGGATTTCTTGTGCCGTTTGAGCATGTGGAAACGGCTTGGTGAGGGGTATGAGTTGGCTAATTTGGAAAAGACGGCGTTGCAGTGGCTATTTTCGTGGTTTTCCTTTTTAGAAATCATCAAACAATCCCAATCGTCCAAGTTGCACGTCTCAAATCAATGGTCAAAACTCCTGATCCGTGTCACTCATCACCAACCAATCAATACGCCCTCAAACATCCTACATAAACAAACTCTATGTGACCTCAGTCCACACCACATTCAAAACTCTTACCTTTTCTTCACACCACACTCATTCAAACTCTTACTTTTCTTCACACACAGTGAACACACGCATTCTCTTACCAGCGATGTAGAGAATCCTAAAGCCATGAAGAAAGTTCAGAACTGGCGATGTATTTTGATTTTAGATGATTAACCATTTTGTAAAATTTTGTTTTGTTGAATAAAAATTTGGACTTGATACCCAAAACAAGCATCATATGTTAGAAACATGAAATATATCCAGAAATTACTAATTTACAAAAATATTACATAACCTTTAAAGTTGGAAATCAGTTTTTGAAGTTTTAAAGTTGCGTTCTTCCCTTTTCTTGATTATAAATGGACGGGACTTGTGTTGAATGTGTTTTGGGTATGAACATATGTCTGATCTGAAATGTCACTCAGTAGTAGCTCCGACGACTTCACATACGTCCTATAACCTCATAGCCTTGGATGACAAAATTATGGTATTCAACAAGAATCAACAGATCTGGTGTAAACTGAATCATATCTTTACTTATATTACATATAACCCTAAGAACTTTCCACAATATTTCTATGAATCAACAGACTATAGATCATCTACAGATTATCTAATTGATAATCTTCTAATTGATACAACCAGGGCCTTCAACTCTTTAGCTTCATAGTCCAGAAGCCCATTTCTGCACGCTTCTATCTGCAAGCTCACTTCTAAGCCCGGCAGCAGCTTGGTCCAAATCTTTATCCGATCCAAGTGTGGTCCAAAAAACCGGATTATAACACAGTGGGTGTTTGGGATTCCTTATTTTTCACCAAGTTTTAACTTATTGACTTCGTAAAAGTTAATAAGTTGTAAAATAGTGTTTGGCAAATGAAGAATACTTTTAAAATGGCTTTTCCTTAACACTTGATAAATGGCTTTTTGAGAAGTCACAGATTGTTACTTCTCAAAACCCAAAAGTTCTTTTAGGGACAAATTACCCATTGCCATGAACCCCTCCACAACTACCTTCATCTGCGGCCAACATCACCATTCATCATCTCCAACTACCTAACAATTACTCCATCTATGTTCATCAACTAACCCCTCCGATCTCTGTTATCGTTACACCAGACTCCGAGTGCAGATGGTCAAAATATAGAAAAATTTATTGTTGATCGAATGTTCTATTCATCTGCGCCAAATCCCCATTCATCATTAATCTTCAATTACTCCAACTACACCAGACAACTACTCCATCTCTGTTTTCATTAATTTTCAATTACTCCCCCATCTACCACCCTTACATCTGCCCTATATCTACCAACATCTTGGACATCAGCAGTAAGGTTACCAGCGACAAGCCGTAATCTTTGGAGTAAGAAAACTGATGCTCCGGCGGTAAGGTTACCAGCGACAAGCACATTGAAGAACTTGAAGGTAAAACACAGCAGGAATCCTTATTAATTTCTTCATTTAGCTATCGTTATTGCTCAATTACATCTGTTCTGGTTCATAACTCAAACACTAGGGTTTTTATTTGTTCAGAAATTTGAGGTTTCAAGCATAATCTGTTTTTTCTAACTGAGAATTGACTGGTTTTTTATTTTTTTTTCTAACTGAGAATGTTTTTTTTTTCTAACTGAGAATGTTTGTTTATTTACTGCTGTTGTTTATTAACTGATGTTTATCGGCATTCAGAAAATGGATAAAAACCGTCCAAATGTTGTTTGTTGTGACACATCATCTAACAAGGTTAAATCAAGATTTATGTGGGATGAGATTACGTTCAAGGAGTTTATCAATGCATTATTGGTTGAACTTAAAAGAGGGAATAAACCCGGTACGTCCTTTAATAAGGTTGGGTGGGCGAATATATTAAAAACTATGAACGAAAAACAGGCAAAACCCTTGATAAACCAAACACTTTTTAATGGGATGCCCTTTTTGGTCATTTTATATGAACAAGCTAAGCCAAAAACTTTTTAAAAAACTACGTATTAACTTATTGGCTTACAAGCTAACCAAACACTTTTTTTTAGAAATTCCTTTTCAAAAATTCATTTTAACAAAAGTCCTTTTGTACTAAAATAAGGAATCCCAAACACCCCCACAATACAAATAAAAATATTTAAGTTACACTATTTTATATCTTTAGTTATTGAATTGTTATACGTTATACATTATATTCAACACGTTTTTTTATTTTGTAAAGTGTGTTGAGACTAGATGGAGAGATAGGGGATGAATGATAGGAAATAGTTTTCTGTAAAAAAAATTAGGAGTTTGCAAATGTAGGATCAGAGAGAATGATAGGAAATAGTTTGTTGTCCATACCATCAAGCTCGAGTCTATACAATATTATGAGATATCCAATAAACTAATAGAAAACAAGTATTGCGTTGTAAATTGTTATCGCCGCCGCATCGCGCGGGTTTCCTACTAGTATAATTATATACAAAATGGCAAAATGGTTAAGTTTACAGTGAATTACACTTTCCGTCCTTTATATTAACATCATTTTTCAATAAATGTCCTTAAGGCAAAGGAAAAGTCAGCAATGTACTTTATGTTCAAATTTGTTTATGTGTTTCCTCCCATGAATGGTCGTTAAATTTTGGGGGTATGTTGGGTTATCTATGTTGCATATGTGGGCAAGTTAATCTTTTTATCGTTTTATTCTTTAAAAAACAATAAAAAAGGGAAAAATACGAGAATGGCCAAAGACCAAACCCACTTACGAAATTGGCCACCTCATGTGCTCTTGGAACAGCGCATCACAGATCCCGAGGTACTTTTTACGTCTGCAGAACCCACTGTTGCATCTTTCATTTTGTGATTGATATGTGGCTCAATCATTGGTATTCAAAAGGCGGAAGATTCGGAGGCGTTTCTCAGACGCATTCATAGTGGCTTTCGTCAGGCTTCATCCTAAGCGCCTGGCTCAGACCTCTCTGATCCCTTCATGTATGTGCAAATGAAAGAGAAGGTGGATTTCATTCTCACGATCTGCCATCTAAAAAACTTGTGAGGTGAGGATGTGCAAAATAAGTAGAGAAGTGAAGATGTGAAAAATTATTGGTGTGATGGGAGTTATTTATAGAGGGAGGAAATTCAGGTATAATGATTACAATACAAATTATATGAATGAAACAAGTTGTATTGTATGCAAGGTTATATACCATCTATTATAATTAGAAGTGTACGGGTGGAGACCGTATTCCACGGGGGTTCCAAGGGGCAACGCCCCCTTGGCGGGGGTCCGGGGGCAGCGCCCCTTGGAGCAGGGTCCAAGGGGCTGTAGCCCCTGGCTGGGGTCGAAATTTTTATTTACTGAAAAATGTCGTATTTTTTAAATATCAAACTATTGGGAGTTTAGTGACAGTTTTATTTAAAATTGGGAAAACTGGCATTAGGCAGTTAATCATCCTCAACCCATATTTTCTGAAAATTCCCCAACACATAACACATCTACCAAAACACAACCACACATTTTATTTGAAAATAAAGTGATCATATAACAAAAGACACTAAACAACCAACTAAACACAAACTAATTCAAAAACATATTGCAACATAGTGAACGACCTATTTCCAATAACAGTCTCCTCTTGATGATAGGTCTGAATCTGACTTTTCTCCTGAATATGGGTTGTGCCAAACACAAGACCAATCTTCTTTTTTCTAATTCATAGGTCCATACATCCTTTAAAACATCCAGGTCATATTCCTCCTCTGGGTTAGGGTTGAAATTAAGTTCTTTCATAGCAGCATCATGACCTTTCTTGACAACCGTATTTACTTCAACTTCTTTGTGTTTCCCATCAACATCACTATGTTTGACCACTAGCTGACTAACAACAACACTGGAAGAGGAACTTCCTTCACCGATAGGTTCCAATCTCTTCGCTGTCTTTCCTTCCCCCAAATCAGGTAGCTTTGAGTCATGCTCTTTTTCCAGACAAGCTTCGATGTCTTTGTCATCCATTACCCTGTTTTGGTAGTAGGAGAACGGAGGTAAACGTTTCTTACCTCGGTGATCCATTTCCACACTTGAATGGTGTTGCGCTACCAAAACATCAAACACATAGGTATTTATAGAGAAGTGAAGATGTGAAAAATTATTGGTGTGTAGGGTATTTATAGTTGGAGTTGATGTGTAAATGATGACAGTACGAATAATATGAATGGGTACAGAATCGATGACATTAACCTTAAAAACAATAATACATTAACAGGTAAAAACATTGGTACATGGGTACATAAAAGGAAAATACTGAACATTAATAGATTAAAACATAATACAGAAATAAAAACATTAATACATCATCACTAAAACACCATTAAGCAAAGTCCGACCACCTCGGATGAGTTCTCATGATTTTCCAGGCCTCAACATGCATAAACTGACGCCCGTAAATTCTGTTGTAAGCACGTAGCGCCACCCTCAACGCCTCCTCATCCCATCCCCTAAGTTCGTTTGAGTTCAACGCCTCTTGGTATAGAGGCTCCAAGTCGTTACCTGTTCGATGGACTTCCAACCACTTAAGATAAAGGTCGCCTACTGAACGAGTGTTGTCACCCCTAAACCGAATAAACACACCTTGGATTGAATCCCACATATCGACTGACCTCTTCGTTTGTCCAGTCAGACATGGTCTTTTGGTTATGAAACGGGTGAGATACATGTGGAACCAAAAGGTGGTTTATGGAGTATTTGTAGCAGTAAATTGGAGGATTCCATGAGGAATAAAAAATCTATTTTTTGGTAAAAAAAAATTACTTAATTTGACCAAACAAATATCTAGGTTTTCATGTGGATCAGGAGTCATTTAGTAATCACCGCTCCACTATAAATATTGACACATACCCCTCTCTCAATTTGCACCAAACAAACCCAAAAAGGTTTTACCACATACAATGGGGAAACATGAAGACTCGTTCTTGGAGCTTGAGGAAGTTCCCGACACACTCCCTGAAAAGATCCCCAGAAAGAGACTCTAGTATTATCACCCAACAGAAGAGTCTAAGTATTGGTCAAAAAATGTAATGGCCTTCTATGAAAACAAGGATTGTTCATTCGGTTATATCGGATTCCTTGGAAGGAAACAACTTGGATCAAAATTTTCGGGTGCCCTTCTTGGATACGAGAGCTACGGTTACTTGTCGCCACTGGTAAGTAGTTTAACTATAAGTTTTGCAAAATATTTTTGTTTAATTCGTATGTTATATAACTGTCCACCTTGTAGCATGTCGGTGGTTGGGTTACCAGAATGATGAGGTTCAGATGGATTTTAATAAAAAAAAATCTAGAAAACCACAACAGCTGTATCCATGGACGATTCTATTGAGTTATTTCCCTGTTAAACATATCAATACGGAATAGCAACCAGTCCTCTTGCTTAATCCATAACGGAAGATACAAATAATCAATCTCCCAAAATGGAGGACATAGTTCATTCCTTCCAGCCATATATAACACACTTAAACTGTCCTTGCTAAAACACACGTCTTCATAAAATTGTGGAGGTATAACCTGACAACAGGTATAGAGATAAAATGAGGTTTTTAATTATTGAGTTGATATTTTGAATACACAAACATATGCCCAATTTATAGAAAACGAAAACAAGAATAAAAGGCAAGACAATAAATGGCTGAGCTGTAGTCTTGGCTGTAAAACAGCTGTGATTGGGCTGGAAATCCTCATAACAAATCTTCAATCATTCTCTTCTTTCCGACACTCCCCCTCAAGTTGAGTAGTGGGGTCACCAATACTTAACTTGCTCAAGCAGCTACTAAAAGCGTTTCCGTTGACGGCCTTTGTAAGAATATCTGCGAGTTGATCTTTTGTCGATACATGTGGGAGTTCTATGATTCTTTTTTCCAGTTTCTCTTTGATGAAATGTCGGTCTACCTCCACGTGTTTTGTTCGATCATGTTGTACTGGGTTTTCTGAGATTTGTATTGCAGCCGTATTGTCACACATAACTTTACTGGGTTCCTTTTGAGAAAAACCAATGTCTTCTAGTAGCTTCCTGATCCAAAGAACTTCGCTTAACCCTCGAGCTATACCTCTAAATTCCGCTTCTGCACTCGACAAAGCAACCACCTTTTGTTTCTTACTTCTCCAAGTAACAAGGTTTCCACCGACCAAGGAGAAGTACCCTGATGTTGACCTTTGATTTCCCTTATCTCCTGCCCAGTCTGCATCAGTGTAGAGCTCAACATTCAGATGTCCGTTTGTTTTGAACAACACTCCATGGCCTACGGTTCCCTTGAGATATCTTAAAATCCTCTGAGCAGCTTCCATGTGGGCAACTTGTGGTTGGTGCATGAACTGACTTACTATTCCAACCGCATACGCTATATCAGGACGGGTGTGAGAGAGATAAATCAGCTTGCCCACGAGCCGTTGATACCTTTCTTTGTCCGCAAGCTCCCCATTAAGTTCCATGTGAAGGTTGTGGTTTACTGCCATTGGAGTATCTGCGGGTTTACAATCAATCAACCCGGTTTCCGCCAGAAGATCAAGGACATACTTTCTTTGGCAAATGAAGATCCCCCGTTTAGACCTGAGAACTTCAATCCCGAGAAAATACTTGAGATTCCCTAGATCTTTCATTTCAAATTTTGAAAACAGATTCTCTTTTAGTTGTGCTATTTCTTCTACATCATTCCCGGTAATAATCATGTCGTCTACATATATGATCAAGCAGGTTACAAGACCGTTTCTTCTCTTGAGGAACAGAGTATGATCAGCATTACTTTGGTGATACCCGTATTCTTTCATGGCCAAAGTGAACTTTCCAAACCATGCCCGAGGAGATTGTTTTTGCCCGTATAATGACTTTTTCAACCGACATACTTCCCTTTCTTTAAAACCCCTTGAGAAACCTGGAGGTGCTTCCATGTAGACCTCTTCTGTTAGGTCTCCATGGAGAAATGCATTTGTAACATCAAACTGGTGGAGAGGCCACTCCTTATTGGCTGCCACGGAGAAGAGGACTCTGATGGTGTCCATTTTTGCAACCGGAGAGAATGTCTCAGAGTAATCGATCCCATACGTCTGAGTGTAACCCTTGGCTACGAGCCGAGCTTTGTATCTTCCAATGGAACCATCTGGTTTATATTTGATTGAATACACCCACCGACATCCAACTGTTTTCTTTCCTTTAGGAAGAACACACTTTTCCCACGTGTTGTTTTTCATAAGAGCACGCATCTCCGTTTCCATTGCTTCCTTCCAGTTCTTCTTACCCTGGGCTTCCTTTACGGAACTCGGTATTTGTTCTGAGTATAGTGAGGTAACAAATGCTTTCGCGCTGTTAGATAAGTTCCCGTTAACCATATTGGCTGTAGGATACCTTGAATTTCTGGTTTCCCTTTCTGGGGAGTACCGTTTTGGAGGAACCCCTCTATTGGCTCTAGGAGGTAAAACGTATGTTCCCGGTGTTGTTCCAGAACTCCCATCATGTTGTTCATTAGATTCGACTTCTCTTTGGACTGCGTTGTTTTGCTCAGCAATCTCCACCTGTTCCATTGTCTCGGGACTTTCCTGATTGTTAGTGGTATCTAGATCATATTCAGACACATTTTCAAGGTTTGGAGAGTCATTACCTCGAACACTAGTCTGGATGATTCTTGGGTGAGACTTTCGACAGGCTTAGTATGTGTGGATGTATGAGATGACTCATTTTCGCTTGCAGATGGAATCCACTTCAACCAGCTCAGTGAGTCTTCATGTTCTATCTCCCCCTAACCACTGAGATGGGACTGATAATAATATTCTGTTTCAAGAAAATCACAGTGGACAGTCGTAATCACACGACATCGTGATGGGTTATAACATCGGTATCCTTTCTGATTCACCCCATAACCAACAAAGACACATTTTTCGGCACATGGATCAAGTTTGGATCGATCGGTTTTGGGTATATGGGGAAAAACGGTACACCCAAAGACACGAGGTGGTAATGTAAGAGGTGGGGGTAGTTTGGTGAATGTGGATAAGGTATCTAGGGGAGTTTTTAGGTCAAGGGCTTTGGTTGGTAAATGATTAAGAAGATACACAGCTGTGTTTATAGCTTCGGGCCAAAAAGATTTAGGGACTTTGGATTCAAGCATAAGGGCTCGGGCCATTTCTACCAAAATGCCATTTTTTCACTCAACTACACCATTCTGTTCTGGGTGTTTTGGGCAGGTGGTTTGGTGAATCATTCCCTTCTCTTGAATAAATTGTTTCATGGAGGTATTAACGTACTCCCCTCCATTATCAGATCGTAAGATCTGAATGTTGGTTTTGAATTGAGTTTGGACCATGGTATAAAACAGTCTAAATTTGTCAAAGACTTCAGATTTGTGTTTTAAAAAATATACCCATGTCATCCGGGTACAGTCATCAACAAATAACAGGAAGAAACGAAGATTTTGACCTCCATTCGTTTCAGCTGGACCCCAAACATCGGAATGTATTAGTGAAAAGGGTTCACTGACCCTAGTGTTACTTGGTTTGAAAGGTTTTTTATGGCTTTTGGCTAAGGCACATGTTTCACAGTCTAAAGTACTGTTTGTCGGAAAGAGTTTAGGGAGTAAAAGATGTAGATACCCGGCGGAAGGATGCCCTAATCTCCTATGCCAAAGCCATGCTTCTCTACTCTTTGTTCCGTGAGCAAGCATCGCAGTCCCTGACTGAGTCACCTCATCCACATAGTATAAACCCTGTCGTTCAGTGCCACGCCCAATTATCTTTCCAGTTCTGATGTCCTGTAAGATACAAAAATGAGGATGCATTAGAACTGTGCAACTGAGTTCCTTTGTAACATGACTTATTGATAACAATTTGTGTGTTAACGAAGGAACATATAAACAATTTGACAATCTCAGATTGGGAGATATTTCGACAGTTCCTCCCCCCTTTACTAAAGCACTTTCGCCATTTGCAGTCTTGATATGAGTTCTGTTTGGTTTCTTTGTAGACACGAAGTCTGATGACTCGTACGTCATCGTATCAGTGGCTCCACAATCAAAAATCCAAGAACTGACTTGATCACCGCTTTTCTGTGTTGTTAAATAGGCTTCTCCACTTGTTGACGGATATTCCTTCAACAACTCATACTTCCTGTTGCTAATCATTTGCAAAATCCTTTTTTTTTTAATATTGTCTTAAACAAAAAAAGATTCCAAAGAAAAAATGACAATCCCAATCCCCCTTTTCTTGACTTCACGTGCTCTCACCCACCACACCTTTTAATTTCCTTTCTTCTTCACATAAAAAAGAAACACAGAACCAAAAAAAACTAGCCCCCAGACTTTCTCCTCTACATAAAATCAGAGAGAGACGAGAGAAGAGAGAGAGAAGCCGTCGGGATCTAACGTGTGCGATTCCGGCTACAATAACAATGACAACCACAACTGTTCAGATTCCGATCGTCGGAACGGATCGTGCAACACCGCCGTTGACTGTGTTAACGCTGTCGTCACCGGAAACAGTGGTTGTTTGGGCAGTGGATGCAGTGGTTTTCAGTTTTGGGTAGCAGCGGAAGGCTTTTCCAGTGGCGGCGGCTGGATCTTGAGCCTATGTTGTCGAGGGTTGATGGTGGTTTGTGGTGTTTGGTGACCGGTGGTGATGGAAGGAAGAAGCTGAAGACTGAGTTTTCTGAAGCTTTTGAACAGGTAGGTTTTTGATTTTTTGGAGTTTGATTTTGATTTTGAGTTTTGGGAGAGAGGATATCTGAGTTGGTTCTGTTTTGTGGTTTGAAGGAGATGGGTTTTCACTGAATGACTTTGTTTTGTGGTTTGGGCGGATTGATCTCAAGATCGTATGCACTACTCTGATACCATGACAACAGGTATAGAGATAAAATGAGGTTTTTAATTACTGAGTTGATATTTTGAATACACAAACATATGCCCAATTTATAGAAAACGAAAACAAGAATAAAAGGCAAGACAATAAATGGCTGAGCTGTAGTCTTGGCTGTAAAACAGTTGTGATTGGGCTGGAAATCCTCATAACAAATCTTTAATCATTCTCTTCTTTCCGACATAACCATCCAAGGCAATTTCTTTGACAGGTTTTTTAAAAGTTTAGACTGTCTAAGCCGCATTAGCCTTAACGACCACACTTCAACGTGCTACACAAAAAGAAAAAGATATAGAATAGGTGATTTGTCTCGATTAAATAGAATACGAAAATATATGTTTGTAGGATTACAATGTCATTTAGGAAACCATTAGACTCGTAGCCTAAAAGGCTACCCCAGAAGTTTCTATCTAGCTATTTTCCCCTAAGAAACGAGAAGGGCAAAATGGATAATCCCTGTTGCGGTAAAATTCAATATCCTTTGACCATTTTCCGGACTCATATGTTGGAACTGCAAAAATACTTCTTTCTGGAGGATTTTCATCCGGTTTACTCGTCGACTTATGCAAGGACGACCAGGGGTTTTGTTGATTAACGTTTTGGGTTAGTGTGTCAGAAGAGGAGGTGCTAGAACGACTGGTTGGACGCCTTAACTTATTTAGTATCGAACTTGACATTTTCTAGACGGGAAGCAAATTGTATTGTTCATCAGCAACTTGTTTGTCACGACGGTGTGCCATGGTTGAGAGATGTGAGTGTAGTTTTTGTGGGGTTGTGATCTGTGATAGTGGGGGTATATATAGAGGTAGGAAATTGAGCTAATTACCAAGATAATATTTCCATATAATACTTTTACAGTATTTACTACAACTATTTTTACTACTGTAAATAATTTATTGATTAATTACTTTTATGGTAATTACGTATACAAATATTACGTTTTTTAAGATACAATAACATCCATTACAAAACATTATACGATACAACAAACTTACGATTACAATAAAATTACGATTATAATACAGTTAGTTGGGTGGTGGTGGTAGATGATTAAAGAGGTTCAAATCTAAATCTTGGCCCCAGTCTAAGGGGGTGGCTATTACATTTGAATATTGGGCACGATGATCTTCCTGACTTTGATTTGGTTCAAAATAATTGTAGCCACTCTGGCTATCTGGAAAAAAGGTCAACATGTGTGATGCGGGGGTTGTATAGATCGGTTGATTATTTTGGGTTCCGAATGGCTCATTGTTGGTTTGGTGTCGGACATTACCAATATATATTTGGTTGTCAACATCCACATTATTAACGTCCCCAGCGATAACGTCGGATATTCTGTAAAGGGCCAAAAAATCTAGATCCTCAAGATCAAAATTTTGATTACCACCAAAATTACTGTCGGCAGTTATATTCTCTACCCTGAGTATACCCCATTGATCATCATTTTGATTTTCGTTCACACATGATGGACCCCCTTGTTCCAGGTTCATGGCCCAATTTGAAGTGTCAGCCCCTTTAACGCTTGAACCTCCATGATGACGTTGGAGTCGCTTGCGTAACCTTTGCGGACGAGGATAAGAGGTTAGGTCCACATGGTCTGTTGTCAAATGACTCGGATATTGTGAATATCCTTATTGGCGTGATATTTCCATAGCCCGATAAGCAGCACCTTGGGTGAACTCCGGATTATCTAACCGTTGTATTACCCCAATTGTGTCTGTCTAAATAAAAATAAATTGTTAGTTTACAACAATTAATTTAAGTCATTATTACGGGAAAAAATATAAATAAATATATATATATATATACCAGCATTAGGACACGAGCGCCATCATCTTGAAAACCACGCATGGGAACTAGTGGACACCTTGGATTAGTCAGCTAAAGTATTGTATGGTGCATGAACCACCACATATAATCATGTCCGACGGGATGAGAGGTGATTAGTTGTCCCTCCACAACGGTTTCATGACGATGGTACCAAGCATAAAGATACACATCGTGTCGTATTGTCCAATCCCACCCAGTTTTCCCATTCCGGGTTAATTTATGCAGCCTGGCAAGCTCTTCAACAATTATTGGTATACTCGGGGGTATATGTTGAACCATGCCAAATTGCTGCATAACCCATTGCGGATAGTGGTGCTCTACATTCTCCCAGATATTAGGGGGCATGTGCTCCTCCAACTATCCCTCCCACTGGTGCAAATACCCGGGAGTCTACCAATAACATCATCGTGCGGTGTCCAAAAAAACTACAAAAAATTATAGTTTAGCAACAAAGACAGAAATTACATGTATTACTCTAGAAGTCGCGTACCATCCTCTCGTGAACAGACTGAATTTGAGATCGATAAGATCTAAGGCAGTGTGTGGGAACGTCAACATGATTAAGGCTCCCCTTCCAACTACAAAAATAATAAGTTGAATATTTTGCTATTAAATAGTTAATTTACCAAATATTTTAAACTCGTAGTAATAAAACCTGTTTATATTTTATCGGCTTTGAACATACCGAGCAGCTAACGGCGCGTTGTAATTAAACCGGTGGTTGGGCTCGGGTGTGACACAACGAATCCTCTCCCAGACCCACACTTGTAAAATTGATATTGGCCTGGTAACGCTTACAACATCGGGTGTTGTAGCGTTACATAGGTTTCTGTACAGACAGCTTAAAACAGCACTGCCCCAGTTAATATTAGCACATGAAATTAAATCGTGTAGGTATTGTAAAAAATGCAGATTAATCGAGTTGTTCGAATTATCTTGAAACGTTGTACAACCTATTAGATAAAAATTTATTAAACATGCACGTATAATGCACTGATCGTCTGTTGCGTCAACTTCCGAAAAACTAGACTTTAATTCAGCGAGAATACGTACAGAGCTAACTCGTTTACCGCTGACCAGATTTCCCGCTGGCCTTAACCCCATAACTTCTTCACACGTGATAACTGCATCAGAAAATGTAACGGCGTTATCCGCCCCACACACCGGCAACCCCTTAATTGGTAGATCCCATAAGACGTTAACTTCTTGTAACGTGACAGTTGTTTCTCCTAACGGGAGATGAAACGTGTGGGTTTCGGGCCTCCAACGCTCAACCAACGACGTTATTAACGAGTGGTCTATATAACGGTACCCACTATCCAATATCCCACCAAATCCTGCTACACGTATGTAACCTTCCACACGTGGTCGAATAGGATTTTGCTTCACAAACTTCCAGAACGAACGATCAGAACGCATGATGCTTATGGGTGACCGGAAATTTTCCGGGTGCTTATAAACCTCTAATGCACGGTGTTTATTGTGCAAAAACAAAACCTCGTTACTGAGAGGACTGGGATTCAATTCATAACTCATTTTCGAGGTACCTATGAACACCCAAAAAATTGCAGCCCACCTAAAGACACTCTTTTGGGGTTTAAACCCCCTAGTTATGCAAAAAATTCTAACTGGATATTTTAACGACCATCCATGGTAAGGATCGCCCGAGTTTAAAGATTGCAACCACTTGAACCATATTTGTAATTATTGAAGTCTGGTGATCAACTATGCAAAAATTGTAAACCCTAGAGATGAACTAGTCATCAACACTAAAACCTTACCTTATTGTAACCAAACAAAAGAAATTCATCACCTTGAAAATGAGTTATGAATTGAATCTCGGTCCTCTCAATAACGAGGTTTTGTTTTTGCACAATGAAAACCGTGCATTAGAGGTTTATAAGCACCCAAAAAATTTCTAGTCACCCAAAAACATCAAGCGTTCTGATCGTTCGTCCTGGAAGTTTGTGAAGCAAAATCCTATCAGACCACGTGTGGAAGGTTACATACGTGTAGCAGGATTTGGTGGGATATTGGATAGTGGGTACCGTTATATAGACCACTCGTTAATAACGGCGTTGGTTGAGCGTTGGAGGCCCGAAACCCACACGTTTCATCTCCCGTTGGGAGAAACAACTGTCACATTACAAGAAGTTAACGTCTTGTGGGGCCTACCAATTAAGGGGTGCCGGTGTGTGGGGCGGATAACATTACATTTTCTGATGCAGTTGTCACGTGTGAAGAAGTTCTGGGGTTTAGGCTAGCGGGAAATCTGGTTAGCGATAAACGAGTTAGCCCTGTCCGTATTCTCGCTGAATTAAAGTCTAGTTTTTCAGAAGTTGACGCAACGGACGATCAGTGCATTATACGTGCATGCTTAATAATTTTTTATCTAATAGGTGGTACAACATTTCAAGATAACTCGAACAACTGGATTAATCTGCATTTTTTATAATACCTACACGATTTAAGTTCATGTGCTAATATTAGCTGGGGCAGTGCTGTTTTAAGCTGTTTTTAAAGAAACCTATGTAGCGCTACAGCACCCGATGCTGTAAGCGTTACTAGGCCAGTATCAATTTTACAAGTGTGGGCCTGGGAGAGGATTCGTTGTGTCGCACCCTGAGACCAACCACCGGTTTAAATACAACGCGTCGTTAGCTGCTTGGTATATTCAAAGCCAATAAAATATAAACTGGTTTTGTTACTATGAGTTTAAAATATTTGGTAAATTAACTATTTAATAGTAAAATATTTAACTTACTATTTTTGTAGTTGGAAGGGGAGCCTTAATCATGTTGACGCTCCCACACACTGCCTTAGATCTTATCGATCTCAACTTCAGTCTGTTCACGAGGGGATGGTACACGACTTCTAGAGCAACACATGTATTTTTCTCTCTTTGTTGCTAAACTATATTTTTTTGTAGTTTTTTGGACACCGTACGATGATGTTATCGGTAGACTCTCGGCTATTTGCACTACTGGGAGGGATAGTTGGAGGAGCACATGCCCTCTGATATACTGGGAGAATGTATAGCACCACTATCCGCAACGGGTTATGCGGCAATTTGGCATGGTTTAACATATACCCCCGAGTGTACCAATAACTTTTGAAGAGCTTGCCAGGCTGCATAAATTAACCCGGGATGGGAAAACTGGGTGGGATTGGACAATACGACACGATGTGTATCTTTATACTTGATACCATCGTCATGAAACCGTTGTGGAGGGACAAACAATCACCTCTCATCCCGCCGGATATGACTATATGTCGTGGTTCATGCGTCATACAGTACTTTACCTGACTAATCCAAGGTGTCCACCAGTTCCCATGCGTGGTTTTCAAGATGATGACACTCATGTCCAAATGCTGGTATATATATTTATTTATATTTTTTCTCGTAATAATGTCTTAAATTAATTGTTGTAAACTAACAATTTTTTTTTATTTAGTCGGACGCAATTGAGGTAATACAACAGTTAGATAATCAGGAGTTCACCCAAGGTACTGCTTATCAGACTATGGAAATGTCACGCAACAAGGATATTCACAACATACGAGTAATTTGACAACAGACCCTGTGGACCTAACCTCTTATCCTCGTTCACAAAGGTTACGCAGGCGACGCCAACGTCAGCATGAGGTTCAAACGTTGAAGGGGCTGGCACTTCAAATTGGGCCATGAACTTGAAACATGGCGGTCCATCATGTGTGAACAAAAATCAAAATGATGATCAATGGGCTATACCCGGGCTAGAGAATATGACTACTTGTAGTAATTTTGGTGGTAATCAAAATTTTGATCTTGAGGATCCAGATTTTTGGGTCCTTAACAGAATATCCGACCTTATCGTTGGGGACGTTAATAATGTGGACGTTGACAACCAAATATATATTTGTTATGTCCAACACCAAACCAACAATGAGCCAGTCGGAACCCAAAATAACCAACCGGTCTATACAACCCCCGCATCACACATGTTGCCCTTTTTTCCAGATAGCCAGACAGATAGCCAGACTGACTATAATTATTTTGCACCAAATCAAGGTCAGGAAGATCTTCGTGCCCAATATTCAAAGGTAACAGCCACCCCCTTAGACTAGGGCAAAGATTTAGATTTAAACTTCTTTAATCATCGACCACCACCCAACTAACTGTATTATAATCGTAATTTTATTGTAATCGTAAGTTTGTTGTATTGTAATGAATGTTATTGTATCGTAAAAAAACGTAATATTTGCGTACGTAATTACCATAAAGTAATTAATCAATAAATTGTTTACAGTAGTAAAATAGTTGTAGTAAATACCGTAAAAGTATTATATGGATATATTATCTTGGTAATTAACTCAATTTCCTCCCTCTATAAATACCTCCACTATTATATATCACAACCCCACAAAAACTACACTCACATCTCTCAACCATGGCACACCGTCATGACAAGCAAGTTGCCGATGAACAATACAATTCGCTTCTCATCCAGAAAATGCCAAGTTCGATACTAAATAAGTTAAGGCGTCCAACCAGTCGCTCTAGCACCTCCTCTTCTGACACGCTAACCCGAAACGTTAACCAACAAAACCCCGGGTCGTCCTCACATAAGTCGACGAGTAAAGCGGATGAAAATCCCCCAGATTTGCAGTTCCAACAGATGAGTCCGGAAAATATGTCAAAGGACGTTGTTGAATTTTACCGCAACAGGGATTCTCCATTTTTCTATTCTCGTTTCTTAGGGGAAAACAACTAGATAGAAACTTCTGGGGTAGCCTTTTAGACTACGAGTATAATGGTTGCCTAAATGAAATTGTAATCCTACAAAAATATATTTTCTTATTCTATTTAATCGAGACAAATCACGGATTCTATATATTTTTATTTTTGTGTAGCACGTTGAAGCGTGTATATTAAGGCTAATGCGGCTTAGACAGCCTAAAATTTTAATAAAACCCGTCAAAGAAATTGCCTTTGACGGGTTTACCTCCACAATTTTATGAAGACGTGTGTTTTACCAAGGACTGTTTAAGTGCGTTAGATATGGCTGGAAGGAAGGAACCATATCCTCCATTTTGGGAGGTTGATTATTAGTATCTTCCGTTCGTATTGATATGTTTAACATGGAAATAACTCAATAGAATCGTCCAAGGATACACTTGTTCTTGTTTTCTAGATTTTTTTTTATTAAAATCCATCTGAACCTCATCATTCTAGTAACCCAACCACTGACATGCTACAAGGTGGACAGTTATATAACATACGAATTAAACAAAATATTTTGCAAAACTTATAGTTAAACTACTTACAAGTGGCGACAAGTAACCGTAGTTCTCGTATCCAAGTAGGGAACCCCGTAATTCTGATCCAAGTTGTTTCCTTCCGAGGAATCCACTATAACCGAATGAACAATTCCCGTTTTCATAGAAGACCATTACATTTTTTGACCAATACTTAGACTCTTTTATTGGGTGATAATACAGGAGTCTCTTACTGGGGATCTTTTCAGGGGGAGTGTTGGGAACTTCCTCAAGCTCCAAGAACGAGTCTTCATGGTCCCCCATTGTATGTGATAAAACCTTTTTGGGTTTGTTTGTTGAAAAATTAGATTGGGGTATGTGTCAATATTTATAGCGGAGCGGTGATCACTAAATGACACCGGGTCCACATGAAAACCTAGATATTTGTTTGGTCAGATTAAGTAATTTTTTTACCAAAAAATAGATTTTTTTTATTCCACATGGAAACCTCCAATTTACTGCTATAAATACTCCATAAACCTCCTTTATTCCACATTCATCTCACCCGTTTCACATCCAAAAGACCATGTCTAACTGGACAAACGAAGAGGTTGAAACTCTGATAAGGTGTTTGGTCGGTGTAGCATTCAGGAGGCGTTGGGTGCCAGTCGATATATGGGATTCAATCCAAGGTGTGTTTCTTCAGTTTGGGGGTGACAACACTCGTTCAGTAGGCGACCTTTATCTTAAGTGGTTGGAAGTCCGTCGAACAGGTATCGACTTGGAGCCTCTATACCAAGAGGTGTTGAACTCAAACGAACTTAGGGGAGGGGAGGAGGAGGGAGCGTTAAGGGTGGCGCTACGTGCTTACAATAGAATTTACGGACGTCATTTTATGCATGTTGAGGCCTAGAAAATCATGAGAACTCATCCAAGGTGGTCGGACTTTGCTTAATGGTGTTTTAGTGATGATGTATTAATGTTTTTATTTCTGTATTATGCTTTAATCTATTAAACTTCAGTATTTCTGTATTCAGTATTTTCCTTTTATGTACCGATGTATCAATTTTTTTACATGTTAATGTATTATTGTTTTTAAGGCTAATTTCATCGTTTCTGTACTTGTTCATATTATTTGTACTGTCATCATTTACACATCAAATCCAATTATAAATACTCCATATCATACCAATAATTTTTCACATCTTCACTTCTCTATAAATACCTATGTGTTTGTTGTTTTGGTAGTGCAACACCATTCTAGTGTGGAAATGGATCACCGAGGTAAGAAACATTTACCTCCTTTCTCCTACCACCAAAACAGGGTAATGGATGACAAAGAAATCGAAGCTTGTCTGGAAACAGAGCACGACTCAAAGCTACCTGATTTGGGGGTAGGAAAGAGAGAGAAAAGATTGGAACCTGTCGGTGAAGGAAGTTCCTCTTCCAGTGTTGTTGTTAGTCAGCAAGTGGTCAAACAGAGTGATGTTAATGGGAAACACAAAGAAGTTGAAGTAAATCCGGTTGTTAAGAAAGGTCATGATGCTGCTATGGAAGAACTTGATTTCAACCCTAACCCAAAGGAGGAATACGACCCAGATGTTTTAAAGGATGCATGGACCTATGAATCAAAAAACGAAGATTGGTCTTATGTTTGGCACAACCCATATTCAGGAGAAGAGTCAAATTCTGACCTATCATCGAGAGGAGTCTGTCATTGGAAATAGAGTCGTTCACTTTTTTGCAATATGTTGATGAATTAGTTTGTGTTTAGTTGGTTGTTTAGTGTCTTTTGTTATATGATAACTTTATTTTCAAATAAAATGCGAGGTTATGTTTTGGTAGATGTATTATGTGTTGGGGAATTTTCAGAAAATATGGGTTGAGGATGATTAAATGCCTAATGCCAGCTATCCCAATTTTAAATAAAACTGGCACTAAACTCCCAATAGTTTGATATTTCGAAAATATGGCATTTACCAGTAAATAAAAATTTCGACCCCAGCCAGGGGATCTGCCCCTTGGACCCCGCCAGGGGTGCTGCCCCCGGACCACGCCAAAGGGGCGTTGCCCCCTTGGAACCCCTATGGAATATGGTCTCCACCCTTACACTTCTAATTATAATAGATGGTATATAACCTTGCATACAATACAACTTGTTTTGTTCATTTTATTTGTATTGTAATCATTACACCTGAATTTCCTCCCTCTATAAATACCCCCTATCTCACCAGTAATTTTTCACATCTTCACTTCTCTACTCATTTTGCACATCCTTACCTCACAAGTTTTTCAGATGGAAAATCGTGAGAATGAAATTTGCACATACATGAAGGGGAGCCAAACCCTGCAAATGTTGATCAACGACCCAACCGTAACCCTCTTGAACCACAACGCAATCGACACTCTCTTGAACCACAACCCAACTGTAACCCTCTTGTTCCACAACCAAACTGTAACTATGTGTTGCCCTTCACTGAACAACAAGGAAACTGTCCCGCACTTTCACCCCTAGACCAGCATCCTTACCGTCCACCTCTTGTTCATTATGAAAATCAAAAGCGTACTTCCTTCATGCAATGACCTCAACATCCCACCTTCATGCAAAACCCTAACCATCCATCGATAAATGTTTTCTAAACATATCGCCGATATGTAGGTATGGATGCATCTACAGAAGTTTTTGTGACCACCAATACGATAACGATGATGATCCATGGGAGCAGTATCAGAATACCGATAGCGATTCTAATTCATCCTTTCGATTCCATATTGTCATGTAGCTGGTGTCCTATGTATTTTAATTGAATAATGATAGTTTGTTGTGTTTAAAGTTTCATAGTAATTACATGCTTATATTGAACAACTTATTTAACTGTAAAATTTAACAAATTTCTGATTCAAAGACAAACACCAAACATTGCGATATAGCTAACAATTAAGAATAAAAACCACAAACAAAGCACAAGACCATAATAAATTACTGTCGTCCACAGGTTTTCCTGTTGTGGCCTACTTCTCCACATCTGCCGCATCGACGAGCCTGGGGTTCATCGTGGTAGTTGACATTCATCTCATTATGAATTCTTCTTGAGCGAACCCTGCCACGATGTGTTGTAACCCTCGAAGGGTCTCCTTGAATTCTCCAGTGCGGTTCTTCCCACTCTTCATTGTGTCCTAATGTGTAAAAATGCCCGTTGTACTGTTCTCGATAAGTGGTTGTATGGAATTTGGATTGGTCACGTTGTGTGGTTCCTCACCCCTCCAGGAGCAAACAACAATATTATGGGAATAAGGAAATCTAAGCATTTGCCATTTCCCACATGAGCACCACCTATCATTGTATTCAATGGTGTACTCATTTCCACCGTGATCGTTCGATTCATCCCTTGAAGCAACACAGCAACGAGCATCTGTGGCATCGTAGATGGACACTTCATGTTGCATTGCCACCGAATACAGTTTGTTGAACCTGGACCAAGGGAGAGGGGGTAGAGAGGCTTTGTAGGTTTGGGCTATCTGTGTGTGCCTAGCATACCCGGATACGTCTTTGGTAAACGTATAATTAAGGCTTTTATAGGCAGCAATCTTGCTTCACGTAAGACATTATTCATAGACTCGTATGTTCATCGTAAGGTTACCCCAACGATGATTCCTTCGGTCATGAACAACAGTCCACTTACATTTTTCGATGTTGTTCAGGTAGTCCCAAGCTGCCTGATTTAACATTCTTATTTCGCTCACAGCCCAACGATACTTTCTTGGTTGGCTTGTGCTCCCAATCATCTTGCAAAGCTTCCTAAGGATTTTGTTCTTAAACCTTCCACTATAATTGCATCTTACATGGCAAAGACAATAACAGTGGTAGGCCTTGGGTTCCTTCCAATCTTCAAGGTTCTCCATGGCCTAAATGATTCCAGCGTGGCGGTTAGATAGAACACATATTTTCTTAGTACTGTTTGTGGTGACGTATTCTTTCAAATTTTGGAAAAACCAACACCAACTGTGAACAGTCTCTTCATCAACAACAGCGTACACAATTGGCAATATGCAGTTGTTGGTGTTTTTTGTTGCCGCAACTAACAACTTACCTCGGTACGGTTCTTTGAGATGTGTGCTGTCACCGGAGATTACAGGCTGGCATAGATGAAACGCTTGAATAGAGGGACCAAGTGCCCAAAATACACATTTAAATATGGGATGCCCTAAAACCGAATGTGGATGATGAAACCATGTAACCACCGTACCAGGATTTCGAGATTGTAGCCGTAACACGTACTTGGGGAGCTCCTTAAAATTGTTATCCCAATTTCCATAAATCCTCTCGATTTCCTTTCTTCTACCACGCCACGCCTTTATATACGTAACATCGGCAGACATCGTTTGCTTGATGAACGTCTTAATCTGTTTCACCCGTAATGCAATGTTTGTACGAATTTGTGGTAGGATGTGTGCCACGATATCCTTTTATCTAAGGCATCTATTGTTGTTGCGTACCACCGTTGAATAGAAATTGTGTGTAGGTGCCCAATTAGTAATTTGCCACATGTGTTGGTATTTTTGTTTGGATGCAGTAGCGCGCCATTGACGCAAAGGAGCACCAGGGAAAGGGTTTTTATAATTTTTGTTCCAGGTGTAGCATTTTACTTTGTATAACGTCGGTTTGCTATCCACAACAAATATTTCCCTACCACGGCGAATGTTCCATTCGCAAACTGCAAGGTCCACCTCCTGTTTAGATTTGAAAAACATGCCCATACGAATGTGTTTTGCTTTTGGATTCCATACGTCCATGGGATTATCTTCATAAGCCGGACACATGTAATCTCTAAGATCCTCATCATCTTCCGGGTAGTCATGTGGACGTGGAAAGATAGGCCTAGAAAGCGTCGGCTGAGACAGGGCCAGTTCGGTTTCTTGGTTGACTGCGGCGTCTTTGTCAAAAGAGTCGTCGTCTGATGGGGGGTTCTTCACTTTCGGAACTGTCTTCGGAGCTGTAGCCTTCCGAGTCATCAAATTCGTCGTTATTGTCATCACCAACTACAAACTGAGACGAATAACCTACTAGGTTCTCAACAAAAGGCATGAAGTGGTGTTCTTGAGTTGTTTGCCTATCTCCTTCCTCGTCTCATCGGATAACTAGGTTTCAACAACATTACACTGTGTAATGTCTTGCAAAAGGTTTGTAAAACTTATATGATGGAGAGGATGAACTGACTCCCATTGAACATAGATCTCGGTAACAAAGTTACATTCAGACACTCCGGCTAAAAAGTGTAGCATCTCAACACAATCTTCATTGAAAATCTTTGTTGTTTGAGATGTACCTTGATATGTGTACCCTAGTAACAATGAAAGGCTAACCGATTCTTTTTGGAGTTGAACATGATTAAAGATTGAATCAACCAATTCGTGATAACACATTTTATGCCGCATAATGAATAAGGTTGTTAGCATGGATTAGTCATACCGAACATTCCCGTTTACATATGAAAACACACCACCCCAATAAAGTCTGACAATGTATGGCCAAAAAGAATCCATGAAGTAACAAAGGAAATTGGTTAGGGTGAGTTTTTGTTGTTGAATTCTGGTGTGGGTTGACATTCTAATCATGTGGGTATTTATAGTGATGAGCACCCAGAGATTTGGTGGAGCCCACAATCATGAAAATTTTACTTATGGAAATTTTAACAAAAAATATTATAATTCAATGCAGTAGACAAACTTAATTATAATATTGAGTAAACTGCAATTTTACCCCCTAGGGTTTGGGGTGATTGGCATGTCTACCCCCCTAAGGAAATAATTGCAATTTTACCCCCCAACGTTTGCTCTTATGTCGCAACTTTACCCCCCGACGTTAATTTGGCTAACTGATCTGTTAGATTTAAAATGAAATGACTATTTTACCCTTTTATTTTACCCCCCAACATTCCTGTTATGTCGCATAATTACCCCCCACAGGTAAATTACTAAAATGCCCTTTCTTATTCCCCCTATTCTTTCTGTTAAGAAGCAATTTTACCCCCGGGACATCCAAATCCCTTCCCGCCACCACCCATATTCAATTCATTTGCAGCATATTGAATAACTTATTAATCGAAACCAATTAATAACTTATGATTCATATTGTTGCAATTAATAACCCTTGCTCTTATAAACCCCTGCTCTTAATCAATCCATTGATTCAATTCATTGCTCACATATTGATTCAATTCATTTGCAGCAACTGTATACACATTTTAGCATTAGTATACACATTCAATTCATTGCTCACATATTGATTCAATTCATTTTAGTCTATCTGTAATGTAAATGCACATGAAAGGCACATACAGCAACTGTGTACACATTTTAGCATCAGTATACACATTCAATTCATTGCCAACAAATTGATTCAATTCATTTTAGTCTATCTGTAATGCAAATGCACATGAAAGGCACATACCTGACCCAAACTGTCATTTTAGCATCAGTATCCATTGTGGACTTATGCCCAAACTGTCATCTTCAGGACTTATGCCCCAACTGTAATGCAAATTGTCATCTTCAGGACTTATGCCCCAACTGTTATGCCCCTAGCATCTGTATGATCATATGGCTAGCAGGTTACTAGCCTACAACCTGAAATATACATCATAAATAGTTTCTATTTTTTCTGCATCATAGCTTCTATAATTTTACAAATGTTGACTTCATTGGTCAAAAAGAAAGTCAACAGATTAAATGAGTGAAAAATGGGTCAGTGTGTGTTATTTACATTAGACAACATATTAAATGAGTGAAAATGTCAACAAAAACAATGAGTGTGCTGCCCATTTTGATCAAACATAATGTCAAGAAACAACGAGTGTGCTGCCCATTTTGATCCATCTGTTGATCAAGCTACCAACATTGACCTAGATTAGCTAAGTACTTGGTAACCAAGCTAACAACATACCCATAATCATCATTTTACACAAAATGCATAAAGGATTCCAACAACACTGCATAAAGGTAACCAAGCTAACAACATACCCAAAATCATCATTTTACACAAAATGCATAAAGGATTCCAACAACACTGCATAAAGGTAACCAAGCTAACATAATACCCAAAATCATCATCATCATTTTAGACAAAAGCTAAATAAGTTAAGTTAAGTTAACCTACAAATTACACAAAAGCTTCGATTAAGTTAAGTTAACCTACATATTACACAGAAGCTAAATAACTACTAGAGTAAACATCCGCTCAACTCTCCGGTGGATAATGGAAGTTGAGGACAGGCCTCCCAAACACAGAGACCACCAGGTGTACCACCAATGATGAGCTTGATAAGCTCATCGTCAGGTCATGACTAAATTTGATAATGACTAAATCTGACCCTGATTAACTAACATTGGCCGATTATACCTACGGTGTGGCGGATGAGATAGCAGATTAGCCAACAAACAACCGGCATTTTGTAAGGTCTGAAGATAGCGGAGGAGTTGTTGTCGCCGGAGGAGAAGACTGATCGGAGGATAAAACTGATCGGAGGAGAAGCCAGATCGCCGGAGAATCACTGATCGGAGGAGAAGCCTGTCGCCGGGGAAGGTCATCGCAGGTTGAAGGACGATGGTGGGAAGGTGGGGGGTAATTCTGCTTTGTTATGTTACTTATAGGGGTGTTGTAGAGAAGAAGCTTCACATTAATAGCAAAATGACATATTTACCCTTTGACCATCAGCTTCTTATGTTGACTGTTAAGCCAAATTAACGCCGGGGGGTAAAGTTGCGACATAAGAGCAAACGTTGGGGGGTAAAATTGCAATTATTTCCTTAGGGGGTAGACATGCCAATCACCCCAAACCCCAGGGGGTAAAATTGCAGTTTACTCTATAATATTAGACAAACTTAAATAAACTACTATACAAACCTATAATTGAAAATATTACAAACAGCTAATTAAAATACTACACACAATAGCCCCTGATACATTCATCAAGGTATACATCAAAGTACACTTTTTTCATCTATAATTGTGAACCGTTACAAAAAAAATCAATTGAGAGTCCAGGATCCTGTGGGTTTAGACGGAAGTTTGGACGGGATAGAAATCATTCGGCATTCGGTAGAATATTATTAATAAGAATGGAGTAGAAGCATAATAGTTAAAAGCTTCATTCATACCGAAAGAGTATACATCTTTTACAAGCCGGAGAAAATGCCAGCAGTTCCCCTCTGGGAACCAAAATTTCTCCTAAGCTTTCACTCACAACGCCTATATATAGGTTGTACCCTCCGTGCGAGTGAGCTTTGGACGAGTGGACACACCCTCTCATGCGAAGGGAACTTTACAATATAAAACCGTTTTTCAAACACACGCTCTATCTAGCCTATTCGCACAGTGACGGACACACGAAATATGCACTAACAATTTCCCCCTTGTACGTCACTGTCGAAGCTTGATCTTTGAAAAATAGTGCCGTGTTTGAATATTCTGCAAGTTCAATCAGGCATTTGATATCTTCAGATAATTCCCCCTTGATTGATGACTCGAGCTTGCGTTCCCCCTGAACTGAAACTTCAGGTCTTGGTTTGCACGGTTTCCAACCTCCTCTAATTTGCTATACCGCGATCTTCACGAATAATCACCTACTTGAAATAACACAATGTTACTTCTCCATTTCGTCTTTAACCACAGCCGCGTTCGGTTTTAGCGCATTCTCCTGCTTGATCCTCTAATCTTCAAAAACCCAACCGACAATTGTTAGAAACTTCGAATTGTCACACCCTGACTGTTGCGGAAGCGTGATTATGGTGTGACTTTCTTAATACCATCGCATTCAATCCTAACAACATCTATATGATAAAACCATCGATCGTCATCCATTAAGTAAATTCGAAAACATCACAAACATCATTGTTTAAGCAAGACTCGAAATTCAAGTTTTACAACCCATGCAAATTGTTTAAGAGTTCACAAGGACTCATCAAAAGACTCTAATTAAAAACCAAGATTTGGGAGTGGTGTCTTGACCAGGATAGGACACCCAAACCAAATCTCAAGACCATGAATGACATCTTTTATTCTTACAACACTTGAAACTTTCGAAAGCCCGCCAGATCCACCTTAATTCCCTGAAATACATGTAGTTTAAAAACATCAACAAAAGTTGAGCGAGTTCATGTATGTGTTTGTAAATAAACCTTTGAATGATTTGTAAGTATGTTTGTGAAAATGAACAGATCAATTAATGTGCAGCTAATACATTAACATGTGTGAACCAGTGTAGGAAGGCTCAATCCTTTGCGTATTTCGCACTGGGCCTTCCGGCTGGAATGACATAGTCATCACATGAGCCAACTCGCAGACTCATGGGTGGGGCTCGCAACACCCAAATAGATCTATCACTCATGCCCCTCGGTCCTTCTAAAGGATTAATGGTCTCAAGCTAACGCCTACCCTTTCACATGATCTAGCAGTTCATTTCATTTGTAAATCATTTGTAACCGTAATCATTTGTAACATGTACTTCCCCCCGAAGTCGTAAAACGAAAACATTTAAAAGAAAATGGGGACATGAACTCACAGTCTTGCGTCTTCAGCAATCGTAACTCTGGCTTCTTTGGTGAACACGACTACCTACAACGTACTAATGTCTATTAGACGAACGGGCCGTGCCTTGACTTAGTATTAATGTTGTTGAGTTACGTTTCGTTTGTGTCTTCGGCATTATTCCAAGTTACATAATTATTTGTTAAAATAATTAATATTTTAACTTAAATTATATCTATAAATTTTGGAATAATCGTTGAACAATATTATTGTAATAATACTTCCCAAGTATTTATGTTTGTATTTTCGTCCGAATGATGGGGGTATCTTATACATGTGTATTTTTGCTATGTTTTGAGGTCGTATTCCGGTGTGTATTTATACGTACAGGAATACGTATTTCATTGTATTCATTAAGTATTCTTTTACTTATTTTCGTATTAAACTTTCCGGAATAGTATCCTTAATAAAAATCCTATATATATTTCCAAAATATATACTTTAAGGAATATTACTTAGAAAAATTATTTATAATTTTTCTTTGGCAAAAATATTTCTATTCTCTTATAAATTCCAAAAATAATATATTTTCAAGTCTACTTGGAAAATATATATATATATATATATATATATATATATATATATATATATAAACTCATTTTTCCCAAAAATGATATACTTCACATTTATTTAAGAAAGTGTATATTTTTCCCAAAAATATTGTTTCCCATGTTTGTGTAAGAAAATATATATTTCTTAAAAATAATATATCTTCCAAAAATTTCAAGAAAAATACATGTTTCATACTTGTCAAAAATAATATAGTTTTCCTTGTCAAAAATATGATATACTCTTGTGGTAATTGTAAAAATTATATTTTTACCTCTTTGGTGTCCAAAATATTATTTACCAAAATATTCTTTTCTGATTAAATCTTCTGGAATATTTTGTTAGTCTCGTTTCATAGTTCGGTTCTCCAATATTTTTGTGTAAACTTGTATATTTATTCTTTGGAATTTTGGTAATATTTTGGATGGTAATTTCTTGGTATTTTGTGGGTTATAATATTTCAAGTCCTAAAATAATATAACTTATACACAAAATATACAAATCATCACACACATGGTGTCATCTAAATATATATTTCCTAAATACATATTTAGTCACTTTTATTTATAAAAACCAACCTCCAATATTTGTATTTTTGTAACCAAAATTTATGGCAAAGTTTCTGTAACAATTTATGGTTTAAAATACACTTGTAAATATTTGTTTAAAAATATTTCTCTAAATGTTTATATTTTTAGAAAATTTTGCCATAGTTTCCCCTAAAAATGGAGGTTTCCATGCTTTCAAGCATATCATTTTATTTTGTAAAAATCATCACAATCTATTTACAATCATCAACAAACAACTTTTACTTACCAATCTTGCCAAAATCATGCATATTCTACTACTTCATGAACTTAAATACTTGTAAAAATTTGTAGTAACTTACTAGTATTCTTAGTAAGTCTTGTTACCCTTTAAAATGTGTTTACTTCTTTAAAAACTTCATTTTTAAAGGAGTTAGATGTTTACAACTTCAAAACATATTTTCTATAAATATTTCTTTATGAAATCTTCTTGTTACACAAGTGTTCTACACTTGTTTAATCACTAAAAACAAGATTTGTTCATGTATGAACCAAGATCAAATGAAACTTTTATTTTTAACTTGTTTTCTTTAGAAATCCTTCATGAAATTCTTAGATCCATATGATTAACATCTTACTTTAATCATGGTTTTTCAAGAAAACAACTTTATTCTTACAAGTTCATGATTTTCATAAGGATGATCCATTTACTTTCATCAAGTTCATCCTCTCATCTTGCTAGATTATGTTTTTAATCATGATCTAGCAAGATCATATGATTATCAACATCATTTCTACAAACAATCAATGATCAACAAGCATAACAACTTATATTTATCAAGATATCTTCATTAAACAAGCTTATGTTCATGTTTTACTTCTTATGATCTTTAGTGTTCTTCAAGTTTTTGATCATGATTCATCATTAACCACTTAAAAGAGATGTGAAATAGATAGATCAAGGTTCTTACCACTAGCACAAGGCTAGGGATGATTCAAGTGAAGAAATGAAGACGATAAAAGAAAATAAGAGAGGTCCTTCAAGTTCCACAAGCTCCAAGCTTCCTTGTATGATCTCTAGCTTCCTTGTATATGCTTAGAATGGTTGTAGGTTGGATGAATATGGTGGATGTATGGGTATGAGGGGTCCGCCGAGAGCACAAGAGAAGAGAGGGAGAGTTTGTGTGTGAAGTGAGTGTGTGAAAATGAGAGGATGATCTTCAAGTCTTTACTTATAACCAAATTTATCTACTAACCTTTGTATAATTTGTCATCATTTAGAAGAAAAAATCCAATTTAATATTGAAAACAAATCCATTTGGTGGGGGCCATGTTGGCCGTAAATAGGTGGGGGGGGGGTTAGTAGATTAGGGGTTAACTTAGTTTGTTACATTCTAGTTCAATCTTAAGTGTTAGTTACATGTCTTGGTTATTAGATATTTTTAGGAGGCGTTATGATGTTCGGGGATCATAACTAGCTTGGTAATGTTAAAACAGTGCTTCTAGTCTAATTTTGATGTTTCGGGCAGTGTCCGGTTGTTCGGTTAGATACTGGTTCGTTAAAGTGCTAAATTTTACAATTTAGTGTTCTTTGTGTACCATTTTGTGACACTTTTAATTCCCGATACTTAGGAAAGCATTCAGGACCATTTAAGCATATTTCTGCATGAAATAAGATTGTTTAAATGCTGATTTATGCTGAATTTTGCTGAATTCAGCACTTTGGGTGAGTTTTAGGCACTTTCCGGCACTTAAACTATCACTTAGAAAAGCAGTTTTGGGATCCTTACTTTCCTACACACTATACTAGTGTAGTACTTAGTTTCTGGCCTATACTGGGTCTCAAAACCCTGTCTGTCTATGTGCTGAGTTCTGTCAGCATTTTGCTGATTTAGCCGCTCACTGTGCTAACTGTACTTAATGCATTCTTTATGTCAATATGTTTGCATGCAGTAATGAAATGACATTATGCAATAAGTGATGCACAGGTAAATATAATGCAGTAGTCAGAAGGCAGTTAATTGCAAATTCAGCACAGTCATTAAGCACTAATCATGATTAATTAATTGTATGGATACCTGGATTTTGACAGTTGTCACATTCTCCCCCTGTTAAGAAAAGCTCTACTACTAGCTGCAGGGGTGTTAGGGAATAAATGTGGGTACTTTGCTTTAGTGCGGTCTTCACGCTCCCAAGTAAACTCTGGGCCGTGACGTGCGTTCCATCTAACCTTGACCAGTTTAACACTACTCCTTCGAGTTTTGTTAACTTTCCAATCGGTAACCTCAACGGGTTCTTCGGTAAAATGGAGGGTGTCGTCAATGTGAACTTCGTCAGCAGGAATAACCACTGTTTCTTGAGTTGGACTTTTCTTGAGATTAGAAACATGGAATGTATCAAGAACACCATTAAGTTCTGCAGGTAGTTCCAACCTATATGCTACAGTACCAATCTTTTCCAGGATTTTGAACGGTCCAATATATCATGGGTTTAACTTTCCATGCTTCCCAAAGCGTGCCACACCTTTCCAAGGTGATACTTTCCATAGAACCATATCTCCCACTTCAAATTCCAAAGGTTTCCTTCTTTGGTCCGCATAGCCCTTTTGTCGATCACGAGCCGTCTTGATGCGTTCTCGGATCTGCATTATCTTATCTGTCTATCGCCTGCATCTGCCCAGCATAACGGCGATCGACACTTTCGTCCGTAGAGAGCTTCAAACGGTGCAGCTTGAATGCTCGTATGGTAGTTGTTATTATAGGAGAACTCAACCAAAGGCAGGTGAGTGTCCCAACTGCCACCCAAGTCCATTACACAAGCTCGTAACATATCTTCAAGCGTCTGAATCGTTCTCTCACTTTGGCCATCCGTCTGTGGGTGAAATGCGGTGTTCTAATTCAGCTGTGAACCAAACGCTTCTTGGAAAGATTACCAAATCCTTGAAACAAATCTTCCATCTCTATTAGATATAATTGAGATAGGCACTCCATGACGTGCGACTATCTCCCTTAGGTATAGCTCAGCTGGCTTACCTGTATTATCCTTCTCCTTGATCGGTAAAAAGTGTGCAGATTTTATCAGACGGTCTACGATTACCCAAATCGTGTCATGACCTCTGGGGGTCTTTGGCAACTTGGTTATAAAATCCATTGAGATCTGCTCCCACTTCCACATGGGTATCTCAGGTTGCTGCAGCAGTCCTGAAGGCTTCTGATGTTCGGGCATTACTTTGGCATAGGTTAAGCACTTTCCGACGTAAGTAGCAACATCACCTTTCAATCTTGACCACCAGTAGTAATCCTTCAAATCTTGGTACATTTTATCCGATCCTGGGTGGATCGAGTACCTCGATTTGTGAGATTCATGAAACACAAAGTTCCTTCCTCATTGGGTACCAACTTCTTCTCCATCCCACAGAGATATTCATCCTTAAGATTCTCTTTCTTAAGAGCTTCTCTCTGAGCAGCACAGATACGTAATGAGAGATCTGTTCGTATAATCATTTCTAAAGCCCTAACTCGTATGGGCTTAATCCTTTCTTTCCGGCTTAAGGCGTCTGCTACCACATTCGCCTTTCCTGGGTGATATTTGATTTCACAATCATAATCGTTTAACAGCTCCACCCAACGATGTTGTCGCATGTTAAGCTCCTTCTGGTTGAATATGTGCTGAAGGCTCTTGTGATCGGTGAAGATTGTGCATCGGGTGCCATAAAAGTAATGCCTCCAAATCTTCAAAGAAAACACCACTGCGCCTAGTTCCAAATCATGCGTGGTGTAATTCTTCTCATGAACTTTCAACTGGCGCGAATAAGCGAAAACCTTATGTCACTGCATCAGCACAAAACCCAATCCTTGACGCGAGGCGTCATAGTATACCACGAAGTCATCGGTGCCTTCGGGTAGGGATAATATAGATGCATCACAAAGCTTATTCTTTAGCAGTTGAAAAGCTTCTTCTTGTTTATCTCCCCATTCATACTTCTTATCCTTTTGAGTAAGGGAGGTCGGTGGTTGAGCGATTTTAGAGAAATCCTCAATGAATCTGCGATAATATCCTGCCAAACCCAAGAACTGTCGGATCTCGGTTGGTGTCTTAGGAGTTTCCCAATTCTTTATCGCCTCGATCTTTGTGGGGTCCACATGAATCCCATCTTCATTCACTACATGTCCAAGGAATTGTACCTCACGCAACCAGAACTCGCACTTCGAGAACTTTGCGTATAGTTTCTCCTTCCTGAGCAGCTCTAGAATGGCTTTGAAGTGTTGCTCATGTTCTTCCTTGGTTCGCGAATAGATCATAATATCATCGATAAATACAATCACGAATTTATCGAGGTACGGCTTGCAAGCTCGGTTCATCAAATCCATAAACACTGCTGGCGCGTTTGTCAGACCAAACGGCATTACCAAAAACTCATAATGTCCATAACGAGTTCTGAAGGCAGTCTTCGGAATACTCTCTTCTTGAATCCGCAGCTGGTGATAACCTGATCGAAGATCGGTCTTGGAGTAGTAACTCGAACCTTGCAGTTGATCGAAGAGATCGTCAATCCTCGGCAAAGGATACCGATTCTTGATGGTTAACTTGTTTAGCTCTCGGTAGTCAATGCACATACGGAAACTACCGTGCTTCTTCTTAACAAACAAAGCTGGAGCTCCCCAAGGCGAGAAGCTTGGTCTAATGAATCCCTTGTCCAAAAGTTCCTGAAGCTGCGTCGACAACTCTTGCATTTCTGAGGGTGCAAGTCGATAAGGTGCCTTGGCTACAGGCACGGCGCCTGGAACCAAGTTGATACGAAATTCGACTTATCGTTGCGGCGGCAATCCTGGCAAGTCTTCGGGGAAGACTTCAGGATATTCCCATACAACAGGGATATCTTCCAGCTTCGGCTCTTCAGCTTCCTTATCTACAATGTGAGCCAAAAAGGCAACACATCCTTTTTGCATGGACTTTCGGGCCTTCAAACAACTGATAATCCTTAGAGGAGTATCATGCTTTTCTCAGTGCACTACAATCGTCTCGTCATTCGCCAACGGAATGCAGATTATCTTCTCATGATATATGATCTTAGCTCGGTTACTTGATAACCAATCCATTCCAACTACTACGTCAAAGCTTCCCAGCTCGACTGGCAGAAGGTCAAGCGTAAACTCACGCTCTCCGAGTTCTATCACACAACCTCTAATGACTTCATTTGCTTCAACTAGCTTTCCATTGGCTAGTTCTATCGAGTACGGAATATCTAGCTTACTGGCAACTAACCCAAGTATATTCTTAAATTCTATGGATACGAAGCTATAATCGGCACCAGTATCAAATAATACAGATGCAAAATGTTGGTTGATAGGGAACGTACCAGTGACTACGTTCGGATCTTGATGAGCTTCCCTAGCTCCAATGTTGAAGACTCTGCCTTGATCTTGGTTGCTCTTTGGGCAATCTCGCTTGAAATGCCCGATGTCTCCACATCCAAAGCAACCTTAGCCTCTCCCCTAGCTCCAATGTTGAAGACTCTGCCTTGATCTTGGTTGCTCTTTGGGCAATCTCGCTTGAAATGCCCGATGTCTCCACATCCAAAGCAACCTTAGCCTCTACCATTTCCGTTTCCATTTCCATTTCCACCCTGGTTGTTGGTCGCTCCACGGTTTCTGTTCCCAGCTTGATTTCCAGAACCACCACGATTCGCATTACCACCATTTCCTCCTTAATTGCGGTTCCCAGTCTGATTTCCATTACCGTTTCCACCACGGTTTCCATTACCATTCCCACCGGATCCTCCATTTCTTCGTCCAGCACCATACCAGCACGCCTCGCTGGCATGCCCTACCTTGCCACAGTTCTCACATTTCCCATACCTACATCTCCCCGTGTGATGATGTTGACAAATATCACACTTGGACAGGGTGCCCATATATCCTTTCCCCTTGCTATCAGAATTTGCAACACCGGTCCTGACCTCGGCTGGTGGGTTAGCATCTCTTTTCTTGTTAGTACCACTGCAGCTTCCTTGGGTACCTTTCTTGAAGTTCGAGAACTTCCTCTTGTTCTCTCTGGACGACTCGACGTGAGTCTCCTTCTTCTTTCCATCAGAGTTTGAGAACTTGTTCAGCCTAATCGCTTCTTCAGTCAACGCCACACTCAAATCAATGGCCTCAGTGATCGTTTGAGGCTTCGATGTCGTTACCATGCTCATGATTTGGGGTGCCAATCCCCAAATGAAACGCTCGATTCGCTTGAACTCTGGTTCTACCATGTAGGGGACAACACGAGATAGGTCATGGAATCTCTGCACATACTCAGCAATCTTCAGACCATCCATCTTTAGATTCCAGAACTCGGTTTCCAGCTTCTGAATCTCATCTCTCGAGATGTACTTCTTGTGCATCAGTTCTTTCATCTCGTCCCAATTCATAGCATAAGCTGCTTCCTCTCCTAGGGTCTGAACCTGAAGGGTCCACCAGGATAGAGCTCCGTCTAGGAAGAGTCCAGAAATGTAGGTGACTTGGTGCTCAGGCGCACACTTGCTCATCCGTAGCACAGAATCGGTTTTCTCAGCCCATCTAGCGAAAGCTACAGCACCTCCAGTGCCATCAAAGTTCAGAGGCTTATAGTCAAGGAACTGCTTGTAAGTACAGCCTGTACAAGCGACATCATTCACCGAAAATGTTAGCAAACGCACATGGGAGTCCAAACGTAACGTAATGTGTCTTAAGTGACTTAACATTACCGTGAGGTGGGTTATTTCCTGAGGTACTTGCGTTGTGCTCAGAGTGCAAGGCCTCATGTTGTGCGATTGCTTGTGAAATCCGTTCTTGCAGTTCTGCCTCTGTTGTGGGCAACTGATTGTTTCTACGAGAAGGCATCTTCTATAAAGAAGATGGTATTGGTCAGGTCTTAACTAGTATGATAAGTATATAGTATGTATATGTAATAGTATCTATCAAGTAAGCAAGCATATAACATCTCAATCACAGCACAACATGCATTTCAACAACGTATATAATGAGAAGATTGCGATTGAGCTTTCATTAATCATCGACCACAAATATAGTTACATGTTCTACAATGTATTGTATCAAAAGGGAACACAGGGTCACACTACCCTTGTCCAAAATATCTATCAATCTACCATAAGTCATACACTCAAAAGTGGTCTCCAAAAGGCTTCGTAAGCTAGGCTCAATAGCGGTGCTCTCATCAAAAGCAAGCTACCTACATAAAACCAAAAACCGGCTATGCTGATGGTGGTGGAGGAGGAGGTGGAGGAACAAAAAGCAAGTTGCGCACATGTGCAAGCTCCTCCTCAAGATCATAAACGCGCCGCAACAGATAACTGATCTGCTGCTCCATGGTGAGGAATCGAACATCAAAATCTGGATAAGGCAAAAGAGGAGCAGGTGGTGTCGCAAAAGGTGACGGACATGAACAAGGTAGGGGACGTGGAATCATCTCAAGCTCCAAAACTCTACGACTCATGATCTCATACTGAAGCTGTAATGACAGAAGTAACTCATCCCGTGTGTAGCCAGTAAAGTGTGAGGGATGGTAGGGATCAGAAATCGGCATGGTATAGGGCGGAAACCATCTAAATGGCTCATCCAGTGGTGAAGAAGTAAAATGAGCAGTAGGTGTATACTGAGGTATGTGAGGAAAAGCTGCTAAGACACGAGGGTCGTGGCCAGGCTGCTGGCTAGAAGGGCCTTCCCCTGGACGGGGTGCAGGTATGTCCTACAAGAATGTGATAGGCAAGTCAGCACGGTGTACATCTGACTCAACCGGATGAAAAGGGGCAACATCAACAGGTGCCTGTGCATGTGGGGGAGTAACGGACTAGATAACAGGAGGGTCAGCTGGTGCAGGAACCGGATCGGGTATGAGTGGTGCAATGTCAGGTATGCCAAATGGGATAGGATCAAAATCAGGCAAAGGCTCAGGAGCGGGCAGCGGCTCGGGAGCTGGTGCCAGCTCAGGATCAGTAGGCATCGACTCAGGATCAACGGGTGCATCAGCAGGCTGATCGTCGGGAACAAAGTCTAGCTCAAGTCCAGGCTCAACGTCATGTGGAGGAATCGGTGCAGCTGACATAGCTGTTTCGTCATCGGTATCAGTGGCGTAACGTCGCAGACCAACTGCCTGTAAGGCGGAAGATGACACATACTCAAAAGAATCGGGAACAGAATGATCAGAGGAAACCTCAATAATAGGAATCTCAACGAGTGGAACAACAATGGCATCCTCAGCTACAACTCCATCACCCTGGCATCATCAGGGGGACCATCAAAAAGATCGACATCATCATCAAACAAGACATCAAAAGGCAAATCCTCGAAAGGAAAGGCTGCAAGAGGCAAAGGGGCGAGGATCGGTGCCACGACATGCTCACCATCGGGATGTCCGAGGATGAGATGGCCCTGGACAGGAATAGGAATATGATAGGGATCCTCGTCGAGGATACCATCAGCATGCGGTAAATCATCGCCAAAGTCGGGCAGCGCAAATGGCTGAAAATCGTCGTCGTCATCTGACATCATCTCCGGGTCACTCTCGGTATCGGAGGTAAAGATCTCTGGCTCAGGGATAATCTCATCGTCAGAAACAATAGCCATGGGGTCGACAGTGTCAGACAGTCCACTCTCAGACGAAGACATAGTGTCTGTAACAAAACAATCACAACATATGCACATATATTAACATCTATCATTTAGCATGCAGTCAAATCAGTGTAATCATGTTATCATGTATCCTTCCTATCCTTCCTAGTCTCCCAAACTAGACCACCTAGTCTCCCAGACTAAACCAACTAGTCCCTTAGACTAAACTAACCAGTCTCTCAGACTATCAACCGGTCTCTCAGACTGAACCACCCAGTCTCCCAGATTGAACCATAACCATAAATTTTGAAAATGTGTTTCGTGCCTTTTGTTTGTAAAAATATTTGTTTCCTGGATCTGGGCGTTTCGTGTATGCAATGAAAACATGTTGTAAAAATATTTTCGTGAGAGCCCTAATGATTGTAATCTAGACTCGAGAAAGAATCCTAGTTCGCTACAATCGAAGCTCTGATACCAAGCTGTCACACCCTGACTATTGTGGAAGCGTGATTATGGTGTGACTTTCTTAATACCATCGCATTCAATCATAACAACATCTATATGATACAACCATAGATCGTCATCCATTAAGTAAATTCGAAAACATCACAAACATCATTGTTTAAGCAAGACTCCAAATTCAAGTTTTACAACCCATGCAAATTGTTTAAGCAAGACTCCAAACTCCAGTAGTTCCCCTCTGGGAACCAAAACTTCTCCTAAGCTTTCACTCACAACTCCTATATATAGGTTGTACCCTCCGTGCGAGTGAGCTTTGGACGAGTGGACACACCCACTCATGCGAATGGACTAGTGTCCCTTCGCACGAAGGACTCCTTTGTGCGAAGGGAACTTTACAATATAAAACCGTTTTTCAAACACACGCTCTATCTAGCCTATTCGCACAGTGACGGACACACGGAATATGCACTAATAATTTCCCCCTTGTACGTCACTGTCGAAGCTTGATCTTTGAAATATAGAGCCGTGTTTAAATATTCTGCAAGTTCAATCAGGCATTTGATATCTTCAGATAATTCCACCTTGATTGATGACTCGAGCTTGCGTTCCCCCTGAATTGAAACTTCAGGTCTTGGTTTGCACGGTTTCCAACCTCCTCTAATTTGCTATACCGCGATCTTCACGAATAATCACCTACTTGAAGTAACACAATGTTACTTCTCCGTTTCGACTTTAACCACAGCCGCGTTCGGTTTTAGCGCATTCTCCTGCTTGATCCTCTGATCTTCAAAAACCCAACCGGCAATTGATAGAAACTTCGAATTGTCACACCCTGACTATTGCGGAAGCTTGATTATGGTGTGACTTTCTTAATACCATCGCATTCAATCATAACAACATCTATATGATAAAACCATAGATCGTCATCCATTAAGTAAATTCGAAAAATCACAAACATCATTGTTTAAGCAAGACTCCAAATTCAAGTTTTACAACCCATGCAAATTGTTTAAGAGTTCACAAGGACTCATCAAAAGACTCTAATTAAAAACCAAGATTTAGGAGTGGTGTCTTGACTAGGATAGGACACCCAAACCAAATCTCAAGACCATGGATAACATCTTTTATTCTTAGAACACTTGAAACTTTCGAAAGCCCGCCAGATCCACCTTAATTCCCTGAAATACATGTAGTTTAAAAACATCAACAAAAGTTGAGCGAGTTCATGTACGTGTTTGTGAATAAACCTTTGAATCATTTGTAAGTATGTTTGTGAAAATGAACAAATCAATTAATGTGTAGCTAATACATTAACATGTGTGAACCGGTGTAGGAAGGCTCAATCTTTTGCGTATTTCGCACTGGGCCTCCCGGCTGGAACGACATAGTCACCACATGAGCCAACTCGCGGACTCATGGGTGGGGCTCGCAACACCCAAATAGATCTATCACTCATGCCCCTCGGTCCTTCTAAAGGATTAATGGTCTCAAGCTAACGCCTACCCTTTCACATGATCTAGCAGTTCATTTCATTTGTAAATCATTTGTAATCGTAATCATTTGTAACATGTACTTCACCCCCGAAGTCGTAAAACGAAAACGGTTAAAAGAAAAGGGGGACATGAACTCACAGTCTTGCGTCTTCAGCAATCGTAACTCTAGCTTCTTCGGTGAACACGACTACCTACAACGTACTAATGTCTATTAGACGAACGGGCCGAACCCTTCATGGGTTTGCTAAACTTGTGTGAGTTGGTGAAGTGTAGAATTTATACTAACACCCTAGGTAACATAAATGAGTAGGCCGAACCCTTCATGGGTTGCCCTTGTGTTTTCGAGTGCAAACAGTGTGGCCCGAATGGGCTTGTGCGATTGGGTTATTGTTGTGCAATCGGTTCGTTTTGTATACATACAATCGTTACACATAAACACATAACATAACATTCAATTAATACCTCATATAACGTAATCACATATTGTTCAAACAAGTTACATCGAAGTACAAAGAAGGTTCTAAAATACGAGTTGTCACATTATCCCCAACTTGAAAGAAATTTCGTCCTGAAATTTGGTACGTACTCACTGAGGAAGCTAGTTAAGTTGCATGGTTTTCCTAGTTTTCCTGGGGTGTCACATTTTGTTAGTCTCATTTCATAGTTCGGTTCTCCAATATTTTTGTGTAAACTTGTATATTTATTCTTTGGAATTTTGGTAATATTTTGGATGGTAATTTCTTGGTATTTTGTGGGTTATAATATTTCTAGTTCTAAAATAATATAATTAATACACAAAATTAACAAATCATCACACACATGGTGTCATCTAAATATATATTTCCTAAATACATATTTAGTCACTTTTATTTATAAAACTCAACCTCCAATATTTGTATTTTTGTAACCAAAATTTATGGCAAAGTTTATGTAACAATTTATGGTTTAAAATACACTTGTAAATATTTGTTTAAAAATATTTCTCTAAGTGTTTATATTTTTAGAAATTTTTGCCATAGTTTCCCCTAAAAATAGAGGTTTCCATGCTTTCAAGCATATCATTTTATTTTGTAAAAATCATCACAATCTATTTACAATCATCAACAAACAACTTTTACTTACCAATCTTGCCAAAATCATGCATATTCTACTACTTCATGAACTTGAATACTTGTAAAAATTTGTAGTAACTTACTAGTATTCTTAGTAAGTCTTGTTACCCTTTAAAATGTGTTTACTTCTTTAAAAACTTCATTTTTAAAGGAGTTAGATGTTTACAACTTCAAAACATATTTTGTATAAATATTTCTTTATGAAATCTTCTTGTTACACAAGTGTTCTACACTTGTTTAATCACTAAAAACAGGATTTGTTCATGTATGAACCAAGATCAAATGAAACTTTTATTTTTAACTTGTTTTCTTTAGAAATCCTTCATGAAATTCTTAGATCCATATGATTAACAACTTACTTTAATCATGGTTTTTCAAGAAAACAACTTTATTCTTACAAGTTCATGATTTTCATAAGGATGATTCATTTACTTTCATCAAGTTCATCCTCTTATCTTGCTAGATTATGTTTTTAATCATGATCTAGCAAGATCATATGATGATCAACATCATTTCTACAAACAATCAATGATCAACAAGCATAACAACTTATATTTATCAAGATATCTTCATTAAACAAGCTTATGTTCATGTTTTACTTCTTATGATCTTTAGTGTTCTTCAAGTTTTTGATCATGATTCATCATTAACCACTTAAAAGAGATGTGAAATAGATAGATCAAGGTTCTTACCACTAGCACAAGGCTAGGGATGATTCAAGTGAAGAAATGAAGACGATAAAAGAAAATAAGAGAGGTCCTTCAAGTTCCACAAGCTCCAAGCTTCCTTGTATGATCTCTAGCTTCCTTGTATATGCTTAGAATGGTTGTAGGTTGGATGAATATGGTGGATGTATGGGTATGAGGGGTCCGCCGAGAGCACAAGAGAAGAGAGGGAGAGTTTGTGTGTGAAGTGAGTGTGTGAAAATGAGAGGATGATCTTCAAGTCTTTACTTATAACCAAATTTATCTACTAACCTTTGTATAATATGTCATCATTTAGGAGACAAAATCCAATTTAATATTGAAAACAAATCCATTTGGTGGGGGCCATGTTGGCCGTAAATAGGTGGGGGGGGGGGGGTAGTATATTAGGGGTTAACTTAGTTAGTTACATTCTAGTTCAATCTTAAGTGTTAGTTAGATGTCTTGGTTATTAGATATTTTTAGGAGGTGTTATGATGTTCGGGGATCATAACTAGCTTGGTAATGTTAAAACAGTGCTTCTAGTGTAATTTTGATGTTTCGGGTAGTGTCCGGTTGTTCGGTTAGATACTGGTTCGTTAAAGTGCTAAATTTTACAATTTAGTGTTCTTTGTGTACCATTTTGTGACACTTTTAATTCCCGATACTTAGGAAAGCATTCAGGACCATTTAAGCATATTTCTGCATGAAATTAGATTGTTTAAATGCTGATTTATGCCGAATTTTGTTGAATTCCGCACTTTGGGTGAGTTTTAGGCACTTTCCGGCACTTAAACTATCACTTAGAAAGGCAATTTTGGGATCCTTACTTTCTTACACACTATACTAGTGTAGTACTTAGTTTCTGGCCTATACTGGGTCTCAAAACACTGTCTGTCTATGTGTAACAACTCTCACCAAAACTATTATTTATTATTATAATTCGTTCAATAGGAATCCCTAATTGAGAAACCCAAGTGATTCTGCATAAACCCTAAAATTTTCAGAATAATCAGAATCAGGATCAGGGCCCCTAAAACTCAGGGGGGGGGGGGGTTAACCCTAGTTGATAATATCTAAACAGTTTTACGTGTGATTCGAAAACTAACGAGCGACCAACTCACCTGAGCTACCTGGACACGAGGCTACCCTATGTTAATAGGGTACCCCTCGCGCCACGCGACGCGCACAAGGTGACCCCTCGCGCCACACGAGGGGGACAAATTTTCAGTATAAATAGAGGGCAGTGGGACTTGCAATTGTGCGTTCGTTCGACGTTTAAATTCTAAACGTACACTGAGATATAGTAGAAACAGTCCAAAACACACCTAATTCACGAAGTGCTGCCGCAATACAGGGTAATAACTCGATCGCTGCTACGATTCAATGTCCGATCGATTGAAACTATCCAATGGATGTTTAAGTGCTGCCCACAATAGGGTTATGCTTTGTCATTCGTCGTGAATTCGATGGATGTTTAAGTATCGCACTTTGTCATTCGTTGTGAGGGTTTAATCTCGTGAGTTATCGTAAATGCTGTATTGGTTACTAACCTAGTTTTGTGTGCATTGTTGTTTAAACTAGGTTAACAAGGCTAATTCATAAACTAGACTCTGCTCGTGTTAAATCTGCAATGCGAGTCATTCTCTTTTTATCAAAGTGCTTTATAAATTCTTAAATATTTTCAAAGTTATAATTACAGGGATTAAGTCTTTGTAGTCACCAAATTACAGCCGGTATGTGGGGTTTTGTATACATTACTTGATAATCTTCACCATTGGACAACGGGGTAGCCAATGGGTGATATGACCATAGTCACAGAAATGAGTCGAGTGACAAATACCGTGGGTAGTTGGTTGATATCTGGAAACATTGTAATCGCTCTTAATACTGTAAATTATAACAAACGTGTCGTTTTAGTAAAAAGAATGATTCACCAGTATTTCCCGCTGGCCAAATCTTTTTCAAACATGTTTCAGGTGATCTGTTGTGATCCAGGAAAAGTGCCGCAAAGCACTACAAGCTTAAGTAAGTGGCTCAATATAAAATAAAGAAACATGTTTTGTAAAAATAAAGATTTCTCAGTGAAATCATATGATTGTAAACTACCGGGGTTTATTCCGAATTGTGAAATGAAATAATCGGGAAATTTTAGTTTTAAAAAGATCCTGTGAAAATCTTCCGCTGTTAACTCAATTAAATAAATACCACGGGATTTTCTGTCCCGCGGCTCCTGAAACGGGTCAAACCGGGTCGGGGCCGTGAAAGAAAAATGTGGTATCAGAGCCACTGAGTTAAGCTAATTAAGTATTTAGAAATACTTAATTTTCCTGATTGCCATTATGTGATTATGTGTTTTATTAACTGACTATTTGTTAGTTACAGTATGGGTAAGCAAAAGCTTTCAAGCATCTATCTTAAATTAGATAGTTTGCCAAAAGAGAAGGGAAGTTCATCCCAATCCTCAAGATACTCAGTAGATACTGAGGAGGGAATATTTGTTCGTAAAGCTCATTATGAGGAACCACTTTCTCCTAATAAAAGAAGTTTGATTATTAGGAAAAGTCAGGAGAAAATAAAGAAATCTCAATCAAAAGAAATGAGAGTTAATCAGGAAATTCAGAAACTAGACAGTAACCCACTATGGGAAGACAAGTTAGATGAAAAATGGCCAGATCTTTATATGCTAGCCACTTCTTTATATGCTAGCCACTGTAGTAGTAAATGCAAATCTTTAAAATACCATGACCCAGTATTAGCAACCTTATCACTTACAAGCCAGAACTTTACCCAGTAAATAAATAAAGTTACAATAAAACCTAGTATGTTTAATCGACATTTTTCCTTTGTATTAAATTAAAGTCACACGGTATGCAATAATATTTGAATGGTTATCTGTGAAAATTTTGTTATAACTTAGTATTTTGCATATATGCTAAACAGCATGAATGAGTTATCTGAAGCCCTCCAGAATCTTAATCTTTATCCGGTGAGAATAAAAGTTTCCAAAGATTTTACTGGTTACATACCCGATATAGAAGAACCTATGGAATTCAACGCTCCACCTCTAGAGAAACCCAAGCCTAAGAAAAAGAGAAGATTGGTAGGATGGAGGCGTGTGCGTAGGAGGAAACCCGCCACTAGGAAGATTCCTAAAATAGACAATCCCTTAGAGAAATGAAAGGGAATTGAAATCGGGGAAAGTTCTAGACAGATGGAATTGGAGATTGGGGAAGCTTCTAGGCAGACAAAGATGGAAATTGGAGAAAGCTCCAAGCAAACCAAGGAAATGCCATTGCAGGAGGAGCTAGATTTTATATTGGCAAGCTGTAATACTATTAAGCCTGTCAATGAAAATATTTTTACTCATCCTATTGAAACCCAACTTCCAATGAATTTGGAACCAGCCATCCCAGAACCTATAATCCACACCCAACCTCTAGGAATGGACGAGCGGTGGACTAATGATTGGCAGTTCCAAAACCTTCTCAACAATCCTTATACGTTTTTCCCTCAGTTTGACCCAGAACCTATACCAAATCCACCGATGAGTAATGAGAATATGGCTGAACTCCGCCATTTTAGCGAAGAGCTGATGGATGCTGGGAATAGGATCTGAGAGATAGGAGGACAAATCTCATGGAAATATGATGAGAGGGAACATCTCTTTTAAAATGCAAGTTGACAAGGGAGAAGTGGGTTGTGAATCTGTGTATATATAATAATAATAGTAATAAAAATCAGTATGTGTAAAAATCGAAATAAAACTTGTGTAAAATAAACAGTGTGTACGGAGGCATAATATATATATAAAAAGGAATCGGGAAATCAATAATTTTGGATTTATATTTGTTTACGTGATTATGTGCGATTAATTGTTATATTTGGTTGTTTCTTAATTATAATAATTATTTATATATAAATTAATTATCAGATGGCAAACATTGGTAATGAACCAGTTAACGAGGTTAACCAATCTGAGCAACATCAGGAGGATCACTTTATGACTAGGCAAGATATAGAAAATATCGTTGCTCAAGGAATAGCCAATGCTATTCTAGCAATAATTGCTGCTGCCCAGAAACCTGTTGAACCTCAACAAATCATTCCTAGCAAACGTATTTCTGAAGATAACTTCAGTAATAGCATAAATGAAGGCGGTAATCATACTAATCATGATAATGATCCACGGCAGGCTCCGCTCCCTAAGAAAATGAAAGCTGCAACACCTGGTTGCACTTACAAAGAATTTCTTGCTTGTAAACCCAATGAATTTGCAGGCAATGAAGGAGCGACCGCTGCACTGCGTTGGTTAGAGAAAACCGAGGCAGTGATTACAATAAGTAAATGTGCCAAAGACGATAAGGTCATGTACGCGTCAAATCTTTTCAAAGAAGGGGCGCTAGAATGGTGGAATACTGTACTTCAAGCCAAAGGAAGAAATATGGCCTATGCCATGAACTGGGAAGAATTTAAGAGTCTTGTAGAACGAAAATTCTGTCCCGAATATGAAAAAGATCAAATGGCGAATAAATTCCTAAATCATCGAATGATGGGTGTAGACTGTCGAGGTTATACTTCGACATTCTTCGAATATGCGAGAGTAGTACCAACCCTGGCTTCGCCAGAACCAGTGCTCATATCTCGTTATATTTGGGGATTAATTGGCGAAATCCGTAATATCGTTAAAGTTGCGAGACCTCGCACTATTGACGATGCGGTAGAATTAGCTAACACCCTAACTGACGAATTGGTACGTACAAGAGATGAAAACCGGAAAAAGGAACTGGCTCAGAAAATTACCCAAGGATTTCGTGTGGGTAATAATAGCAACTTCAAGAAAAGAGGAACAGGGCAATCTTCAACTTCGCCGTTCTGCAGGAATTGCAAAAAGAAACATTATGGAAGATGCAATATAACCTGCAACTTTTGCAAAGCTGTAGGACATCGTGAAGAAGACTGTAGAAAGAAAACCAGAATCTGCTTTAACTGTGGAGAAACTGGGCATTTCAAAACAGAATGTCCTAAATTGGCTAAACCAGCAGACAACAAAACCAAGACGGCCGACAGAGCTACTAAAAAGAATGCCAGAGCATCCAGCTGACCACTCAAGAAGCAGAACTCATTCTAGATGTGATAGCTGGTACGTTCTTAGTTCACAACGTTTACGCAAAAGTATTATTTGACTCTGGTGCGAACCAAAGTTTTATAAATACTACATTCTGCCAAGCTCTTAAATTACCCTTAACCAACCTTAGGCAGATTTTTACAGTCGAAACGGCAGATGGGAATTCAGTTAAAATAGATAAGGTTTTGCAAAATGTAGAAATAGAACTTTCAGGACATAAATTCTCTGCAAACCTATTACCTATGAAATTAGCTGAATTCGATGTTGTGTTAGGAATGGATTGGTTAGTAGCCAACCATGCTCGAATCCTCTGTGAAAAGAACTCTATAGAGATTCAGGCACCCACCGGAGAAGTAATCATGATTACAGGAGATAAGCCACGGAAACCCATGAAGTTCATATCAGTAATGAAAGTTGCTAGTTATGAACGAAAGCTAGGAATAGTATATATGATTTCCATAATCATTAGTACTAACGATAAAGAACTTAAGGAGATTCCTGTAATTCCAGAAGAGTTACCGGGATTACCACCAGATATGGAAGTAGAATTTAGAATTCATCTATTTCCCGGAACTACACCGATAGCCAAGGCACCTTATCGGTTAGCACCCACAGAAATGTTAGAACTGAAAAAGCAATTAGATGAATTACTAAGTAAATGTTTCATACAACCTAGTTCATCCCCGTGGGGAGCACCAGTGTTGTTTGTAAAGAAAAAGGACGGTTCGATGAGAATGTGTATTGATTATAGAGAATTGAATAAGGTTACAATTAAAAATCGATACCCATTACCTAGAATTGATGATCTTTTCGATCAACTTCAAGGAGCTAGATACTTTTCTAAGATCGATTTACGCTCCGGATATCATCAATTAAAGGTACAAGAAGAAGACATACCTAAAACTGCTTTCAGAACTAGGTATGGTCATTACAAGTTTACAGTCATGCCCTTCGGATTAACGAATGCACCTGCAGCATTCATGGACATGATGAATAGGATCTGTAAACCGTATTTGGATAAATTCGTAATTGTCTTCATAGACGATATACTTATTTATTCCAAAAGCCAGGAAGAGCATTGTCAGCACTTGCATGCGCTCTTAACTTTGTTAAGAAAAGAAAAGCTTTATGCCAAATTCTTGAAATGTGAATTTTGGCTAAAGGAAGTGCAATTTTTAGGTCACATGGTGAATCACGAAGGTATTCACGTAGATCCCTCTAAAATAGAGGCAATTACCAAATGGAAGGTTCCGCAATCAGCGATGGAAATTAGAAGTTTTATAGGTTTAGCCGGATACTATAGACGGTTTATTAAGGATTTTTCCAAGATAGCTGTACCATTAACTAAGCTAACCTGTAAAGCAGTTAAGTTTGAATGGGGACCTAAACAAGAAGAAGCTTTTAGGATTTTAAAGCAAAAGTTAACCAATGCCCCAATTCTAGCCTTACCAGAAGGAACTGAAGATTTTGAAGTATATTGTGATGCTTCAAAACTAGGATTAGGATGTGTGCTAATGCAACGCAGGAAAGTAATTGCGTATGCATCAAGGCAATTGAAAAAGCACGAGGAAAATTATACAACTCATGATTTAGAATTAGGAGCCATAATTTTTGCCCTTAAAATTTGGAGACATTATCTGTATGGAAGTAAATTTACTGTCTATTCGGATCATAAAAGTTTAAGGTATATATTTGAGCAAAAAGAGTTGAACATGAGACAAAGGAGATGGATGGAAATCCTAAGTGACTACGACTGTGATATTCAGTATCATGAAGGAAAGGCCAATGTAGTTGCAGATGCCTTAAGTCGTAAGTATCATGAGAAACAACGACGGGTTCATGCTCTTAGATTAAATCTACAGTTAGATTTAATGGAACAACTAAAACATTTTCAAGAAACAGCAATCAAGGATGATGCTGAAGGAATGAAAGGACGAATAAAAGAATTAGAACAAGGAAATGATGGAATTTGGAAATTCCATAAGAAAAAGATTTGGGTACCTAAGCAAGGAGAATTAAGAGATAAAATTTTAGAAGAAACCCATAAATCTAGGTATACCATTCACCCTGGAAACAATAAGATGTTCCAAGATTTAAGAAATAATTTCTGGTGGATAGGCATGAAAAAGGATATAGCTAGATATGTTTCTAAGTGTCTTACTTGTTCACATGTTAAGGCAGAACACCAGAAACCTTCAGGTCTACTACAACAATTAGAAAATGCCAGTATGGAAATGGGAACTCATAACAATGGATTTTGTTACTAACTTACCCAAAACCAGAAAAGGTAATGATGCGATTTGGGTAATTGTGGATCGATTAACCAAATCAGCTCATTTTCTACCCATGAAAGAAACCTTTAGCATGGAAAGGTTGGCAAAGTTGTATGTAGATGAAGTCGCATCCCTACATGGAGTTCCACTCTCCATTGTATCAGATAGGGATAGTCGTTTCACTTCTCACTTCTGGACAAGTTTCCAAGAAGCTATGGGAACTAAACTGAACTTGAGCACTGCATATCATCCACAAACAGACGGCCAAAGTGAAAGGACGATACAAACCCTAGAAGACATGCTCCGAGCATGTGTGATAGATTTTGGTGGAAACTGGGATGACCACCTACCCTTAATTGAATTCTCCTATAACAATAGTTATCATTCAAGTATCGAATCTGCCCCATTAGAGCACTATACGGACGTAAGTGCAAAACTCCAGTATGTTGGGCAGAAATAGGAGAAAGTCAATTATCAGGTCCTGAGATAGTACAAGAAACTACAGACAAGATCACTCAAATCAAGGAAAGACTAAAGACGGCTCGAGATCGTCAGAAGAGTTATGCAGACAATAGACGGAAGCCATTGGAATTCCAAGTTGGAGACAAAGTACTATTAAAAGTATCTCCTTGGAAAGGAGTAGTTCAGTTTGGATAGAAAGGAAAGCTAAGTCCAAGATACGTAGGGCCATTTTCAGTAATCCAACGTATAGGCCCAGTTGCTTATCGTTTACAACTACCAGAAGAGCTAACCGGAGTACATGACGTATTTCTTGTATCCAATCTCAAGAAATGTTTATCTGACGAATCCCTGGTAGTACCTCTTCAAGATGTAGAGGTAAATGAAAAGCTGAAATTCGTAGAGAAACCTCTTCAAATTGAGGATCGAAAGATCAAATTTCTCAAGCACAAGCGACTAGTGTTAGTCAAAGTCAAGTGGGATTCAAAGAGAGGATCTGAGTACACTTGGGAGCTAGAATCAGAAATGAAGCGAAAGTATCCTCACTTATTCCAGTAAATCTCGAGGACGAGATTTTTATTAAGGTGTGGAGGATGTAACAACTCTCACCAAAACTATTATTTATTATTATATTTGGTTCAATAGGAAACCCTAATTGAGAAACCCAAGTGATTCTGCATAAACCCTAAAATTTTCAGAATAATCAGAATCAGGATCAGGGCCCCTAAAACTCAGGGGGGGTAAACCCTAGTTGATAATATCTAAACAGTTTTACGTGTGATTCGAAAATTAACGAGCGACCAACTCACCTGAGCTACCTGGACACGAGGCTACCCTATGTTAATAGGGTACCCCTCGCGCCACGCGACGCACACAAGGTGACCCCTCGCGCCACGCGAGGGGGACAATTTTTTAGTATAAATAGAGGGCAGTGGGACTTGCAATTGTGCGTTCGTTTGACGTTCAAATTCTAAACGTACACTGAGATATAGTAGAAACAGTCCAAAACACACCTAATTCACGAAGTGCTGCCCCAATACAGGGTAATAACTCGATCGCTGCTACGATTCAATGTCCGATCGATTGAAACTATCCAATGGATGTTTAAGTCCTGCCCACATTAGGGTTATGCTTTGTCATTCGTCGTGAATTCAATGGATGTTTAAGTATCACACTTTGTCATTCGTTGTGAGGGTTTAATCTCGTGAGTTATCGTAAATGCTGTATTGGTTACTAACCAAGTTTTGTGTGCATTGTTATTTAAACTAGGTTAACAAGGCTAATTCATAAACTAGACTCTGCTCGTGTTAAATCTGCAATGTAAGTCATTCTCTTTTTATCAAAGTGCTTTATAAATTCTTAAATATTTTCAAAGTTATAATTACATGGATTAAGTCTTTGTAGTCACCAAATTACAGCCGGTATGTGGGGTTTTGTATACATTACTTGATAATCTTCACCATTGGACAACGGGGTAGCCAATGGGTGATATGACCATAGTCACAGAAATGAGTCGAGTGACAAATACCGTGGGTAGTTGGTTGATATCTGGAAACATTGTAATCGCTCTTAATACTGTAAATTATAACAAACGTGTCGTTTTAGTAAAAAGAATGATTCACCAGTATTTCCCGCTGACCAAATCTTTTTCAAACATGTTTCAGGTGATCTGTTGTGATCCAGGAAAAGTGCCGCGAAGCACTACATGTCATACCCGCTCATAGCGGAAGCGCGAGGTGTGATCTGATCGGTTCTCATTGCATAACAATATAAGTGAACATACTAAATGAATAAAAACAAGCTCCAATGCCATTGTTGTAATCGTTTCAAAAGAACACAACATAAGTTAAATGTATTGGTTACAAACCACCAAATGAAAATAAGTTGTCATCGTTTTATACATCAAAATGTAATTCTTAAAATGTCAAGGCTTTGGCCACTATATCACCGCAAAGAGGTGGTATATAACGGGCAATCCCTTCAAATGGTGGCATGGAGTCTTGATACTTGCTTTCCTTGACTGAAATGTCTGCATGGTCCACTAATTTCCTGAAATACATGTTAAGTTTGAAAACATCAACAAAAGTTGGCGAGTTCATGCAGTTTTAGTTGTATGAGATGAATCTGTAAAATGTGAGTTGTATAAAATGTATCTGTAAAATGTAAGTTGTATAAACTGTATCCATAAAATGTGAGTTGTATAAAATGTAACCATAAAATGTGAGTTGTATAAAATGTATCTGTATGTAATGATGTAGTATGTAAAGCGTCAATGAAATCGTTGATCATTAATGTTTCGCGAGGACATTAATATGTGTGACGAAATAGGAAGCAATCCAAACCTAGACGATTTTGTGTCGACTACTGTCGACTGGGACACAAACGCACTCTTCTGTATGGGTCCACGACCAAGAGTGGGGCTCGCCAAAACCCATTAGATCTAACCCTCTGTACCTAGGTCCAAACCGGATTAATGGTGCTTAGATGTATGACCCTAATCGCACATGATCTAAGGTGTTTCATTCCATGACTTATCATACTATAAACATGTATTTTCCCCGATAGTTGTAAAGTTGTAAAACATTTAAATGAATAGGGGACATGAACTTACAGAATTGCGTCCGTGAATAGTAACTAACTGTGATCTGACGTACGGTCATCTTGAACAATGTTGCGACCTACAAATGTCCTTATATTTGTTAGACACTTCGGTCTTTGTAAATGACTTGAGTACAAGTCTTGTGTCTTAAATATGTGTAAGACTTGTATGTCTTTATTGTTCGTTGAACTGTGTATTAGATGAATGAATTGTTAAACTGTTATATATATATTTCACCAAATATATATATGTAATCTTGTATCTTGTGAGTTGTATTATCGGGTCTTGTCTTCTTGATTTCGTGTCTTGTATAAGTAAATTGTATAATTGTAATTTTTACCAATTATATGTCATTGGGCTTAGCCCAAGAATTCATGTTATTGGGCCCAAATAGTGTTGGGCCTAAATAGTGTTGGGCCTAAATAGTGTTGGGCCTAAATGTTATTGGGCTTAATGTTATTGGGCCTTGGCCCATATGTTTGGTTTAGGGCTTAGCCCATGAGTCTTGATATTGGGCTTAGCCCATGTATTTATGTTAAGCCCAATTAGGATGATAAGCCCATTTGTAAAATAGCCCATTTGTTATAAAATAAGCCCATGTGTTAAATATATATTCTTTCATTTTTATAAAAATTACTAAGTATAGGCTTTTTAGTTAAAATAATACATAATAGTTTTTATAATTTTCAAAACATCCGGATATCGTTGCGGTGATTTATATGGTTTCACGTCGAAAGTTTGCCTAAGCGTCGTAGTAACTCCTTGGAATGGCGATATGTTCCTAGATTCGTCCGTTGTCCGATTTGACCATAATTTGTATCCGATCATTCGGATTGTCCGTAACTTGTTTTCAAGGCGTATTTATATGAAGTCTTGTAAGACTTTGATTATAATGTGTCATGTGTTCATTTTTACCATTGTATTCAAGTTCCTATCTTTGATATATATGTAACTAATACACCAAGTATCACATAGCACCCAAGTTGTTAAGATTACCAAATATATATTTTCTCAAAAATATATATTTATCTAACTTTGTTTTTATAAAACCCATTGTTTAAAATCTTTTTAATCATGTAAAGATTTTGCCAAAAATGATAATTTTGTTAACATATGATTCTATAGAAAAATTGGCCATATAACCTTTGTATTAAGCATTTAGCCATGTTTAGTAAACATATCATTTTCTTTTCAAATTCACCATCAATTTACTCATAACATCTTTAACAAAAACATATGAGATTTTATATCAAAATCATAACAAGATGAAATCATTATCAAGTAGGGTTTTTGGTATGATCATTTCATGTGTTTACTAGTTCAAAAACCATGTTTACTTCTAGTTTCATCCACTTTTATAAAAATCTCAACTTGTATGTTGCTTTTCATAATCTTGTAAAAGTATTGTTTTTAATGAAAAACATTAAATATCTTTACTACAACATAAATTATGATCCTCCATTTAACCTTTATGTTTAACAAAAACCCTTTTAACATAGACATGTATACTTGTTAGATCATGTTTTTAAACATCATCTAACAACTTATTTTTATGATCTTCATCAAGAGTAGATCAAATAAGCAAGTAATAAGCCTTAAATCACAACATAAACCAACATCTATATCATGATTTTTATTTTTGCTTCTTTGTATTTTCTACTTATTCTTGTATGAATCTTTTGGTTATATCATGATCTTTAAATAACAACTACATAAATATGTATAAAAAAATAGATTTAGAAGCTCACTTCTAGCACTTGTGGCTAGGGATGATCTTAGTGAAGATGATGAGCAAAGAAGATGATGATCTTGATGGTAGAAGGCTCTTGGATGGATGAAAATGCTTGCTTTAACTTAGAGATTCCTTAGATCACCTTAGGCTCCATAGAAGTACATCTTGATCATCAACAAATAGCTTGAAAGGAAGGTTATTTAGAGGTGTATATGGCTGAATTTTTGGAGAAGAAAATGGAGTTTTAAGTGTGTGTTTTGGGAGGTGTAAGAGTTCTTGAAAAGTGTTGGTGATGATAAGGATTACTAGACTTTTAATCATCCATATCTTCACAAATTGCAACAAAGGAAATATCTTGGATATTTTTGCTAGTGGGGAAGGATGTGGGACCCACTTAAAAACGTTCATCACATGGGGGGGGGGGGGGTCTTGAATTATTGAAATGTTATTAAGTGTTTAAAGTGTTAGACACTTTTAGCAAAGTTTAGGTGTTTTGGTGTTTAAATGTTTCAAGTGTATCAATGAGTTAAGAAGGTGTTAAGTGACCATTACTAGTCTAATATGATCTAAATAATATTAGATGGCCACTAGAAAAAAGATCCGATATTGTTCGGATAATCGTTTCGCTTTGTTTCCGTTAGTCGTTATTTGAACTCTACGCTTGTGTAACTTGTGTGAATTGATGTAGTTATTGGTTCGGATGATACCAGAAGGTATCATCATATGAATTCTATGTTAAATAGCATTTTTACATGTTGTAAAAATATTAAAAAGCTGATTTCTGCAGAATTTCTGCGGAAAAGTGTTGAAATCGTCGCTTTTAGTGCTTTTCGGGTAGGTTTTAGTGTTATCGGACTTCGGGAAGGTATTAAACCAAACCCTTGCATTCCTAGTTAGGGTTTAATATATATTAGATGTTGGACTTTTGTCTGAGTCCTAAAGATGTCCTTTAGATGGTTTCAGCGGATCCTGCGTTTTCGTCAGAATACTATTTTACTAGCTACTATTCTAGTTGTTTTGATGCATTGTTTAAACTGTTTCAAATGTACTAAATAAAAATGAATCACGTGCATCATAAATATGTAATCCATGAGTATTCTAAGTGTATGTCATGTAATCATGCAGTTCGGACATTCAATACTGATAATTGTGTAACTTGAATGATTGATTTAAATGTACGAAAATTACCAGAAAGTGGCAGTTGTCACATTCTCCCCCTGTTATAGAGAATTTCATCCCGAAATTCAAGCTGAGTCATCCTTTGCATGAGTATTCCCGAACAGGTGGGGGTATTTGGCTTTGATTTGATTTTCATGTTCCCAAGTATGCTCGGGTCCATGTCGAGAGTTCCAACGTACATTTAATAATTTGATACGACTCCTCCATGATTTTTTTTTGAACCTTACAGTCCATGACCTCAACAGGTTCTTCAATGAATTGTAGTTTGTCGTCAATATGAATGTCATCCGCAGGGATGATTACTGTTTCTTGTGTTGAACTCTTTTTTAAGATTCAACACATAAAACGTGTCATGCACACTACTAAGTTTGTCTAGTAATTTCAGCCTGTAGGCATCGGTGCCAATCTTTTTCAAGATTTCAAATGGTCCAATATATCATGCTTTAAGCTTTCCACTCTTACCAATCCTCGCTACGCCCTTCCAAGGCGAGACTTTTAAGAAGTCTTTGTCTCCAACCTCGAAAGATAATGGTTTCCGTCTCTTATCTGCGTAGCTCTTGTATCGATTGCGAGCCTTTTGATACGGTCTCTGATCTGGAAAATTTTATCGGTAGTCTCTTGGACTAATTCCGGACCAATTAACTATTTATTTCCAGTTTCCGCCCAACATAGCGGAAAGCAACACTTTCGACCATAAAGAGCTTCAAACGGTTCAGCTTGTATACTAGTATGATAGTTGTTATTGTAGGAAAACTCAACCAAGGTAAATGAGTATCCCAATTGCCACCTAAATCCATAACACATGCACGAAGCATATCTTTGAGTGTTTGGATATTCCGTTCGCTCTGGCCGTCAGTTTGTGGATGAAAGGCCATACTTAGATTCAAGCGAGATCCAAAGGCATGTTGGAATTACTTCCAAATTCTTGACACAAAGCGACCGTCTCGGTCTGAGATGATTGAAATAGGCACTCTATGACGAGCCACTATTTCTTTGAGATAGAGTTCCGCTAGTTTTTCTGTACTATCCTTCTCCTGAATCGATAAGAAGTGTGCGGACTTTGTCAATCTATCGACGATTACCCATATCATATCATGGCCTCTTGAGGTCCTGGGTAACTTCGTAATGAAGTACATCGATATTTATTCTCATTTTCAAACGGGAATCTCGGGTTGTTGTACCAATCCCGAGGGATCTTGCTATTCGACTTTGACTTTTGCGCAAGTCAAGCATTCTCCGACATAAGTCGCGATATCACTTTTGAGATTAGGCCACCAATAGTATTCTTTCAATACTTAGGCCTATGTGCTTCCTCAAAATATCATCTCGGAGGCTGCCAAAGAATGGAACCCAATTTCGACCCATAAGGTATAAAGTTCCATCTTCTTTTGGCACTAATTGTTCCTTCATGCCTCGAAGTGTTTCTGCTTGAATATGCTCTTCCTTGTGCGCTTGTGAATCATCTTCTCTAATGCTTGAACTCTCAGTGTTCTAACTCGCTCCTTAAGGCTCAAGGCGTCAGCTACAACGTTCGCCTTGCCCGAATGGTACTTTATTTCACAATCATTGTCGTTCAACAATTCAACCCAACATTGTTGACGCATATTTAATTCTTTTTGGTTGAATATGTGTTGAAGACTTTTATGATCCGTGAAAATAATGCATTGAGTACCATATAAATAATGTCGCCATAATTTTTTTAAAGCGAATACCACCGCGCCTAACTCAAGGTCGAGAGTGGTATAGTTCTTCTCGTGAACTTTTTAATTGGCTCGACGTGTACACGATAACTTTTTCACGTTGCACGAGTACGCAACCCAATCCTTGATGTGAAGCATCACTGTAAACTACGAAGTCATCGGTACCATCGGGTAGTGATAAGATTGGTGCATCGCACAACTTATCCTTGAGAAGTTGAAATGATTCTTCTTGTTTCCCGATTGGGTGAGGGAGGTTAGCGGTTGAGAAAATTTTAGAAAAATTCTCTATAAATCTCCGATAGTATCCTACTAATCCCAAGAATTGTTGGACTTCAGTTGGAGTCTTGGATGCTTCTCAGTTCTTAATTGCTTCGATCTTCGAGGTGTCTACTTGAATACCTTTCTCATTCACTCTATGCCCGAGAAATTGTACTTCACGAATCCAAAAGTTGTAATTGGAAAATTTTGCGTATAGTGTCTCCTTCTTGAGCAGTTCTAAAATGGTTCTCAAATGTTGTTCGTGCTTGTCTGCCGATCGTGAGTATATCAAAATGTCGTCAATGAACACTATGACGAATTTGTCGAAGTATGGATTGCACACACGGTTCATTAAGTCCATGAAGACCGCAGGCGTGTTTGTTAAACTAAAAGGTATAGCGGGAAACTCGTAATGACCATAACGAGTCTGAAAAGCCGTTTTCGGTACGCCTTCCTCTTAAATTCATACTTGGTGATACCCCGATCGTAAGTCTATCTTGGAGTAGAAGCTTGAACCTTGCAATTGATCGAATAAGTCATCAATCCTCGGTAGTGGATACCGATCCTTGATGGTGAGTTTATTCAACTATATGTACTCTATGCACATTCTGAACGTTCTGTCCTTCTTCTTTACAAATCGGACTGGAGCTCCCCAAGGTGAGTAGCTTGGTCTAGTGAATCCTTTATCCAACAACTCTTGAAGTTGTGTGGATAATTCTTGCATTTCAGAAGGTGCTAATCGGTATGGAGATTTGGCTATGGGTGCGGTTCCCGGTACCAAGTCGATATGAAATTCGACTTGTCGATATGGTTATAGTCCCGGCAAGTCTTCAGGAAACTCTTTTGCCACTGGAATATATGTCAGCTTCGGCCCAACGGCCTTCTTGTCGACATCATGTGCCAGAAAGGCAACACAACCTTTCCATAAGTACTTCTGTGCCTTCGTGCAATTGATGATCCGCAATGGTGTGCCATGCTTCTCTCCATGAATAACAAGTGTCTCTTTGTTCAGTAGTGGTAGGCGAATGACCTTTTCATGACAAAAGACTTCGGCTTGGTTATCGGATAACCAATCCATGCCAATCACTACGTCGAAACTACCCAACTCAACGGGTAAGAGATCGATATTGGATTTTCACTCGTCAAGTTCCAAGGAACATTCTCTAACAACTTCCCCTGACTCGACTAGTTTACCGTATGCGATTCTATAGAATGAGGGGACGTCTAGCTTACTTGGCTCTAGGCCAAGTACATTTGGAATTCTATGTGGCGAGGACTTCACTGTATAGTTTTAGGAACCATATGTTTAAATGTAGGATAACCCAATACCTAATTGTAGCTAGGACAATCCCGTCCCTAGCCATGAAACTCATGTATGTGAAATGTTGAGATGAAGCTAAAATTGCCACCAGTATCAAAAAACATGGATGTGAAATGTTGGTTGATTGGAAACGTGTCGGGTAACTACTGTTTGAGTGATCGAGGTAGGGTGGGATGATGCGGTCATGCCTCAGATCTCCAGGGCTAAATCCCAAATGTAACGCGCAATGCGTTTGAATTCGGGTGTTACGCAGTATGGAAGCAACCCTTGAGAGATCGTGAAAGCCTCGAGTGTAACCAACAATGCTGGCTCTAATCATGATCGAGTTCTAGAATTTTGTTTCCAACCTTTGAATTTAAATCAGCGAGCAATACTCTTCTCGTATAAGATCCTTGAGTTCTTCCCCCGACAACCTCTCTACTGTATCCCTTCCTAGCTTTTGTACCTGGAGATTCCACCAAGTTAAGGTTGCGTTCAGCAGGAGACTCTCTGTGTATCTAATTGTCTACTCAGGAATGCGTTTCCTAGTATGACTAACCGACTTCATTGTCTTTTCGTGGCAGACAGAACCTACCGCACCTCTCGTATTGACGAGGTCTTGCCGCTTACAGTCCGAAAAGTCTTAAAATTAAGGCCTTGTGTGGTCGCATCTTCTGGTGTGGCATTGCTACTCATTCCCGATCCATCGAGATTTGCATCACTTGAACTACCAGTACCACCAGTATCGTCACTAGTGTCATCCCGATTAACCTCATGTTGTGCAAATTCTGCACCCTCGTTTTATTCCATAAGAACTTTAGTTTGACTGTGAGATCTTGATTAGTTAACCCCTTTTTGGGTGTAGACCTTCCTCCTGGCGCCATGATCTTTTTAATATACAACATTAAAAGAATCTAGACATATATTTTGGATAAATATAGTCTATCATGTTCCCAAGAATGAAGAAGGAAATTGGTCATAAAATCCTCAAGATCGTATTGTTCATACATGTTTGAATAAATGATAATGTGGATAACCGCAACCAAAATGCGTAGTGCCTCTTGCGTGTACTGGACATATGTCTAAGTGGAAAACGAAATAATTTATTGAGGAGGGGAAACCAACCAGTGGCCTCCGTCCCTATAGTATGCATTCCATACTACATAGGCTTTGATCATCCGAAGTAGAGAAATTCCTTTGTCGTACTTGCCCATGTGACGAATATGGTAATAGTGCTTGAGCTTCACGAGCTCCAACAAGATCATTAAGATCCTCATAGATGTCGAATAGAATGCAATGAGGGAGTTGTAGCATGGCTCATGCCATACTATCCCTTTGGATAGGACAAATGTCAAATGACGGAATTTATTGTATTCATTTCCAATAAGTAAGATAAGGTGCCATAGACACCAAGGAACCAACTCATGTACAAGAATTCTAGAATGTTGAGGAAAGATCCTCCATGAGTGGTTAACAAGTTTTGTTTGTTTAGATGACTAGTCTCGAACAACTCGTGTTATAGATCAAATGTTTAGACGCGAATGAATACGTATCGTCTTCCTGTATTGTATTGTATTGTAGGGTGTTATAGTAACCATCTCGGTTAGTGTTCTACTGGATAGAAACTTGAACACTTAAGAATTTTGAATGGATAGTGATCATTAGCTTGACCCGCAGAGTCCACCAGAATTTCCATGCACTACAAGTTGTTATTACGTGGGCCCCCGTAATAATAAATTGTCCTGCATGGTCACCCTAGCATTCTCTCGTTCAGAGCAGGCGATCAGTCAGAAAGAGGACACTATTGTCTATATACCTTAACATAGAAGGAAACTTCGTGATAGTTCACGTGTCAACGTCTGTTGTCATTACTCGCAGAATGGCACGACGTTAGATGAAATAGGAATCGAGAGAATTTGTAAAAATAACAACTAGAGAGGCACCTTTAAGATGAGTACTTCATCTTCCTTGTCTGGACAAGAGTGTCGTCAATTATGATTTGTATGAGCCGCATGGACCTCGTCCCACTAATGGAGTTGTTGTCTAAGGCTGCCACCTCCGCCTCACCGTCACTACTGGAGTCAGGCATCTCAGCATCCGCGAGAAAGCAACCATCTTCCACGGGATCAATACTTTATGGTCTCACTTAGGAACCACGTTCGTCATAAGCTCCGCAATAGACATGAGGTCGATATTCTCATGGAAGATGTATTGTATAAAACATGTTATGTTTTGAAATAGAGTATTATGTCTTGTGTAAAAGATGTCGTGTCTTAAGGATGTTATGCATGTCAAGGATGACAATGGAATTCGAAGTCGAAGGCATTTTGTTCATGTAAAATATTTCGTACAACACATATATGAATAACCTATATATATAAAATCATGTAAAATCCTATCAATCAAGGATTTCTATCTTGTATAAGCTGAACTTGTAAACTGTTTATAATGCATAAAATGATAATGTAATGTGTTGTAGGCACATAGTCTGTTAATGTGATGTGTCTATTTCTCATAGACTTCACCCATGGAAATGTGCTCGCTTGATTTATGTGAAGTGAATTTTTGTTTGTAGTGGACCTTGAAAAATGTTTATGCAATGAAAACCTTTTGACCTGTCCAATTTTATTTATAATCTGTTCAACATGAACAAGAGGTTTTCGTGAGAGGTCCCTAGTGATTGTAGACTTAGACTCGAGAAAGAATCCTGGTTCACTACAATCGATGCTCTGATACCAATCTGTCACACCCGCTCATAGCGGAAGTGCGAGGTGTGATCTGATCGGTTCTCATTGCATAACAATATAAGTGAACATACTAAATGAACAAAAAAAAGCTCCAATGCCATTGTTGTAATCGTTTCAAAAGAACACAACATAAGTTAAATGTATTGGTTACAAACCACCAAATGAAAATAAGTTGTCATCGTTTTATACATCAAAATGTTAGTCTTAAAATGTAAGGCTTTGGCCACTATATCACCGCAAAGAGACGGTATATAACGGGCAAACGCTTCAAATGGTGGCATGGAGTCTTGATACTTGCTTTCCTTGACTGAAATGTCTGCATGGTCCACTAATTTCCTGAAATACATGTTAAGTTTGAAAACATCAACAAAAGTTGGCGAGTTCATGCAGTTTTAGTTGTATGAGATGTATCTGTAAAATGTGAGTTGTATAAAATGTATCTGTAAAATGTGAGTTGTATAAACTGTATCCATAAAATGTGAGTTGTATAAAATGTATCCATAAAATGTGAGTTGTATAAAATGTATCTGTATGTAATGATGTAGTATGTAAAGCGTCAATGAAATCGTTGATCATTAATGTTTCGCGAGGACATTAATATGTGTGACGAAATAGGAAGCAATCCAAACCTAGACGATTTTGTGTCGACTACTGTCGACTGGGACACAAACGAACTCTTCTGTATGGGTCCACGACCAAGAGTGGGGCTTGCGAAAACCCATTAGATCTAACCCTCTGTACCTAGGTCCAAACTGGATTAATGGTGCTTAGATGTATGACCCTAATCGCACATGATCTAAGGTGTTTCATTCCATGACTTATCATACTATAAACATGTATTTTCCCCGATAGTTGTAAAGTTGTAAAACATTTAAATGAATAGGGGACATGAACTTACAGAATTGCGTCCGTGAATAGTAACTAACTGTGATCTGACGTACGGTCGTCTTGAACAATGTTGCGACCTACAAATGTCCTTATATTTGTTAGACACTTCGGTCTTTGTAAATGACTTGAGTACAAGTCTTGTGTCTTAAATATGTGTAAGACTTGTATGTCTTTATTGTTCGTTGAACTGTGTATTAGGTGAATGAATTGTTAAACTGTTATATATATATTTCAGCAAATATATATATATATATATGTAATCTTGTATCTTGTGAGTTGTATTATCGGGTCTTGTCTTCTTGATTTCGTGTCTTGTATAAGTAAATTGTATAATTGTAATTTTTACCAATTATATGTCATTGGGCTTAGCCCAAGAATTCATGTTATTGGGCCCAAATAGTGTTGGGCCTAAATAGTGTTGGGCCTAAATAGTGTGGGCCTCAATAGTGTTTGGCCTCAATAGTGTTGGGCCTAAATAGTGTTGGGACTAAATAGTGTTGGGCCCAAATGTTATTGGGCTTAATATTATTGGGCCTTGGCCCATATGTTTGGTTTTGGGCTTAGCCCATGAGTCTTGATATTGGGCTTAGCCCATGTATTTATGTTAAGCCCAATTAGGATGATAAGCCCATTTGTAAAATAGCCCATTTGTTATAAAATAAGCCCATTTGTAAAATAGCCCATTTGTTATAAAATAAGCCCATGTGTTAAATATATATTCTTTCATTTTTATAAAAATTACTAAGTATAGGCTTTTTAGTTAAAAGAATACATAATAGTTTTTATAAGTTTCAAAACATCCGGATATCGTTGTCGGTGATTTATATGGTTTCGCGTCGAAAGTTTGCCTAAGCGTCGTAGTAACTCCTTGGAATGGCGATATGTTCCTAGATTCGTCCGTTGTCCGATTTGACCATAATTTGTATCCGATCATTCGGATTGTCCGTAACTTGTTTTCAAGGCGTATTTATATGAAGTCTTGTAAGACTTTGATTATAATGTGTCATGTGTTCATTTTTACCATTGTATTCAAGTTCCTATCTTTGATATATATAACTAATACACCAAGTATCACATAGCACCCAAGTTGTTAAGATTACCAAATATATATTTTCTCAAAAATATATATTTATCCAACTTTGTTTTTATAAAACCCATTGTTTAAAATCTTTTTAATCATGTAAAGATTTAGCCAAAAATGATAATTTTGTTAACATATGATTCTAAAGAAAAATTGGCCATATAACCTTTGTATTAAGCATTTAGCCATGTTTAGTAAACATATCATTTTCTTTTCAAATTCACCATCAATTTACTCATAACATCTTTAACAAAAACATATGAGATGTTATATCAAAATCATAACAAGATGAAATCATTATCATGTAGGGTTTTTGGTATGATCATTTCATGTGTTTACTAGTTCAAAAACCATGTTTACTTCTAGTTTCATCCACTTTTATAAAAATCTCAACTTGTATGTTACTTTTCATAATCTTGTAAAAGTATTGTTTTTAATGAAAAACATTAAATATCTTTACTATAGCATAAATTATGATCCTCCATTTAACCTTTATGTTTAACAAAAACCCTTTTAACATAGACATGTATACTTGTTAGATCATGTTTTTAAACATCATCTAACAACTTATTTTTATGATCTTCATCAAGAGTAGATCAAATAAGCAAGTAATAAGCCTTAAATCACAACATAAACCAACATCTATATCATGATTTTTATTTTTGCTTCTTTGTATTTTCTACTTATTCTTGTATGAATCTTTTGGTTATATCATGATCTTTAAATAACAACTACATAAATATGTATAAAAAATAGATTTAGAAGCTCACTTCTAGCACTTGTGGCTAGGGATGATCTTAGTGAAGATGATGAGCAAAGAAGATGATGATCTTGATGGTAGAAGGCTCTTGGATGGATGAAAATGCTTGCTTTAACTTAGAGATGCCTTAGATCACCTTAGGCTCCATAGAAGTTCATCTTGATCATCAACAAATAGCTTGAAAGGAAGGTTATTTAGAGGTGTATATGGCTGAATTTTTGGAGAAGAAAATGGAGTCTTAAGTGTGTGTTTTGGGAGGTGTAAGAGTTCTTGAAAAGTGTTGGTGATGATAAGGATTACTAGACTTTTAATCGTCCATATCTTCACAAATTGCAACAAAGGAAATATCTAGTATGTTTTTGCAAGTGGGGAAGGATGTGGGACCCACTTAAAAACGTTCATCACATGGGGGGGGGTGGTCTTGAATTGTTGAAATGTTATTAAGTGTTTAAAGTGTTATACACTTTTAGCAAAGTTTAGGTGTTTTGGTGTTTAAATGTTTCAATTGTATCAATGAGTTAAGAAGGTGTTAAGTGACCATTACTAGTCTAATATGATCTAAATAATATTAGATGGCCACTAGAAAAAAGATCCGATGTTGTTCGGATAATCGTTTCGCTTTGTTTCCGTTAGTCGTTATTTGAACTCTAAGCTTGTGTAACTTGTGTGAATTGATGTAGTTATTGGTTCGGATGATACCAGAAGGTATCATCATATGAATTCTATGTTAAATAGCATTTTTACATGTTGTAAAAATATTAAAAAGCTGATTTCTGCAGAATTTCTGCGGAAAAGTGTTGAAATCGTCGCTTTTAGCGCTTTTCGGGTAGGTTTTAGTGTTATCGAATTCGGGAAGGTATTAAACCAAACCATTGCATTCCTAGTTAGGGTTTAATATATATTAGATGTTGGACTTTTGTCTGAGTCCTAAAGATGTCGTTTAGATGGTTTCAGCGGATCCTGCGTTTTCGTCAGAATACTATTTTACTAGGTACTATTCTAGTTGTTTTGATGCATTGTTTAAACTGTTTCAAATGTACTCAATAAAAATGAATCACGTGCATCATAAATATGTAATCCATGAGTATTCTAAGTGTATGTCATGTAATCATGCAGTTTGGACATTCAATACTGATAATTGTGTAACTTGAATGATTGATTTAAATGTACGAAAATTACCAGAAAGTGGCAGTTGTCACACTACAAGCTTAAGGAAGTGGCTCAATATAAAATAAAGAAACATGTTTTGTAAAAATAAAGATTTCTCAGTGAAATCATATGATTGTAAACTACCGGAGTTTATCCCGAATTGTGAAATGAAATAATCGGGAAATTTTAGTTTTAAAAAGATCCTGTGAAAATCTTCCGCTGTTAACTCAATTAAATAAATACCACGGGATTTTCTGTCCTGCGGCTCCTGAAACGGGTCAAACCGGGTCGGGGGCCGTGACACTATGTGCTGAGTTCTGTTAGCATTTTGCTGATTTATCCGCTCACTGTGCTAATTGTACTTAATGCATTCTTTATGTCAATATGTTTGCATGCAGTAATGGAATGACATTATGCAATAAGTGATGCACAGGTAAATATAATGCAGTAGTCAGAAGGCAGTTAATTGCAAATTCAGCACAGTCATTAAGCACTAATCATGATTAATTAATTGTACGGATACCTGGATTTTGACAGTTGTCACACGAATCATCACACCGGTCAACTTCAAGTCTATGAATACCCATGAAAATCTAAAATCCTGCTTTCCGTAATCACCTTTAAGTACACTCCTGAATGATGGATCAGTGTAAAAGGTAATCTCCTGTCACACCCCGATATTTCCACGTATTCCGGTGGGCCCGGTGGGGAGTATCGTGACGTAGTTGATATCATCATGGTCAAATAACACAAATTATAAATGCACAGTGGACGCAAAAGATAGATTTATTTCAACCGAGTAAATTGTAATATTAAGTATCACAAGATAGTTGAAACAGATCCACAGGGAGAAAAAGGAAAACTTGTTCAACAGACTTTAACATCTAGAGCTTGCGAGACTTGATTATTGATGCCTGGAGTAGCCAGCCTATTTCGTATAGTACCTGCACTTAGCCTTTTTGGAAAATACGTCAGTTTACACTGGTAAATACAATTTAACTGACTCATTTTGAAAAGAGTTTAAGAAAACTAATTTGAATGCACTTAGGCAAAAATATCGTTTATAACTTGGGACAATTATTTAAAAATAATATTGTATACATATTTACTTATTTGTCGTCCGTTAGGGCCGGTTTGTAGGGCCGGACAAGATTAACTGACACGCCACAGGTATAATGCCCACAAGGTTGATTCCTTTAAGTGGATTACCAGTTTTTACATAATGCAACTGTCAGGTGTACGCCTACACCCCGTGCTTAGGTCGTGGCCATTTCTTTGAATGATGCCAAGGATATCCGAGACATGGTCATTTAACCCCCAAAGGCCATACACCAAATAATACAGATTAAAAAGAGTTATGTAAATACATCAATCACAATACAATTTAAATGACTACACACCCGACCAAGCAGTATTTTTATAATACCGTATCCCAAGCCCGTATAGGGAAAATAAGTTAAAAGTATTTACCTTTGCAGGTATAATTCACAATAGCAAGTGCACGTAGCTTTTACTGGTGCTCCTAATCTGGAACGAAGGTTTTTAATAACCTATTAGATTCCTAACTGGTCTTTAATTAAGCCTAAACTTAGACCGGTTAGTTTTAAAGGAAGATACGGTCTAAAACGCATGATTAAGCGAAGACCGGTTTAGAATATGGTTTTGACCCGACAAGCTTGTATACTTGTTTAATATGGGTATACTAAACACATTCTGGATTTTGAGACAAAAATGATAAGGTTTGACCCGTTTGGGCTAATTTATGCAAACTAGTTACGTAAGTCGTTCCGAACGCGAAAAGTGCGTAACGGGTAACCATAAGAGTCATATACATGTTTCCTAAGTTAATATGCCTTAAATATGTTGTGACGTCAGTAAGATATCTCCTATTATGCCCAAAACGAATTTAAACTCAAACTATGGCCCGTAGGGGCATTTTGGTCATTTTAAAGGTTATAAAAGAGTTTAAATAATAATCTGAGTTACAGGTCTGATATAATCAGTAAAAATATTTATTTTTATAAGTCATAACAGTAGGGTATTGTATATATGTGAAATTTATCTTTTATAACTAAACTATGCATCGAAGGGGCATTTCGGTAAATTCACATAAGCCTAAAAGGTCAAAACTGGAAATCCAAGTTTAAAACTTTTGCTTACTGTTAAAATATAAAAATTTACTAAAAATATCAGTAGGAATCAAACCTTATATGCTAAAAATAGTTTTAACTTATACTATGCGTTAAAAACACTTAAAAAGACGATTTTAAGCTATTTCCGGGTTTTATAAGAAAAGCTGATATTTTTATTATTCCAGAAAGCTTAAAATACTTTATTTATCATTTAGAATCAGTAGCAAATGGTTTGGGGTCAAAAGGATTTGTAAAACTCATTTTATAGCCCAAAAGGGCAAAACCGACAATAACCGAATTAAGCTTAGAATCCTATGTTATGCTCAGTCTAAAAATAAATAAAAATCTTCAAAAATCCCAAAATATTATATTACATCAGTGGGTAAAAAGTTTGGTATCAAAAATTGGGTTTAGATAGGCTATATGCTAATTATGCCGTTTAATTAATAAAAAGCTTTTCATTTACGCTAATGAGCATAACTCCTAATCTAGACCTCAAACGGATGTCAAATTTTAGGGATAAGTCTATAAATTAGTAATGAAGGTTTCTATTCTTTTACTTTTCCAAAAATCACATTTTAAGGTAAAAAGGGCCTAATAGTCAACGTTTAAGCATTTAACGGAAACATGCATATGAATCGGATAACTAATGAACCAAGTTGTATAATCACAGAGGGTTATACTAACATGAAACCTGGTCCTAATAAGGCTCTAAGGAATTTCTAAACTATGCTCTAACGGGTCAGAACTGAAAGTCAAAGTGAAAGTCCACTTATGCGACTTTCGGTTCCAAACCGAGCTTAAACTGAAAATTGTCGGGTTGAACATGTTTAGACATGTTCTTACATTAATTACCAAGTTATATTAATGATAAAACAGGTTGCATGGCTTCTACATTGCTAATTATGTGTTAATTTGAAAATAAGCTTTCTGTTGACTTTTTAAGATTAACTTTGACCCGACAATTGACCTAGTTAGAGTGGGAATCAGAGGGTGCCCTTTTAAGGGTTTATGGCCCACATAATTACCAACTCATAGGTAGTTTCAATTTGAAATTTGACGGGGCAAATTATGATTAATTACGAAGTCAAACCTTAATTACGACGGTTTGACTTTAGGATAATTAACTAAGCAAAACTGGATTAAGAGAGGTTAAGGACACTTACAAAGGTCCTAAGCACGACTAATGACCCTTAGGAAATGATCTTGAGCTTCAGGAGACTCCAGAAGTTGAGTTATGAATGTTTGCAAGTGGGTGTCAAAATGTAGTAACAAGGGTCTTCTTATATAGGAGTTTAAATGCATCAAGATCATGCCACAATAGTCTATAGATGTTCCTTGATCAATTCCAGGTGTCCCTAGGCATGAAAAACCATCAAACAAGCCCCTAGAATCGAATACAAGGTTTCTAAGTCGGTTTAACTTGCTGAACTCGCACCTGCACATGAAATCTGAACAGCTAAGGACGTCGCGCTACACGACGGCAGAAGGTGAAGGTGGTGGCGTAGCGCCACCATGTGGCTTACCTGATCAGCAAGTTTTAAAACTTGGCAGTTTTGACCCCTGGACCTTTAATAGTGGTTTTAACTTATTATTTTGCACTTTTAACCCATCAAATTGATTTCTAAGGACCTTAAGACATAACCAAACTTTGTTAAGTCCATGGTTAACTTTATGATCACCTGAAAAAGCCTTAAATTTCAACGTTGACGCTTTTAACCCCTCACATACGAATGTTAGCATAACTTTCTCATACGAAATCGAAACCTTGTGAAATTTTTATCACTTATTCTAGTGAGCATAATTAATCGTTACAAAGCTTTGGGTTCGCTAAAAGATCACTCAGAGGTGTAATTTGAACATGTTGACACTTTTAACCCTTGCGGTTTGTAAACTCTCACTTTCTTTCACAATTGGCTTCATACGCTTCATTATTCATTCGTTTAAGGGTATAAACATCGTGTAGGATCTTTGAACGGTATATTTATCCGGTGTTGACATTTTTAATCCTTTTAATCACATACTTTCTCTGTTTGTCAACTTTAGTCCCTCTAAAGTATTTCTTTGCACGTTTAAAGTCCATGACACGTGTCGATATTATATTGGACATGAATTTTACGAGGTGTTACATCCTCACCCCCTTAAAATAAATCTCGACCTCGAGATTTACTGGAATAAATGAGGGTACTTCCCTTTCATTGTGGACTCTACCTCCCACGTGTACTCGGGACCTCTACGGGCATCCCATTTAACCTTTACAATCGGCACTTGCTTCCTTCGAAGCTTCTTAACCTGTCGATCCTCGATCGACAAAGGTTTTTCAATAAACTTTAAACTCTCATCAATATGCACATCTTTATGTGACATGACTAGTGACTCATCAGCTAGACATTTCTTCAGATTTCAGATGTGGAATACATTATGAATACCACTGAGCTCTTCAGGCAGGTTTAACTTGTAAGCCACTGTTCCGACACATTCGATGATCTCGAATGGTCCTATGTATCTTGGGCTTAACTTGCCTTTCTTACCAAAACGTATTACTCCTTTCCAGGGTGATACCTTCAGTAACACTTTGTCACCAACCTCAAACTTTAGAGGTTTACGCCTTTTGTCTGCGTAGCTTTTCTGCCTATCTCTGGCAACTTTGAGACGATCTCTTATCTGCACAATCTTATCTGTCGTCTCCAGGACTATATCGGGTCCTGTTAGTTGGACATCTCCAACTTCGGCCCATTAAACGGGCGTCCTGCACTTTCTTCCATACAAAGCTTCAAATGGTGCAGCTTGAATACTGGTATGATAGCTATTATTATATGAAAATTCTATCAATGGAAGATGATCATCCCAACTTCCACCTAAATCAATAACACAAGCCCTTTACATATCTTCCAGCGTTTGAATTGTACGCTCGCTTTGGCCATCCGTCTGAGGATGGTATGCTGTGCTGAAATTCAATCGAGTGCCTAGGGATTGCTGAAAACTTTTCCAGAAGTGCGATGTATACCTCGTATCCCTATCAGAAATGATAGATACTGGCACCCCGTGGAGAGATACAATCTCATCCACATATAGCTGAGCTAACTTATCTGAGCTATGTGTTTCCTTAATAGGTAGGAAGTGGGCTGACTTAGTCAGTCTATCCACTATCACCCAAATAGTATCATTTCCTCGCTTTGTCTTTGGTAACTTGGTGATAAAATCCATAGTCACCATTTCCCACTTCCAGGTGGGAAGTTCAGGCTGTTGTAGCAAACCTGACGGCTTCTGGTGTTCTGCCTTAACTTGAGCATATGTCAGACACTTGGCCACATAAGTGGCTATAGACTTCTTCAAGCCTATCCACCAATAATTGGCCTTCAAATCTTGGTACATCTTGTCACTTCCAGGATGAACGGAATACTTGGAACTATGGGCTTCTTGAAGGATCACTTCCCTAAGTCCTCCATAGATTGGAATCCATATTCGTCCATTTAATCTTAGGATTCCATCCTTACCACTTGATAACTGTTCTGCAGTGACTCCTAGTTTTTCATTTGGATAGTTAGCTTCCAACACAGCTTCCTTCTGAGCGGCTAACAACCTTTTATTTAAACTGTTTCTTAATTCAATGCTCTTGGCATTGATTCTTATGGGCTTAACCCTTTCCTTCCTACTTAAGGCATCGGCGACTACATTCGCCTTGCCTGGATGGTATCGGATTTCACAATCATAGTCATTCAAAGTTTCCATCCAATGTCGCTGTCTCATGTTTAAGTCTATCTGACTAAATATATGTTGAAGGCTCTTGTGATCAGAATAGATCACACAGTTAGCTCCATACAAATAACGACTCTAGACGATCATAAATTTATACGATCTTATCCGTCGTTTTCCAGGTCACTTTCAGATCCTGATAACTGGAACTTACCAACTTTTATCTAACATCAGATGTTTAACATCTCATCTATGCAAGGTCTCCAAAGGAGCAGCCTTGATACTTAAATGACAACTATTATAGAAAGCTTATTTTAAGGTGAGATGGTTATTCCAACCACTGCTTAAAACTAATTTTAAGGAATAGCTAATCCTTGTCGTTAGTCGAAGGAATCGACGATCCTGGGCAGCTGATGGCAATTCTTAATTGTTGCCTAATTAGGGTTGCGGTAATCAATGCATAAGCAAAATGAACCGTCTTTCTTAATTAGCTATACCGAATTCTCAGAATTTGAGTTAGGCTATATGAATCCTCTATTTTAAAACTCACTTAATCAGGGTTTCGATTCCTCCAATGATGGTACTAGCCATCTTGGAGATTTCATAATAATACAGCCCTAAATGGGATATAAATCCTAACTCTATTTGCCTTTCAGGAGGTAAACACGGTAGTCCTAGGAGAAGATAATCAAGATAAAAGGAGGTTACAGAGATTTTCCAAATCTCAGGCTTCAGTTCATCCATCATTGCTTGTGTCAAATAAGTGACACGTTTATGTTACAAGTCCACGAATTCCTAAATCGGAGACATTTACTTGGAAACTTCCATTCTGGATATCTTCTTTGAATACCATTAGCTGATTTTAGTACCATATGACCATCGGAATATCTTTGTGGTCCCATGCATTAAACCTCCATACTGATCAGGCATGGAAGCAATCTATGGAACATATTAAGATACACCAATCCTCATACGGCGCTTTTATCATACCATCTGGTATTCGCAATCGATAGAGATTAAAGAGATATCAACTATACATGCTGACGCACTTCCTCTAGAGAGAGGATACTTCTAAAATTCTACGCCTGAAGGTTTCTGACAAGAACAGAAGAAATGGTTCTTATGATTTCGCCTGTAAGTTTTACCTTACACTTAATATATGGGGTTCTTACGGGAAAATTTCTAAAAGTTTGCTAAGCTTATGGTCTTATGAGAGAGTTAGCAGCACCTGAAACCAAACGTAACTCTTAGCAATATAGTCACAATAAAGGATTTATCTGGTGTCATTATTAATGTGAACCGCCTCTAATCATTCATCAGGAGGGTTAAGCGCCTCCATTCTTAATCCTTTTAAAGTTAGCTGCAAAATCTTTGACAAATTTTAGGGCAGTCTCAGCTTTGACTGGTTATATCTTAATCTATAAAACGCGAGTAGCTGAGGTAGATCCATAATGGATTTATAATGAGCAGGCTTTGAAACCTTAATGTGCCCTCTTATTGCCGTTACTAACCACCAATAATTATTGCATTAAGCTTAGATTTTGGGTAAAAGGAATAGGGCACTATCTTAGCCAATGAATTAAGATTAGCAACATACTGCTGACAGTCTAGAACTTTTATGGTGGGAGTCAAAAATTCTTATTCCATCTTTTTTTTTTCCAATTCGTGATGCGGATAATAGGTTTTTCTAATAAGGTCCCTAAAACTTGGTCCATCCCATAATGTATAAGAGGATCTTTCTTGTGGACTTTATTAATGTCCTCACTAATTATGGGTATTGCTATTGAACGACTGTGATGCATACCTCACTGTGTCCTTTCCAGCACAACCGTTGATACACCTAATGGTTTCTACGTCATCCAATAATTTTCTGCAATCGATGGACCCTTTTTACTATTGAAGTCTCTCGACTTCCAAGAGACGAAGTACTCTTAAGTACATCCTAAAAAGGAATGGGCTCCTTGCCATCTATGCCTTTGTTGAGTTTATTCTTCGCATTTGAAGTATGAATAAAGCTCTTCTCATGAGCAGCGACATGTGTTTTAGAGCAAACAACATTCGGCTTCTTGAACCTTTTCATGACTTTTCTCATAGCCTTTCTAACAACTGCGTTAATTACAGTTTTGGAGATTAACTCCATTAACATTGAGATTCACATTTGATGCTCCATTAACATTTGTCGCATTTCTAGCATCGCGACTGTTGTTGTCTCTTCTGAGTTTTGCATACTCAAAGCTTTGGTGTTAAATACCAAATTCAACAAGTGCTTAGGCAATCCATACCCGGTGTCTCCTTGAATCTGCAAAGGCTCACCATTAGGAGTCTTGATAACTACTTGCTTCTTATTGCTCACAATATGGGCTTGGTTACAAGACGACCAATCCATTCCTATCACTATATCGAGTCCCTCTTATTTTAACGGAAACAAGGACAGCGGAAAAAGGATGATTCCTAATGAATACAAAACATCCATCTAATATTACTGAAGCAGTCCCTGAGGTACCATCGGCCAATTCTACTTCATATTTAACGCTTAGAGTTTTAACATGTAGATTCAATAATTTACAAAATTTATTGTCTACGAAAGACTTATCTGCACTTAAATCAAATAATACTCTAGCATAAACATCATTAATCAGGGAAAGTACCTGTTGTGACATTGTCATCTTGAACGGCCTCTTGAGCATTCATTTGAAATACTCCAGCTTTGGTCTTCTTAGCCTCCCCAGGCTTCTTGGTTTTATTTGGGAAATTTGTTTTGATGTGCCCTTTTTCATTGCAACCATAGCAGGTTGCGTCCTTTATGTCTTGGCACTCCAAAGTTTTGTGCCCTTCTTTATTACAGATCCCACAAGGCCTAGCTTGTGACTTTAAAGTGCCTTTCCCTTTAGTCGCCTTCTTTGGGCAGCGGGTCTTTATGTGCCCCTTCTCGCCACAACCATAGCATGTGGCGTTCTTCAAGTCCTTGCATTCATAGGTCTTGTGACCCATCTCTTTACAGATGACACATCCCCTGGTCGGTTTTCCGAAGTGCTTCTTCCCGCAGGTCTTACATTTGGGTTTTGCCTCCTTTGGCTTGGACTGGTTATAGTTTGAACCGGTCTTACCCTTTTTGTAACCTTTATTTGGGGTATTATCGCACTTTCGCTTATGATCCTGTAATGCTCGGTCCACTGCTTTGTTTACGGCTGTATCTAACATAGCCTGTAACTCGGTGCCCGTTAAGTTCAGTCTTGCATCATTATTCTGATCAACTGGATGATTGTGAGCTTTAGATGAGTCAGCCATGGTGAAGCTTTGAAGGCTACAAACCAAATAGTAATAATTTGTTTAATTATATAGTGAATTGTCGAACTTGACGATTAAGTAGCCATCGTGCAAATAAACCATATGGGCCAATAGATAGTATTAATTTATTTGATTATGTTTTGCCTAGGTTTTTAAATAAACCATCTTTGGCGTTTAAACGGAGTATAATCCTTTATGTTTATTAGACAGGGGGCATAAGTCACGACTGTCAATGTCGTACCGACATTTTATATAGCACCAGGGCTTATTCCAAAGGACTTTTTGATGGCACAGAGGCCTTGTCACTAGGGAAATTTTAAAACATAATCAATGATCCTTTGGGTCGGAAAATTTCACAGTTCTTTGTTTGACAAGAAGTTATGAAATAAAACTATCTTTTTCATGTATACATCTTTACCCGTAGGTATACATCCCAAATGGATGTTTTGATGTGTACATCATGTTCGACGTTTATTAGCCATGATTCCTATTGATCATTTATGCTAAATAAGGGGTTTGGAAGTTCCTAATATAAGGATGACAAGTGTGATTTTATCGCATCACCTATTGTCAGGAGTGTTAACATGTTTTCGGACATTAACAAGGATTTGAATCTTTTGAATAGGTCTTACCTTATTGGCCATGTCTAAAATGACATGTGGCTAGGTCTTACCTTTAAGATTCTTTTTAATATTTAACGCAGAACAATCCTAAATTGAGATGTTAATAAGGATCTGAATCTAATTGAGGAACTACCATCTTGGCCCTGTCTTAAAGTGACACATGGGCTAGGTCTTGTCCTTTATGGATTTTGCCATTTTATTATAATGGTAGATCTTATAAAAGGAAATGTTATTTTAATTTATTTTATATATTATATTCATATACAATGATGTAAATGAAATTTAGGTAAAACATCCCAATGATTTCAAACGAGGTACAGAATTGCCCTAAACGGGACTTGAAAGAAATAATGTTGTCCACGAAGGGTTTGAAAGATACGTATGCTCTTATAAGGACTTACTAAGCAAACGAACTTGAGTAAAAGGAGTTTCTTCATCATTTTATTTCTGAATGTCTTCTCCTTGGTTGCACGTTAATCCTAGTCGCAGTACGAAGCTCGACCTTTCCTAGGCTTCAAATGGGGAGAATTTCCATTACGGCTTCTTTGCTTGGTGACATATTAAAATATATAGAATTGAAAGCAATAATTCTCCGAATAGAGATGAGAGTATTCCTACGTTAAGTCTAGACTCAGAAGGTCAAGGAATGTGCTACTGTGTCATTGAGATTAAACACAAAAGGCTAGCGTTTAATTCAATCAATGATGGCTCTGATACCAACCTGTCACACCCCGATATTTCCATGTATTCCGGTGGGCCCGGTGGGGAGTATCGTGACGTAGTTGATATCATCATGGTCAAACAACATAAATTATAAATGCACTGCGGAAGCAAAAGATAGATTTATTTCAACCGAATAAATTGTAATATTAAGTATCACAAGATAGTTGAAACAGATGCACAGGCGGATCAAAAGAAAAAGGAAAACTTGTTCAACAGACTTTAACATCTAGAGCTTGCGAGACTTGATTATTGATGCCTGGTGTAGCCAGCCTATTTCGTATAGTACCTGCACTTAGCCTTTTTGGAAAATACGTCAGTTTACACTGGTAAATACAATTTAACTGACTCATTTTGAAAAGAGTTTAAGAAAATTAATTTGAATACACTTAGGCAAAAATATCATTTATAACTTAGGACAATTATTTAAAAATAATCTTGTATACAGATTTACTTATTTGTCGTCCGTTAGGGCCGGTTTGTAGGGCCGGACAAGATTAACTGACACGCCACAGGTATAATGCCCACAAGGTTGATTCCTTTAAGTGGATTACCAGTTTTTACATAATGCAACTGTCAGGTGTACACCTACACCCCGTGCTTAGGTCGTGGCCATTTCTTTGAATGATGCCAAGGATATCCAGGACATGGTCATTTAACCCCCAAAGGCCATACACCAAATAATACAGATTAAAACGAGTTATGTAAATACATCAATCACAATACGATTTAAATGACTACACACCCGACCAAGCGGTATTTTTATAATATCGTATCCCAAGCCCGTATAGGGAAAATAAGTTAAAAGTATTTACCTTTGCAAGTATAATTCACAATAGCAAGTGCACGTAGCTTTTACTTGTGCTCCTAATCTGGAACGAAGGATTTAATAACCTATTATATTCCTAACGGGTCTTTAATTAAGCCTAAACTTAGACCGGTTAGTTTTAAAGGAAGATACGGTCTAAAACGCATGATTAAACGAAGACCGGTTTAGAATGTGGTTTTGACCCAAAAAGCTTGTATACTTGTTTAATATGGGTATACTAAACACATTCTGGATTTTGAGACAAAAATGATAAGGTTTGACACGTTTCGGCTAATTTATGCAAACTAGTTACATAAGCCGATCCGAACGCGAAAAGTGCGTAACGGGTAACCATAAGAGTCATATACAGGTTTCCTAAGTTAATATGCCTTAAATATGTTGTGACATCAGTAAAATATCTCCTATTATGCCCAAAACGAATTTAAACTCAAACTATGCCCCGTAGGGGCATTTTGGTCATTTTAAAGGTTATAAAAGAGTTTAAATAATAATCTGAGTTACAGGTCTGATATAATCAGTAAAAATATTTATTTTTATAAGTCATAATAGTAGGGTATTGTATATATGTGAAATTTATCTTTTATAACTAAACTATGCACCGAAGGGGCATTTCGGTAATTTCACATAAGCCTAAAAGGTCAAAACTGGAAATCTGAGTTTAAAACTTTTGCTTAATGTTAAAATATAAAAATTTACTAAAAATATCAGTAGGCATCAAACCTTATATGCTAAAAATAGTTTTAACTTATACTATGTGTTAAAAACGCTTAAAAAGGCGATTTTAAGCTATTTCCGGGTTTTATAAGAAAAGCTGATATTTTTATTATTCCAGAAAGCTTAAAATGCTTTATTTATCATTTAGAATCAGTAGCAAAAGGTTTGGGGTCAAAAGGATTTGTAAAACTCATTTTATAGCCCAAAAGGGCAAAATCGACAATAACCGAATTAAGCTTAGAATCCTATGTTATGCTCACTCTAAAAATAAATAAAAATCTTCAAAAATCCCAAAATATTATATTACATTAGTAGGTAAAAAGTTTGGTATCAAAAATTGGGTTTAGATAGGCTATATGCTAATTATGCCGTTTAATTAATAAAAAGCTTTTCATTTACGCTAATGAGCATAACTCCTAATCTAGACCTCAAACTGATGTAAAATTTTAGGGACAAGTCTATAAATTAGTAATGAAGGTTTCTATTCTTTTACTTTTCCAAAAATCACATTTTAAGGTAAAAAGGGCCTAATAGTCAACATTTAAGCATTTAACGGAAACATGCATGTGAATCGGATAACTAATGAACCAAGTTGTATAATCACAGAGGGTTATACTAACATGAAACCTGGTCCTAATGAGGCTCTAAGGAATTTCTAAACTATGCTCTAACGGGTCAGAACTGAAAGTCAAAGTGAAAGTCCACTTATGCGACTTTCGGTTCCAAACCGAGTTTAAACTGAAAATTGTCGGGTTGAACATGTTTATACATGTTCTTACATTAATTACCAAGTTATATTAATAATAAAATAGGTTGCATGGCTTCTACATTGCTAATTATGTGTTAATTTGAAAATAAGCTTTCTGTTGACTTTTTAAGATTAACTTTGACCCGACAATTGACCTAGTTAGAGTGGGAATCAGAGGGTGCCCTTTTAAGGGTTTATGGCCCACATAATTACCAACTCATAGGTACTTTCAATTTGAAATTTGACCGGACAAATTATGATTAATTACGAAGTCAAACCTTAATTACGACGGTTTGACTTTAGGCTAATTAACTAAGCAAAAATGGATTAAGAGAGCTTAAGGACACTTACAAAGGCCCTAAGCACGACTAATGACCCTTAGGAAATGATCTTGAGCTCCAGGAGACTCCAGAAGTTGAGTTATGAATGTTTGCAAGTGGGTGTCAAAATGTAGTAACAAGAGTCTTCTTATATTGGAGTTTAAATGCATCAAGATCATGCCACAATAGTCTATAGATGTTCCTTGATCAATTCCAGGTGTCCCTAGGCATGAAAAACCATCAAACAAGCCCCTAGAATCGAATACAAGGTTTCTAAGTCGGTTTAACTTGCTGAACTCGCACCTGCACATGAAATCTGACCAGCTAAGGCCGTCGCGCTACGCGACGGCAGAAGGTGAAGGTGGTGGCGTAGCGCCATCATGTGGCTTACCTGATCAGCAAGTTTTAAAACTTGACAGTTTTGACCCCTGGACCTTTAATAGTGGTTTTAACTTATTATTTTGCACTTTTAACCCATCAAATTGATTTCTAAGGACCTTAAGACATAACCAAACTTTGTTAAGTCCTTTTTTAACTTTATGATCACCCGAAAAAGCCTTAAATTTCAACGTTGACGCTTTTAACCCCTCACACACGAATGTTAGCATAACTTTCTCATACGAAATCGAAACCTTGTGAAATTTTTATCACTTATTCTAGTGAGCATAATTAATCGTTACAAATCTTTGGGTTCGCTAAAAGATCACTCAAAGGTGTAATTTAAACATATTGACACTTTTAGCCCTTGCGGTTTGTAAACTCTCACTTTCTTTCACAATTGGCTTCATACGCTTCATTATTCATTCGTTTAAGGGTATAAACATCGTGTAGGATCGTTGAACGGTATATTCATCCGGTGTTGACATTTTTTAATCCTTTTATTCACACACTTTCTCTGTTTGTCAACTTTAGTCCCTCTAAAGTAATTCTTTACACGTTTAAAGTCCATGACACGTGTCGATATTATATTGGACATGAATTTTACGAGGTGTTACATCTCCATAATCAGCAAATCTTCATCGGATGACAAATCATCTGGTCATGCATTTAGATCTCATAAACATTCTTCCATGATCAGATTCACATTCTTCCTCTTCAGTCACGAAAACAGATGTATAGTCTTCTCTGTTAGTTTCGGCGGCAACTTAATCAACAAACATCCTCATTCCCCGGCGGTTAGTCCAAAAAAACAATTCCTTTGCTCAAAGATTAACCATTCTGACACTTTATACTATCATAAAGTTGTGATATCTTTTAAGTATCGACAATACTAATGCATCTCCTGACGCTAATCCTGCTAACCGGCTTGACGAAGATCCGGGACTCAAACCCTAAGACATTAATCTGATCATGATTTGTAGAATCTGAACTTCCTATGATCACGAAGTAACGAATCCAGATCCTATGCATCCCCGGATAATCTGAAGTCGGAACCACCCGAATGCTGTTGCATGTCACGAATTTCAAAAATGTCGGAATTTCAATATATTATGATGAAATATTTTATTCCCCCTTATTTTTGCAAATTCTGACTTCTCTAATCTCATCACTGAATTCCCCCTCAAACTTGGCAATTCAGTCCTCTCTGTTCTCTGAAAAACTCAACTATGCCGAAAATGTGTCATTTTGGCCCACAAAAGTCAGTTTTTCATCAATGCGGATTTTTTCGATTTGTCCCATTAATAGTCAGATAACCTAGATGATAAACATTCTGCATAGTTATCATGACTACCCCACTATCTTCAAAGTTCTATGACCGCATCATCAAATCTATTCTCTGAAGCCCCCGACGGTGTCCCCGAACATCCCGTATTTGTCATTAAAATCTCGAAAAAAAATTCAATCACCAAATTTTTTCTGGACACTCGTCTCATCACCGCGATCAAAAAATGCCTTTAACCAATTTTTTTTTGGAATTTGGCTCATTCGTGCGAATGGAGTAGGTCAATTCATGCGAATGAGATGATTTTGAACGAAAAAGGTGTATTCGTGCGAATGACATTTTCACTCATTGGAAATTCCCTTCGTGCGAATGGGAATTTCTCTTCGTGCGAATGGGAGGTCTCTTCGCGCGAAGGGGTTCATTTATATGAACGCGGCTGATCACATTTTTCGATCCAAAATCTTTATTTCTACGAATTTCATGATGATACTTCACAGATATGAACGAAAATCAATTTCGAATGTAATGATGTCTTCAATTTCAAATTCCATCCATGAATTGACCTTCAGTTTTATGTTTTACGTCTAAAACCCCCTAAAAACACATAATTTTTTAGCGTAGGCGATTCAATCAACTATTAGATTGTTGAATCGGTACTGTAGCTCTGATACTAATTGAGAGTCCAGGATCCGGCGGGTTTAGATGGAAGTTTGAACGGGATAGAACTCAGTCGGTAGAATATTATTAATAAGAATGCAGTAGAAACAGAATAGTTGAAAGTTTCATTCATATCGAAAGAGTATACATCTTTTACAAGCTGGAGAAAAAACTTCTCTAGCATTTCCCCTTTGGGAACCAAAACTTCTCCTAAGCTTTCAATCACAACTCCTATATATAGGTTGTACCCTCCATGCGAGTGAGCTTTGGACGAGTGGACACACCCACTCGTGCGAATGGACTAGTGTCCCTTCGCATGAAGGACTCCTTCGTGCGAAGGGAACTTTACAATACAAAACCGTTTTTTCAAACAAACGCTCTATCTAGCCTATTTGCACAGTGACAGACACACGGAATATGCACTAGCAAGTTACTTAAATAGTCTCGTAGCTTTTACTTTGCACACACCACGTGAAGGCTGAACAACACACACATTAATATAGGATCTAATCAACACATTTTCATCTCCAAGTTACATATATCCTCTTCCCCTATTAAAATGTGGTAACTTGGCCGAAAATGTTGCTTTGATCCTCATCACCTACAGAAAACGGGGCAGAGAATGATCATTCTCCTCACCGTACCATCTCCAATAGGTACAACAACATTAAAACTAAGAAAAACATCATGTTGAAACAAAACATTCTCGCCTTTTGCTTTCATGTGAGGTATTCTTGAAACTATTCCAGCTAGATGGCTACATATTATTATTCTTGGTTCAGTTCTGTTTATACTTGAGGGAAAACATTAAAACATACCTGTTACAGCAGACAGTGCAGTGGAGAATCCAGTCAGAGATGATCCCATCGTGTTTGACATATGTGTCAGTGTGATCTGGTTCCTCCTTAGGGTGCTGACTGATGATGGTGACTAAGAAAACTGACAAGGGAATTGGTTATGGGAGAGGGAGGTCGATGATGATGATGTTATGATTAGGTTATGTGTCTCAGTGTGTAATCTTTTGACCTCTACATAATTCTCCTTATATAAGCACCCAGGAGAAAACCTAATTAGTTAATAAAGGTAATATGGTCCATCAACAGTTACCAACTAATTAATTAATAGGTTATTATATATTTTAATCTATATATTATGTAAATGATTATAATGGCTATAGATTAAATATTAAACATAATATATTTAATCTTACATTCTCCCACTTAGCCGAGTAATCATTTACTATGAGTATTAGATAAGCCTGATCAGGAGTTAACACTCATTTTAGCCTTAAACAAGTACTATAGCAGAGAAATACAGCCGTTGAATCATTATGCGACTCAGGACCCCCATTAGTCATACTATAGCCTTAATTTAAAACCTAATTGTCATGATCAAAATACGCATAAGCCCTTTGTTTGATTTGTAACTTTATTTGTCTATATGCCATTATACCGGTTTAACATATTCTAAGAGACATACAAAATCAAACTGATGAAATTTCATTAATCATAAAACATAAGCTAGTACAATATGCTTAAATAAGGTCTTTACTAAATCCCATATTCCGAACATGTTCTTCGTAAACCTTAGGAGGGAGACCTTTAGTCATCGGATCCGCAAGCATATCTTTAGTACTAATATACTCGATACAAAGATTATTTTCCTCAACTCGTTCACGTACGAACATATATTTTGTATCGAGATATAAACCAGCTCCAGTCGAACTGTTACTGTTCGAGAAACTAACGGCAGCTGAATTATCACAATAAAGCTTCAATGGTCTAGAAATGGAATTAACGATTTTGAGTCCAGTGATCAGATTTCTAAGCAACATTCCATGACAGGTTGCGTTATAAACAGCAATGTACTCTGCCATCATTGTGGAAGTTGTGGTCAACTGTTGTTTATGACTCTTCCATGAGATAGGGCCGCCTGCTAACATAAAGATATAGCCCGAAGTGGATTTCTTGTCATCTTTGCACTTGGCAAAGTCAGAATCAGAATAGCCCACCACTTCTAAATGATCACTTCTTCTATAAGTCAGTTTATAGTCTTTCATCCCTTGCAGATATCGAAGTACCTTCTTAGCTACTTTCCAGTGATCTAGGCCAGGATTAGTCTGATAACGGCCTAGCATTCCAGAAATATAAGCGATATCTGGGCGAGTACAGACATGAGCATACATCAGGCTCCCGAATACTGACGCGTAAGGTATCTGGCTCATTTGCTCCTTCTCAACCTCTGTCGTCGGACACTGGAATGAACCGAAAACATCTCCCTTAACTACTGGGGCGACTGAGGGTTTGCACTGTTGCATGTTGTAACGTGTAAGGACACGATCTATGTAAGCCTTTTGGGATAATCCTAAGATCCCTTTGTGTCTATCTCGGTGAATTTCGATGCCAATGACGTAAGAAGCATCTCCAAGATCCTTCATGTCGAAGTTATGCGAGAGTAACCGCTTCGACTCATGCAACATGTCTAAACTATTACTTGCCAATAGAATATCATCTACGTAAAGGACAAGAATAGTAAAGTTGCTCCCACTCATCTTGAGGTAGGTGCATTGATCCACTTGATTCTTCATAAAACCTTGTTTCTTCATGACTTCATCAAACTTGAGGTACCATTGACGTGATGCTTGTTTTAACCCGTAAATGGATTTCTTCAACTTACAGACTAGATGCTCCTGACCTTCAGGTTTAAAGCCTTCAGGTTGTTTCATGTAAACATCTTCGTCTAAGTCTCCGTTAAGGAAAGCAGTTTTAACGTCCATCTGATGTAACTCTAAATCAAAATGAGCTACTAGGGCCATGATGATCCTTAATGAATCTTTACGAGAGACAGGTGAAAACGTCTCTTGATAATCAATTCCCTCTTTCTGAGTGTAGCTCTTTGCAACCAATCTTGCTTTGTAGCGTTCAACGTTACCATTCGGATCCAGTTTTGTTTTGAACACCCATTTACATCCTACGGGTTTGACACCGTTGGGTAATTCTACCAAATCCCAAACGTCATTTTTCTTCATGGATTCAAGCTCTTCAATCATTGCTTTATTCCATTCAGAAGACTGATCACTGCTAATGGCTTCATTGTAAGAAATAGGATCATTGAGCTTTCCGGGATCCATTTCAGTCAGGTAGGTAACATAATCATCCCAATTAGTAGGCCTTCTTTGCCTAGATGACCTCCTGAGTGGATTATCGGGTTCAGTGTTGTCTTGGTTTTGAGCGTTTGATGTGCCTTCGTCATGAGGCATAATGGGTTCTGATTGTAGAGGTGAATTTGCAGTTGGTGCAGTAGCTTCAGGTACAGTAGTTGCATTGGGTACAAGAGGAGTAATCGGAGTAATGATAAGCGACGAGTCTCTCCCCCCCTCCGCGTCTTGTACTTCTTGCAATTCTTCGTAAGGGTTGGTACTGCTCCCACTGACCTTGAAATCCTCCAGGAACGCAACACGCTTGGTTTCAACAATACGGGTGACATGGGAAGGACAATAGAAACGATAACCCTTTGAATTATCAGGATACCCGATAAAGAAACAGGTAACTGTTTTAGGGTCAAGTTTCCTTAGGAAAGGATTGTAAAGTTTTGCTTCAGCAATGCAGCCCCATACTTTCATATATTTAAGACTTGGTTTCCTTCCTGTCCAAAGTTTATAAGGAGTTTTAGGGACAGACTTAGAAGGAACTCTATTGAGTATATGAACAGCTGCTTTTAACGCTTCAGTCTAGAGAAATAATGGTAAATTAGTGTTGGCTAACATACTGCGCACTATGTTCATAAGGGTACGGTTTCTTCTTTCAGCGACACCGTTTTGCTGAGGTGTACCAGGCATGGTGTATTGGTTCACAATCCCCTGGCCCTTACAAAACTCATAAAATGGACCAGGAGCTTGACCCACATCAGTATGTCTTCCATAATATTCACCGCCTCTATCTGATCTCACAACTTTAATCTGACGATCTAATTGCTTTTCAACTTCAGCCTTGTAATCTTTAAAAGTTGTAAGAGATTCAGACTTTTCCTTAATAAGATACAAGTACATGTAACGAGAATAATCATCAATAAAAGTGATAAATGAAGTATGTCCTGTTATGCCAGCGATTTGGTAGGGACCACTGATGTCAGTATGAATGAGTTCTAATAAATTAGAGCTTCTAGTGGCACCTTTCTTATTCGCTAATGTCATTTTACCTTTAAGACATTTGACACATGTTCCAAAATCAGAGAAATCGAGAGGAGGTAAGACTTCATCCGTTACGAGATGATTTAATCGTTCTCTTGAGATGTGGCCTAAACGTTGATGCCACAACATGGATGAAGTCTCTAAGTCTCGTTTCTCTTTCATCTTTGTGAGTGATTCATTAATGTTATATGACAACAAAGATTTGGAAAAGCCATCATCTAGTTCTAATCTACAGAGACCACCATCCAGAATACCAGTACCATAAAGAACAGAATCATAGAGGATAGAGAGTTTGCGATGAGCATGGGAAACAATAAAACCGTCCATGTCTAACTTTGGTCCTGATACAAGGTTCCGAGTTACCTCAGGAACATATAAGGTATCATAAAGTTTAATACATAAACAAGTTTTCATAACTAATTGTAATGTTCCAATGGCCTTCACTTCTAATTCTCGATCATCCCCAACCTTATGCGTTCTTTGGTTTCTTTCCAGCTTCCGGATTGAAAGGAATCCCTGAGTTGAATTGGTAACATGAACCATAGAACCAGAATCAAACCACCAAGAATTAGCAGGAACACTTAAATTATAGGACTCAAGTATCATAAAGTAATCGTTACCTTTCTTAGCCAGCCACTCCTTAAAGTCAGGGCATTCCTTCTGCATATGTCCTGCCTTTTTACAGAACTTGCAGCGGATTCTGCCTAAGGAGTTCTTAGAGCTGGAGGGTGCACTTGTATTAGGATTAGGCCTTTGGACTTTTGAAGCATCCTTCCTCTGATGATTGTTCTTCCTTTTCTTAGAGTTGGAGGTGGTGAAGTTAGCAACATCAATAGGGCGATCCATCCTCATATGCTCTTCCTCCTGTACGCACATAGCGACCAGCTCGCTCATCGTCCATTTGTCCTTCTGATTGTTGTAATTGATCTTGAATGCTTCAAAGGATGAAGGAAGCGAAGTGATGATAAAATGAACAAGGAAACCATCACTGATCTCCATTTCCAGCCCCTTTAGCTTATTGGCCATGTCATTCATCATCATGATGTGCTCGCAAATGCCACTCCTCCCATCATACTTAGTTGTCACCAGCTTGAGGATAAGGGTACTAGCGTGTGTTTTAGACGTCCCTTTGAACTGCGCCTCCACATGTTCCAAATAGGTTTTAGCATATTCAGAATCAGGAATGGCTCCTCTGATTGCATTACTGATGGACTGCTTCATGAACATGAGAGACATGCGGTTACACCTAGTCCATTTTTCATGAACTATCTGCTCAGCAGCAGTACTTGTAGCAGTAAGGTCCGCTGGCTTATTCTCTCTTAGAGCATAATCAAAGTCCAGCAATCCAAGCATAAGCATGAGAGCATCCTTCCATGCAGCAAAGTTATCACAAGTCAAAGGTGGAATCCCCTGATTTGGTGTTGATAGTGGAAATAAGATGAGCAAGTTATGATACTTAGGAAGAAGTTCTAATGTGATCTAAGGGCACGTTAAACTAAGGCAGGCATAAATAATGACCATTTTACATTATGAAGTTGTGATATTGTCTATTACTAACATCAAAATAATAGACTTCGTTAAAAATTCTACTTAAACGAAGACAAATCAGCTTTGGCCAGAAGTGTAATCATTTAAGCATATGTGCAAAGTGGTTGTAACAAATCAGCTTTGGTCAGAAATTGAGACAATCACTTTAGTTATGCACTTGTTAAGTATGCCATCTATGAAAGAATTAAATCAGCTTTGGCCAGATATTAAGACATTCATGTTTATGATGCACACTTAACATAGCTTTCGTAATACTTGAACGATAAGTAGATGTATCAAATCAGCTTTGGCCAGAAATGATACATCAAAACTCATTCAAGTTAAGCCATTTTGGTTTTGTAAAACATTATCTGATTCTGATTAATTAACTAAGTAATTACAAAACCAATTATTTAATAGCAAACCACCTGTTAGCGCGGATCGGACTCCGCGGTGAGTTCGCTGGGGTTTGCAGGGGGACAGCGTGCCCCCGCACGGGGTTCGGGGCGAAGCCCCGAGCCAAATTTTAGTTCACATTAACTGCCAAATTTTATGAACACTCATGATTTCGGATGAATCATGTCTTGGATTCATCCGAAATGACTAATTTCGAATCATTTAGGATTATTCGAAATGGATGATTTCGAATGATTTCGGATGTGTCCAAGACGTGTAAGTCGAGTCCTTTCGGATGATTTCGGATGATGATACTTAGTCCGAGATGCATCCGAAATGGTCAGTTCTTGATGATCCGTGATGCATTTCGGATGGTAATGCTTAGTCCGAGATTCATCCGAAATGGTCAGTTCTTTGATCATCCGTGATGCGTAGTCCGGAATGGTCATTTGCTAATCCGTAATGGGCGAACAATGTGCATCCGGAATGATCAGACAGTTGCTGATCCGTAATGGGTAAACGATGTTCATCCGTAATGATCATCCGAAATGTGTTATGCAAGCTGTTACAGCTGTTAATGCGAAAACATAACTGAAAATTCGAAAATTAAGAATTGTGATAGAGTTTCCTATTTTAACATTGATCTAATTTTGTCAGAAAATTTCGAAAATCATAATCTGTTTATCCTTTTAACAGATTTCGAAAAAACTTAATAGACAAAATTAGATCAAAATTAGGGAAACATTTAACAATTCAAATCATATTCCAAAACATAAAGGAAATTTCGAATTTTAACTAAGAACATGATGAACCCTAAATAAAAATTAACCTTAATATTATATCCGAAATCTGGGAATTTATCAATCATTTAAACAAAACTTGAACATTATGATTTCGGACAGTAACATAAGAATGAACATGTCATCCGAGATGATCCGGAATGGTAATTATGAATGAACATGTCATCCGAGATGCCATTCCGAATGACAGAAAACGAACTGTTAATGATTTCGGATGACAGAAAACGAATTTAATTATCATTTTAAAACCTATTTTCCAGATTTACGGATACAAAACAGAACTGACTAAACAACATATGCTCTGATACCACATGTTGGTTCAGTTCTGTTTATACATAAGGGAAAACATTAAAACATACATGTTACAGCAGACAGTGCAGTGGAGAATCCAGTCAGAGATGATCCCATCGTGTTCGACATATGTGTCAGTGTGATCTGGTTCCTCCTTAGGGTGCTGACTGATGATGGTGACTAAGAAAACCGACAAGGGAATTGGTTATGGGAGAGGGAGGTCGATGATGATGATGATGTTATGATTAGGTTATGTGACTCAGTGTGTAACCTTTTGACCTCTACATAATTCTCCTTATATAAGCACCCAGGAGGAAACCTAATTAGTTAATAAGGGTAATATGGTCCATCAACAATTACCAACTAATTAATTAATAGGTTATTATATATTTTGATCTATATATTATGTAAATGATTATAATGGCTATAGATTAAATATTAAACATAATATATTTAATCTTACAATTATTATTTCAAACATTGTTGCAATCAGAAAATACGCAATTTACTATTTCTTGTGAGGGTAGGTAGCTGATATTGTTAGGTGAATTGTATTCATTCACCAAAACATTGCTTTATAAATGAACCTGCCAGGGCGCATGTGATAATGCATTATTATACAGTCTACATTGAACTTGCAGGAATTAAAAAAGAAAACAGTGAACATGGAATCTTCTAAGAATCACGTGAACCCTCTATGCATTGAATTAACCTATCTACTCAATTCAGCGAATTTCTAAACTCCTCTATTCAAATGAGCGAAGTTCTTAATGTATTGTTTTAAATCAGCGAATTTCTGAGAGTTCTTAACAGCGAAGTTCATTAATGTATTGTTTTAAATCAGCGAATTTCTGAAACATATAAGTTCTTAACAGCGAAGTTCATTAATGTGTTGGTTTACATCAGCGAATTTCTGAAACATATCACTTGTTAACAGAGAACTTCATTAAAGTATTGGGTTAAAACAGCGAGGTTATATTATGTTGTTAATCAAAACATCGAGGTTCTATGAAGTGGTGGTTCAAAACAACGAGGTTGTTAAAGTCTTAATATGAAACAACGAATTTCAGAAAAATTGCAGGAACTTGCAGCTTTTTGCATGATTTGGAGAGAAACTCGCTGTTTCAAATAGCGAGGTACCTATGAACACTCAAAAAATTGCTGCCCACCTAAAGACACTCTTTTGGGGTTCAAACCCCCTAATTTGTCTTTAATAGGCTAGGGTTTGCTATTCAGGAGGGGGTAGCGGCACAACTTGTTGCTCGCTTACCTGCGATATTGATGTAACTCGTCCAGTATTTTATATTAAAATTCCTAGTTGGTTCAAAAAAAACTAAAACACAAAAACACTTAAAAATTTATAAAAAAAACCAATGGGGTCCATTTATTCTTAACCCCTATTCCTATTTATGATTTAATGCAACCAACCGCCACTATCATCCTCCCCGACACTTCTCCCATCACCACTGCAACTTAGAACTCTATCCTGATTATATTTGTCATCTTTATAAGTTAATTTATGATATGGAAACCATGACCACCAAAACCCAACTTACAAATCTCAAACTAAGGGTCAAGTTACCAAAAAAGTCAATCTCCGGGAAGTCAATTGTTGGCTGCTATTGTTGTTGTATAAAAGTTGACCTTGGTTCCTTAAGTGTAATATGTGTTTTGGCAAGCCAATGTGCCGGGATTGTTTAGAACTCAGAAGTTGTTGGTGGTGTTGGTGGTTGGTCGGATGGTGTAGGATGGAGGTTGAAGAAGGTGACGGTGGTAGGCAGTGGAGATCGTGACTGATATGCTTAAAACTCTCACAGTTCCCCACTCCTCCGGCAACATCATATCGTCTCTTTTGGTCGCCGGAACTTTGTACATTTGTACAAATTAAAAGGTTTGAAAATTCAATCTGTTTCCGTTTCTGGATCGGTGAGTTTGCGGTCTAAAATAGGTCCCCACTCCTCCTAAAAATATTTTTGACACCCCTAAAGGTCCTAAAATATACCATGTACGCGAGAAACGAGCCTGAAATACCTTTGTGCTTACAAAAAACAAGAAAAACAAAGATTGGCAGTCTCTCGCGGTGCGTTACCAAGACCTCATTGGTCTGCCGTGGGGCGCGAGGACCCTTACTTGTTCGACACTGCATAGTGCCACATGGCACATGACTCGGCAAAGCTAGGCTGGTGACTGGCCAAGCTTATACGTGACACGCGTCTTGTCGCGGGCCGCGAAGGCCTTAGCCTTCTTTGTCGCGGGCCGTGAGCCGCCCTAGTCCAGCCCTATAAATAGGAGATCGAGGTTCAGTTGTTACTCGTTCAAAATTCTTAAATCTCTCTCAAAATGTCTTTATAGTAGAAGTAATACCCGGGCATAATACCCACTATAAAGCGAAGCTCTGCCTCATTGTAAGTACTATAACCGTGTTATAACCCTACACGATTGATCTAGGATTCCGTAATGCATGCCGGCTCTGCCCAACTCAGTCATTGGAATTCTGTCTCGTGTGTACACCCGATTGATCTAGGATTCCGTAATGCACGTCGGCTCTGCCCGACTCAGTCATTGGAATTGTGTCTCGAGTTGTACGGTTAATGTGAATTGGGTTATTTTACTAACACGTGTGCATTGTTTGATTTTAATAGATAATAACCAAGAGATTCTCAGGAAGCTTTAGTTTTACCTAAATTTGCAATGTGAGTATATCTGCTTTTCGTAAACTGCTTTTACAAAACCACAATTGTTTTAAAATATAATTAACAGTGATTGAGTCTATGTATTCTTCAATTACTGCTGGTATGTTGGGGTTTTGTATACAAAATGTGAAAGACGTTACCATTGGACAAAGAGTTAGCCAATGAGTAATATGACCCACCAGTCAGGATTGACAGTACTGAATGAGTAATTGTGTAGATATAAATATTGTAATCGCCCTCAATACTGTGAAATTATAAAAGCTGTTTTTGATTAAACTGGGATGCACTCACCAGTATTTCTTGCTGATAAAATGTTTCTAAAACGTGTTTCAGGTAACAAAATGTGAAAGCCAATAGAAGCCAGCTGGAGAGCACCGAAGGCTTGGAAAAGTGGCTATAAAAGTTACCTAAATAAAGAAGAAGTTTTTTAGTTTTCAATAATTAGGGCTATCCCTACAAATGTATTGTTAAATGAACTTGGGTTTTATCCTAATAAATTATTATTATAAAAGTTTGGTGTTTTACTCTGATAAATATATTTCCTAACTACGGTCCTGATGCATTCCGCTGCTAAATTAATAAACACCGATACCACTGATTCTGCCCTCTCGGCGCCCGCTCCCAGGGTAGGGGTCGGGGGCTGCGACAGAGAGTGGTATCAGAGCTACAGCCACTGGTTTAAGCCAAAGAAGTGTTTTGCTAACACTTAAATTTTAAATTCTGTGTTAAGAAATAACTTATGTGATTATGTGTTTTGTGTTATTTAACTATTTGTTAGTTTACAGTATGAGTGAGCAAGGAACTTCGGACGCTTATCGTCACTTAGATAGTTCACCAAAAGATGAGGGAACATCATCTCAACCTAATCCCTCAGGATACTCAGCCGATACTGAGGAAGGGATATTTATATTTAAGCACAGTCTGAGGAACCCTTTACTACTAAAAAGAGAGGTTGGTTTAATAGAGGAGCACATGAGAGAAGAAAGAGAATGAAGAAGTTACAACAACAGAGGGCAATAGTCAGGGCTAATAGGGAAGCAAATGCACAAACTCAGGATACAGTCAATAGGCCACCTTAGGAAGAGGAACTAGATAGACAGCTGGCCGATTTTCATATGTTAGCCACTACAGCAGTAGACTCTAAACTAAATCAAAAAGCTGAACCGCCACTGTTACCTTTGTTCCCAGACCAACAAATGCTAGAACCTAACCAAGCAAACCAATTCCCAATACCTGCATTTGACCCCAATGTGTTACCTAGAATCCCAACCCCACAGCCTTTACAATATGATCCATGGTTTGACGATAATAGGTCATACTCAACCCTATATACTCCCAAAGAACCAATGCCTTTAGAACGTGATCCATGGAGGAATAATGAAAGAACATTTTCGAAATGAATAGCGCAGATCCTTACGAGGAACCCGTACCTCATCCTGATCCAATAGACCCACAAATAAGTCGAAAACAGGTGAAGGAACTCCATCAGTATGGAGAAGATTTAGTAAATGAAGGGAATAGAATTCGACAAATAGGGGAGAAACTAGTTTGGAAATATGATGAGCGAGAAATGCAATACTAGATAAACGGCACTTAGGATAATGCCTAGATATATGTGTAATTTTGAATTTTGATAAAAAAAAGAAATCGATACGGATGCATAACTCCTAGTATATTTGATTTCCAGTTGTAGTATGTAACCGATGCATATATGTATATATAGAAAAGAGTAAAAGTCGCAATAATCGACGCTTTTGACCAACTTGTTTGTGTGATTGTGTAGAAGTAATTGTATTATCCTTATTCCATGATAATTAATACTTGTTAAATATTCCCAATTCAGATGGACAACGAAGTAAATCAGGAAAACCAGAACAATGAGAATAACGGAAACCAAATAGATAACAGTGTCATCCAACATATAGTAGCACAAGGAATTATAGATGCTATGCCTTATATTATCAAGACCATTAAAGAAGCAGAAAATAATGGAAGTAAATGCCAACACACTGAACCAAGTCACAGTGTGAATAATGATAACGGACCTATTATCCAAACTCCAATTCCTAAAAGAAGAAGAATCGCTTCTTACGGTTATTCTTATAAAGAATTCTTGGCTTGTAAACCAGTAGAATTCTCAGGCAATGAAGGAGCCATTGCACCCTTACGTTTGATAGAAAAGACAGAAGCAGTCATAAAAATAAGTAAATGTACAAATGAAGATAAGATTATGTTTGCTTCTAATCTTTTCAAAAAGGTAGCCTTAGAATGGTGGAATACTATTCTCCAGTCTAGGGGAAGTGACAGAGTTTATAATATGGAATGGATCAACTTTAAGGAAATGGTTGAAAGAAAATTTTGTCCTCCTAATGAGAAGGAACAAATCGCCAATAAGTTCCTAAATCTTAGAATGACTGGAATAGACTGCAAAGGTTACACTACCATATTCTCCCGTTATATTTGGGGATATGCTAGGATAGTACCAACCTTAGCCTCACCTAAACCAGTGTTAATCTCCCGTTATATTTGGGGATTAATTAGTGAGATTATACACGTAGTCAAGTCAGCTAGACCGCAAACTATAGAAGAAGCAGTAGAACTAGCCAATACCCTGACTGACGAATTGGTACGTACACAAGAGGAAAACCAGAGAAAGAACCTAGCTCAAAAGCTTACCCAGGAATTTCGCTACAGTAATTCCAACCATGGGAAAAGTATAGGTTCTTCTGCACCCTACTGTAGATATTGCAAAAGAAAGCATTCTGGAAGATGCTCCGTATACTGCAACTTTTTCAAAATATCTCGACACAAGGAAGAAGACTGTAGGAGGAAACCTAGCAATAGGATATGCTTCAATTGTGGAGAAAGTGGGCACATCAAACCGAACTGTCCGAAACTAGCTCTAGCCACAACCAACAAGGCTAAGATAACTGAAGCACTTAAGAAGAATGCCAGAACCTTTGTTCTGACGGCTGAGGAAGCCAAGATGATTCCGGATATGATTGCCGGTACGTTCTTAGTTAATAATATATTTGCCAAAGTATTGTTTGACTCTGGTGCAAACCAAAGTTTTATCAATACTTCTTTCTACGAACTTCTTAACCAACCCTTAGCCAAACTTCAACAAGATTGTCTGGTAGAGACAGCAAACGGAGAATCCATTAAGATAAGTGAAATCTTGCAGGGAGCAAGAATAGAAATCCTGAACCATCATTTCTTTGCGAACCTTTACCCGACGAATCTGGCTGGATTCGATGTTGTATTAGGAATGAATTGGTTGGTAGCCAATCATGTCAGTATATTATGTGATCAAAAATCAGTACAAGTAAGTACACCAAGTAGTGAAAAGATCACAATCAAAGGAGATAAGCCATCCCGACCCACAAAACTCATCTTTGTGATGAAAGCTGCAAGTTATGGAAGGAAAGGAGGAGTAGTATATATGATTTTCGTCATCATTAATACTAAAGGAAAAGAATTAAAAGATATTCCTGTAATATCTAAATTCTCATACGTTTTTCCAGAAGAGTTACCTGGATTACCGCCTGATAGAGAGGTTGAATTTAGAATTCACCTAATACCAGGGACGGCACCGATTGCCAAAGCACCATATCGATTAGCACCAACAGAGATGCAGGAACTGAAGAAACAATTGGACAAACTTCTTGACAAAGGTTTTATACAACCAAGCTCGTCACTGTGGGGAGCACCGGTGTTGTTTGTTAAGAAGAAAGACGGGTCGATGCGTATGTGCATTGATTATCGAGAATTGAACAAGGTTACGATTAAAAATCGGTACTCACTACCGAGAATCGATGATCTGTTCGATCAACTTCAAGGAGCTCGATTCTTTTCTAAGATCGATTTACGCTCAGGATATCATCAACTGAAAGTACAGGAAGAGGACATTCCTAAAACTGCTTTCAGAACGACATATGGTCATTATGAATTTACCGTCGTGCCGTTTGGTTTAACCAATGCCCCAGCCGCATTTATGGACATGATGAACAGGATATGTAAACCATATCTGGATAAATTCATAATTGTCTTTATAGATGATATTCTAATTTACTCTAAGGGTAAAGAGGAACATGCAGCGCATCTGCATACACTTCTGACATTGTTGAGAAAAGAAAAGCTTTATGCTAAATTCTCAAAATGTGAATTTTGGTTACAAGAAGTACAATTCCTTGGACATCTGGTTAATCATGAAGGAATTCATGTGGATCCCACAAAGATCGAGTCAATTACTAAATGGAAAATCCCTGAATCACCAACGGAAGTAAGAAGTTGTCGGATCGAGATACGACCTAAATGAGTCGGTCTGAGTCAAATCTAGGTCACTAGAGAGGCGGAAACAATCTAGTAACCTTGAATCAGTGTTAGAATGTGAGTAGAAGCAGAGAAATACACTTTAAACTGGTTTTCCATTGATATTAGACGTTAATACATGCAGAGAATTTGACAGCACTTCGTGACAACTTTCACCCGAATCGTTTCAAATGGAAAACCCAACACCCCTATTTATAGGGTTTCCATTTCGCATGGAATGGCATGGCCATTTTGTACGAAATGGAAAAGTTCATTTCGTGCAAAATGGCATTACAATATCCATTTCGTGCGAATTGGATTACAAACACAAATAACTTTAACTTTTACACTTTAACCCCTATTACAAGCTACTGACACGACCTAGACTGATGACATAGGCGATAGACATTGTGTACCAACAAACTCCCCCTTGGATATTGCCGGAGTCTTCAGTCAGCCTGTCTTCAAAAATTCCTTTCACAGAGACTTGAACTTTTCCTCTCTCTGCTTCGGCTTTCTCTTCAACAAACTCTTCAGTTTTTTATTCTCTTTAGCAGCTCTCAGTTTTTCTTCAGCTTGCATCTTCATCCATTTACCTCGAAGCTCTTCACGTTTCTTTCTTTCTTTTTCAGCTTTCAGAGCCTCCTCTTTTTCAATCTTCCTCCACTTAGACAACCATGCATTTTCAGAATTGATTCCTTTCTGAAAACATATTGTTGCAACTTTCTGAAACTGTAAGGCTTGATCTTTATCTTCTTTCTTGTAGCCAATCTTGTTTACGAATAAACACTCGATATCTTTTGCTGAGCAGTTTACAATCCACATCGGATCATACAAACGGATGTATCTGACTTCATTATCCACTTTGTACGTGATCACTGCTTCAGTTGACATACAGCTGTAAACCCAACATAAGAATCCTTTGTGAAAATCCTGTTCCATTTTTGGCAACGGGATATTCTTTATCACCCTGGGCTTCTTTATCTACAAGATCGTTTCTTCCATGCCTGTGACTGGATCCACCCTTTTGACTTTCTTAGGTTGATGTGGCTTCCAGTGTTTAAAGTCTTTAAATGCTTCAAACTTTATTAAACCCCATGTCGGCATATCACGCTCTCTGACAGGATAAGTCAATGTTCTGACTTTTGGCAATTCTTCGACATCCCACCAGGGCAAAGACATAATATCTTGAATATATTCGAAGTACTGTACGCCAAACTCTCTTTGAATTGCATACGCATTCACTTACGGTAGATACCCCCAACTGATTATATCTCCCAAAGAAACTTCTCTGTCTCTCTTGTAGTACTTCAGTGGTCTTTTGAACTTTCTTTCAGTATCTTTCCTGAACCATTTCTTTTTCTTTTCGTGACGTTCATCTGTCGACATTTCATGAAAACTTTTATTCTTTATACTTTCTGCTACTTTTCTTCTTAACTCATCTTCATTTGCTTGACTGAAGAATTCAGCAAGCGTCGGAAAGTTAGAAGTATCAACATTCACATTTTCAGACTGTTCTTCATCACTACAGTCTTCCACTTCAACTCTGTCGTAGTTATCAGCATCTTCAACGTATTTGTACTGGTATTCAGACTGCTGATTAATGTCAAACTGATTCAACTCTTCTTCAAAAACTTGAATTCATTTTCATCAACATGAGTCATCTTTATGATCTCGGCTAAAGTGTAAGTGTGCAGAATTTCACCTTCTTCTACACCATGTTCATGTCGTAAAATCAGTCTTGTAACATGATCATCACTTTCATCAACATTTTTAGTATCATCATGCTCCCCCTCACTTTCAGCATTCTCAAGTTCGTCATTAGCATCATCATGAAGATATTCATCAATTTTTTCTTCATTAGATGCTTCAGTAACTTTTATGCCTGTAGACCCTTGATCATCGTCATCATTGCCGTCATCATCATCATGATCACTATTTGCAGAATACACATCATCTGCATCATCTTTCATAATATCATCATCATCTTCTTCTTCATCATCTTCCTCATCGACATTTTCTACATCATCATCTTCCTCATCGTCATTTTCTACATCATCATCTTCTACATCATCATCAAATACACCAGAAACTGAAGATATAGGACAAGGATCAAGAATAGACATTTCCGGAGTTTCTGTTGGCTCAGACACAACAATTGCCCTTTCACTAACTTCAGCAACACTTTCAATTTGAACACCTTTGCCTTTGTTTTTCATTTCAGCTTCAATCTCAGCTTTACGTCGTGCTCTGACTTCTTCAAGCTCTATTTCCTCAAACCTTTGCTCAACAGGCTTTCCGATCAAATTCTCCAATACTTTATTCATCATATACATTTCATGTTCTTTCTTTGCATTGTTTGCTTCCAATTCTTTGTTCTTCAGCTTGAAGTATTCATTTTGTTCATCTCTTCGAGCTTTTTCTTCTTCTAACTCTGCTATTCGAACTTTAAGTATATCAATATCAGCTTGATCAGCTTCAACTCTTTTCAACAAAGAAGAGTTTTCAGCTTCAACAGTCTTGACACGCTTTTCTAGCTTCTTTTTCTCAACCAACACCTCTTCCACCTTGTTTTGTAGCTTCTTCACAAGCTCATCGTTCACGAAGCTAAAATCATCAATCTGTTCAAGACCTATATTCTCTGGAACATGTGGAAAATCTTTAAATCCAGACGATCCATGAGTTGTTTGTACTGGTGGTTGTGTGGTTGGTGGTGTTTGTAGTATGTGTGGTGAAGTTATAACAGGTTGTTCATGTGTAGGTGTAGAAATATGAAGTTGTAGTGATGAATGTGGTGGTGATGGTTGTGGTGGTGGTGGTGAAGGTTGTTTTGGTGGTGATTGATGGGGTGGTGGTGATTGATGAGGTGGTGAAGATGGTTGTTGTGGTTCAGCCTGAGGTTCTGATGGTGGTTGTTGTGGTTCTGATGCAGGTTTTGTTTTGAACTTGATTTTCAACTTTCGAACAGCTGGAGATACAACACGTTTCCTTGCATTAGACTTCTTCCTTCCATCAGAAGGTGGTGTTTGAACATCCTGAACATGTTCTGGTGATGGAACATACGTTTCATCTTTATCGTCATCCTCACTTCTTTTTCTCTTCTTCTGTTTTTCTTTATTTTTTAGATCAGAAGTTATTTTTTTCCAACGCTCAGTTTCATCAACCTCTGAATCAGATGAGCTCTTTTCTTCATCGTCACCTTCCTCACCAGCTGCTTTCTCAGTTTCCAAACCATAATCAATATTTTTCAACAGTTGTTCAGTCTCAGGAGATGCTGGGTCTTGATCTTTCAGCATCAAGTTCTGTTTCATCTTCTTCAGGTTCATCGACCAACATAGTTTCAATAGCTTTCTTCTTGCGTTTCTTTTGTGGTTGTGACGACGAACCTTCTTCTGTTTGAACTTTTGGCGTCCTCTTACCTCCTCTTTTCTTCTTTTCTTTTACTTCTTTCGTAAACCACTCATTTCGGGTTTCCTTGAATTCTGCTAACTTTGTTAATTCATCTGCTGCACTCTTTTCTTTCATCTCTTCATCATTTCTCCACTTCAGATGATTAACTGGATCTGGATCTTTATAATTAACACTCTTGATGAATCCAAAGAACTCTGCCTTTGTCTTCGGTTCTGGCCACTTTTTGTGATACCTAGATAATATGATCAACGTCTCGTTATCCATGTGATACAACGCTAATAGATCATTATCTTCATCTTTTACTATATCCGGATAAGCATGATCAAGCATCATTTGTACAAATCTCGGATATATCCAGGTTCTACTGCCTGAAGTAATGTTTTCTTTCATGTAGTGAAAAGCGATTTTTGAAAAATTATACTTTTTGTTCAACACTAACGCAGTCACCATACACATCTGGTAATCTCTCATCACATTATATCCACCCTTTCTATGACTAAGAGCGTGAACCACTGAATGAATGAAAAATTTGTAAGGCTTTGAGAAACATGCTTTCAAATAGTTTGCGTTGTTCAACGGACCACTGTATCCCATTCTCAACATGCAACCCTTAACCATTCTTTCTGGAAACTTTGTTGGTGAATTTTCATCATCCGGAAAATCTAGCACTTCACGGACAAGTTGTTCAGTGATGACGATCTCTTTATCTTCACCATTTAGGCTAACACTTGAAGTTATCACTTTACTCTCTTCATCATACATAGCATTCTTCCAGAAATGCTCAATATGGGATCTGAAAACTCTGTGCTGATTTGTCAACGCCATTTGAATCGGTAGACGTTTCATGAATTCCAAAATATCTTTGAATATATCCATCTTTGGTAACTTTTCATCGTATACACAACAAGTGTTGTGTGACGGATCAAACTGCACATTCGAAACCTGAAACATAAACACAATCAACACTTTAAACATTTTTGTACAATTTTCAAAACACACATACTTCACACGAAATGGCTTTCAAACGAAATGATGTTTTCAAGCGAAATGGTGTTTCAAGCGAAATAGCCATTTCGCATGATTTGGAAACATTAACCAATGAGCCATTACATACGAAATGATTTGTCATTTCGTTTGAAATCAAGTTTCCATTTCGTTTGAACAGACATGAATGAACAGTGATTTTACAAATGTTTAAAACCTGTTTTGATGATAAAATTGAAACCCTAGGTTTGTTCTATAACAGATTCCGAGTACACTGATAAGATTATTGTTCATTTTAGACCACAAACACATCCTAGATCTAAGTTCGGAGATCTGTTCATCGGAGTTCAAGCGATTCAGTTCAAATTGAAGCCCTAGATCTGATCTACAACATATTCCGAACATACTGATGTAATTTTTGTTGATTTTAGACCATTAAACAACCCTAGATCTAAGATTAAAGTTTTGTTCTTCCGAGTTTCATGCGATTTTGACAGATCTGGTTCAAATCAACATCATCCTCACCTTTCCCATGTTATAAGTTGAGCCAACCAACTTATAAACAGATTATGAACAACAGGAACACAAGAATCAGGCTTGGAATCGATGAAATCAGCGAATCGCCTCAAATCGCTTCAAAGTTTCTGTTTGGTGCGGAATGAAGAAAATAATAGTTTCATGCGATTTGGAATCCTTTATATAGAAGAGTCCATTTCGTACGAAATGGACAAAGAGGCAATGTGTATCCATTTCACACGAAATGGTCATTTGAAACGATCTGGCCATTTCATGCGAAATGGTCATTTCGTATGAGATTTCATTTTTTTCAAAATTTTCAAATTTTTTTCTTTTTGATTATTTTTAACTATTTACCACACACACAGTTAACCAAGTCCAAATTAATGACCCTGGTCAACTGTTTAGCCTGCCAAGTCCAAGTTAATGACCTTGGCTGACCAATTTCAGATTTTGCTGACCTTTTGAAACAGATTTAGTTCAAATTAATGAACTTTTAAACATTTCGAACAATTACCAACACTTTTCACAAACTTTTTCTTATCCAACCCACATGTTCCAACTTGTTTAGCACTATGAGACTTTGATCATCAGATCCCCAACATCTGTTGTCGAAAATAAGACGAAAAATCAAATCTTTTTGGATTTTACAACATTATGCTAAACAAACAGGAAATGTTTTGAATTTTGAAACAGTAAACTGTACAAACATATTTTTTGGTGAGCGTGTTAGGGGATCATATCAGCTGCTGACAAGTTACAAGTACCGTTAAGCTTTGATTTCATACTAAGCATTAAACAATTCACAGTGATTGCCGATATACTGATCCAATTTAAATTTTCACACAAATTTCAATCTGTTTGGGATACGAATTAGTGTTTTAAAGGCTTAACTTATACGCGTGTACCACCTCAGAATATACTCCCGTATCCAGACCACTATATTCAGTCTTACAGGTGAGTGCACACTAATGATATCTATAATGGGTGAATGCGAGGCCATGAGAGCTCAGGCTAGAACTTCCGTTCAATCAGAGAGATGATGGCTCGACTTTAGGTGGGTCCCCTTTGGGGATCTTCTTTTCAACAGCACATGATTAGCATTTTTCAATGTTTCATCATTTTTTATGCTGAGGGAAGGCTTTATGAATAAAGCAGTGCAGAGCATTATACGAGGACTAGGCTATTGCTTCCGCAAAATCAGAAGTCCTGGTATAATACCCCAGATACCATCACGTACAAAGACCTAGTATGTCATAAATAGAGTCTTTCAAATAGGATTTCAGGGGTTACCTATATATCCGAGAGATGTTCCCCACGTAATAAGCAAGAAGTGATTTAGGTTTATATCCCAAACAAACTTACTAAATGTGTAAAAACCTATCGGCACATCATCAGCGAGACTGCTTAACACAATTAAACTATACATTTCTTTAGCGTACTGCAACTGTCTAGCTGATGTACTATCGTTTCCCCTTTTTACACAAACTCTTTTCCAGATTTATATTGTTTTTTGGATTTTGAAATTTTATCATGTTTTTGTATTTTCTATAAACTTTCTCCCCCTAAAATCAAAAACATATTTTTGTGTTTTTGGTTTTATCAAAAGCAGAAAATAAAACTGTACAGAAAAACTTGACAACACATCGCAGATCACTTCTGATCGCCGTCCTCCTCGGCTTCACACTCTATTACCCTCCTAGAAAACAAAATTTTCAACCTGTTCAATTTTAAAAGATAGTTAAATCTTGTTCTATCAAAGGGTTTTGTGTAAAAATCAGCTCTCTGATCATCAGTGTGTATATGTTCAATTCGAATCAATTTTTTCTCGAAACAATCGCGAATAAAATGATGTCGAATCTCAATATGTTTCGTTTTAGAGTGATGCACCAGATTTTTAGTTATATTTATTGCTGCCTCATTGTGCACAAAGATTGGTGTGTCCAAGAACTGCAAACCAAAGTCCCTCATTTGTTGTTGGATCCAAAGGATCTGAGAGCAACAGCTGGAGGCCGAAATGTATTCAGCCTCACATGTTGAGAGAGCGACTGTGGTTTGTTTCTTGCGCTGCCAAGTGACTAGTCGAGTTCTGAAGAACTAACAGCCTGCAGTTGGGGATTTTGCATTCAATTTACAGCTCCCGAAGTCAGAGTCTGCATAATCTGTAAGAGAAAAGTCAGCAGATTTAGGATACCACAAGCCGGTGCTTGGGCAACCTTTAAGATACCATAAAATTCTCTTCACAATTGTCATGTGTGACTGTCTCGGACTAGACTGATATCGGGCGCAGAGGCAAGTTGGATACATGATGTCCAGTGTTGACGCTATCAGATACATTAATGATCCAATGATCGACCGATAGTGCGTCTCATCCACCTTTTCACCGCTTTCATCCGGACATATCCCATGATTTTGAGCCAGGGGAGTTGATGTTGGAGTTGATTCGGACATGTTGAATTTTTCCAGCACATCATTCACGTATTTCGTCTGGTGTATGAAGATTCCTTCAGGCATTTGCTCAACCTGTAGCCCTAGGAAGAACTTCATCTCCCCCATTGAGCTCATTTCAAACTTTTTCTTCATAACCTTCTCGAACTCTTTGCATAATTCATCGTTCGCCAATCCAAAGATTATGTCGTCAACGTAAATCTGCACGATGAGTAGATGCCCTGCAACCTCTTTTGTAAACAAGGTACTATCGACCGTCCCTCTGATGAACCCGTTGGCCAGCAGATGTTGGGAAAGCGTCTCGTACCAGGCTCTCGGGGCCTGGTGTAGTCCGTAAAGCGCTTTGACGAGTAGTTAGACTTTGTTTTTGTGCACTGGATCGGTAAACCCCGGTGGTTGTCCGACGTATACTTCTTCTTTGATCTTTCCGTAAAGGAATGCATATTTGACATCTAATTGGTAGACCTTGAATCCTTTCCAAGATGCGAATGCCAGGAAGATTCTAATTGCCTCGAGTCGAGCAACAGGCGCATACACTTCTGTAAAGTCGATGCCTTCTTGCTGACTAAAACCTTGGACTACCAAATGTGCTTTATTTCTCACAATGACCCCTCTATCATCCTGCTTACACTTGAAGACCCACTTGGTCTTGATCAGCTTTTGATCTTCCGGGAGATCTACCAACTTCCACACTCCAAGTTTCTCAAACTGCAGTAGCTCCTCCTACATTACATTTACCCAGCTTTCCTCGGTCAATGCTTCTTTATATGTTCTCGGTTCTACCTACGAGATGAAACATTTCAATGAGAATTCTTCCTGTAAAGGAGCTACAAAAGAATAAAAACATGTAAGGGCTTTGTTGATTTGATCACGCGTTTTCACGCCACTGTGAAGGTCTCCAATGATTTGTTCTGAAGGATGATACGACAAAGTTCTCGGCATGACTGTGTCAGGTACGCTCACTTCCGATTGCAAATTTGTAATGTCCTGACCACCCGTGTGATCAACAGCTTCTGATGTTGCAATATTTGGTTCCTCATCAAAAATCAGATCGGCTTCTGATTCTGAGTCATCGGATTGATCAAATATTGGAGCTGATTCTTCTGGGGATTCGTGTGCAGTTCCACTTGGACCGGCCTCGTGATCATTTGCTCCCACGGTGGGCTGAGAAACTACCAGCGGTCTTGGCACTTGTTCTAGTGACATAGATTGCTGATGTTGGTATAATAATGCTAGTTCCTCCTCACTTGGCTCAATCGGCAATTGGAATGACTCCCAAAGTTTGTCGTAGTCAAACAGCAATCTGTTTCCGGGAAGTTGTTCCAGAGCAGTAAACTTCTGACAATCAACATGCTGAACCTGTATAATCTTCCCCAAGCATGGAACAAATACTCTCTTCAGTGGACTCGCATAACCTACAAAAAAAACCTTCATTAACTTTTGCACCAAATTTACCATCTGGATCAATAAATGTGCATGGTGATCCAAAAGGTTCTAAGAATTTCAGATTTGGTTTATAGCGATGAAGTAATTCGAAGCAGGTTTTCTTGTACTTGTTTACTGTAATAACTCGATTTAACGTATAACATGCTGCAGCAACTGCTTCACTCCAAAAGAATATCGGCAATTTGGAATCAGCTAGCATAGTTCGAGCTGTTTCGGTCAGTGTGCGATTCTTTCGTTCTGCGACACCATTTTGTTGTGGAGTATATGGTACGCTGAATTCATGAAGAATGCCTCTGTCATTGCAGAATTCAAGCATACGGTTGTTTTTGAACTCTGTTCCGTTGTCGCTTCGAATTCCTCTGATCGGCTGTTTGTACAATGTCTCAATCTTTTTGAATAAAATCATCAACGAATCAAATGTTTCATCTTTTCTTTCAAGACACATCACCCATGAAAATTTTGTATAATCGTCAGTGACTACTAGAGAATACAGATCTCCACTTACGCTCTTCACATTTACCGGTCCGAACAGATCCATATGGAGTCTTTCGAGCGGTAGTCTGATGGAGTTCAAGAGCTTCTTTGGGTGTGACTTCTTCGTTTGCTTACCCTTTTTGCATTCTACACAATCATCATTCAGATGGAAATTTTTCAGATTAACACCTTCAACAAGATCATTGTGAACTAAGAAATTCATTTTTCTCACATGAAGATGACCCATCTTACGATGCCACATTATTGATTCTTTTTCAGCTGCTTTTGTTTTAGTTACAAAACATTGTTTCTTTTTGTCTGTTGTTGTTGCGACGCTCATGTCTAGGACATACAAATCATTTTCACGAGGAGCGCGCATCAACACCATATCTTCTGGAATTTTAAAACCTGGTTTAATGATCAAGCACTCATTTTTTGTAAAATGAACTGTGAACGACTTGTCACAAATCTGCGATATGCTCAATAGATTGTTTTCTAGTTCAACGATGTAGTTCACTTTATCAAAAGTGACAACTCCATCGGTAAGAATTCCTTCACCAACGATTCTTCCTCCCTGAGTTCCCGCAAAGCCAACATATCCTCCATTAGTTGATTTGACATCATAGAGTAGTGCTAACATCCCAATCATATGCCTCGAGGCGCCACTATCCATGATCCACTTGGAGATGATTGACCTCGGAAGCCCCTGCACACATCAAAGACATTCACTTAAACAACGATGCCCAAGATTTCTTCACATTTGGAACACTACCAAATACAAGATCATAAGCTACGTCAACTTTTGGAATGTTGAAGACAACGTTTGGAACAACAGGTTTTGATTCTGATTTTAGATCTCCCTCCTTGATTGGTGGGAATTCCTCAATCAATTTGTCCAATTCAAATTCAAGTTCTTCAACATCGGTTGCAAAAACTTTTGATTCAGATTTTAAGACCTTTTCCATTTTCTTTTCTTCAAACGATTGTTTAGGTTTTTCCACCCATGATTGGTTTTGAAAAGTTTTTGTTTTGGGATAAACTTTTGAAGTCTTTTGAATTTTCGAAGATTCACCAATCTCAAAAGTTGATTTTGGCTTGTCCTCGGACTTCAAAGATTCACCGCGTTTCAGAATACGCACGGGGGAAACCATCGGTGTTTTTCCCTTAACATCATTTGAAGTTTTAGGTTTGGGTTTCTGGAAAACTGGTTTTTCAATCTTTTTAACACACTGTTTGGCCATGTGACCAATTTCATTGCAGCGATAACAAATTCTTTTGTCATATTCGACAAAAGTGGATCTGTTGGTCTCATCTTTCAACTTTTTCGCTGCATTGAAATCGTCAACTGCTTTCTAACTAAAGATATAATCTTTTTCAGCAACTGTGTTCTTTCCCGCAACAAATACATCACTCAACTTTTCTTTTGGCTTAATCTCCTTTTTAGCAATTTTCTTCTCAAAACCGACACCTTTCTTTTTGAAATTGTTACCATGTCTTTTGTTGTGACCATTGTTACCCATCCATTCTTTCTTTCCCGGGTTGTTTGGTTGTTGTTTCACAAAAGATCTTTTCGGTTTTGATTAAAATGCGTTGTTGTTAACTTCCGAAATATCAATTTCCACAAGTTTGAACACTTTTTCAACATTTTCCAATTTGGCATTCTGAATTAGATACTCAAAATCAGTATAGAGTTTGTCAGTTCCGGTCATTGTGTAAACCACAATGATCGAATCGTCATTCACAACTTTATCTGATTTTGGTATGAACTTATCAAGAAAGTTTCCGTCATCTTCAGAATCAGAATTGGAATTCTCCAAATGATTTTTCATCGTTCCGAAATCAGAGTTATCACTTTCTTCATCCAACACTTGGTCAACAACAGTTTTAATCACTTGTGACCCGTTGTCGGTGTCAGATGGAGAGAATGTAACATCAATGTTTTCCGGTAACTCATTCTCTACAGTTCTCAACTTGAGATTCAAAGCTGCTTCCACCCCATCTGGATATTTTTGTGTATAACGATTCCACATTGGGGGGTGGAACATTGTTGAAAGCAGGTTTAGCATTAGTTTGTTGAGGAACAATCTGATCAATCACATAAGATGAAGAAATATAACTGATCAATTTCTTATCAACTCTTTCTGTTTTAATTCGCATTAATTCAAGTTCCTTTTTCAAAGATGCGATTGTGTCCAGATGAATGTTAATCTCCATCTGCTTATCCATGACTGTAGCTTTTAGCAAATTAGTAGCTTTATCATTTTCTAAACTATCCTTTTGAATCATTTTGATTGAACGTGATAAAGTGTCATAAGCTTCTTTCACGTCATTAAGATCAAATTTTACGTTATCAGTATATTTCTTCAATTCTTGAAACTGTTTGTCTTTTTCAAGACAATCCATGCAGGGTTTTAAACAATTTTCGCATGGTGTTTCAGGAATTGGATCAATCTTTTCAAAAACCTTTTCTTCTTTATCAGTTTTAATTTCTGGTTTACCAAACCCGTCAGACTCAGACTCTGATTTTTCTCCTGATTTGATATCCAGGTTTTCTGATTTGAACTCGGACTCCTTTTCGACTGACTCCTTTTCGATTGACTCTGTTTCGACAGACTCCGTTTTGACAGACTCCGTTTTGACAGACTCCGTTTTCACATACTCCGTTTTGACAGACTCCGTTTCGACAAACACTGACTCTTGAGTTTTGTCTACCTCTTTCAGCTTGACCATCAGCGCCTTGTCAGCTATCTCCTTCAGAGTTTCTTCATTCATCTCTTTAGAAACATCTATGATTTCTTCAACCGGAGCTTTTTTGACATCATATTGTGGACAAAAACCTGTAGTTGGCTCGCTGAAGAATCCTGCAAAAGAATCAAACATGTTAGGAGGCATTATGGATTTAAAAGAATTAGCAATAATCTCATGTTCAGATTGATAATAATAAACTTCTGCTGTTGCCTCTTCAAGCTCTGCCAGACTTTCTTCACTCATTACTTCACCGACTTCCTCAGTTTCAACAACACATTCTGGCTCTTCAACAATCTCCGCCATCATAGCAAGACCCTCACCAGGAACATATTTATCCCAACTAAACCCTTCCGGAATTTTCTCATCATCCTGATTAACCAGAAGTGCCTTATCTGGTTTGTTTTCAATTTGAGGTCTTGGATTGAATGGTTGCTGACTATTTTTGTGATAGATTGCTTGTCGGTAATAGTCATTTGTGAACGGATTCTAATGATTGTTTAGTTCCCTGTTTGGACACTCGCGTTTGAAATGCCCTGTTTCTTTGCATTTGAAGCACGTAACTTTTGCTTTGTCAAATCCAAGCTTACAATCAGGTCCTGCGAGACTGTTTCGTCCGGTTATTTCCATGAACCTTTGTGCCCTTCTCACTAAGCTCGCCATGCCCCATTTGATATCTATGAGTTCCAGCTCCTCTGGATCAATCTGATCGTAGTCTTCTTTCGTCATGTCAGGATTTCCAATTCTTCCGGCAACAAGACTTTCATAGGACTCAAGTACTGATGCAAGTAGTGCTATATGCTGTTTTCCTGCTGATTCTGTAAAATCTTGACCATTCTTGATGTTCACCGCTATATTGCACAGAATCCCTTGACCGTGACTTTGATTGTTTGACCCTGAAGAACTTTGAGTATAAGCTTGTTCTTGTGAACTCTGAACCTTAGGATTTGGTTCGTAGCTTGTAAATGGTGAATGGTTGTTGCTTGGTGTGCTTTGAGAACCTCCAGATGTAGAATCAGCACTAAATGTTGTCTGAATTTTTGGACTTGGAGTAGATGTTGCTGATGAGCTTCCTTTGTAGTACAATTGAACATCTTGTTGTACATTAGAAGATTTCATTTTTCTAATCTTTTTAAGTTCAAGCTCATGCGATTCAATTTTCTCGATGAACGTGCTTAGATTGAAACCAACATATTCCAAGTTATTTTTCAAAACCAAAAAATATGTGCCCCACTCATCATACGCTAAAGCATCTGCCAACTTGTCAACCCACTCTTCATCTGTTTTGGTAATGTTCAAGCGCTTCATTTCTACGACCAAATGACAATACCTCTCGATCAACTCTTTTGTTGACTCACCCTTGATACCCGTAAAAATATCATACTCCTTTTTCAGCAATTCCGTTTTGCTCTTTATCATCAAAACACTTCCAAGAAACTTCACTTTTAGTGCATTCCAGACAGACTGCGAGTTATCCTGATGTTGTAGCAGAACTAAAATATCTTCTTTGATTGCTTGCTGCAAGATACTTATCATTTTTTTTCAGCTTTAAAGCTTTCCTGTTCAAGCGGAGTTAAGCTACCAATTGTTTTCTCAATACCCGCTCCATTCGTCGGAGGTACATACTTTGACTCAATTTTCATCCAACACTCAAAATAATTTTCCTGTACCCAGGTTTTAAACCTCTCTGACCACCCTGAATATTCGTCAACGTTCATTAATTTTGGTGGCTTTAGCATAGTACCAAGCTCGTTCTCCATGTTTACGTTCTGCACAATACTTGCTGGAGTTTGAGATGCTGTTATTCCTCCTCCGAAAAACATGTTATAAAATTCTTGGTTCTCCATTTTAAACGATGAAAACAGTTTCAAAAAATTTTCTAAGTTTTCGTAAAAAAATCACTTTTCAAACGAAATGACTTCCACACGATTTGGATTTTCAAACGGATTGGACACTCAAACGAAATGGACTGTTTTCAAACGAATTGATTTCAAACGAAATGATGTTTCAAGCGACCTGACAATTTCAAACGAAATGGAATGTCAATTCGTGCGAAATGAGTAATACTTTCCAATTCGTGCGAAATGAAGAAATTTTTGAAATTTTCAACCGACCTGGTCCAATTCGTGCTAATTGGACAAATTTTTCAAGCGATTTGGAATAAATTCACACGAAATGGTTCATTTCATACGGATTGGACGCACTTTTCACACGAAATGGCACATTTTCACACGAAATGATGTTTTTGAGACTTTTTGATCGATTTTAGTCTGAATTAAGGTCTGTAACTTTGAAGGATTGATTAAAATGGTGTTTTACACGTTATATCCAAAGATCAGACCATTTTGTCCGTAAAATCATCCAGAAATCCAAGAATGAGTAGAAGTAGAGAGTTCTAAACCATTCAAAGCACTGATTCAGTCGATTTGACTCATCCTGAGCTCTGATACCACTTGTAGGATCGAGATACGACCTAAATGAGTCGGTCTGAGTCAAATCTAGGTCACTAGAGAGGCGGAAACAATCTAGTAACCTTGAATCAGTGTTAGAATGTGAGTAGAAGCAGAGAAATACACTTTAAACTGGTTTTCCATTGATATTAGACGTTAATACATGCAGAGAATTTGACAGCACTTCGTGACAACTTTCACCAGAATCGTCTCAAATGGAAAACCCAACACCCCTATTTATAGGGTTTCCATTTCGCGTGGAATGGCATGGCCATTTTGTACGAAATGGCAAAGTCCATTTCGTGCGAAATGGCATTACAATATCCATTTCGTGCGAATTGGATTACAAACACAAATAACTTTAACTTTTACACTTTAACCCCTATTACAAGCTACTGACACGACCTAGACTGATGACATAGGTGATAGACATTGTGTACCAACAGAAGTTTTCTTGGACTAGCAGGATATTATAGACGGTTTATTCGAGATTTTTCTAGAATAGCCATTCCTTTGACCAAACTAGCCTGCAAATCAGTTAAGTTTGAATGGGGACCGAAACAGGAAGAAGCTTTTAAAATTCTTAAGCAAAAGTTAACCAACGCACCCATACTCGCATTACCAGAAGAAACTGAAGACTTTATAGTCTATTGTGATGCGTCTAAGTTAGGATATGGATGTGTGTTGATGCAACATCAAAAGGTTATAGCTTATGCCTCTAGACAACTTAAGAAACATGAAGAGAATTACACAACCCATGATCTAGAGTTAGTAGCCATAGTTTTTGCTCTTAAGATTTGGAGACACTATTTATATGGAAATAAATTTATTGTCTTCAACGATCATAAGAGTTTAAAGTATATTTTTGGGCAAAAAGAATTAAATATGAGACAGAGATGATGGATGGAAATTCTTAGTGATTATGATTGTGATATTCAGTATCATGCTGGGAAAGCCAATGTAGTAGCTGATGATTTTAGTCGAAAGTATCATGAAAAGCCAAAGAGAGTACGTTATCTCAGATTAAATCCACAAGTAGATTTAAATGAGCAAATTAGAGAACCACAAGAAGCAGCAATCACTTGATGTGACAGCTTCCACTCGAACTAGCCGCACTCTCAAGCTTCTTTCTTCTGATTTCTCGTGATTCTTGTAAGTTTCCAACCTAAATCTTGTACTTTCTTGATCTACACGCACTCCTACCTACACCTTTCTATCTTTTGAATCTTAACTTTTAACCGTGAAATCAATGGATTCAAGGTGTTCTAGGGTGATGTCATCATTGTGTTCTTATGAACTTCATGTTTTGGCTTCAATCCACCAAGAACAACTTAGATCTGAACGATTTCCACATGAATAAACAAAGATCTTGTATAGATCTGAACATATTCAAGGTAAAAAAGATTGAAAGATGGTTTTCTAACTTTCTTTCAACTCTTTTACACTCAAAGCACTCAAAACCTATAGAATCGGAGCTTGTTCTTATCTTCTACTTCTTCATAGTGATGTATTGGTTCAAGATTTGGATTCTACCCAAGAGATTACTGATTTCAGGTTGAACATGAAACACCATCTCGAACAGTTGAACTGGTCGGACTAGGGTGATTCCTGTCCGATCGGGTCACTAAGTGTTGACGAGGTTTCTGTTGTTTGGAACGTTATCAAACCGTCTCGAGAAAACGCAAAACTATCAAATAAGCAAGTGTCAAGACGATCAGGTCGACTGGGACGGATTGTCGTCCGATCGGATTGCCGTCCGATCAGATTGCCACCCGATCGGACAGTCACCCGATCGGCTTGCACCTTGGTCCCACACTTAACTTTTACTTTCAACATTTGAGGTTCTGGAACATCGAACGGATTGACGTCCGGTCGGATTGCCATCCGATCGGACTACCACCCGACCATGTGATGTTTGGACTTCAACACTTAAACAATTTTCAACATGTTCAATGCACAGACAGTTCCAAATGGATTGCCACCCGATCGGACTACAATCCGATCGAGTGACAAACTGCTATGAACTTGTTCTCACTAAGTGTCCACCAATCGGATTGTCACCCGATCGAACAGTCGTTCGATCGATCAACCTGAAAGGTAGAGATACTTCTTTGTTTTCAAAATGCTACAATGAAAACTTCAAAAGATAAGCCATCATATACAAACACATCCTTCCCATACGAGGAAACAATCCAATCGAATGGTCACCCGATCGGATGACCATCCGAAGGGATTGTCACCCGATCGACCAGCCACCCGATCGGATTGCCATCCGATCGGATTACCGTCCGATCCATTGACACCTCTCATCGTTTTACGTATCTTTATCATTTATGCTATCGTTCTGATCAGGCTAAACTCTCTCTAGCGCTCCCTTCAATCCATCATCGTTGTGAGTATACTCGAACCCTTTTTGCTTTATGCACTTTTGGGTGTTACATACATTACTTATTCTAAATCACTTCGAACACACTACGCAATACTTTAACGCTAACCGCTATTGCATGCTATACGTGACTTAATGAATGCTTGTTTGTTATGTTTACACATGGATTGCTGTCTACCTGCCTTAGCAACGATAGTACTATAGTTTGGACTCAGCACCTGTTCACTCAGGGGTTGTTAAGGACGATTAATTACATGGTTCACAGTGGTGAACATGCATTACGAACTGCCTTGCGTAGTCGACCCACAGTTACTGGTATTGATAGGATCATGTCGATAACTTACGTGCTTCATTTCACGCATTGTACGTGCTGGTTATGCATAAACGATTTCGAATTCCATTATGCTATATTAAACTTGTATGCTCACCTTTACACTATGTGTATTGACTTTTACTTTAACGTATGTGGCAGGTGCTTAAGTTTAAATCTGAGTTGTCGGAACATGTTTGTGTTTGAAGAATATCTATGTCTGTAATAACTACATTATCTTATGGGTCATGGTATGGGACATGATATTTAAATAATTCGGTAATTTAGTCGTTATGGAATTTCTTTGAACAGTCTGTTTCGCTCAGTGTCGCGCCCCGATGATACCGCCATCGGTTGGGGTGTGACAGATTGGTATCAGAGCCATAAATATAGGGAATTAGGCAAGACTCGACCTAGTCCGGGTCGATGTCTTAGAAACGACCTAGTATATAGTCTAAGTACCAACAGACCGACTTGTGCGAACCCGTTAGGGGTTTCGTACGAGCTTACTTGTTATTTCTCACTCGCATCCACATTATACTATCACAACTGTCTTTCCTGAGGTAGTCGCACTGCACTATTTTGAACGGGTGATTTGATTGAGACTATGTGTGAAAACCGCAAACTCTCGATTGAGTCGCTTGTTCGACCCGCGTGTTATTCATAAAACACGAGAATTTGCGTTGAATCAGGAGTGAAATCCGCACTTTAACGCAGATCTTCCCCTCTATTTTTATCAAAACAGGAACTAAAGTTTTTAAGTCAGGGGTGAAACCCGAACCTTGACGATTTGTTCCGCCTCTATTTTGGTTTTACAAAACTCTCACCAAAGTCTCGATAGATTCCAATGACTCGAGTGCTTGAATAGCCGAAAGGATGGGTGCCATTCACCGCATATCGGTGATAGAGCACAGTCTATTAGGTCAACAAGGACTTTTGAGTACATCCTTGTGAATAGTCGAATCACTTTGGGTTATCAATGTCTATCAGCCTAAGTCGATCTATATTCGATTTCAATCTCGCATTTTTTCCGATTTTATGTGTTTCGATTCTGAGCCCGCAACTGCTGACTCTGATATTCGCCAATTTTATGTGTGTTTTATGTGGTTTTACTGTTTACATGTTTCGATTTTGGTGATTTATTCGCTTTTCGCTGTTCGCTTCGATCGACACATACGAACCGCACTACACGTCTATCCCAATACGCTAGCGAATCGACGCTCGCTTATGCTATACTACTCGCTGTGAACTCGCAATAGCTATTCTCGAATGCGCACGCGACTTTGAATGGTAGGTTTCTGTATTCTGACTGCTTCCATGTGCTTCTATGTGTTCTATGTGCCTTATGTGCCCTATGTGTTTATGTGTTCTGTGATTATGTGTTTGATGTGCTTACGTGTTTATGTGATCGTGCTTACGTGAATGTGAGGTGAGATTCGATTTTATTGTGTCTGAGTCCTGTAGCGATGTCTGATGCAGACAATGTCGTCAACTGGATCCCTTCACTCTCGCGCTATGAAACAAAAGCAAGCTGACAAGCGACTCGCCTCTCTTGTCGCTACTCAAATCGCTAAAGTGATTCCTCAAATCGTCAGCGAGCTAAACGAAAACGGCAGTAAATCGTCTGAAGAGTCTCGAACAGACGCACCGAAGACTGCTTTTAGTTTCAAGCAGTTCAAATCTTGTGGTCCAAAAAAGTTTACTGGCGAAGATGGCCCTACGACTATGTTCCAACGGTTTGACTCTATCGAAGTCACTCTACGCCAGAGCGGGTGTCCTGAGAATCTCCATACTCTGAATGCTACCGGCGTCTTCCAGTCCCGCGCATTAGACTGGTGGACGGCCGAGAGGAACAAACGCGGAAATGACGCAGCTTATGAGCTGACGTGGGAAGAGTTGAAGGCCATTATGATGGAAGAATTCTGCCCTCCCCATGAATGCAAAAATCTGGAGGACGAATTCTGGCATATCAAGCAGAAAGAAGGAGATAACGCAGCTCTAACTGCTCGCTTCAAGCAGCTCAGAATCATTTGTCCGGATCAAGTCAAGACCCCCGATGTGACAATCAAGAAGTATATCCGAGCTGTGACACTTGTGCTCCGTAAACACACACAATGTAGGACACTATCTTTTATCAAAGAAACAATTTTTTTGGTCTCAAAAAATTGTTTATTTTGGTTTTACAATTTCACATTTTGATTCTAGTTCATTTTCAAGCTTTAAATCGCTTTCTGGAAAGTTAAACGCAAACTGATGCGTAAACGTAATCAGTTTAATGTGGCAAACACTCCGGAATAGTGACATAGGCTTAACATACCTTAAATAACCTCCACATAACTTAGAAATAAGTTTTGGATGGTTCGGTGTGTTGAAATCAAGTTTATTCGCTTACAGGGACTAATTTTGACAAACTGCAAACGTATGCCGATTCGTACTGTAACGAACCTTCCAGAATATGATCATAAGTTAAACACGCCCTAAATATCCTTTATAAATCTTAGAAATAGGCTTTGAGGTGTTTGGTGCGCAAAAATAAACTTATTTGATCAACAGGGACTAAAAGCGTTAAAAAGTGCCCAAAAGACCAGATTCATTGTATCTAGTCCAATTTTGATGCTTTGATGGTTTTTACCCCTGATTTCAAATACCATTTGCTTGTTTTGAGTGTCCCATGGTTTAGAAATACCTTGTGCCCACATGTAAGGTCTAGATCAAGGCACGTTTTGCGAGGAACGATCCTAACGGTTCTCCAAAATCTATAAAAACCCATGCTTTCATTCACTTCAACTCACACTTGATTCATTTTGCTCTAAGTTGAGGTTTAAACACTTCATACCTGAGAAAACTTGGATCAAACTTCCTAGCGTGGACCCTTTGTAAGTATTCTTTCGTGTTTTTATGCGTTTTTAGCACGAAAGTCAAACAGTGTTTGACTTTCTGCTTTGACCACGAGTTGGTCAACACGAAGTTCGTTGAACTTCGCAACGTGAGCGTAATCATGATGGTTATAGTCCCGTGTGACTATACCTACTGATTACCACATTGACTAGGCGTAGTGACGAGTCGTAGTTTCGGCCAAAAGGTGTATTCATGCGTATTTTGCAACCAAACTATTCTTGGGTATCAAAACTGTTTGTTTTGATATCAAACTTATTTTCTAACTTCGTTAAACATCTTTTAACATGTTTAACTCGTCACTTTTAGGATAGTGCTTGTGTAGAGTCGTAAGTCAAGCAGTTTTGACAACCGCTTAGACTTTCGAACCCGACCCGTTTGGTCAATCATTAGGATCCGACCAAACATATAATGTGACCATAGTTGTATAGGGAATAACCTTCCGAGGTTATATCTTATGGTCACTTCGTTTAGTTAGTTGTATGATAGGTAGTTTATATGCCTTAGGAAAATGACCAAAATGCCCTTTTTTGCATAATTTCATTTTAAGCATATGTAACACATGTTTTGACATCTAAATTGATTATATAATGTAATTAGATATGTTAAGGCATATAATACTTGTCATAGGACTAGTTAGGCGTCTCGAACGCGCTTTCACGCGAACGACGCGTTAAAGTGGCGTAAGCTACCTTAATGGGTCGTAAGCGCTTAGGATAGGTTTCGATTTAGAATATAGGCTTTGTTAAACCATATCACATGAGTTCCAACACTCATTTGGTTTAGAAGACCTCATTCTACCCGATCTTCCAATTTAGGTGTCTATTCCCTAACATAGTATCTGTTACCCTAGGAACCGCTTCAACACTTGAACTCTTGGTCTTTTGAGCTTTGTTATACCCTTTGAACCGGGACTATACGCAAGCCCAGGCGAGTACATAGTTCCCCTCTTTTACCGTTTTCAAATGTTTTGGGGTGATTCATATGTGTAATCGATTGTTTTCAAAGTGTATGGCATATGTGTGTTCACTAAGTGCTTTTATGTGTATTATTCCGATTATGCAAATGTAATGTTTTATCCTTAGGTGATCTACATATCTTCATAGTTATATTCATGTAGGATAGTTGAAGTACAGTCTTAGATCTTCCTATCTTCATAGTGAGATTTTTAAGAAGTACTTTACATCTCGATGGTTGGTTTTTGTGTAGTTTGTTGGTGATTTAGATAACGAAACTAGATAATACAATAAGCACATGGTGGATACGCCGCTGGTACTTCCTATATATAAGTGTGCTTATTGTATTACCTTCCGTGGCATTATCCCGAATCACCATTAGGATTTAGGATTGTTCCGATTCAATGTGACAGAACCCAAAATCCTTATAGCATCTATCTATCTATCTTCATAGGTTGATTCTTGTAGGATGTTTAGAGTACTGATATTGGAGTCCTTGTTTGGATTCATTGTATACTTTAATGCGTGTTAGGTTAGACGATGTTACGAGAACCCAATCCCTGTAGTATCTATCTATCTTCGTAGTTAGACATATGTGGAATGTTTAGAGTAGTGATATTGGAGTCCCTGTTTGGATTCATTGTGTACTTTAATGCGTGTTAGGTTAGACGATGTTACGAGAACCCGATCCCTGTAGTATATATCTATCTTCATAGTTAGACATATGTGGGATCTTTAGAGTACTGATATTGGAGTCCCTGTTTGGATTCATTGTGTACTTTAATGCGTATTTACGAGGTGGAACAAGTTGACGATTATGTGTTTATGTGGTAGTTGTGATTTAGATAACGAAATGGGTGTAATAAAATAAGAACATGGTGGATACGCCGCTGGTACTTCCTATATATAAGTGTTCTTATTTTATTATTCTTGTAGCGTTATCCGGATCACTTTAGGATTTTGTGTACAATTGTTTCAATGTTGGATTATCAAAATCTTTGTAGAATCTCCCATATTTTTATATGTTAGATTCTTAAAAAGATATCTGAAGTATTATCATGACTCATTGATTTGATTTATATAATACTTATATAAGTTTTGATTTATTTCAAAACAGTTATTATTAATCCTTGATTGGATTCCTAATAACATATTAACAAGTTATTATGACGGTTTAATCGAGATTTCAATGTAAGACATAAAATGACTTAGTAAATATCATATTGTCATATACAAACCTATTTTGTCACGAGTTTTCACAGTTAAGATTAAAATATTGCAATACCAAATGTTTTGCCATTTATTTGGCTAATAAAACCTATGTATTCGCCGGCATTTTTATGCTGACAGTTTTCGCATTTGTTTCAGGTTTTCGACTGTTCAAGCGTGCAACGGATAGGACTTCATACGGGCCTTAGACTTCTAAAACAAAAGAACAATTACATGTATTATTTGTTTGTAAAAGAATGTTAATGATATTGAAACAATTTAGTACCAGTAGTTGTGAGCAATTTGTAACGTGACTCCCCGATATTTCCACCGTGTGTTGTTATATTACGCGATTGGGGTGTTACAGATTGGTATCAGAGCATTGGTTATAGGGAATTAGGTTATTAGCATGCCTTAAACCTAGTCTATAACCTTCCTAGGACCCAAACATGAGTAGACTTAGGACTTCTTTCCTAATCCTCATCCTTATTCGTGCCACAACTACTCTATGATTTACGAATGTTGGGATTGAACCCTATCAGAGGAACAGATAATTAAAGCCAAAACTGGATCAGAGTAGTGGATCCAGAATAAGCAGATGTTTACATACAAATCTCTCCCCTTGAAAGTGATTTCATATCTGCTGACCTCCTATCTGCTGATCTTGTAAAGTGCTGACCTACAACTGCTGCTCAAAGTAAAGACCTGATGAAAGACTAAAGCCCTGCTGATTCTATCTACTACCTTGAGTCAAGCACTGCTGATCCGGACAAGTACTGCTGGGTTCACAGCAGTGGAAAGTTTCAGCAGCTGATCTCTATAGTCTGTTTTGTAATGTAATGTAATAGCAGTAGTTAACATAGCAGTGTTTGTATAGATCAGAGGTTAGAGTTTGTTAGGAGGTTAGATGTCACTTTCATGGTGACGTCAGCTAAGATGCTCAGTGGTTTGCAAGTGCCTATAAATAGTTCAGTACTTTGTACTGTTCTATTAGCTCTTTTGCATCATCGTCTTCTTTGCACGAACAAACAACTGAGCTCTGGCTGAGGGGGAGTTTGCATTCATTCATCAATCATTGTAATCGTTATTGAAATAAATTCAATCTTCCGATTCATTATGAAAAGATGTTTGATTAAAGTATTACTCTCGTTTGATTGTATGCAAAGTTTGTTTTCATCATAATTCCGCTGCACACTCATCCATCTTCATTTTAATTACAAACACAAAATACAATCAGAAACAAACTCAGATCCAACAATTGGTATCAGAGCATGGACAGTCAAATTTGATTTAACAATCATTTTGACATAAATAGTTCAGCTCATAACAGTTGATACTGATCGTTTGTTCGTTTGTTGAAAAACATAGCAAGGATTAATCACCATTAAAGTTGATTTCTCAGTGTCTGTAAAACAACAAGAATGACGTCACAATCTCAGGATGATAAAAACAATATCGGCTAGCTTTTTAAACCACCTATGCTTAAAAAGAAATGAGTACAACATCTGGCAGAGGAGGATGGGTCACATCCTCGCTCAACAAAGCACAGGTTGTTGGAGGTCTGTCATCTATGGTCCCCATGTTCCCACAGTGCCAAGCGCTGAAGATGCTAAAAAGTTCGTTCCAAAACCAGTTGAAAATTATACCGAAACCGATTATCAAAAGTTCGAACTAGATGCTAAAGTTTTTAGCATCATAGCATCAACGCTGCCCAATGAGATATATGCTAGACTGTTACACTGTAACAGTGCCAAAGAATTATGGGACGCACTTAAGGAACAATTTGGGGGAACCGAAGAAGTCATAGAAAACAATAGGGAAATCCTGAACCAACAGTATGAAACATTTTGTTACGTTAAAGGTGAATCACTAACGCAACAATTTTAGCGTTTCAGTTGTCTCATCAGTGAACTGAGGCTTGTTAACACCACTTTTACAAACTCAACTCAAAATAGCAGGTTCCTCAGGTCACTGCCAGAAAAATGGGACACCATAGCTTTTGTCACCCGAAACTCACCTGAGTTCAAGGATCTGACCTTGACCCAACTCCACGGTCGACTCCTGACCTACGAAAGGGAGTTGAACCAGAAAAGGAGGTTACAAGAGTCATGAAAAGTTACTGATGATTACACTTTCGGTAATACTGCTCTTCTGGGTCAAGAAGAATCTGGGAGCAGTGGTAAGGATCAGGGTTATGATCACTTCATTGACATAACTGCTGGTGCAAATTTTAACAACCCTGATCCTCACTCTGCTAGTTATGCATTCACTGCAAACGAAAACCAGATGTCAGACAATTTAAGCTTTGAACTAAATGATTTGCAACATTTTGATCCCACTGACTTAGAGGAAATGTGTCACACCCCGACTTTCCACGTGTCACCGGTGGGCCCGGTGGGGGAGTATCGTGACGTGGTTGGCAACATAATAGTCGAACAACACAATTATATAAATGCACAGCGGAAGCAAAAGATAATTATTATTACATTCCGAAATATAAGGTAATATCCAGTATTACAACGGAAAGTAAAGGATCCACAGGCGGATCTTAAAACATATCATTTGTTCAACAGACTTTAGACGCCTAGGACTTGCAAGATTCCTTAGAACCGCCCTCAGCCAATTACGTTCAGTACCTGTCACTTAACCCTTTTGGAAAATACGTCAGTTTTCACTGGTAAATACACTCAACCGACTCATTTTGAAAAGGTTTAATAAAATTGATTTGAATGCACTTGGCACAAAACATATTGACACTTTGATTAAAATGCACAGAGGCAAAATTAATCTTTTATACTTGGAACAATTATATTTATAACCTTGTATACAGATTTACATGTTCGTTGTACGTTCAGGGCCCGATGTAGAAACCGAGTCAGATTAACAGACACACCACAAGTATAGGCCCACAAGAAAGCAGGATACCGTTATTACTTAAGCAACTATCAGGTGTATGCCTACACCCCGTGCTTAAGACGTGGCCATTTTATAACACAATGATGTCAAGGATATCCGGGACATGGTCATTAACCCCTAAAGGCTTTTATTTCAAACAATACAGATTAAACCGGGTTACCTCAATAATTTAATCACAATTCGATTAAACATTCAATACCCGACCAAGCGGTATCATTATACCGTATTCCAAGCCCGTATAGGGAAAATAAGTTAAGAGTATTTACCTGAGCTAGCTCCTGTCTTAAATAGCAAGAATCTAATAACTCAGCCGTATTCACTTAAGTAAGCGTAGGTACCATTTACCGGAAGGCTCTAGTCTGGAATGATCGTATAAATAACTTATTAGAATGCTAACGGGTCTTTAATTAAGCCTAAGCTTAGACCGGTTAGTCTTACAGGAAGATATGGTTCGTACGCATGATTAAGCGAAGACCGGAATAGAGTGTGATTTAGACCCAACAAGCTTGTATGCTTGTTTAATATGGGTAACTCAAATACATTCTGGATTTCGAGATAAAACCGTTAAGGTTTGACTCGTTTCGGCTAATTTATGTAAACTAGTTACATAGGCCGAACCGTACGCGTAGGAAGCGTAACGGGTAATTATAAGAGCCATATACAGGTTTCCTAAGTTAATTATGCCTCAAATATGTTGTGACATCAGTAAGATGTCTTTCATTATGCCCAAAACAAGTTTAAACACAAACTATGTCCCGTAGGGGTAGTTTGGTCATTTTTAAAGTTTGTAAAAGAGTTTAGACGTTTAACTGAGTTATAGGTCTGATGTAAACAGCAAACATACTCAATTTGATAAGTTATATCAGTAGGCTAAAGCATATATGTGAAATTTATCATTTTTAACCAAGCTATGCCCCGTAGGGGTATTTTTGGTAATTTCACATAAGCCGAAAAGCTCAAAAACGAAGTCTGAGTTTATCAACCTTTGCTTACTGCTAAAATATCATAATTTTCCTCATATATCAGTAGGTATCAACCCGGGTATGTATAATATAATTTTAATACATACTATGCGTTAAAAACGCTAAATAAGGCGATTAAAGGCCATTTCCGGGTTCGATACTTAAATCTGATATTTTTATATTTCCAGAAGGCTTAAAATAATTTATTTATCATATGTGATCAGTAGAAAAAAATTTTGGAGTCGTTTAGATAAGTAAAACTCATTTTATGGCCCGTAAGGGCAAAACCGACAATTACCGGGTTAAGCCTACGACTACTAGTTATGCTCAGCCTAAACTTAATTAAAAATATTTAAAAATCACAAAATAATATATTACATTAGTGGGTATTAAGTTTGATACCAAAAAGTAGGCTTAACTAGGCTATACGCTAATTACGCCATTTTATTAACATAAAGCATTAAATTAGCGATATTGAGCATAACTCTTAATCTACAAGTCAAACTGATGTCAAACTTTGCATACAAGTTTATATATCAGTAACTAAGGTTTCTACACTTTAACATTTTCATAAATCACGTTTTAAGGTAATAAGGGCATAACGGTCAACATATGAGCAATTAACGGAAATATGCATATTAATTGGATAACTAGTGAACCAAGGTGTATAATCACAGAGGGTTGTTCTAACATGTATCCTAATCCAATTAAAGCTCTGAGGCATTTCTAAAACATGCCCAAACGGGTCAGAACTGAAAGTCAAAGTGAAAGTCAAACTATGTGACTTTCGGTTTCGAACCGGGTCTAAACAGGAAATTGTCGGGTTGAACATGTTTAGACATGTTCTTACACTTATTACCAAGTCATAACAATGATCAAACAGGTTGTATATGTCCTAGATAACTAATTATGCATAAATAGCATTTTAGACTTCCTGTTGACTTTTTAATTGTATGTTTGACCCGACTTTTGACCTGGTTAGAGTGATGATCAGGGGAAACCCTTTTGAGGTTTTATTACCCACATAAATACCAACTCATAACTACTTTTAATTCGAGATATGACTGAGCCATTATTGACTAATCTCGAAGTCAAACCGTAATTACGACGGTTTGACTTTTAGCTAATTAACTAAGCTAAAAGTATTAGAGAAAGATTAGAACACTTACTGAAGTCCTATGCACGAATTATGATCACTTGGAAGTAGGCTTGAGCTCCAGAAATGATCCAAGAGTGCAGGAGAAGTTGTGAGGAATGTTGTGAACTTGAAGCCTTTATATAGTGATCCAAGACACCATAAAAGCTTGACATCTTAGTCTAACATCCATCCACAACTGATTAACACTTGTCCTAGAGCTTAGGGGTGCCTAGGGGTCGTCCACATATGAGAAAAACCGGTGAAATGGGTCAAAATCACGCATAACAGGCAACAGCCTGTTTTCTGGTCGCTGGGGGACTGGTAGCGCATCGTTACATGTTTGTGGTAGCGGTGCGCTACTTCTTCTCAGGGGCTGATTTGTTGTTGTTTGTTGAAGGTTCGAAAGGGCACCCACTTGTTCGACTTTGGGACATTATTTTGTCAGTTGAGGGCCTCCCAAAATGCCTTTGTACAGTTCTAAACCCTACCATGAAGTATTGTTTCATTTGAATCCATAAACAAGACCCGAAAACAAAGGTTTTCTATTGCTTTTTCTTCGTAGGAGTCCACCAATTCAAGTTAGGAGTAATTCAATGTTATAATTCACTGAACTTGAACATATACTAGATGTTTTAAATATGATTTGAGTCTTGGGATTTATATCGAGGTCGTTCAGAGGTGCAAAAGTTGACATGACGACACTTTTAAATACTGTCAAACATTTTTATTAAGTCCGGGTTTACAACGCGTTTTGTCATACATGACACGTGTCGTTTTATTATTGAACCCGAAATTTTCGAGGTGTTACATCCTCACCCCCTTAAAATAAATCTCGACCCGAGATTTACTGAACTAAGTAAGGGTACTTTTCTTTCATGGTGGATTCAACCTCCCACGTGTATTCGGGACCTCTACGGGCATCCCATTTGACCTTTACCAAAGGTATATGCTTCCTTCGAAGCTTCCTTACCTTTCGATCTTCAATTGACAAAGGTTTTTCCACAAATTTTAAGCTCTTATCTATATACACATCTGTATGTGGTATAACCAGTGATTCATCAGCGAAACACTTCTTCAGATTGTAGATGTGGAACACATTGTGAATTTCATTGAGCTCTTCTGGTAAGTTTAACTTATAGGCAACTGACCCAATACATTCGATAACCTCGAAAGGTCCTATGTATCTCGGGCTTAGCTTGCCCTTCCTACCAAATCGCATCACTCCTTTCCAGGGTGATACCTATTGTTGAACCTTATTTCTTAACAAGAATTTAGGAGGTTTGCTATTTTCATTAATCCTTGATTTTTCTGCCGAATATTGGCATCTTACAAATAATTAGGGATTTGTGTGATCTGCTTTGTTGTTTCCACTGCAACTTTCAGATCCTGATAATTGAACTTACCTATCTATTGTTCTAACAATAGATGTTTAACATGCCATTTATACAAGGTCTCCAAGGAGCCACCTTGATACTTATATAGCAGTTATTATAGAAAAGCTTATCCTAAGGTGAGATGGTTATTCCAACCATTGCTCAAAAATTAATCTTACGGAATAGCTAATCTTTACAGTTAGTCGAACAAATCGACGATCCTGGGTAGTTGATGGCGATTCTTAATCGTTGCCTAATTAGGGTTGCGGTAAACAATGCCTTAGCAAAATGAACCGTCTTTCATAATTTACTATACCGAATTCTCAGGATATTGAGTTTGGCTTTATGAATCTATATCTTTAATACTTACTTAACCAGGGTTTTCGATTCTGCCAATATGGTACTAGTTGTCTTGGGGATTTCATAATAATGCAGCCCTAAATGGGATATTAAACTTAACCCTACCTGCCTCCCAGGGGTAAACAGGGTAATCTTAGGAGAAGATAATCAAGGTACAAGGAGGTTACAGAGATTTCCATATCTCAGGCTCCAGTTTACTCATCAACGCTTGTGTCTAATAAGTGACACATTCATGTTATGAGTCCACATATTTCGTTACCAAGGAATATTTATTTGGATAATTCTATTCCGGATATCTCCTTTGAATACTACTAGTCGACATTAGTACAATATGACCATTGGGATATCTCAGGGGTTCCATGTATTAAACCTCCATACTGATCAGGCATGGAAGTAATCTATGGGACTCACTAGGATACGCCAATCCTCATATAACACTTTTATCAAACTTAGTTTGGCATTCGCAGGCGATAAAAACAATGAGAAAAATAATTAAAATAACATATGTTGTCGTACTCTATGCAAAGAAAGAGTACTTTTAGATTTTTCGGAAGAATTCCTTGCCGATACTAGAAGAATCGGTTATTATGGTTTCCTTGGTAAGTTATACCTTGTGGATAATATAAAAGTTTGCTAAGCTTATGGTTTATGAAGATTTATTATTGCCTGTATTAAATCAGGACACTTAGCAGAAATTATCATTGGTAAATGATAAGGGATGTACTTGATGACATCGTGAACTGCCTTTCGGCATTCATCAGATGAGTTCAGGCATTTCTTCCTTTAGCCTTTCTAGGCTTAGCTGCACCTTCCTTGGCAGCTTTATGAAATCTAGTCCTGATGCGGCCTTACTCACCACGGCCGTGATAGACTGCATTCTTATTAGATCAAGAGTTTTAAGGCTTGAACATAGTCCTTCATTTTTGGACAGGGAGTCATAGACTACAACTGTCATCGTCTTGAAAGGCGATTCTTTTGACAGAATGGTAAACCAATTAACATCACTAACGGACGTCTATCTATAATTTTCGCATCTAATGATATTAGTCATGATCACATCGATCATATTGACTATTAGGTTTGGGTATAACCCCACCATTTTGAATAGGGGATCATAAAGATCACCACTCTTTTGTCTTATTGACAATAGAGTAAAGTATAGCCCGTAGGCAATTCATCACTAGGGATGTCAATATTATGGATTTATGATCATCATACCGATGATACTAGTCAGGATCACAATGATCATATAGACTGTTAGGCTTGAGCACAGCTCACTACCTTAGACAAGGAATCATAAAGATCATAATGTCAATGTCTCAAATGGACAATTTATTATAGCCCGTAGGCAAAAAAAAAAAAAATCTTTTCTTGACAGGGAGTTGTAGGCTACCACTGTCTTTAGCCTCGGAGGGCGTTAATTATAGTCCGTAGGCATTTCCCTCCTAAGGGATATTTATGGTATGATCATCTTTTCAGATGATATTAGTCGAGATCATACGGACCCTACCGACTACTTTGCTTGGAAGTATTCCAACATCTTTAGACAGGGTCAAGGACCACTACTGTCGTTGTCTTATCGGACAACAAATTTAGCCCGTAGGCACTTCATCACTCGCGGATGTTTATAATATGATCATCTTATAAGATGATATAAGCCATGATTTCTAAATCATAAGGCAAATTAGGAAATTTAGAATTTCCGACATAGGGATGACTGTTGTGATTTTATCGAATCACATTTGTCAGGAGTGCTAACACGTTCTTAGGTGTTAACAAGGATCTGAATCCCTTGAGTAGGTTTCACCATCTTGGCCGCGTAGACTAGGTTTCACCTTTAAGATTCTTTTTAAAATGCATACTGGCAGGGGAGGAAGGATATTTATTTTATTCAGGATTTTTATCATAATCCTAATTTATAAGTTAATAATAGCACAAATGGCCTAGTCGCGTAGACAAGTTTAATTTATAAGCCATGATTTCAGAGAATCGAGGAAATTTAGTAATGGCACAAAAGCCTAGTCACATGGACACTTTTAAATTATAAGCTATGATTTCAGAGAATCAAAGCCTTGTGGTTTGAACCTAGTTCATTACCTTTTTCTGACAGGTAGTCATTGCTACCACTGTATTTTGGCTCATGTAGAAATGAGCAAGGCCCGTAGGCACTATATTACCACGTATGGTTAAAAATATGATCATCTTAATTGATGATGAAAAACCCAGGACTCGGAGATCATTATACTGGGTTAGGAATCTTTTGAAGAATCCTATAAAAATGACATGTGTGATTATTAATGGATCACGTCTGCCAGGAGCGTTAACCTATTTACAGATGTTAACAGGGATTCGAATCTTTTAAACAGGTCTTACCATCATGGCCCGGCCTTAAAATGACCCGAAGGCTAGGTTTCACTCTTAAGATTCTTATTAATATTTAACGCAGAACAATCCTAAATTGAGGTGTTTAATATGGATCTGAATCTAATTATGGAACTGCCATCTTAGCCGGTCTTAATATGACCCGAAGCTAGGTCTTGTCCTTTTAGATTTTGCCATTTTATTGTAATGGTAGGTCTTGCAACAGGAATGTTAATAAGGATCTGAATCTAAATTGAGGAACTGCCATCTTGGCCGGTCTTAATATGACCCGAGGCTAGGTCTTGTCCTTTTTAGATTTTGCCATTTTATTATAACGGTAGACCTTAAAAAAAATGTTATTTTTCATTTATTTCATATTTCATGTTTAGAATGAAAGTTTAAACTTAGCATTCCACGATATAAAAATAAAAGTATAAAGTTGCCCTAAGCGGGACTTGAAAGGAATAATGTTGTCCTCGAAGGGACTGAAAAGATAAATATGTCCTTATAAGGACTATTGAGGAAACGATCTTCAGCAAAGGAGTTTCTTCTTCATTCAATTCCTGAATGCTTTCTCCTTGGTTGCACGTTTCATCCTGGTCGCGGTACGAAGCTCAGCATTTCAAGGCTCCAGATGTGGAGAATTTTTATTACAGCTTCTTCGCTTGGGGACGTATATATAAAAATTTGGAAGCAAAAATTTACAGATTAGGATTGAGAATATTCCTATGTTAAGTCTAGACTCAGAAGGTCAAGGAATGTGCTACTGTGTCATTGAGATTAAACACATAAGGCTAGTGTTTAATTCACTCAATGTTGGCTCTGATACCAACCTGTCACACCCCGACTTTCCACGTGTCACCGGTGGGCCCGGTGGGGGAGTATCGTGACGTGGTTGGCAACATAATAGTCAAACAACACAATTATATAATTGCACAGCGGAAGCAAAAGATAATTATTATTACATTCCGAAATATAAGGTAATATCCAGTATTACAACGGAAAGTAAAGGATCCACAGGCGGATCTTAAAACATATCATTTGTTCAACAGACTTTAGACGCCTAGGACTTGCAAGATTCCTTAGAACCGCCCTGAGCTTCCAACCAATTACGTTCAGTACCTGTCACTTAACCCTTTTGGAAAATACGTCAGTTTTCACTGGTAAATACACTCAACCGACTCATTTTGAAAAGGTTTAATAAAATTGATTTGAATGCACTTGTCACAAAACATATTGACACTTTGATTAAAATGCACAGAGGCAAAATTAATCTTTTATACTTGGAACAATTATATTTATAACCTTGTATACAGATTTACATGTTCGTTGTACGTTCAGGGCCCGATGTAGAAACCGAGTCAGATTAACAGACACACCACAAGTATAGGCCCACAAGAAAGCAGGATACCGTTATTACTTAAGCAACTGTCAGGTGTATGCCTACACCCCGTGCTTAAGACGTGGCCATTTTATAACACAATGATGTCAAGGATATCCGGGACATGGTCATTAACCCCTAAAGGCTTTTATTTCAAACAATACAGATTAAACCGGGTTACCTCAGTAATTTAATCACAATTCGATTAAACATTCAATACCCGACCAAGCGGTATCATTATACCGTATTCCAAGCCCGTATAGGGAAAATAAGTTAAGAGTATTTACCTGAGCTAGCTCCTGTCTTAAATAGCAAGAATCTAATAACTCAGCCGTATTCACTTAAGTAAGCGTAGGTACCATTTACCGGAAGGCTCTAGTCTGGAATGATCGTATAAATAACTTATTAGAATGCTAACGGGTCTTTAATTAAGCCTAAGCTTAGACCAGTTAGTCTTACAGGAAGATATGGTTCGTACGCATGATTAAGCGAAGACCAGAATAGAGTGTGATTTAGACCCAACAAGCTTGTATGCTTGTTTAATATGGGTAACTCAAATACATTCTGGATTTCGAGATAAAACCGTTAAGGTTTGACTCGTTTCGGCTAATTTATGTAAACTAGTTACATAGGCCGAACCGTACGCGTAGGAGGCGTAACGGGTAATTATAAGAGCCATATACAGGTTTCCTAAGTTAATTATGCCTCAAATATGTTGTGACATCAGTAAGATGTCTTTCATTATGCCCAAAACAAGTTTAAACACAAACTATGTCCCGTAGGGGTAGTTTGGTCATTTTTAAAGTTTGTAAAAGAGTTTAGACGTTTAACTGAGTTATAGGTCTGATGTAAACAGCAAACATACTCAATTTGATAAGTTATATCAGTAGGCTAAAGCATATATGTGAAATTTATCATTTTTAACCACGCTATGCCCCGTAGGGGTATTTTTGGTAATTTCACATAAGCCGAAAAGCTCAAAAACGAAGTCTGAGTTTATCAACCTTTGCTTACTGCTAAAATATCATAATTTGCCTCATATATCAGTAGGTATCAACCCGGGTATGTATAATATAATTTTAATACATACTATGCGTTAAAAACGCTAAATAAGGCGATTAAAGGCCATTTCCGGGTTCGATACTTAAATCTGATATTTTTATATTTCCAGAAGGCTTAAAATAATTTATTTATCATATCTGATCAGTAGAAAAAAAGTTTGGAGTCGTTTAGATAAGTAAAACTCATTTTATGGCCCGTAAGGGCAAAACCGACAATTACCGGGTTAAGCCTACGACTACTAGTTATGCTCAGCCTAAAATTAATTAAAAATCTTTAAAAATCACAAAATAATATATTACATTAGTGGGTATTAAGTTTGATACCAAAAAGTAGGCTTAACTAGGCTATACGCTAATTACGCCATTTTATTAACATAAAGCATTAAATTAGCGATATTGAGCATAACTCTTAATCTACAAGTCAAACTGATGTCAAACTTTGCATACAAGTTTATATATCAGTAACTAAGGTTTCTACACTTTAACATTTTCATAAATCACGTTTTAAGGTAATAAGGGCATAACGGTCAACATATGAGCAATTAACGGAAATATGCATATTAATTGGATAACTAGTGAACCAAGGTGTATAATCACAGAGGGTTGTTCTAACATGTATCCTAATCCAATTAAAGCTCTGAGGCATTTCTAAAACATGCCCAAACGGGTCAGAACTGAAAGTCAAAGTGAAAGTCAAACTATGTGACTTTCGGTTTCGAACCGGGTCTAAACAGGAAATTGTCGGGTTGAACATGTTTAGACATGTTCTTACACTTATTACCAAGTCATAACAATGATCAAAAAGGTTGTATATGTCCTAGATAACTAATTATGCATAAATAGCATTTTAGACTTCCTGTTGACTTTTTAATTGTATGTTTGACCCGACTTTTGACCTGGTTAGAGTGATGATCAGGGGAAACCCTTTTGAGGTTTTATTACCCACATAAATACCAACTCATAACTACTTTTAATTCGAGATATGACTGAGCCATTATTGGCTAATCTCGAAGTCAAACCGTAATTACGACGGTTTGACTTTTAGCTAATTAACTAAGCTAAAAGTATTAGAGAAAGATTAGAACACTTACTGAAGTCCTATGCACGAATTATGATCACTTGGAAGTAGGCTTGAGCTCCAGAAATGATCCAAGAGTGCAGGAGAAGTTGTGAGGAATGTTGTGAACTTGAAGCCTTTATATAGTGATCCAAGACACCATAAAAGCTTGACATCTTAGTCTAACATCCATCCACAACTGATTAACACTTGTCCTAGAGCTTAGGGGTGCCTAGGGGTCGTCCACATGTGAGAAAAACCGGTGAAATGGGTCAAAATCGCGCATAACAGGCAACAGCCTGTTTTCTGGTCGCTGGGGGACTGGTAGCGCACCGTTACATGTTTGTGGTAGCGGTGCGCTACTTCTTCTCAGGGGCTGATTTGTTGTTGTTTGTTGAAGGTTCGAAAGGGAACCCACTTGTTCGACTTTGGGACATTATTTTGTCAGTTGAGGGCCTCCCAAAATGCCTTTGTACAGTTCTAAACCCTACCATGAAGTATTGTTTCATTTGAATCCATAAACAAGACCCGAAAACAAAGGTTTTCTATTGCTTTTTCTTCGTAGGAGTCCACCAATTCAAGTTAGGAGTAATTCAATGTTATAATTCACTGAACTTGAACATATACTAGATGTTTTAAATATGATTTGAGTCTTGGGATTTATAACGAGGTCGTTCAGAGGTGCAAAAGTTAACATGACGACACTTTTAAATACTGTCGAACATTTTTATTAAGTCCGGGTTTACAACGCGTTTTGTCATACATGACACGTGTCGTTTTATTATTGAACCCGAAATTTTCGAGGTGTTACAAAATGGACATCCTGCACCAACTGGCTTTGCTAAGTGTTAGAACTAGCAAATTTTACAAAAGAACAGGGCGAAAATTCCCAGGTTTGCATGGGAATCTAAGGGTTGGGTTGGATAAATCGAAAATCAAGTGCTACAAGTGTAATAGGTTGGGACATTTCGCTAGGGAATGTAGGAGTCAAACTACTGGTCCCATAATTACTCATCCTAGCTCAAATCCTAGACCTCAAAACCAAAGCACTATGCACTATGCCCCTGCAGCTCAAGTGAACACTGCTCACTATGCTGCTGCCCCTGTGCCAGTACACTATGTCCAAACTACTGTTCCACAAATCCAATATGTCCAAACCCCTGTTTCTCAGGCACAAGTGCAACCTGCACCTCAAACCACTGCTCCAGCAGCAGTACAACCAGATCAACAAAGTTTTTTCACTCAAGGGTTTGTTGATTGGAGCAGTATGCCTGAAGACCTTAGTGATGAAAATTTTGCACTCTATGCTTCTAATGATTCTTCTCATAATGAATTTTGTTTGATGGAATTAGAGTCAATACAGGAGGGGGTTGAAACTGAGGAGGAACAGCTGAGCTTTGAAACAGTGGATGAGGTGACTGAAGCAGTGGTTACTGCTGTGGCTGGTGAACTACTGTTGGGAGAAAGTTCAGGTACCCTGATTGAACCAATTACAGATCCATGGTCCATAGAGGACAAAGAAGAAGAGAAAGAAGAAAAGGCTGGTGAAAAGAAGGTGAGAGCTGATGATGAAGAGAATCATCAATGTGATTGTGCAATGATGGCTGCTGCCAAGGGAGCTTCTGCATGCTTTGATAGTCTTTGGTATGTAGATAGTGGAGGCTCCATGCACATGACAGGATGTAAAGCCCTCCTCAAAGACTTTAAAATCCACGGAGGGGGTGATATATCCTTTGGGAATAATAGTAAAGGAAAAGTTATGGGGTCTGGTATAGTGCAATCTGGAAATGTAAAATTTGAAAATGTCAATCTGATAGACAATCTAAAATTCAACCTTCTGAGTGTATCACAAATGAGTGACAAAGGGTTTGGGTCATTCTTCACAAAAGATTGTTGTAGGATTGTTGGACCAGAAATGGTCAAAAAGATTGAAGCAATAATCAAAACTGGTCAAACTAAACTTGTTGCTCAAAGAAGTGGCAATGTTTATGTTGTTGATATGTCCAAAGAGTGTCCCAGAGCTGATGCCTGTCTGTTCTCAGCTGCCTCTAACAAAGAGACAGAACTTTGGCACAGAAGGCTGGGACACACAAATCTTAAGACAATCACTGAAATTTCAAAAAATGGTTTGGTGAGAGGCCTACCACAAAAATTGTTTTCATGTCCTGAACATTGCATTTCTTGTTTAAAAGGAAAACAGCATAAAAGTTCTTACAAGTCCATTGAAGAATCCAAAACAACCCAGTGTTTGCAAATGCTACACATGGATTTGTTTGGCCCAGTTCAAGTCATGAGCCTCAAAAAGAAAAGATATTGTTTGGGTATTGTTGATGACTTTTCTAGGTTTACATGGACTTTCTTTTTACACTCAAAAGATGAGACTGCAGGCATTTTGCAAGACTTTGTAACACAGGTTGAAAAGCAATTTGACCTTCCAGTGAAAAGCTTCAGGAGTGACAATGGCACAGAATTCAAAAATAAGGAGTTGGATGCCTTCTGTGTGAAGAAAGGGATTGTAAGGCAATACAGCATCCCTAGAACACCAGAGCAGAATGGGGTAGTGGAAAGGAAGAACAGAACTTTGATTGAGGCTGCCAGAACCATGCTTGCAGATTCAGGTTTGCCATTAACTTTCTGGGCAGAGGCAGTAAACACTGCTTGCTATGTTCAGAACAGAGTTTTAATAAATCCCAGGCACAAAAAGACTGATTATGAAATTCTGTATAAAATCAAACCACTGATCTCATATTTCAAAGTGTTTGGCTGCCCATGCTTTATTTTGAACTTAAAAGATTCCATTTCAAAATTTGCAGCCAAAATTGATTGTGGTTATCATCTGGGATACTCAACCACTGCCAAGGCCTACAAAGTGTTCAATACACGGACCAAGGCAGTGGAGGAGACTTTGAATGTTAAGTTCAATGAACTTTCATCAATGAAAATCCCAGCAAATCCTACAGATCTGTTTGATCTTGAAAAATTTACTTTTGAAAATACTGCTGTCAAGACTAACAGTGCAGGTCCATCAGAGGATACAACACCAGACTATGGGTATGAAATCATCATCCCTCAAAGGTCTGCCACAAAGGGAAAAGCACCAGCTGTTCAAAACAGTTGTCAAAGCTCAACCACTGCTACCTCAACAGTTGTTGACCAAAGTAGCCCTTCCACCACTGCTTCCACATCCTCAAACACTGCTGACAAAAGCCCTCAAACAGTGGATAAAAGTCAGCAGATGTCCACTTCATTACCTCCTATTCCATCACCTTTTGAAGCCACTGCTGGATCATCAAAGTCCCCAGCAGTGGTTAGCTCAGATGATACACATTTGCAGCCTTCACAAACAAATGCCATCATACCATACCAAGGAGATTTAATCTTCTTGAGATCTCATCCACCTGATCAAATCATTGGCAACATAAATGAAGGGGTGCTCACAAGAAGCCAAACCTGTCACACCCCGACCACGTAGAACATACAAAACGTGGCGGAAATGTCGGGGAGTGTTGTAACAGAATTAATTGTTTCAAATCCATGGCAATTGAAGTTTCGTTTTATTCATCAAACAAGCGAGTTACATTTTCTTTAAACAAGAAGTAAAGAGTACATAACATAAGTTAACTAGTTCTTGTCTCGTTTATGTCACTAAGGCACAGGTCCGCCTAAGTATGTCTTGATAAGTCCTATGCATCATCTCCTGAAAACACATGTGAAAATAGGTACGTCAGCATAAAAATGCCTGTGAGATACATAGGTTTTGTGAAAATGAGATTCATGACTTATGTTTTCTGAAAATGTTTAGTCATGAACCTTGTAATTTGCTTTGTCTTTGTAAATCATTTGAAAAACAATAAGTTCAGATGATATGTATAAATAAGAAAATAATGCATGGTTAAATGAATAACCAAGTAAAATGAGTTTGTAAAAGATAAGTTGTTTTGTAAAACAATGTCTTGTGAAAAGTATGTTATTTGTATAAAATGTTATATGTATCAAACTGAAATGATTCAAATAACGCTACGATATATGTAATACCATACAAACACTTATATATAGGAAGTACCAGCGGCGTATCCACCATGCTTGTATCATATTACACACGCATCGTTACTTAATCACTTACTCAAACCACCAATGTAATAAGTCTATGTTTAAACCAATAGTCAAAAGTCCTTGTATAAACCATGTCAAATGTTTATAGTCCAAAAGTAGTCAAGTAATGTATAACCAAAATGATATGTATGGTAAGTAAAATTTAGACTACTTAAACCATAAGTAAAAATGTACAAAACAAAGTATTGAAGTAAAACTTGGTTTAAATCAAAGTTATGTTTTGTAAGATATATGCATGCTATACTGAATATGAACATTTATGCGGTATTGTGAAAATTCATACATCCAAGCCTTGAGACAGACGGATAACTATGTAAAAGTGAGTTATCAAGAGAATATGTATTCGGATTCGGTCATTCCTTTCATCCCCTTTCCCTGGGATGTCCGAAACGGGATTTGTCAAGTCCTATGGTACCACTACCTACTAACGAACGGCATGATCGGTGTTAATGAATGTATAGTATAGTTTAAACAAACCAAATGTCATACCAAAATGTAAGCATGTTTTATGAAGATAATGTACCTAGTATGCTAGAGTAAACATACAGGGTAGAGCTGTAAAACAATGTGTCCATATGTTACTGGAACATATGCAACAGAGATGCAGTATAAAACAATGTACTAAGTATGCAAAGTCATCATACAAAGTAGAAAAGTCATGTAAAACAATGTACTAAGTATGCAAAGTCATCATACAAAGCATAGAACACCATGAAATCATGTACTATAAATGTACTAATGAACATAGTAAGTATATGATGTGAAAACATGAAAGCACGAAAGTAACAAGTTGGCACATGTGTTTCACCCCAAAACAGTTTGGAAAACAGTAAAAGAGGGGTCTATGTACTCACTTGAGAATGCTCAGTAGTCCTTGAGTGACAACCAAACAATGCTAGAGATCACGGAAATCAAACGGCACCTAATATAGGTAACTACATTAATAAACCGGACCTAAATCGGAAGATCGGATAGAATGAGGTTTCGTAAACCAAACGAGTATAGAGACTCGTGTCATATGGTTTATCAAAGCCTACATGCTAAATGAAACCCAACCTAATAGCTTACGACCCATTACGACCCGTTTAGGTAGCTTATGCTACTTTAACGCGTCGTTCGCGTGAAACGCGTTCGGTTCGCCTAACTAGCCCTATGACAAGTGTTATATGCCTAAACATGTTACATAATCAGTTATGTGACAAAAGTTTAGGTTACATATGTTTAATTACCAATTATACATGAAAAGGGTATTCTGGTAATTTACCTAAGGCATATAAACTACCTATCATACAACGATTCAAACGATGTGACCATAGCGTATAACCTCGGAAGGTTATTCCCAACCTACTATGGTCACCTAATGTATTTGGTCTGATCCTAATGATCGACCAAATGGGTCGAGTTCGAAGGTATAGGCGATTTATTAGATCGCCTACCCTACGACCCTAGACAACGTGGTAATCAGTGGGCATAGTCCCAAGGGACTATGACCAACGTGATTACACTCACGTTGCGAAGTTCAAACGAACTTCGCATTTACCATTACTGGTCAACGCTGAAAGTCAAACAAAGTTTGACTTTCTGACTCGAAAAGCAATAAAATAAGGAAAAGAACGAAAGAATACTTACGAAGGGTCCCCGAATGCTAACCTCGATTCAAAAATCTCAGGTATGAAACAATAGTTTCAACTTAGAGTTTCTCAAATCAAAGTTCTTGTAAGTTTTGCATTGGGGTGATGGGGTATTTATAGTTTTCGGATAACCGTTAGGATCGTTTCATGGAAAACGTGCCTTAATCCCACCCGTACAAGTGTCGGGACCTTATGGTGACTAAAATTTGATCCTTATCAGCTGACTAGACAATTGGGATTGTGTGGTGGTGGATCAAACAGCTGCAATCTGCTGTTAGAAACATTTAACCTGGTCAGAAGGTCTGACGCGGGCCGCCTGGGGATTAACAGAATCTGAGGCGGGCCGCCTGGCCTGCACAGATCAGCAATAAGTTTCAGAAGTTACAGTTTTGGTCCCTTCACGTGTTTAAGCTCATTTCCGGCACTTCCAAGGCCCGTAAAGCCAACTTTAAGGCCCTAAAATGTTGCCTAAACATTGTGGACATGAAACATGCTTAAAAATATGTCAGATGTTGGTTCGTTTGGTCGTACGAACGCGATGTTCGCTTAATTACGACGGAATGCGCATAAGCGCGAAAAACGATCCAAATGACGCGACGAATGGATTTTTGACAATCCAAACACTAAAGCATAATATACTCATGCTTACATAAATTTTTGGATGTCCGGATGTATTCAGAACGTGAGTTATGCGTAAAAATGCAAACTAGTGCACTTTTTGACACTTTTAGTCCCTGAATGACCCAAAAGTTTATTTTAGCACACCAAACACCTCAAAGCCTATTTCTAAGCCATGTAAAGGATATTTATGGTATGTTTAACTTATGGTCATGTTCCGGAATGTCTGTTACAGTTCAAATTGGCATACTTTCGCAGTTTGTCAAATTTAGTCCCTATAAGCGATTTAACTTGATTTTGCCATACCAAAGCCTTCAAAACTTATTTCTAAGTTATGTAAAGGTTGTTTAAGGTATGTTAAGCCTATGTCACTATTCCGGAGTGTTTGTTGCATTAAACTGGTTATATTTACGCATCGGTGCGCGTATAACCTTCCAGAAAGCGATTTAGAGTTTGAAATTGAACAAGAATTGATATGTGCAAATGATACACAATTTTTTTTACAAATCCCAAGTATGAAATATAATATTTCATTGGTTCGGTATTTGTTTGATGGCCGTGGAGGCACAGGTGTTACAGTCTCCCCTACTTTAGGAAATTTCGTCCCGAAATTTATTTAGAGGAAACTTGTGAGAGCTTGAAAACATGAAGTTGAAAAGATCGAACAATATTGATTAGGGTTCTGAATTTCTAGTAACCTTTAATAACATCATGATTGCAATGTAAGAGGGATACTTATATACAAGTATATGAAGCGTCATTGGTGCGTCCACCGTACCTCCATTACATCGTTCTCATTTCGTTATTGTTGTCACTATCGGCTCTTACACATAATAAATCTTACTGGGTTTCTGTGCACTAAATTTCATAATTATGTACGCGTCCATAATCAGACAATTCCTTGCACAGTTCACACAGTCTATTTTATAGTGTGTAGGGGAAAACCAAATGAACAAACCGGTGATGAGTGTGACTAGACCACCATAGGGTCCTTTTGACTAAATCAATAAATGATCTAAATAGACTCATCAAGGAGTCTGTCCAGCTACATCACTAGATGTCGTCCTTTAACCAAATTGTGAATCAATCTTTTAGACTAGACCACTAAAAGGATCTCTTATGAAACATGGAGCGGTACTTATATAATCCAAGGGTCTTAACTATTACATAGAAGCCCATTAAGGATTGAAGGTAGTACCTTTTGAATATCCTGCTACGAATCCCTCATATGAAGATATGAAAGATTCTGCGAGGATTTGGATAACGAATATCCAGAGTATTAAAAACACAAAAATGCATAAAAGAAAACATAAGATGAATAAACACATAGTCACATAACCACAAAATTATTTAACTAGAAGTTTGTTCTGCTAACAGAGTACATGTATTTAAAGCACACTAGGAATCCATCTCGTGGATTTCATTTGGCACTTTAAACATTATCAAGAATCTAACTATAAAGATAGAAAGATTCAAAAAGAAAATTCGATTTCGATTACTAGAACTCGAAATGTTCGAATTAAGGTACATAAAGAATCCAATTAAGGACTCTGATTTGAATGATGATCATCCACAAGGGTCTAAATATGAAGATAAAAAGATCCCATATGGATTTTAGAAGTTGAAGATGTTTTGAAACCTTGCACTGGACGTGCTTATGTCAAAACATGAAGTTGAAATGCTTTACAAAGTTGAGATGCCAGATATGCCAAGCCGACATATGAAGCGAAATTTGAAAGTTAAGTCGATGTACGAGGAAAATATTTTTGAAAACTGTGCATGGGGTTCTTTTAAGAAAAAATGTGTTTACCGTTTTTGAAACCTTATATATAATACTTTTGAAATAAAGTAGGTGTATTAGATAGATATATTTACAAAAATGTTTTAAAATCATGAGAGATGAATTTTGAAATTATGTATAAGGTTTTTTTTTTTTTTTTTTTTTTTTTTTGAAAGACATGAATGATGCTTTTCGAAATCATGCACTTGATAAGAAAATGTATTGTGTTAATATTGCCTTCAGACTATATGAAATATTTTGAAATTAGGAAGGTTGGTTTTGATAACATGGCTAATGTTTTTGAAATAACATAGATAATGTATTTAGATAAATTGTTTTCAAACTATATGAAATGTTTTGAGATCATGAAGATTGTTTTTGAAATACTTGTACTGTATATGTTAAAAAATCAAAACGTAATGGGTATGAGATTTGAAAATACACTTAGTTATTTAACCAAGGATTTCAAAGGCACAGATGTGCAGAAGCATGATTACTCATAATGTCACTTTATTTTCTGTACTTCGTATCTTAGAATGAAACGAGTACTTAAAATTTTCGAAGGAATCATGAGCGATCATTTGAAAGAGAGAATCACAAGAGTAGTTTGTAAGGAACATAGTTCCTTGATGTAGGTATCATAGGAAAAGTCATACACACATGTAATTATACTTGTATATCAGAATTGTGAACAACAACTTTTATTTATGAACGAGACATATTGTTTCACAATACACGAAAACAAAAGAAACAAAGGCATAAGACAGCAACATCCTTTGTTCAGCTGAATGCTCATCCGTGGGTCGGATTTGCATTAGCAAGCTTTGGGCATCGGTTTCTGTAGTGGGTCAGATCCCCACAATTGTAACAGGCACCAGGTGGGTAGTGTGGTCGTGCAGCTTGACCCTGTTGCTGAGCAAGAGGCTGAGCAACTTGTTGAGCCGGGTTCTGAACTGGGCGATTCGGATTAGCAGGGATGCGGCAGGTGTCAGCAAGATGACCGGATCTTCCGCAGTTGGTGCACTGACGACACTGGAGGTGTGGTTGATGATGGTCGTTACACCTGTTGCACAAAGGTGCATTGCCAAAATAAGGTTTCTTGGCTAGTGGTTGCGCAGGCTGATTTGGTGCAGCTTGGGCCTGTGCAGTAATGGCATAGTTTTGGGAAACCTTACGCTTCCTTGCCCTCTTCGATGAACTAGAATCCTTCCCATTCTTGTTTTGACCTTTCTTGCTATCCTCCTTGTCAGACGACTGTTTCTCGCCCTTGTCACCCTTCCTGTGTAATTTATTCTTCCGAATCTGCGACTCAGTCAATGTCGCTGATAACTCGATCGCCTGACGGAGTGTGACAGGGTTACTACCAGTAAGGATGTCTTGTACCGAGTCAGGTAGGCCGTCGATGTACCTTTCGATAGCTATGTCAAGTGGGGTAACCATTGTCGGGCAAAGCAGACTCAACTCCTCAAACCTATCAGTATACGCCCTGTGCTCACCACTATCTTGCTTCAACTCATCAAATTCCTTCTCCAAAGCTCGCTGCTCATGACGAGGACAGAATTCCCTCATCATGAGAGCCCTAAGTTCAGCCCATGTCTGTGCTAGAGCAACTTCTGCACCACGATCCCTCATAATCCCGTTCCACCATGTGAGAGCCCTCTTCTGAAACACACTCGAAGAAAACTCGACCTTGCGATTGTCAGGACACTGCACGTGGCGGAAAGTATTCTCAATGCTCTCGAACCATTGAAGAAGCCCAGTCGCTCCTTCAGAACCACTAAACTTGAGTGGTTTAGCCTGGTTAAAATCCTTGTATTTGCATAGAACATTGTTGTTGTTGTTGGCTTGGTTCCATTGAGCAAAGAGGTTTGGGAATTGAGCAGCCATTTGTTGCGCAATGATTTCTGCCAATTCGGCAGTCTCTATCTGGCTTTCGCGTCGAGGGGGCATTCTAAAAGAGGAAACATGAAAGGAAACGAGAGAGAGAATTAGACGACAAGAATGAGATGAAACAAATCTGATGAAAGCAAGGATAGTGGTCATTTGTTTGTTACTACAAAGCAACAAACGACACACAGTGACAAATCAAAGTAAATGGGTCGAAAATAATGTATCGCGAAGACATGCTCGCCTCTAAGTGAACACTCATCCCAAGAATTCCCAGGTAAGCACAACTGGTCTCGCGTCTGATGAGATGTATACGAAGTGCTTGCCTAGATAGAAAACCCAGAATACAGGCATTCACCCTTCCAGTTTGCACGTGTTCACATTATTTAAAACCCAAAACCTTGACGAGATTTTGAAAACTCAAAGGGGTTCAAAACCATATAATAGAGAGTTCAAAACCTTACAATAGAGGGTTCAAAACCTAGTAATCAATCATCCTAGAACAGATGATTAGTTTTCAAAGCGGTTTGGAAATTTATGTTCTTGTTGTGGTTGTCGCCTAAGGATAGGTGACAGTATTGTTTTATTACTAAACGCAAGTAAACTCGCGTTAGGGTCCTAAGAAGGTTATAGACTAGGTCAAAGCATTACTAATAACCTAATTCCCTATAACCATTGGCTCTGATACCATCTTTTCTGTCACACCCCGACCACGTAGAACATACAAAACGTGGCGGAAATGTCGGGGAGTGTTGTAACAGAATTAATTGTTTCAAATCCATGGCAATTGAAGTTTCGTTTTATTCATCAAACAAGCGAGTTACATTTTCTTTAAACAAGAAGTAAAGAGTACATAACATAAGTTAACTAGTTCTTGTCTCGTTTATGTCACTAAGGCACAGGTCCGCCTAAGTATGTCTTGATAAGTCCTATGCATCATCTCCTGAAAACACATGTGAAAATAGGTACGTCAGCATAAAAATGCCTGTGAGATACATAGGCTTTGTGAAAATGAGATTCATGACTTATGTTTTCTGAAAATGTTTAGTCATGAACCTTGTAATTTGCTTTGTCTTTGTAAATCATTTGAAAAACAATAAGTTCAGATGATATGTATAAATAAGAAAATAATGCATGGTTAAATGAATAACCAAGTAAAATGAGTTTGTAAAAGATAAGTTGTTTTGTAAAACAATGTCTTGTGAAAAGTATGTTATTTGTATAAAATGTTATATGTATCAAACTGAAATGATTCAAATAACGCTACGATATATGTAATACCATACAAACACTTATATATAGGAAGTACCAGCGGCGTATCCACCATGCTTGTATCATATTACACACGCATCGTTACTTAATCACTTACTCAAACCACCAATGTAATAAGTCTATGTTTAAACCAATAGTCAAAAGTCCTTGTATAAACCATGTCAAATGTTTATAGTCCAAAAGTAGTCAAGTAATGTATAACCAAAATGATATGTATGGTAAGTAAAATTTAGACTACTTAAACCATAAGTAAAAATGTACAAAACAAAGTATTGAAGTAAAACTTGGTTTAAATCAAAGTTATGTTTTGTAAGATATATGCATGCTATACTGAATATGAACATTTATGCGGTATTGTGAAAATTCATACATCCAAGCCTTGAGACAGACGGATAACTATGTAAAAGTGAGTTATCAAGAGAATATGTATTCGGATTCGGTCATTCCTTTCATCCCATTTCCCTGGGATGTCCGAAACGGGATTTGTCAAGTCCTATGGTACCACTACCTACTAACGAACGGCATGATCGGTGTTAATGAATGTATAGTATAGTTTAAACAAACCAAATGTCATACCAAAATGTAAGCATGTTTTATGAAGATAATGTACCTAGTATGCTAGAGTAAACATACAGGGTAGAGCTGTAAAACAATGTGTCCATATGTTACTGGAACATATGCAACAGAGATGCAGTATAAAACAATGTACTAAGTATGCAAAGTCATCATACAAAGTAGAAAAGTCATGTAAAACAATGTACTAAGTATGCAAAGTCATCATACAAAGCATAGAACACCATGAAATCATGTACTATAAATGTACTAATGAACATAGCAAGTATATGATGTGAAAACATGAAAGCACGAAAGTAACAAGTAGGCACATGTGTTTCACCCCAAAACAGTTTGGAAAACAGTAAAAGAGGGGTCTATGTACTCACTTGAGAATGCTCAGTAGTCCTTGAGTGACAACCAAACAATGCTAGAGATCACGGAAATCAAACGGCACCTAATATAGGTAACTACATTAATAAACCGGACCTAAATCGGAAGATCGGATAGAATGAGGTTTCGTAAACCAAACGAGTATAGAGACTCGTGTCATATGGTTCATCAAAGCCTACATGCTAAATGAAACCCAACCTAATAGCTTACGACCCATTACGACCCGTTTAGGTAGCTTATGCTACTTTAACGCGTCGTTCGCGTGAAACGCGTTCGGATCGCCTAACTAGCCCTATGACAAGTGTTATATGCCTAAACATGTTACATAATCAGTTATGTGACAAAAGTTTAGGTTACATATGCTTAATTACCAATTATACATGAAAATGGTATTGTGGTAATTTACCTAAGGCATATAAACTACCTATCATACAACTATTCAAACGATGTGACCATAGCGTATAACCTCGGAAGGTTATTCCCTACCTACTATGGTCACCTAATGTATTTGGTCTGATCCTAATGATCGACCAAATGGGTCGAGTTTGAGGGTATAGGCGATTTATTAGATCGCCTACCCTACGACCCTAGACAACGTGGTAATCAGTGGGCATAGTCCCAAGGGACTATGACCAACGTGATTACACTCACGTTGCGAAGTTCAAACGAACTTCGCATTTACCATTACTGGTCAACGCTGAAAGTCAAACAAAGTTTGACTTTCTGACTCGAAAAGCAATAAAATAAGGAAAAGAACGAAAGAATACTTACGAAGGGTCCCCGAATGCTAACCTCGATTCAAAAATCTCAGGTATGAAACAATAGTTTCAACTTAGAGTTTCTCAAATCAAAGTTCTTGTAAGTTTTGCATTGGGGTGATGGGGTATTTATAGTTTTCGGATAACCGTTAGGATCGTTTCATGGAAAACGTGCCTTAATCCCACCCGTACAAGTGTCGGGACCTTATGGTGACTAAAATTTGATCCTTATCAGCTGACTAGACAATTGGGATTGTGTGGTGGTGGATCAAACAGCTGCAATCTGCTGTTAGAAACATTTAACCTGGTCAGAAGGTCTGACGTGGGCCGCCTGGGGATTAACAGAATCTGAGGCGGGCCGCCTGGCCTGCACTGATCAGCAATAAGTTTCAGAAGTTACAGTTTTGGTCCCTGCACGTGTTTAAGCTCATTTCCGGCACTTCCAAGGCCCGTAAAGCCAACTTTAAGGCCCTAAAATGTTGCCTAAACATTGTGGACATGAAACATGCTTAAAAATATGTCAGATGTTGGTTCGTTTGGTCGTACGAACGCGATGTTCGCTTAATTACGACGGAATGCGCATAAGCGCGAAAAACGATCCAAATGACGCGACGAATGGATTTTTGACAATCCAAACACTAAAGAATAATATAGTCATGCTTACATAAATTTTTGGATGTCCGGATGTATTCAGAACGTGAGTTATGCGTAAAAATGCAAACTAGTGCACTTTTTGACACTTTTAGTCCCTGAATGACCCAAAAGTTTATTTTAGCACACCAAACACCTCAAAGCCTATTTCTAAGCCATGTAAAGGATATTTATGGTATGTTTAACTTATGGTCATGTTCCGGAATGTCTGTTACAGTTCAAATTGGCATACTTTCGCAGTTTGTCAAATTTAGTCCCTGTAAGCGATTTAACTTGATTTTGCCATACCAAAGCCTTCAAAACTTATTTCTAAGTTATGTAAAGGTTGTTTAAGGTATGTTAAGCCTATGTCACTATTCCGGAGTGTTTTTTGCATTAAACTGGTTATATTTACGCATCGGTGCGCGTATAACCTTCCAGAAAGCGATTTAGAGTTTGAAATTGAACAAGAATTGATATGTGCAAATGATACACAATTTTTTTTACAAATCCCAAGTATGAAATATAATATTTCATTGGTTCGGTATTTGTTTGATGGCCGTGGAGGCACAGGTGTTACAGTCTCCCCTACTTTAGGAAATTTCGTCCCGAAATTTATTTAGAGGAAACTTGTGAGAGCTTGAAAACATGAAGTTGAAAAGATCGAACAATATTGATTAGGGTTCTGAACTTCTAGTAACCTTTAATAACATCATGATTGCAATGTAAGAGGGATACTTATATACAAGTATATGAAGCGTCATTGGTGCGTCCACCGTACCTCCATTACATCGTTCTCATTTCGTTATTGTTGTCACTATCGGCTCTTACACATAATAAATCTTACTGGGTTTCTGTGCACTAAATTTCATAATTATGTACGCGTCCATAATCAGACAATTCCTTGCACAGTTCACACAGTCTATTTTATAGTGTGTAGGGGAAAACCAAATGAACAAACCGGTGATGAGTGTGACTAGACCACCATAGGGTCCTTTTGACTAAATCAATAAATGATCTAAATAGACTCATCAAGGAGTCTGTCCAGCTACATCACTAGATGTCGTCCTTTAACCAAATTGTGAATCAATCTTTTAGACTAGACCACTAAAAGGATCTCTTATGAAACATGGAGCGGTACTTATATAATCCAAGGGTCTTAACTATTACATAGAAGCCCATTAAGGATTGAAGGTAGTACCTTTTGAATATCCTGCTACGAATCCCTCATATGAAGATATGAAAGATTCTGCGAGGATTTGGATAACGAATATCCAGAGTATTAAAAACACAAAAATGCATAAAAGAAAACATAAGATGAATAAACACATAGTCACATAACCACAAAATTATTTAACTAGAAGTTTGTTCTGCTAACAGAGTACATGTATTTAAAGCACACTAGGAATCCATCTCGTGGATTTCATTTGGCACTTTAAACATTATCAAGAATCTAACTATAAAGATAGAAAGATTCAAAAAGAAAATTCGATTTCGATTACTAGAACTCGAAATGTTCGAATTAAGGTACATAAAGAATCCAATTAAGGACTCTGATTTGAATGATGATCATCCACAAGGGTCTAAATATGAAGATAAAAAGATCCCATAAGGATTTTAGAAGTTGAAGATGTTTTGAAACCTTGCACTGGACGTGCTTATGTCAAAACATGAAGTTGAAATGCTTTACAAAGTTGAGATGCCAGATATGCCAAGGCGACATATGAAGCGAAATTTGAAAGTTAAGTCGATGTACGAGGAAAATATTTTTGAAAATTGTGCATGGGGTTCTTTTAAGAAAAAATGTGTTTACCGTTTTTGAAACCTTATATATAATACTTTTGAAATAAAGTAGGTGTATTAGATAGATATATTTACAAAAATGTTTTAAAATCATGAGAGATGAATTTTGAAATTATGTATAAGGTTTTTTTTTTTTTTTTTTTTTTTTGAAAGACATGAATGATGCTTTTCGAAATCATGCACTTGATAAGAAAATGTATTGTGTTAATATTGCCTTCAGACTATATGAAATATTTTGAAATTAGGAAGGTTGGTTTTGATAACATGGCTAATGTTTTTGAAATAACATAGATAATGTATTTAGATAAATTGTTTTCAAACTATATGAAATGTTTTGAGATCATGAAGATTGTTTTTGAAATACTTGTACTGTATATGTTAAAAAATCAAAACGTAATGGGTATGAGATTTGAAAATACACTTAGTTATTTAACCAAGGATTTCAAAGGCACAGATGTGCAGAAGCATGATTACTCATAATGTCACTTTATTTTCTGTACTTCGTATCTTAGAATGAAAAGAGTACTTAAAATTTTCGAAGGAATCATGAGCGATCATTTGAAAGAGAGAATCACAAGAGTAGTTTGTAAGGAACATAGTTCCTTGATGTAGGTATCATAGGAAAAGTCATACACACATGTAATTATACTTGTATATCAGAATTGTGAACAGCAACTTTTATTTATGAACGAGACATATTGTTTCACAATACACGAAAACAAAAGAAACAAAGGCATAAGACAGCAACATCCTTTGTTCAGCTGAATGCTCATCCGTGGGTCGGATTTGCATTAGCAAGCTTTGGGCATCGGTTTCTGTAGTGGGTCAGATCCCCACAATTGTAACAGGCACCAGGTGGGTAGTGTGGTCGTGCAGCTTGACCCTGTTGCTGAGCAAGAGGCTGAGCAACTTGTTGAGCCGGGTTCTGAACTGGGCGATTCAGATTAGCAGGGATGCGGCAGGTGTCAGCAAGATGACCGGATCTTCCGCAGTTGGTGCACTGACGACACTGGAGGTGTGGTTGATGATGGCCGTTACACCTGTTGCACAAAGGTGCATTGCCAAAATAAGGTTTCTTGGCTAGTGGTTGCGCAGGCTGATTTGGTGCAGCTTGGGCCTGTGCAGTAATGGCATAGTTTTGGGAAACCTTACGCTTCCTTGCCCTCTTCGATGAACTAGAATCCTTCCCATTCTTGTTTTGACCTTTCTTGCTATCCTCCTTGTCAGACGACTGTTTCTCGCCCTTGTCACCCTTCCTGTGTAATTTATTCTTCCGAATCTGCGACTCAGTCAATGTCGCTGATAACTCGATCGCCTGACGGAGTGTGACAGGGTTACTACCAGTAAGGATGTCTTGTACCGAGTCAGGTAGGCCGTCGATGTACCTTTCGATAGCTATGTCAAGTGGGGTAACCATTGTCGGGCAAAGCAAACTCAACTCCTCAAACCTATCAGTATACGCCCTGTGCTCACCACTATCTTGCTTCAACTCGTCAAATTCCTTCTCCAAAGCTCGCTGCTCATGACGAGGACAGAATTCCCTCATCATGAGAGCCCTAAGTTCAGCCCATGTCTGTGCTAGAGCAACTTCTGCACCACGATCCCTCATAATCCCGTTCCACCATGTGAGAGCCCTCTTCTGAAACACACTCGAAGAAAACTCGACCTTGCGATTGTCAGGACACTGCACGTGGCGGAAAGTATTCTCAATGCTCTCGAACCATTGAAGAAGCCCAGTCGCTCCTTCAGAACCACTAAACTTGAGTGGTTTAGCCTGGTTAAAATCCTTGTATTTGCATAGAACATTGTTGTTGTTGTTGGCTTGGTTCCATTGAGCAAAGAGGTTTGGGAATTGAGCAGCCATTTGCTGCGCAATGATTTCTACCAATTCGGCAGTCTCTATCTGGCTTTCGCGTCGATGAGGCATTCTAAAAGAGGAAACATGAAAGGAAACGAGAGAGAGAATTAGACGACAAGAATGAGATGAAACAAATCTGATGAAAGCAAGGATAGTGGTCATTTGTTTGTTACTACAAAGCAACAAACGACACACAGTGACAAATCAAAGTAAATGGGTCGAAAATAATGTATCGCGAAGACATGCTCGCCTCTAAGTGAACACTCATCCCAAGAATTCCCAGGTAAGCACAACTGGTCTCGCGTCTGATGAGAAGTATACGAAGTGCTTGCCTAGACAGAAAACCCAGAATACAGGCATTCACCCTTCCAGTTTGCACGTGTTCACATTATTTAAAACCCAAAACCTTGACGAGATTTTGAAAACTCAAAGGGGTTCAAAACCATATAATAGAGAGTTCAAAACCTTACAATAGAGGGTTCAAAACCTAGTAATCAATCATCCTAGAACAGATGATTAGTTTTCAAAGCGGTTTGGAAATTTATGTTCTTGTTGTGGTTGTCGCCTAAGGATAGGTGACAGTATTGTTTTATTACTAAACGCAAGTAAACTCGCGTTAGGGTCCTAAGAAGGTTATAGACTAGGTCAAAGCATTACTAATAACCTAATTCCCTATAACCATTGGCTCTGATACCATCTTTTCTGTCACACCCCGACCACGTAGAACATACAAAACGTGGCGGAAATGTCGGGGAGTGTTGTAACAGAATTAATTGTTTCAAATCCATGGCAATTGAAGTTTCGTTTTATTCATCAAACAAGCGAGTTACATTTTCTTTAAACAAGAAGTAAAGAGTACATAACATAAGTTAACTAGTTCTTGTCTCGTTTATGTCACTAAGGCACAGGTCCGCCTAAGTATGTCTTGATAAGTCCTATGCATCATCTCCTGAAAACACATGTGAAAATAGGTACGTCAGCATAAAAATGCCTGTGAGATACATAGGTTTTGTGAAAATGAGATTCATGACTTATGTTTTCTGAAAATGTTTAGTCATGAACCTTGTAATTTGCTTTGTCTTTGTAAATCATTTGAAAAACAATAAGTTCAGATGATATGTATAAATAAGAAAATAATGCATGGTTAAATGAATAACCAAGTAAAATGAGTTTGTAAAAGATAAGTTGTTTTGTAAAACAATGTCTTGTGAAAAGTATGTTATTTGTATAAAATGTTATATGTATCAAACTGAAATGATTCAAATAACGCTACGATATATGTAATACCATACAAACACTTATATATAGGAAGTACCAGCGACGTATCCACCATGCTTGTATCATATTACACACGCATCGTTACTTAATCACTTACTCAAACCACCAATGTAATAAGTCTATGTTTAAACCAATAGTCAAAAGTCCTTGTATAAACCATGTCAAATGTTTATAGTCCAAAAGTAGTCAAGTAATGTATAACCAAAATGATATGTATGGTAAGTAAAATTTAGACTACTTAAACCATAAGTAAAAATGTACAAAACAAAGTATTGAAGTAAAACTTGGTTTAAATCAAAGTTATGTTTTGTAAGATATATGCATGCTATACTGAATATGAACATTTATGCGGTATTGTGAAAATTCATACATCCAAGCCTTGAGACAGACGGATAACTATGTAAAAGTGAGTTATCAAGAGAATATGTATTCGGATTCGGTCATTCCTTTCATCCCCTTTCCCTGGGATGTCCGAAACGGGATTTGTCAAGTCCTATGGTACCACTACCTACTAACGAACGGCATGATCGGTGTTAATGAATGTATAGTATAGTTTAAACAAACCAAATGTCATACCAAAATGTAAGCATGTTTTATGAAGATAATGTACCTAGTATGCTAGAGTAAACATACAGGGTAGAGCTGTAAAACAATGTGTCCATATGTTACTGGAACATATGCAACAGAGATGCAGTATAAAACAATGTACTAAGTATGCAAAGTCATCATACAAAGTAGAAAAGTCATGTAAAACAATGTACTAAGTATGCAAAGTCATCATACAAAGCATAGAACACCATGAAATCATGTACTATAAATGTACTAATGAACATAGCAAGTATATGATGTGAAAACATGAAAGCACGAAAGTAACAAGTAGGCACATGTGTTTCACCCCAAAATAGTTTGGAAAACAGTAAAAGAGGGGTCTATGTACTCACTTGAGAATGCTCAGTAGTCCTTGAGTGACAACCAAACAATGCTAGAGATCACGGAAATCAAACGGCACCTAATATAGGTAACTACATTAATAAACCGGACCTAAATCGGAAGATCGGATAGAATGAGGTTTCGTAAACCAAAGAGTGTAGAGACTCGTGTCATATGGTTTATCAAAGCCTACATGCTAAATGAAACCCAACCTAATAGCTTACGACCCATTACGACCCGTTTAGGTAGCTTATGCTACTTTAACGCGTCGTTCGCGTGAAACGCGTTCGGATCGCCTAACTAGCCCTATGACAAGTGTTATATGCCTAAACATGTTACATAATCAGTTATGTGACAAAAGTTTAGGTTACATATGCTTAATTACTAATTATACATGAAAAGGGTATTCTAGTAATTTACCTAAGGCATATAAACTACCTATCATACAACTATTCAAACGATGTGACCATAGCGTATAACCTCGGAAGGTTATTCCCTACCTACTATGGTCACCTAATGTATTTGGTCTGATCCTAATGATCGACCAAATGGGTCGAGTTCGAAGGTATAGGCGATTTATTAGATCGCCTACCCTACGACCCTAGACAACGTGGTAATCAGTGGGCATAGTCCCAAGGGACTATGACCAACGTGATTACACTCACGTTGCGAAGTTCAAACGAACTTCGCATTGACCATTACTGGTCAACGCTGAAAGTCAAACAAAGTTTGACTTTCTGACTCGAAAAGCAATAAAATAAGGAAAAGAACGAAAGAATACTTACGAAGGGTCCCCGAATGCTAACCTCGATTCAAAAATCTCAGGTATGAAACAATAGTTTCAACTTAGAGTTTCTCAAATCAAAGTTCTTGTAAGTTTTGCATTGGGGTGATGGGGTATTTATAGTTTTCGGATAACCGTTAGGATCGTTTCATGGAAAACGTGCCTTAATCCCACCCGTACAAGTGTCGGGACCTTATGGTGACTAAAATTTGATCCTTATCAGCTGACTAGACAATTGGGATTGTGTGGTGGTGGATCAAACAGCTGCAATCTGCTGTTAGAAACATTTAACCTGGTCAGAAGGTCTGACGTGGGCCGCCTGGGGATTAACAGAATCTGAGGCGGGCCGCCTGGCCTGCACTGATCAGCAATAAGTTTCAGAAGTTACAGTTTTGGTCCCTGCACGTGTTTAAGCTCATTTCCGGCACTTCCAAGGCCCGTAAAGCCAACTTTAAGGCCCTAAAATGTTGCCTAAACATTGTGGACATGAAACATGCTTAAAAATATGTCAGATGTTGGTTCGTTTGGTCGTACGAACGCGATGTTCGCTTAATTACGACGGAATGCGCATAAGCGCGAAAAACGATCCAAATGACGCGACGAATGGATTTTTGACAATCCAAACACTAAAGAATAATATAGTCATGCTTACATAAATTTTTGGATGTCCGGATGTATTCAGAACGTGAGTTATGCGTAAAAATGCAAACTAGTGCACTTTTTGACACTTTTAGTCCCTGAATGACCCAAAAGTTTATTTTAGCACACCAAACACCTCAAAGCCTATTTCTAAGCCATGTAAAGGATATTTATGGTATGTTTAACTTATGGTCATGTTCCGGAATGTCTGTTACAGTTCAAATTGGCATACTTTCGCAGTTTGTCAAATTTAGTCCCTGTAAGCGATTTAACTTGATTTTGCCATACCAAAGCCTTCAAAACTTATTTCTAAGTTATGTAAAGGTTGTTTAAGGTATGTTAAGCCTATGTCACTATTCCAGAGTGTTTGTTGCATTAAACTGGTTATATTTACGCATCGGTGCGCGTATAACCTTCCAGAAAGCGATTTAGAGTTTGAAATTGAACAAGAATTGATATGTGCAAATGATACACAATTTTTTTTACAAATCCCAAGTATGAAATATAATATTTCATTGGTTCGGTATTTGTTTGATGGCCGTGGAGGCACAGGTGTTACAGTCTCCCCTACTTTAGGAAATTTCGTCCCGAAATTTATTTAGAGGAAACTTGTGAGAGCTTGAAAACATGAAGTTGAAAAGATCGAACAATATTGATTAGGGTTCTGAACTTCTAGTAACCTTTAATAACATCATGATTGCAATGTAAGAGGGATACTTATATACAAGTATATGAAGCGTCATTGGTGCGTCCACCGTACCTCCATTACATCGTTCTCATTTCGTTATTGTTGTCACTATCGGCTCTTACACATAATAAATCTTACTGGGTTTCTGTGCACTAAATTTCATAATTATGTACGCGTCCATAATCAGACAATTCCTTGCACAGTTCACACAGTCTATTTTATAGTGTGTAGGGGAAAACCAAATGAACAAACCGGTGATGAGTGTGACTAGACCACCATAGGGTCCTTTTGACTAAATCAATAAATGATCTAAATAGACTCATCAAGGAGTCTGTCCAGCTACATCACTAGATGTCGTCCTTTAACCAAATTGTGAATCAATCTTTTAGACTAGACCACTAAAAGGATCTCTTATGAAACATGGAGCGGTACTTATATAATCCAAGGGTCTTAACTATTACATAGAAGCCCATTAAGGATTGAAGGTAGTACCTTTTGAATATCCTGCTACGAATCCCTCATATGAAGATATGAAAGATTCTGCGAGGATTTGGATAACGAATATCCAGAGTATTAAAAACACAAAAATGCATAAAAGAAAACATAAGATGAATAAACACATAGTCACATAACCACAAAATTATTTAACTAGAAGTTTGTTCTGCTAACAGAGTACATGTATTTAAAGCACACTAGGAATCCATCTCGTGGATTTCATTTGGCACTTTAAACATTATCAAGAATCTAACTATAAAGATAGAAAGATTCAAAAAGAAAATTCGATTTCGATTACTAGAACTCGAAATGTTCGAATTAAGGTACATAAAGAATCCAATTAAGGACTCTGATTTGAATGATGATCATCCACAAGGGTCTAAATATGAAGATAAAAAGATCCCATATGGATTTTAGAAGTTGAAGATGTTTTGAAACCTTGCACTGGACGTGCTTATGTCAAAACATGAAGTTGAAATGCTTTACAAAGTTCAGATGCCAGATATGCCAAGGCGACATATGAAGCGAAATTTGAAAGTTAAGTCGATGTACGAGGAAAATATTTTTGAAAACTGTGCATGGGGTTCTTTTAAGAAAAAATGTGTTTACCGTTTTTGAAACCTTATATATAATACTTTTGAAATAAAGTAGGTGTATTAGATAGATATATTTACAAAAATGTTTTAAAATCATGAGAGATGAATTTTGAAATTATGTATAAGGTTTTTTTTTTTTTTTGAAAGACATGAATGATGCTTTTCGAAATCATGCACTTGATAAGAAAATGTATTGTGTTAATATTGCCTTCAGACTATATGAAATATTTTGAAATTAGGAAGGTTGGTTTTGATAACATGGCTAATGTTTTTGAAATAACATAGATAATGTATTTAGTCCCTGTAAGCGATTTAACTTGATTTTGCCATACCAAAGCCTTCAAAACTTATTTCTAAGTTATGTAAAGGTTGTTTAAGGTATGTTAAGCCTATGTCACTATTCCGGAGTGTTTGTTGCATTAAACTGGTTATATTTACGCATCGGTGCGCGTATAACCTTCCAGAAAGCGATTTAGAGTTTGAAATTGAACAAGAATTGATATGTGCAAATGATACACAATTTTTTTTACAAATCCCAAGTATGAAATATAATATTTCATTGGTTCGGTATTTGTTTGATGGCCGTGGAGGCACAGGTGTTACAAAACCCAAAACATTTGTCTTTTTGCTGGTTTTCTATCACTCCATCAGCCAGTCAAGTACCAAGAGGCACTAAAAGACAATAGCTGGGTAGAAGCCATGCAAGAGGAGCTCCAACAGTTTAAAAGACAACAAGTATGGGAGCTTGTACCACTGCCAGAAGAGGTTAGTCCCATTGGCACAAAGTGGGTCTTCAAGAACAAAACTGATGAAAGGGGTATTGTTGTCAAGAATAAAGCCAGGCTTGTGGTTCAAGGTTACAGACAGGAAGAGGGGATTGATTATGATGAAACATTTGCCCCTATTGCAATATTGGAATCCATTAGACTGTTCCTGGCCTTTGCTGTCAACCACAATATGAAGGTGTTTCAAATGGATATCAAAAGTGCTTTCCTCTATGGTACAATTCAAGAAGAGGTGTATGTTTGTCAACCTCCAGGTTTTGAGGATCCATTTTATCCAGATCATGTCTACAGGCTAAACAAAGCCTTGTATGGCCTGAAACAAGCACCAAGGGCCTGGTATGAAACTCTTTCCAACTTCCTACTCTCAAATGGTTTCAAAAGAGGTACCATTGATAAAACACTGTTTTTAAAAATGGAGAGGGAAGGATTTAATGATTGTCCAGATTTATGTGGATGACATTATTTTTGGAAGCACATGTAACTCAATGTCTGAATAGTTTAGAGAACTCATGACAGCTGAGTTTGAAATGAGTGCAATGGGTGAGCTGCAATGCTTTCTTGGTCTCCACGTTCAGCAATTGCAAAATGGAACTTTCATTCATCAAAGCAAATATGCTAAAGAACTTTTGACCAAATTTGATATGAATGATTGTAAACCATGCAGCACACCCATGGCAACAAATAAGCTGGTCATGTCTGATGAAAAAGATGAGCTGATTGACCAAACACTTTATAGAAGCATGATTGGGTCTTTATTGTACCTAACTGCATCTAGACCAGACATCATGTTTGCAACATGTGTCTGTGCAAGAAGTCAATCAGCTCCTAGAAAATCAAATCTCATTGCTGTAAAAAGGATCTTCAGATACATAAAAGGTGCTCCCACACTTGGTATCTGGTATCCAGCTAATGGGAACATCAAGCTTTCAGGTTTTTCAGACAGTGACTTTGCTGGATGTCACACCACAAGGAAGTCCACATCAGGAGGGTGCCAGTTTCTAGGTGATTGCTTAGTTTCATGGCAAAGCAAAAAGCAAGCAGCTGTTTCAACATCCACTGCTGAAGCTGAATACATTGCTGCTGCAAGCTGTACAGCCCAACTCCTGTGGCTTCAAAATCAGTTGCTGGATTTTGGTATCACTGCCTTAAAGACACCACTCATGTTGGACAGCCAGGCAGCAGAAAATATCATCAAAAATCCAGTTTCCCATTCAACCACCAAACACATCGACATCAGACATCACTTTGTGAGGGATTGCTATGAAAAATGTTTGATTTCTCTGCATCATGTCCCTACTAAAGACCAGATGGCAGATGTGCTCACAAAAGCACTTGATACAGCCACCTTTGAAAGCTTGGTCTCTAGAATTGGGATGCTGAACATGGAATAACAAGCAACATCTTGTTTTTCTGTGTATAAAAGTACTAAAATGTTTTCAGAAAATCAAAAATCCATCCTTAAAAATAGCTAAAAATGAAATTTTTCATTAAAATCCTTAAAAGTCTGCCATAACCACTGATTGTTCAAAAGTCTGCTCTACTTCAAAAGTTTGTCCACTGCTGAAAGTCAACCCCTGCTCTCTCATTTCTTTGATAAACTCTATTGTTCAAAAGCAGTGTCTTATCCACTGATATGCTATCCACTGATAGTGAAAATTATCCACTGCTTCCATACCACTGCCTTCATCAGTCACTTTCATAAAAGTACTGTCCTTCACTTTCACCAGGGGTTGTCACATGGGCAGTACATAGTGGTCAGACTTTTTGTAATGGCTGCCACCTCAGCATTCACTTTCTTCCCTATAAAATCCCCCACTCACCACCAAAACAGGGTTTTACTGTCGAATTGAATTCTTAAAAATTCTCTTCTCAAAGCAGTTTTTCATCTCATTTCTTCACAAATTTCTTCGATCATCATCCTCAAAATGACAAAATCGAAGTCATCTGCAAAACCCACATCCAAATCATCATCGAAAACAGCCTCTCAAAAGGCAATCTCCACAGAAATCCCGTATAAATCATCTCACAATCTCCTGGGTCTTCTCACAAAACCAGGAACCACCAATGTTTTCGATTCCATCATTGACACCATGGCAAAATCAAAGTACAAAACTTTGTTTACCGTCGATGCACCAATCTATTTGGCGACCCAAAGAGAGTTTTGGAAGAATGCAACCCTTGAAAAACAAGGAGACATTGCAACCACCATACACTCTTCTATAAAGGGTAAAGCTGTCCAAATCACGCCACAATCCATTTCCGAGGTCTTTCAACTCGATGATCAAGAAGGTAAAATTTCTTTTACTAAAAACGAGTTGCAAACTGACTTCATTGAAAGAGGGTATGAAGCCACAATGATGAAGAAACTTACCTTACAAAAAGGTTATTTTCCTTCTGCAACCAGATTCTTATTTCATACCCTCCTACTATGTGTTTCAAATAAAACCACTTCTTTTAATGAAATCCCTTTAAAGATTCAAAATCTGGGATATGCAATTCTTCAAGAAGAAAATTTTAACTATTCTCGGGAAATTTTTAAAGATTTGGTTAATAATGTTGAAACAAAATCATTCTTACTGTTTCCAAGGTTTTTAAGTTACTATTTTGAAAAGAAATTCAGTAAGGATGATTTAGCTGCAATAAACCAAGGTGATTCTACTCAAATAAACAGTTTAACAACTGAAACTTTTTCAAGAATGTTAGCACCTTGCAAAACACAAGCAGAGGTGCCTGAGCAGATTTTAGCAGTTACAACTGCTCCTCAGGTATCTGCTGCTGAGCCCACTGCTCAAGGTGATCAAAGCAGCCGACCAACTGTTTTGAAACCCACACCTACAATCACCAAAAAGCCTACAAAAAGAAAAACTCAAAAACCCCCCAAACCAATCAAAAAGGCAACTCTGGAGGATGAGATACCAGAGCATATGCCTGTGACAACACAAAAGTTACAAGAAACCACTGCTGCTTCTTCCTCACAGCAGTTGGTACAAATATCTCAACCCATAACCGAAACTCCTCCTGCTTCTTCACAAAAAGAACAGGTTGTACAAATAGGGTCTCCACATCATGATGCTCTGGAAACACTTGTTTCTATCATCCACAGCTCAATACCCGGGGCAAATCCACTTTCTACACCACCCATCACATCCACAATTCCCCCACCAACTAAACTGCTGTTGGATGCAATTGATTTGAACCAGGCACTAACCAGTCCTTCTCAATCACCTATCAATGAGAATACACCTCAACAACTGACTGGGTCTAATGAATCAATCTTTGCTAACCCACCAACACAACCTGAGGAGGTTACACCCCTTGAGTTACAAGTAACTCTTGGTGGTAGTTCAAGTGAAGCAGCCACTACAACTGTTGAACCCACTGGTTTACAGTTGGACAGTGGTTACATTAATAAGACTTCCTTGGAGGCAATTCCTTACATAGCACCTCTGCCAACCACCAGTGGATTTATTTATCCTACTGGCAACATCAAAAGGTTGTCAAGTGTTGAAGGAAGAAGACCCCAGTACCAAGAAAAAGGGGCATCAGTGGTTAATGTTTGGAGTATACTCCCTACATCTACCACTGATAAAACCACTGCTAGTGGGAAATCAGATGATCCCATTAACTTGGGTGATGGTTTAAAGTACCAGAAATTGACGGATCGTATTGAAAAGCTTGATAACTCTGTTGCAGAACTCAAAGATATGCTACAACAGGTGTTACAAGTACAAAAGGTACAATCAACTGTTGTTCCATCTCAAGCACCTGCTTCACAAAAGGCACCTGCTACAAATGAGCTCTGGAATTTGTTTCAACCTTTTCTCCATCAACAAGCAAAATTAGCAGATCAGCAACATGAAAAACATGTCCAACAGCTGAGAAATGCAATGGAGTCAAGGTTCAAGAACACTCAGGCTGATCTAAAGGCTCTCAAAACTCAGATCCTGCACACCACTGGCACTGCTCCTCCAAAAGTTCGCTTCATTTATCAACTCCCAGAAGATAATGCCAAAAAGGGGGAGAAAATTCAGGAGTGGAAAAAGAAGGGAATAGAGGATGGTCTCTACATTGAACCAGAAAATGCAAACATGACCAAACAAATCCCTCTGCCAGATGGAAGCAAGAAAATTGATGTGACCACAAATGCACTGGCAGAAGCAGTTGCAAGTGTAAAAAGGGATAGAGAAGCCAAAAGGAAAGCCAGGGTGGATTATCCGGATCAGGGTACTTCAGGGTCAAAAGATGATGAAAATCTTGTTGATGAAAAGAAGAAGCCTACAAGAAGAGTAAGGCTACCCAAATCCATTCCAACCAGATGTTCAAAGTCTGCTCCAAAACCACCACCTAAAACAGCTGTTGTAACTCCTGTTGTATCAACAACTGTTGGTACTTCAGTGGTTTCAACATCTGCTCCCACTTCAACACACACCACTTCAACACACACCACTTTAACACACACCAAATCCACTGCTTTACCACCATTACCACCAAAAACAAAATCACCTCCTGCCAAAAAGGAGAAGACAGTAGTTGTTACAACATCTGCTGTAATGACAACAGTGGTTGGAACACCAGTTGTTTCAACAACTGTTAGTCAATCACAAACCACTGCCACTACATCCACCACCACTGATCCACCCAAAACATCATCTGCCTCTTCTAAAACAAAAAGGAGAAGGATTTACATATCAGATGATGATTCACCTTCACCACCACCAACATCCTCACAATCTCTGTCACTTGTCACAATTCCTAAACCCATACCTCTCTCTTCAGCTCAAACTTTAAAGCCATTACCTCATGCTGGTGTCTCATTTCCTCTGGAACTCATTGCAGTCAGGGAAGAAATCAAATCCTTCTACTATGAGGACGACCCAGTTAAAAGGAGTTTGCCATCAGTTGCAGGATATCCCAGGCCTAACAATATTGAAGAATACTTGAAACTCAAGGCCAAGCAAGCAGAGGATATTGCAATCAAAAACAGAAGAGGGAAATCTGATAGAGAATTTCAACAAAACTATCAGTTCCTACTCTCACAGGTCAATGCTATGGAGCGATTTGCTAAAAATGTATGTCAGCAAATTTCAGAAAGGGCAGATGAGTCCTTGAGAAAAGACTACATTGAGAGTATCATGACCTATAAGAAATACAAGGGGGAGAAATACATGTACAAAAACTGGACCATTCCTGAGCTTGAAAAAGAAGCAGCCGGGATTCAAGAAATGATCAAAAATAAGGTCAAGCAGACTTCCACTGAAAAATTCAAACAATTTGAAGCTGAGAAGGCATTAATGTTGAAGAGAATGAAAGAGGAGCTGATAGCAGCTGATTATGGGTCGAAGAATTCTGTGTCAAAGTGGGGAGAAGATAGGGTCAGGGCTACTTACAAGAAGTTGGAGGAACTTAGAAAGAAAGATCCAAAAGTTCCACAAAAGCCTGACTACTCTAAAGCAGAGGTCTTAAAAAGACCACCAAAGCTGCAAGCTAAAAGAACTACTGCTCCAGCTGGTGCTGCCATCTACAAAAGAAGGAGCCAAAACCAGTCGAGTACTGAAACAATTCAAGATCTAATAACTGGTGATGCTATTGTAAAAGCAGGCATGAAATTAATGATAAAAGAAGATCTTGAATTGGAACAATCTGCAAGTGCTGCTCAGCCAGTTATGAATAGGCCAGCCTCACCAAATACTTCTGCAAATAAACATCTCCCAAGAAACCCACCAGGCTCAAAAATACAAAAGTGGGAAACTGACAAACAGACCTGCGTATTGACTTTGCTCAGGTCTAGTGGAGAAGTGGAGAAAATATCAAGGGAACAAGCTCTTGGCCTGAGTCTTGAAGATTTGCAGGATCTCCTTGATCTTCCACTTAGCAGGGATGATGAAGACACAGATGCCCTAGACTTTGAACTACAATTTAAAGGTCAAATAAGGGAACTGTTGATGAGGCAATAAAGATTTCCACAATAATGAAGAGTTTTGGCATTATCTGTTCCAGGGGGAGATTGTTGGGATTGAACCCTATCAGAGGAACAGATAATTAAAGCCAAAACTGGATCAGAGTAGTGGATCCAGAATAAGCAGATGTTTACATACAAATCTCTCCCCTTGAAAGTGATTTCATATCTGCTGACCTCCTATCTGCTGATCTTGTAAAGTGCTGACCTACAACTGCTGCTCAAAGTAAGGACCTGATGAAAGACTAAAGCCCTGCTGATTCTATCTACTGCCTTGAGTCAAGCACTGCTGATCCGGACAAGTACTGCTGGGTTCACAGCAGTGGAAAGTTGCAGCAGCTGATCTCTATAGTCTGTTTTGTAATGTAATGTAATAGCAGTAGTTAACATAGCAGTGTTTGTATAGATCAGAGGTTAGAGTTTGTTAGGAGGTTAGATGTCACTTTCATGGTGACGTCAGCTAAGATGCTCAGTGGTTTGCAAGTGCCTATAAATAGTTCAGTACTTTGTACTGTTCTATTAGCTCTTTTGCATCATCGTCTTCTTTTCACGAACAAACAACTGAGCTCTGGCTGAGGGGGAGTTTGCATTCATTCATCAATCATTGTAATCGTTATTGAAATAAATTCAATCTTCCGATTCATTGTGAAAAGATGTTTGATTAAAGTATTACTCTCGTTTGATTGTATGCAAAGTTTGTTTTCATCATAATTCCGCTGCACACTCATCCATCTTCATTTTAATTACAAACACAAAATACAATCAGAAACAAACTCAGATCCAACAACGAATCATCTAACCTTAGATGATTTATCCAAAACCCTTAGGCTTTATGCCTTAAGGAATTCCTCAAAATAATTTTTTTCTCAAAACGTTTTCATTAAAATATTTTTCAAAATGTTTTCTCAAACGTTTTTGTCAAAATATTTCGCCAACATGTTTTATCTCAAAAGATTTGTATCAAAAGATTTCTCAAATGCTTTTCTTAAACGTTTTTCATAGAAATCTTGGATTTTAATAATGTGAACACATGCAATCTGGAAGGGTGGATGCCTGTACCCCAAGTTTTCTGTCTAAGGCTAGAGTGTTCGTACAAATCCGCATTATCGGACCAGTCACTCTTACCTGGGAATTCTTAGGGTGAGTGTCCACTTATAGGATAAAGCATGTCTTCGTGAAGCATTATAAAAACCTATCCATCTTGACCCTACCGAATGATTTTTAAACAACCTTTGTAACCCTACTCATTCATGTTACCCTCGGTAATGTGTTTGCTCTTCATGACAATCGAAACATCCTTCCTTTCCCAATACCATTTCATCATATTACCTTCGGTGATATGTTTGGTTCGATACAGTTGAAATGAATCTCATTTAATTTCACGACTCTACGAGATCTTATTTTATTTTCAAAATACTACCTTTGTCTTTTAAAATTTCAATTTTTTACCATTTAGATGAGAATTTTCAAAATTTCAACACAAAGTTTCTTTATTTTAAATTTTTAGTTTAAAAACATTTTGTATTATAAATTTTTAACAGGTAAATAATTTATGATACAAACCATTAACCCGGTTTGTATTCTCTCATCCAATACAAAAGTTTATTTTCAAACAACTCTTGTTTCAAGACAATAATGTTACAAACTCATAACAATTGGATAAATCTAACTTTTGGTTTTCTCTATAGCTGTACTTTCGAAATGCCTCCTCGACGAGATGCACAACCTCAAACCAACGAAGAAATCGCAACCCTTGTCACTCAGCAGATGGCTGTTGTGCTTCCGAACGTAGTAACCCAGATTCATCAGATATACAAGAACAATAACAACAACAATGCCCAGTGTAATTTCAAGACCTTTAATTCAGCCAAACCGCTAAAATTTTCTGGGTCTGAAGGAGCAACCGCACTCTTGCAATGGTTCGAAAGTATAGAAAGCACATTTCGCCATGTTCAGTGTCCCAACGAGCGCAAGGTAGATTTCGCTTCGAGTGTCTTTCAAAGGAGAGCACTCACTTGGTGGAATGGTATTATGAGAGACCGAGGTGCCGATGTAGCAATGGAACTGACGTGGGAGGAATTTAAGGATCTTATAAAGAAGGAATTCTGCCCACGAAGTGAAATAAGGGCACTTGAAAATGAGTTCTGTTTTGGTCAAAAATTACCGAAGCAATTTAGTGATCAAATTAGTAATGTGAGGTAGTGTGCTAGAAAGTGTATAGAAAATATGCTTGTTGAGTTATTTAGAAAATTAGTATTCAGGATACGGCTCAGGATATTGAGCTGTATCAACGATCAAACAATGAGCAAACAATGAGCAAAAAGTAAAGGAAATGACACGAGATGTACGAGGAAAGCCCTTGATCAATTTAGATCGCCGGCATAAAACCTCGGGAGCTGACAATCGCAGCTGCCTTGTTCTTCTTATTGCTTTAAACTTCAGGATACAGTGCAGGGTATAGACCAGATCGCTAAGTGTTACAATGATTTTGTGAAAATTGCTAGAGAGCAAGTGTTAGAGTGTAGCGAGTGTAATTGTGATGTCCTAGTTGATCTGATATACCCACCTATTTATAGTAATGAATTACAAACAATAATCCCTACAAATATGGGCTACTCCGAATATTCCATTATGAACGTTATGGACCGAGTAATACGGCTTCAACGTCTTCATTTGAACGACTTGGACCGAGTCTTCCGCGGAATAAGTCTTGTTAACGTTTCTAGCTTCTAACCCACGTACCTGCACATAATCCATTAGTAATCCCGAGGATACCATTCAGGATGTTACCAATATCCTGAACCAGCATCCCGGATGTAAACAGATACTACATAAACAAGATATAGATCAAGATATTTTCCAGGATATGGGCTCAGAATTTCACCCATAACAATTGTCCCCACAAATGTTACCGTTTGATATCCTAACGGTTACATTTTTTTCACAGTGGCCGAGGCAATTAAGAGATAAGACTTCTGATGTGACAGCTTTCAACCACCCGGACTATATTTACTCATCATACCCTATATCTTCTCATCCTCATCTCCTTTTTTACCCACAATCGACAAGAAAAAGGTAATATTCTCTCTCTCATCTTCATAACCATCTTTCATCTTACTCCGGCAAGAATTCAGGCGACCAAATGCCTAGGCAAACGAGGTCCAGTTCAGGCGACTCGGCTCCCACATTCATCCAACAGAATCTTCTCCAAGAACCGGAGAATGAAACATGCACCTTTGATAGTGCTCATCTGTCGGCTTTGAAATCCTCCGGTATCTTTCCAGATGGAACCATATTCTGACCCTTTGACAGAGAAATCCGGTCAGATATGGTTTCCACCGAGTGGATTTGTTTCAATGTTTTCCCCTTTACCTTAGGGCTACGATTCCCCTTTCCGGACTTCATTACCGAGTTTTTTAACATTACTAAAATTTCTTTCAGTCAAACCATGCCAATGCTTTGGCGTGTTTTGTCTGTTCTTGACCAAATCAAGAGAAACCACATATCTGACCTTTCCGTCCATGACCTCCCTTTAGCCTACAAGCTTAGATGCCATGGCTCATCTAGATTCCTATTTTATTCTACTTCCGGTGATCCATTGATACTTCGTGCCACCAAAAACGAGGATGGTTGGCAATCCAAGTTTTTCTTCGTAAAAAGGGATTCAATCCCTGGTGGAACGGATTATCCGATGAGATGGTTAAGAAAGGGTAGGACTTAGGGTTTAAGAATGATCCTGTCTCTTATCCTGTCTTATATTCTGAACTAATAAATTTTCATTTTTGTGCAGCTGATTTCAGGAAGATTGCACCTCCTCTTGCTAATTCTCAAGAAAGAATAGACGCCATCAGACTTCTTCCAGAGGCAGAGAGAAGTTTCAATCCTTCTCCACCAACTCCAAGCCCTCTTTCAAGTGCCAACATGTCTGGTAAGGATCCTGCAAGATATCCTGCACACATATGTTTTTTATCTATTATTCATAGGAGGGATTTAGAATTTACTCCCTGTGTGCAGATTCCAGCAAAGTCCCAGTCTATCTAGACCTGGATGAACTTGACAGCTATCCAACTCCAGCCATAGTCAAGAAGGAGACTCCTGCTGCTACTAGCTCCAAGCCACTCTCGGCTCCCAAGGCCAATCCAAGAACCCGTGCTTCCGCAGCGAAAAAGAGAAAGGGTCTTGAGGTCAGTGCTCCAGGCTCAGAAGGGTTCTCCTATGACGAACTCAGCTTCTCTGACTCCTTAGAGCCAATGACATCCTTCCTCAACAAGGTAATATCCTGACGCATATCCTTCATGTATATCCTGCACATATATCATGTAATTAATGTGCAGGGCCTCCAGCATTTGCTCCACTTGTACAATGACGCTTGTGGTACTGTGGCACTTCATGAAGCCAGGATCAAGCAGCTCGAGAGCACCGTTGCTGACCAAGGTGCTATTGCTGAAGCGAAGAGCCGGCACTATGAAAGCTTACTAAAGAAGGTCACCCAAGACGCTGAGGTCAAACTTGCCAGCGTTCAAATGGATCATGATCAGGCCTTGATCAACTTTCGAGAGGGAATCAAGGCTTCTGCTATCGTCTCCCTGCTACAAGCACGCATCAAGATGGCCTACGAGGCCAAGGAGACGGGCCTTGTTTGTCCATCTTGGCCAGTTGAATCCTGAGTGGCTAAGTTAAAGGAGCTCGGAGGCAAAGCTGTGCCACTTCCTGCTGAAGCCGGTGAGTCTTCTAAGTCAGCAGAGGTGGTGGTCCAAGCTGGAGAGAAGAAGGATGCTGGAGCTGATGCTGGGATGGACATTGGTCAGGATGCTGGTCAGGATGCTGGAGCAGAGAAGTCTGAGAAAGTTGGAGGAGATGCCGCTGTGTGAGGGCATTTAGGTGGGCGATGACGGATATACGTGCCAAGGCCAGAGCCCACCTTTTTGTATTTGAATGTTGGTTTGTAGTTCCACAAACAATTTACTTTTCTGCATTTTACTTTCCCGTACCTGAACAATTTACATTTCCTGAATGCTTTTTGAACAATACAACAGTTGAAGGTGGATGGGTCTCGGTTTGAGATGAAGCCTTCAACTGTTGGGTAAATATGGTTATGAACTATTAGTGCTCTTAGTGGATGGGCCTTGTTTTGAGGTGAAACTAAGAGCACAACTTTTGGTATGTTAATAATATAACTTCTCTTTTGACCCTATTACTGTTGTTATTGCTATGAAAATCGTAGTTGCAAAAATTGTTTGGTTTGTACACTTTTAGGAATATATATTATAGATGTATCCCGAAAGGTATCCTGAAAGATATCTTGATAAGGATATTAAAATATAATTCACAAATTGTCCAAATAAAAAGGAGAGATCATACCAGAGATTCGTACAGAACCAATTCTTATCCTTCATTATAAGTTTTATCCCCAGTGCATACTTGTGAACTTAGATCCATTCTTTGAACAGTATAATGTATGTCCCCTGTGTTTGACACAGAAACACAAATGTATTCATACCTTGTCTTTAAGTAAATTCCGCATACCCTGGGGCAAAACCCCTGATATCCTGAAATGAATCTTCAGCATACTTGGGATAAACCCTGATATCTGGGGATAAACCCTAAATTTCATGCGCTACAGGCGAGAGTGTATAAACTCCAATCCTTAGAAAGGTGAAAACCTTTAAACCTTTGAGAGTATGAAAATACTCTTTCGTGAGAGAGGGTGATCAATCCTCATATACCTTTAGGATCCAGGATATAGCCAATAGTAACGAAATTGTCAGCCACTTTTACATGAACTGGTCCCGCTACCTTGAACTATACCTAGATAACTTGCGCTCCAGGCGAGGTGTTTAAACCCAATTCGAAAGAAAGGTATTCACCTTTAAACCTTTGAAGGGACCAGGACCCCTTAAACGTGAGAGAGGGGGCCAATCCTCTAATCTTTCGACTTATCCTGAGTATATATCCTGGAGCTATATCCTGAAAGATATTCTGCAAAACAATTGTAAACTAAGGTGGGTGTTAGCTTGGCTAACACCCCTCCGATGCTTAAGTCAGTATTGAGTTTCAAAGGGTAAATTAAACCAAAACATATTTAAAAAAGATAGAATTCATACCATTCTGAGTTAGAAATTGAATTTTAAACTCACTTGAAGTAAAGCTTGAGGTGTATAGCATTCCAAGATCTCGGTAACATATCCCCTTCCATATTCCTGAGTCGATATGCTCCTTTCCCTGCTTCTGACTCGACTTCATAAGGTCCTTCCCATTTCGGAGCTAGCTTGCCATCGGCAGGATTAGTGGTATTTTGAAAAGCCTTTCTTAGCACCCAATCACCAACTCGAAATCTTCTAGTCCTTATGTTTTTATTATATGCTCTGGATATTCTTTGCTGATATGCTGCTATCCTTAGCCTTGCTGCATCTCTTTTTTCGTCTATAGTATCCAAATCCTGACATAAGACTTCAGGATTCTGTTCAGGATCCTGCAGCATAGATCTTGCAGTAGGTATCGTCATTTCTGTTGGAATCATCGCCTCCGCTCCAAATACCAAGGAAAACGGGGTTTGGCCGGTTGCATTCTTTACCGTTGTCCTATCAGCCCACAAAACAAAGGGTAACTCATCTGCCCATCTTCCTTTTTTGGCCCCAAGTCTCTTCTTTAAGTTATTGACTATTATCTTGTTTGAAGATTCAGCTTGTCCATTCGCTTGAGGATGTACTGGGGTAGATGTGATCATTTTGATTCCCCAACTTTTGCAAAAGTCAGTAGTTCTTTTGCTTATAAACTGGGACCCATTATCACAAATGATCTCAGCTGGTACTCCAAACCTAGTCAGGATATTCCTTTTTATAAAGGATACTACTTCTTGGTCTCTTACTTGGACAAATGCTTCAGCCTCAACCCACTTGGAGAAATAATCTGTCATAGCTAACATAAAAACTTTTCCTCCCGGAGCTTTTGGTAACTTCCCTACTATATCCATCCCCCACTTCATGAATGGCCAAGGGGAAACTACAGGATATAATGGTTCAGCTGGTTGATGTAGTATGTTACTATGTCTTTGACATGCATCACATCTTCGAGCATATTCTGCAGCATCTTTCCTCATCGTTGGCCAATAATATCCTGTCTTTAATACTTTCGAGAACAATGATCTGCCCCCGGTGTGATTACCACAATCCCCTTCATGTATATCCTGAAGTACTTCTTTGGCTTCAGGATTCTCCAAGCACCTCAAATACGGTCCTGCAAGAGATTTCTTGTATAAAACATTATTTATAATAGTGAACCGTGATACCTTCATCCTAAATGCCTTAGGATTTTCATTTTCGGGGATATGTCCTTCTTTGAGATATCTCATAATTGGAGCCGTCCAAGATTTAGGATCCTGTTCAGGATATTCCACTTCAGGATCCTGAATACCCGCTACTGCTTTATCCTGAGGATTCGTTGCAGGATATAAGACATGTAATATTGGTATTTGGGTCCCTTCAGGTATCCTGATTGATGATCCCAAATTTGCTAAGGCATCTGCTTCAGCATTATCCTCCCTTGGTACCTGTTCAAGTGTAAAAACATCGAAATATCCTGCTAATTTTTTGAGAATATCAAGATATTCTATTAACTTCTCACCCTTAACTGCATAGGATCCATTAAAATGGTTAGTAATTAACAAAGAATCAACATATACTTGTAAATTTTTGATATTCATGCTTTTAGCCAATTCTAATCCTGCAATTAAAGCCTCATATTCTGCTTCATTATTGGTAGCAGGAAATTCACACCTAATAGCCTGGGGTAATATGTCCCCCTGTGGCGATTTTAGTAGTATTCCTAATCCTACTCCCCTTATATTAGATGCACCATCAGTATATAATGTCCAGGATCCTGAGGATTCTCCTAGCTGTTGAACTTCTAGGTCTACCTCATCCTGAATGTCACTACTAAAATCAGCCACAAAGTCAGCTAAAGCCTGAGACTTTATGGCATTCCTAGGTTCATATACTAAATCATAGGCACTTAACTTTACTGACCACTTAGCCATTCTACCCGACATTTCCGGTTTCCTAAGTACACTTTTGACAGGATAATTTGTTTTAACGTGTATCCTATGTGTCTCAAAGTAGTGTCTAAGTTTGGTCGACGCCATAACTAATGCTAGTATTAATTTTTCTAAATGAGAATACCTAGTTTCAGCATCTAACAAACTTTTACTAACATAATAAACAGGATATTGCTGACCTTCATGGTCTTTTATAAGAACGGCACTTACAGCATTCCCTGATACAGCAAGGTACAGGGATAGTGGTTCACCATTTTCAGGTTTCATCAGTAGAGGTGCGGTTGAGAGATATCGTTTCAAATCCTGTAGGGCTGCTTCATGCTTCTCACCCCACTCGAATTTTTTGTTCTTCTTCAGGATATCATAAAAATCCTTGCATTTTTCTGAAGACCTTGAGATAAATCTATTCAATGCTGCCACTCGCCCTGTTAATCGTTGAACATCCTTCATATTTGAGGGTGATTTAATATCCAAGATGGCTTTAATCTGTTCCGGGCTTGCTTCTATTCCTCTTTTGGTCACCATATATCCTAGGAATTTTCCTGCTCCTACTCCAAAATGGCACTTAGCAGGATTCAGCTTCATATTATACTGATCCAAGATATCAAACGCTCCTTTAATATCCTGGAGGTGATCCTGAGCTTTCTTTGACTTTACCACCATATCGTCAATGTACACCTCCATGGTGTCCCCCAGTTTGTCTTTGAACATCATGTTTACCAATCTTTGGTATGTTGCACCTGCATTTTTCAAACCAAAAGGCATAGCTGTATAACAATAAATACATGTTGGTGTCATGAAGGCAGTATCCTCCTGGTCAGAAGGCTCCATTTGGATCTGTTGAAATCCTGAGGATGCATCCATGAAAGTCAGCATTTCATGCCCAGCAGTGGCATCTACCATTGCATCAATGTGGGGGAGAGGAAATGGGTCTTTAGGACAAGCTTTGTTCAATTCTGTGTAATCTACACAGACTCTCCATTTCCCGTTTTTCTTCTGTACCACAACCACGTTTGCTAGCCACCTTGGGAACTTGACTTCTCTAATCATTTTGGACTTCAACAATCTTTCAACTTCTTCTTGAATAATTGTATTACGTTCAGGAGCAAACTTCCTTCTTTTTTGTTGCACGGGCTTGAATGATTTATCAATTCCAAGCTTGTGAGTGATAATATCTTTGGATATGCCTGTCATATCCTCATGCTTCCATGCAAACGTCGACATCCTGCATTTTAAAAAGTCAATTAATTGCTCTTCAATATCCTGAGGGATATTGGTTCCCACGAGCACCGAAATATCGGGATTATCCTGGTCTAGGATAATTTTCTTCACATCCTGCTCCGGATCCTCCACGATATCCTGGGCCCGCGTCTTTAATTGCTATGCTGCACTAGGTTTGGTTGAGGATTTCATCGAGGATGAGTAGCATTCTTTCGCCTCCTGCTGATCGCTATCAACTTTAACAACTCCCCAAGGGGTAGGTATCTTGATGCATTGGTGATATGTTGATGGCACGGCCTTCATATCGTGAATCCACGGTCTTCCCAGTATAATGTTATAGCAGGATAGAGAGTCCATCACACAGAAACGTTGTATCGAGTTGACTCCTTCAACGTACACCGGCAACTTTATCTCTCCCACTGTGTTTCTGGCCTCTCCACTGAACCCAACAAGCACGGTAGACTTTGAAGTGATATCCATTGGAGATACATTCATTCTTTTAAGTGTCTCTAGTTGGATTATGTTGACGGAGCTGCCATTATCAACCAATATCCTGCGTACAAAATGGTTAGCCACATATAACGTTATTACCAGAGCATCATGGTGAGGATCCTGGACAGTATCCCTGTCATCAGCATCAAATGTAATCACTTTGTCAGTTGTGAGTGTAGTCATCCTGACAGGTTTGTCTCCCCTTTCGGCCTTAGCTTCTTTTGCATGTCTCTTTGCTGCCGAATACGAAGTCCCACAAATGTCGGATCCTCCCGAAATGAAGTTGATTATCTTGGCATCCGCGGGAGGTGATGTTGCTCGCTCAGGATCCTTCTCAGTATCCTGACCCTTATTCTTCTTTCTTCCTAAGAGATCTTTCAAATATCCCTTGCTTAGAAGATAGCTTATTTCTTTCCTCAAAGCGATGCAATCCTCAGTCATATGTCTGAAATCTTCGTGGAAAGCACACCATTTTGATTTGTCTTTCCAATCCGCTTTTTGTTGATTCTTTCGAGGCCATCTTGCCTTGTCCCCTAGACCCTGCATGGCATACATCAATTCAGGAATGTTAACAGAAAAGCAATATTCAGATAATTCAGGATACTCTTCAGGATCCTCATCTTCGACAGCATTCACTCTCTTGTTCTCATTTCTGCCATATGGCTTAGGCCGATACGACTTGAATGAGGATTCTGACTTCCTGTTAGTTGACTCATAAGTGTTGGATGAGTTCATCCTTTCTTGCATCTTTCTGTCATCTTCCAACCGAATGTATCTTAGGGCCCTGTTCCGAGCTTCATCCAGGTTCCTGCATGGGTTCATTACAAGGTCTTGGTAAAATTGAGAATCCTTTTGCAACCCCATCTTGAAAGCTTGCACAGCTGTTGCAACATCAAGATGAGGAATGTCTAGTGATTCCCGGCTGAACTTGTTCACATAATCCCTAAGGGATTCCTGAGGTCCTTGTGTTATCCTGTAGAGATCACTTGTTAATTTTTCGAAGCTTCTACTACAAGAAAACTGACTATTAAATAAATTTACTAAGTGAGCAAAAGATGTAATTGAATGTGGAGGAACATTCAAGAGCCATTTCAAAGCTGATCCTGTCAAGGTTGAACCAAAACCCTTGCACAAGCATGCTTCCTTGAGATCCGGAGGGATAGGGTTAATCTCCATCCTTTCCCTATACTGAGCAATATACTCTTCAGGATCCGTTGTTCCGTCGTAAAGCTTCATGTTGGGGGTTTGGAACCTCTTTGGGATCTCAGCATCACAGATAGGATATGCAAAACGAGATATCTTGTGGCTGTCTTGAGACACTTCCGGGATTGGCTGGACCACCCCGGGTACACTTGATATCATGTCCTTCAACTTCTGAAGTTCCCTAGTAAGTGCCGATGTCACACCTGTATCCTGCAAAGATCCACTATTGATAGTAGCATGAGTATTATTATTATTTGACACGTTACCCGTTGGAGGATTTTGCCCATATCCTGAAGCATATCATGAGCTCCTTATGGTCGACATCCTGACCGAGGAGGGTATTTCAGGAGTATGATTTTGAGGAAGGCTGGGCACAATATTCCCCCTGTTATCCTTAGTATACACAGCCGAGCTGAAGTTCAACGTTCTGGGATGTAATGGAGTGACAATATCCTCAGCAGATCTGCTCGAGCCAGACTTCAGGAGTTGTATTTCCCTTAAAAGCATTTGGTTTGTTTCCTGTTGCTGCCTCATTTGTTCCTGCACACTTCCAAATAAGGTTAAAATTTCATCGTTAGAAGCTAAAACGGGAGCAGATCCCTGGACACTCCGAGTAGGGATAACATCTTGAGATTGCGTAGAAGCTGGCATCCTTGGAGGAGGAGGTGGAAGCACCGAACCGGTAGTGGCAGAAGTCATAGCAGACACAGTAGAGGAACTCATGTTTGATCTTGAGGCCATTATGGACAATGTGGCAAAAAGTTTTGAAAATAAAAAACCGATTAGCGATTTAACAAAAAATTTTAGTAAAGAGAGCACCACTTGCCCCACGGTGGGCGCCAAATTGTTTTGGTCAAAAATTACTGAAGCAATTTAGTGATCAAATTAGTAATGTGAGGTAGTGTGCTAGAAAGTGTATAGAAAATATGCTTGTTGAGTTATTTAGAAAATTAGTATTCAGGATACGGCTCAGGATATTGAGCTGTATCAACGATCAAACAATGAGCAAACAATGAGCAAAAAGTAAAGGAAATGACACGAGATGTACGAGGAAAGCCCTTGATCAATTTAGATCACCGGCATAAAACCTCGGGAGCTGACAATCGCAGCTGCCTTGTTCTTCTTATTGCTTTAAACTTCAGGATACAGTGCAGGGTATAGACCAGATCGCTAAGTGTTACAATGATTTTGTGAAAATTGCTAGAGAGCAAGTGTTAGAGTGTAGCGAGTGTAATTGTGATGTCCTAGTTGATCTGATATACCCACCTATTTATAGTAATGAATTACAAACAATAATCCCTACAAATATGGGCTACTCCGAATATTCCATTATGAACGTTATGGACCGAGTAATACGGCTTCAACGTCTTCATTTGAACGACTTGGACCGAGTCTTCCGCGGAATAAGTCTTGTTAACGTTGCTAGCTTCTAACCCACGTACCTGCATATAATCCATTAGTAATCCCGAGGATACCATTCAGGATGTTACCAATATCCTGAACCAGCATCCCGGATGTAAACAGATACTACATAAACAAGATATAGATCAAGATATTTTCCAGGATATGGGCTCAGAATTTCACCCATAACAAGTTCTATTATTTAAAACAAGATAGTGGGGAAAACCGTGCCTACACTTACCGATTTGAACAGTTAAGCCTACTTTGCCCCACTATGGTCACACCTTTGGACCGGGCCATTGAGAAATACATCGATGGTTTACCTGACCCTGTCCAAGACATTATCACTGGCAGCCAACCTGCAATGCTTAGGGAGGCTAAGGAATTAGCTGCTATCTTGACTGACTCTCAGGTTAGAAAAGGTAAGTTATTTAGAAGACAAGAAACAAGACACCGAATCCGTTACCGAGAATTTGAAAAGATCAAAGGCCGAATCTTCTAAAGGTTCTAGGAAGCGCAAGGCTTCAAAGAATTTTGCAATTCCTGCACCTGCTCCACTGAACTCAGTACTAGGGGTGCAAACGAGCCGAGCCGAGCCCGAGCTCGACCAGGCTCGAGCTCGATTAACTTATAAGAGCTCGGGCTCGAGCTCGGCTCGATTCGAGCTTCGTTTTTAAAGCTCGAGCTCGTTTGTATTTTCTCAAGCTCGAGCTCGGCTCGTTTATTAGTTATTAATTAGTATATTAAATAAAAATAATATAAATAATAGACTTTTTAGGCTCGCGAGCTCGATAAGTGAAGCTCGGGCTCGGGCTCGTTTACTAAATAAGCTTATTTTTAGGTTCGACGTCGGCTTGTAAACAAGTTTAAATAAGCTCGACTCGACTCGGCTCGTTTACACTAAGGCTCGACGAGCCTAACGAGCTTCACATGCGAGGCTCGAGCTCGGGCTCGACAAACAAACGAGCTTTGTTTTGAGGCTCAAGCTCGGCTCGGGCTCGATAAGGCTTGGCTCGTTTTGAGCTTTTTCTCGAGCAGATCTCGAGTAGCTCGCGAGCCGCTCGGATCGTTTGCACCCCTACTCAGTACCCTTTAAGGGATTTTATCGTGGGAAGTAACCTCGGTGCAATCTTTGCAATTATCATCATGCGTCAAATTCCCCTTGTCGCCAGTGTACAATTTGTGGTTTATTTGGACATCTAGTTGTGACCTGTCATATCCAGAACCGAGCAGCCCCTACTCAGACTCGCCCAAGAGCATGTTTCAATTGTGGTGATTTAAATCATTTCAAGCGAAACTGCCCCAGGCTTGCCAATGCTAATGGACGAGTATTCAACATCAACGAGGCTCAAGCTAATGATCAAGTGGTTATGATCATTTGAACCTCTACATTTCCTGTTTATTTTCAAGATCAATGTACATATATTAACTATGTTTGTAATGACAATATAAATTTCAAGAAGTTTATCTTTATCTCTGTTATTCAATTTTCAATTTCAAACTCTAATATGATTGCACTATGTGTGATTTCAAATTTCATGCTAATTTTGAGGATTCCGTTCTTTAGGAACTAAATCTTATAATTTAGTATAATGTGATTGCACTCTGGTGCATTCGTACAAACTTGGTAACACGATCAATACAAGTTAATATTGTTTTATGATCATAGCATTATATACATGATTTGTTTATCTAATATGTATAGCACATGATTATAAATTCAATTTACTTCGTATGTTGATTTAACGTACTTAGTTTGTTAACTTAGCATACCTAGCACATGAATTGAGAAAATTTCTTGATATGCTTACATTATGATGATAATGTATGAATTATATATGTTGCGTTCTACCAGTTTGGTTAAGTATGAAACATATATAAATATTCGTACTAGAATAAAATACCTACTACCCAATTTGTTGTATGCAGAATAAGTAGTGCTATTATTACTAGTATGAAATGCAATTTGATTTGACAGATATATTATTGTGACAATATTTAGTTGATAGTTCGACCTTATTATTTGTTTACCCTTGCTTAACAAGAGGAGCTATGTGGACCATGTGACGAAACGAGTAATTATGGGTGCACACTTAATTATGAGTTTCGACGCATGAGAATCATAGTAAGCCTTGTTAAGTATGGTGGCATAAAATCTAGAGTGATTAAGGTAACAGGAGGAGTATGATGCGATAAGAACACGGTGGATACGCCGATGGTACTTCCTATATATAAGTGTTCTTATTGTGTTATTCTTCAGAACGTTGCTGAAATCATTTAGTGATTTTATGTTATCTTGGACCATTATGTGATTATGTGTTTTAGTGTTATTTGTGTGGTTATTTTCGATGGAAGACGACGAGTACATTCATTAACTAAAATCGAGCCGACCGGGAGTATATTATGGTGTTAAAGGTGACGATCTTGATGCCATAGGTATGTTGACCCGTCTCCTATGCATGAGATGTTCATGGTGCATTGGATGTACCTCGTGGTATGATAGAAACCGTGTACGTGTAGGGCTTGAATGTACACACTTTTGTTTGCTAGGAATTACACTAGGAGCTTAGTATAACATAGTGCCATACTTAAATAATTTTTGAACACTAGTCGACTATCACAAGTTTCAAAGGGTTGGATACCTTGAGATACTTTGAATTCCCATCCAAATGATGCTCCACATCTTTGGGATCTAGCAATCTGCTTATCCATTAGTTGTTTCAATTCCACTCTACGGTCTCCTTTGAATAAATTTCAGGACGAAATTTCCTAAAGTAGGGGAGACTGTGACACTTGTGCTCCGTAAACACACACAACGTAGGACACTATCTTTTATCAAAGAAACAATGTGTTTTGGTCTAAAAAAATTTGTTTATTTTGGTTTTACAATTTCACATCTTTATTCTAGTTCATTTTCAAGCTTTAAATCGCTTTCTGGAAAGTTAAACGCTAACTGATGCGTAAACGTAATCAGTTTAATGCGGCAAACACTTTGGAATAGTGACATAGGCTTAACATACCTTAAATAACCTCCACATAACTTAGAAATAAGTTTTGGATGGTTCGGTGTGTTGAAATCAAATTTATTCGCTTACAGGGACTAATTTCGACAAACTGCGAAAGTATACCAATTCGTACTGTAACAAACCTTATGGAATATGATCATAAGTTAAACATGCCCTAAATATCCTTTACAAAGCTTAGAAATAGGCTTTGAGGTGTTTGGTGCGCAAAAATAAACTTATTTGATCAACAGGGACTAAAAGCGTCAAAAAGTGCCCAAAAGACCAGATTCATTGTATCTAGTCCAATTTTGATGCTTTGATGGTTTTTACCCCCTGATTTCAAATACCATTTGCTTGTTTTGAGTGTCCCATGGTTTAGAAATACCTTGTGCCCACATGTAAGGTCTAGATCAAGGCACGTTTTGCGAGGAACGATCCTAACGGTTCTCCAAAATCTATAAATACCCATTCTTTCATTCACTTCAACTCACACTTGATTCATTTTGCTCTAATTTGAGGTTTAAACACTTCATACCTGAGCAAACTTGGATCAAACTTCCTAGCGTGGACCCTTTGTAAGTATTCTTTCGTGTTTTTATGCGTTTTTAGCACGAAAGTCAAACAGTGTTTGACTTTCTGATTTGATCACGAGTTGGTCAACACGAAGTTCATTGAACTTCACAACGTGAGTGTAATCAAGATGGTTATAGTCCCGTGTGACTATACCTACTGATTACCACGTTGACTAGGCGTAGTGACGAGTCGTAGTTTCAGCCAAAATGCGTATTCATGCGTATTTTGCAACCAAACTATTCTTGGGTATTAAAACCATTTGTTTTGATATCAAACTTATTTTCTTACTTCGTTAAACATGTTTTAACATGTTTAACTCATCACTTTTAGGATAGTGCTGGTGTAGAGTCGTAAGTCAAGCGGTTTTGACAACCGCTTAGACTTTCGAACCCGACCCGTTTGGTCAATCATTAGGATCTGACCAAACATATAATGTGACCATAGTTGTATAGGGAATAACCTTCCGAGGTTATACCTTATGGTCACTTCGTTTACTTAGTTGTATGATAGGTAGTTTGTATGCCTTAGGAAAATGACCAAAATGCCCTTTTTTGCATAATTTCATTTTAAGCATATGTAACACATGTTTTGACATCTAAACTGATTATATAACGTAATTAGATATGTTAAGGCATATAATACTTGTCATACGACTAGTTAGGCGTCTCGAACGCGCTTTCGCGCGAACGACGCGTTAAAGTGGCGTAAGCTACCTTAATGGGTCGTAATGGGTCGTAAGCGCTTAGGATAGGTTTCGATTTAGAATATAGGCTTTGTTAAACCATATCACATGAGTTCCAACACTCATTTGGTTTAGAAGACCTCATTCTACCCGATCTTCCGATTTAGGTGTCGATTCCCTAACATAGTATCTGTTACCCTAGGAACCGCTTCAACACTTGAACTCTTGGTCTTTTGAGCTTTGATATACCCTTTGAACCGGGACTATACGCAACCCCAGGCGCGTACATAGTTCCCCTCTTTTACTGTTTTCAAATGTTTTGGGGTGATTCATATGTGTAATCGATTGTCTTCAAAATGTATGGCATATGTGTGTTCACTAAGTGCTTTTATGTGTATTATTCCGATTATGCAAATGTAATGTTTTATCCTAAAGTGATCTACATATCTTCATAGTTAGATTCATGTAGGATATTTGAAGTACAGTCTTATATCTTCCTATCTTCATAGTGAGATTTTTAAGAAGTACTTTACATCTCGATGGTTGGTTTTTGTGTAGTTTGTTGGTGATTTAGATAACGAAACTAGATAATACAATAAGCACATGGTGGATACGCCGCTGGTACTTCCTATATATAAGTGTGCTTATTGTATTACCTTTCGTGGCATTATCCCAAATCACCATTAGGAATTAGGATTGTTTCGATTCAATGTGACAGAACCCAAAATCCTTATAGCATCTATCTATCTTCATAGGTTGATTCTTGTAGGATGTTTAGAGTACTGATATTGGAGTCCCTGTTTGGATTCATTGTGTACTTTAATGCGTGTTAGGTTAGACGATGTTACGAGAACCCGATCCCTGTAGTATCTATCTATCTTCATAGTTAGACATATGTGGGATGTTACGAGTACTGATATTGGAGTCCCTGTTTGGATTCATTGTGTACTTTAATGCGTGTTAGGTTAGACGATGTTACAAGAACCCGATCCCTGTAGTATCTATCTATCTTCATAGTTAGACATATGTGGGATGTTTAGAGTACTGATATTGGAGTTCCTGTTTGGATTCATTGTGTACTTTAATGCGTGTTAGGTTAGACGATGTTACGAGAACCCGATCCCTGTAGTATCTATCTATCTTCATAGTTAGACATATGTGGGATGTTACGAGTACTGATATTGGAGTCCCTGTTTGGATTCATTGTGTACTTTAATGCGTGTTTACGAGGTGGAACAAGTTGGCGATTATGTGTTTATGTGGTAGTTGTGATTTATATAACGAAATGGGTGTAATAAAATAAGAACATGGTGGATACGCCACTGGTACTTCATATATATAAGTGTTCTTATTTTATTATTCTTGTAGCGTTATCTGGATCACTTTAGGATTTTGTGTACAATTGTTTCAATGTTTGATTATCAAAATCTTTGTAGAATCTCCCATATTTTTATATGTTAGATTCTTAGAAAGATATCTGAATTATTATCATGACTCATTGATTTGATTTATATAATACTTATATAAGTTTTGATTTATTTCAAAACAGTTATTATTAATCCTTGATTGGATTCCTAATAACATATTAACAAGTTTTTATGATGGTTTAATCGAGATTTCAATGTAAGGCATAAAATGACTTAGTAAATATCATATTGCCATATACAAACCTATTTTGTCACGAGTTTTCACAGTTAAGATTAAAATATTGCAATACCAAATGTTTTGCCATTTATTTGGCTAATAAAACCTATGTATTCGCCGGCATTTTTTTTGCTAACTGTTTTCGCATATGTTTCAGGTTTTCGACTGTTCAAGCATGCACGGATAGGACTGCATACGGGCCTTAGACTTCTAAAACAAAAGAACAATTACATGTATTCTTTGTTTGTAAAACAATGTTAATGATATTAAAACAATTTAGTACCAGTAGTTGTGAGCAATTTGTAACGTGACTCCCCGATATTTCCGCCGTGTGTTGTTATATTACGCGATTGGGGTGTTACACGAGCTCTGCCGGATTGTGTCACAAACTTTGTGCAAGCTGCAAAACCAGCAACAATCGAGGAAACCTATCTGTTGGCCGCTGAAATCAATGACAAGCGCGTCAAGGCTGGTGTCTGGGACAAAGCCTCGAAATCTCTGCATCAAGCCACCACTGCTGAAACCGCTACCGCTGCTCCACAATCATCATCCAAGTCCTCTCGTCGTAAGAGGAAGAATGCAAACAAGAATTGGGGTTGTTACCACCGTCGCTCCACTCCAAGCTGTTCTAGCTCAGCAACCGCGCAACACCAACACCGTCAAGCTGCACCAGTCACCTATGCGCCGCCTGCAAAGCGCGCGTACACTGGTCCTCATCCTACCTGCCCGACATGCACTTATCATCACCCGGTGGGTATAGCCTGCAGATATTGCGTGCATTTCAATATGTATGGCCACTTCACCGCCAATTGTCGCACTGGCCCCCGTCAAGCCGCAGCTCCCGCCCCTGCTCAACAAGCTCTCCTTACTGCCCCTCAGGGACAACAACAAGCAGCTCCAGCACCCGCAATCCACGCCAGAGCTTGCTTCGCATGTGGCGATCCTAACCATTTTGCCAACATGTGCCCAAACAGGGTGGTCAAGCAGGAGCCTCAGCAGCAGCAGCCTCAACAGCAACAACAGCAATAACAACAGCAGCAGCAAGCACCACGCGGACGCACCTTCAACATCAATGTCCGCCAAACTCAAGCCGACAACAATGTGGTTAATGGTACGTTCCTTGTGAATGGTATATATGCTTCGTGTTTATTTGATACTGGAGCCGATAACTGTTTTGTATCGTTGGAATTCGAAAAGCTCCTTAATCGTAAGCGCGCCCATCTACCCTCGTCATTCGATGTCGAAGTCGCCAGCGGAAGAATCGTCGCCGTTAATTCTGTTCTTCGTGATTGTACTCTCGAGCTCAACAATCACATCTTTCCGATCGATCTTATTCCAATGCAGCTCGGAAGTTTTGACATCATAGTAGGCTTGGATTTTCTTCGTGAGAATCGTGCTGAAGTTGTGTGTTTCGATAAGATGATTCACTTCTCACTTGCTAATGGTGATTTATTGTGTGTCTATGATGAAACTGCTTCGAAAGGTCTCAAGCTAATGTCATGTATCCAAGCTAGCAAATATCCCCGCAAGGAATACAGAGCTTTCTTGGCTAACATTGTAATAGCGGAGAAGGAAAAGAAAGGTAATCCGGGAGTAAATGATGTCCCCGTTGTATGTGAATTTCCGAATGTATTCCCTGATGATATTCCTGGTCTTCCTCCGAGTCGTGATATCGACTTTCGTATCGACCTCATTCCTGGAGCTAACCCCGTTGCTAAAGCGCCTTATCGTCTCGCTCCCTCTGAAATGCGTGAACTCTCAAGTCAGCTTCAGGAGTTACTTGATAAAGGCTTCATTCACCCTAGCACCTCTCCGTGGGGCGCACCAGTCCTTTTCGTCAAAAAGAAGGATGGGTCGTTCAGGATATGCATCGACTACAGGGAACTGAATAAGCTCACCATCAAGAATCGCTATCCCCTGCCTCGAATCGATGATTTATTTGATCAACTGCAAGGTGCCTCATGTTTCTCGAAGATCGATCTACGCTCAGGCTATCACCAACTTCGCATCCAAGAAGAGGATATACCCAAAACCGCTTTTCGCACCCGTTACAGCCACTACGAGTTCGTTGTTATGCCTTTTGGATTAACCAACGCACCCGCGGTTTTCATGGATCTGATGAATCGCGTGTGTAAACCATTTCTCGACCGCTTCATCATCGTGTTTATCGATGATATCCTGATCTATTCCAAGTCGAAATCCGAACACGCGCAGCATCTACGTTTGGTTCTCGAGCTACTCCAAGGAAATCGACTCTATGCCAAGTTCTCCAAGTGTGAATTCTGGCTGGAGGAGGTTCAATTCCTCGGTCATATTGTCAATAGTCAAGGTATTTATGTCGATCCCGCGAAGATTGAAGCATTTAAGAGTTGGGTTACGCCTAAGAACCTGTCTGAAGTCCGTTCTTTTCTCGGATTAGCGGGCTATTATCGTTGATTTATCGAAGGATTCTCTAAAATCGCTGTGCCGCTCACCTCTCTCACACATAAAGACAAGCCTTTTGTTTTGGGAACTGAACAAGAGACTGCCTTTCGAACCCTCAAGCACATGCTTTACAATGCTCCCGTTCTTGCTTTACCTGACGGAAACGACGACTTCATTGTCTATTGTGATGCCTCGAACCTTGGTCTTGGTTATGTTCTCATGCAACGGGATAAGGTTATCGCTTACGCGCCTCGACAGCTCAAGATCGACGAGAAGAACTATACAACCCATGACCTCGAGCTAGGCGTAGTTGTTTTTGCATTGAAAATTTGGCGACACTACCTTTATGGTACAAAGTGTACGGTCTTCACCGACCATAGGAGCCTACAACACATCTTCAACCAGAAAGAACTGAATATGCGTCAACGCTGATGGGTGGAACTTCTCAATGACTACGACTGTGAGATTTGTTATCATCCCGGCAAAGCAAATGTCGTTACCGATGCCCTCAGCAGACGAAGCTATTTGCATAGTGCTCATAATGTTCAAGCCCAGCATCATCTCGAAACTCTCATTCGCGAAGCCCAACATGCATGCTTTACCGAGCGTACTCTGAAGAAGGAAAGGATTCATCACGATGGAGCCCAGTTAGTGAATAAATCGAATGGGATATTCCATTATCTAGACCGAATTTGGATCCCTAAGCGGACCGATTTATGACAGATTCTGATGGACGAAGCCCACAAGTCTCGATATTCTATTCATCCCGGCGCCGATAAAATGTACCAGGAGCTTCGCTACAAGTACTGGTGGCCGGGCATTGTAACACCTGTGTCATTTCAACCATCAAACAAATGCCAAACCAATGAAATATTGTATTTCATACTTTGGACTTGTAAAAATATGTGTATCGTTTGCACATATCAACTCTTGTTCGATTTCAAGCTTTAAATCGCTTTCTGGAGGGTTATACGCGCTTTGATGTGTAGATATAACCAGTTTAATCCAACGAACACTCCGGAATAGTGAAATAGGCTTAACACACCTTAAATAACCTTTACATAACTTAGATATAAGTTTTGGAAGGTTTGGTGTGGTGAAATCAAGTTTAATCGCTTACAGGGACTAAAGTTGACAAACTGCGAAAGTATGCCAATTTGAACTGTAACAGACCTTCCGGGACATGACCATAAGTTAAACATACCATAAATATCCTTTACATAGCTTAGAAATAGGCTTTGAGGTGTTCGGTATGCTAAAATAAACTTTTGTGTCATTCAGGGACTAAAAGTGTCAAAAAGTGCACAAGTTTGCATTTTTAAGCATAACTTACGTTCTGAATACATCCGGACATCCAAAAATTTATGTAAGCACTAAAACATTTTATTTTAGTGTTTGGCATAAGAAAAATCCATTCGTCGCGTCATTTGGATCGTTTTTCGCGCTTATTCGCATTCCGTCGTAATTAAGCGAACATCGCGTTCGTACGACCAAACGAACCATCACCCGACATATTTTTGAGCATGTTTCATGTCCCCAATGTTTAGGCAACATTTTAGGGCCTTAAAGTTGGCTTTACGGGCCTTAGAAGTGTCGGAAATGCCTTAGAACACATGCAGGGACCAAAACTGTAACTTCTGAAACTTGTTTCTGATCTGCAACTGTCAGGCGGCCCGCCTGAGCTTCTGGTAATCCTGAAGCGGGCCGCGTCCGCCTTCTGGACCAGATTCAATGTTGTTTTCAGCTGGTTGCAGCTGTTTGATCCTCACCCACATGTTTCCAATTGTCTAGTCATCTGATAAGGATGGATTTCTAGCCACCATAAGGTTCCGACAAGTGTACGGGTTGGATTCATGGCACGTTTTCCATGAAACGATCCTAACGGTTCGGGTATTCCTATAAATACCCAACCCACACAACCTCATTTTGCACTAGAATTCTGATTTGAGAGCTCTAAGTTGAAACCATTGTTTCATACCTGAGTTCTTGGATCGGGATTAGCATTCGGGGACCCTTCGTAAGTATTCTTTCGTTCTTTTCCTTATTTTTATCGCTTTTCGAGTCAGAAAGTCAAACTTTGTTTGACTTTCAGCGTTGACCAGTAATGGTCAATGCGAAGTTCGTTAGAACTTCGCAACGTGAGTGTAATCACGTTGGTCATAGTCCCTTGGGACTATGCCCACTGATTACCACGTTGTTTAGAGTCGTAGGGTAGGCGATCTAATCAATCGCCTATACCTTCGAACTCGACCCGTTTGGTCGATCATTAGGATCCGACCAAATACATTAGGTGACCATAGTGTAGGGAATAACCTTCCGAGGTTATACCCTATGGTCACATCGTTTAAGTAGTTGTATGATAGGTAGTTTATATGCCTTAGGTAAATTACCAGAATACCCTTTTCATGTATAATTGGTAATTAAGCATATGTAACCTAAACTTTTGTCACATAACTGATTATGTAACATGTTTAGGCATATAACACTTGTCATAGGACTAGTTAGGCGGTCCGAACGCGTTTCACGCGCACGATGCGTTAAAATAGCATAAGCTACCTAAACGGATCGTAATGGGTCGATAAGACTTAGGATAAGTTTCATTTAGTATGTAGGCTTTGTTAAACCATATCACATGAGTTCCTACACTCATTTGGTTTACAAACCCTAATGCTACCCAATCTTCCGATTTAGGTCCGGTTAATTAACATAGTTACCTATATTAGGTGCCGTTTGATTTCCGTGATCTCTAGCATTGTTTGGTTGTTACTCAAGGACTACTGAGCAATCTCAAGTGAGTACATAGACCCCTCTTTTACTGTTTTCCAAACTGTTTTGGGGTGGAACACATGTGCCTACTTTTACTTTCAAGCTTTCCTGTTTTCACATCATATACTTGTTATGTTCATTAGTACATTATAGTACATGATTTCATTTACATTTCATACTAGGTGTGCCATTGTGTGCATTACTTAGTACATTGTTTTACATTACATCACATGCTACGTATGTCTATTGTTACATACTTAGTACAGGTCGCATGCTACGTATGTCTGTTGTTGCATACTTAGTACAGTTCACATGCTATGTATGTTCAATCGTTGCATTGTTCTTCATACTTAGTACATTTGTTATCCATCACATACTTACATTTTGGACGCATATTACATGATTTACATTGATCATGCATTTACTACACAAAGCATAACTTTGATTTAAACGAAGTTTTACTTCAATACTATGTTTTTGTGCATATGGTTTAGTTTATACATTTCACTAGCCATACATATTATTTTGGTTACACATTACATGGTTTACATCTTGACATAAACATTTTGACATATTATTCAATACATTTGGCAATTGGTTTAAACATAGACATCTTACATTGTTTGGTTTGGTTTGATTAAGTGATTAAGTAACGATACGTGTGCAATATGATACAAGCATGGTGGATACGCCGCTGGTACTTCCTATATATAAGTGTTTGTATGGTATTACATATTGTAGCGTTATCTGAATCATTTCAGGTTGAGACATAGAACATTTTATACAAATAACATATTTTTCACAAGACATTGATTTACAAACAACTTATCTAATACAAACTCATTTTACATGGTTATTCATTTAACCATACATTATTATACATATCATCTGATCTTATCGATTTTCAAATGATTTACAAAACAAAGCAAATAACAAGGTTCATGACTAAACATTTTCTCAAACAAAAGTCATGAAACCTATTTTCACAAAACCTATGTATCTCACCGGCATTTTTATGCTGACGTACCTATTTTCACATGTGTTTTTCAGGAGCTGTTGCATAAGATGATCAAGACACACATAGGCAGACTTGGGCTTTAGTGACAATAAAAGATGCAAGACTAGTTAATTATGTTGTATTTCTTTGTTTGTTAAGACATTGTAACACTTTTAATCAATAAAACAAAACTTCAATTGCCATGGATTTGAAACAATTAATTCTGTTACAACACTCCCCGACGTTTCCGCCACGTTTTGTATGTTCTACGTGGTCGGGGTGTGACAGGCATGAAGAAAGATATCGCCCTCTATGTTGGAAGGTGCCTGACTTGCTCGAAAGTCAAGGCCGAGCATCAAAGACCCTTTGGCTTGCTTGAATAACCCGTGATCCCCATGTGGAAATGGGAAAGCATAGCTATGGACTTCATAACGAAACTTCCGCGTACAACCTCAGGTCACGATAGCATCTGGGTTATTGTTGATCGCTTGACCAAATCTGCTCATTTTCTGCCAATACGAGAAGACTACAAGGTAGAAAGATTAGCCCGAATCTACACAAATGAAGTTATCTGTCGACACGGTACACCTCGCGACATCATCTCTGACTGCGATGGTCAGTTTACCACGCGTCTGTGGGAAACATTTCAAGCTACTCTCGGTACTCTGCTTAATCTAAGTACCGCATTCCACCCACAAACAGACGCTCAGACTGAAAGAACGATTCGTACTTTGGAAGACATGCTTTGCTCATGTGTCATAGATTTCGATGGTAATTGGGACGCATACTAACCTCTAGTCGAATTCTCGTATAATAACAGTTATCATTCCAGCATTCAAATGGCTCCATTTGAGGCTTTATACGGAAGAAGATGTCAATCGCCAATTGTATGGCACGAGATCGGTCACGCGCAATTAACCAGTCCTGAGCTACTACAAGAAACGACTGACAAAATCCTCCAAATTCTAGACAACCTGCTGAAAGCTCGAAGTCGTCAGAAAAGTTACGCCAATAGACGACGCAAGCCCCTTGAATTTGACGTTGGCGACCATGTACTCCTAAAGGTATCACCTTGGAAGGGTGTGGTCAGATTCGGAAAGAAAGGAAAGCTCGCGCCTCGATTTGTTGGACCCTTTAAGATTCTAGAAAGGATCTGAAAAGTGGCCTACAAACTCGAACTACCGGAGGAACTTAACAACGTTCACCCGACTTTCCATGTGTCTAACCTCAGAAAGTGTCTTGCTGAGCATGATTTACAAGTTCCTTTAGAGGATCTTCAAATAAACGAAACACTACACTTCGTGGAGAAGCCTGTCGAGATCATGGACCGACAAACCAAGCAGCTCAGGTGCTCACGCATTCCCATTGTGAAGGTTCGCTGGGAAGGCAAGCGAGGCGCAGAGTTCACTTGGGAACTCGAAAGCGACATGAAGGCGAAGTACCCGCAGTTGTTTGTTATGGCTAAAGCCTAATTTTGGGATGAAATTCCCTTAACAGGGGGAGGCTGTAACACCCCGTGTTTTCGAAAGTCAAAGTCAAAGTCAAGATTGAAGTCAAAGGAAGAAAAGATTGATAATTGCGATCTGTCACTCCTTGCTCAATTCCTATTTTAACTTCTTTGACTTGTAGATAGTCTAATTTTTTCGTCACATTAGTTGTATTATGTGGAGTACTTGTTAATAATCAAGGTTTAATCGCTATTTATAGCATGTTTTATCGCTTTATCGCTTATCGCATCGTGCTCGCAGCCCGAATTATGCATTCTGGATATTGTTTTACATGTGTGTGCTATATATGTGTTACTTGTGCATGTTTATTATGTTTATGTTGTGGTGATTAATCGAAACGCTATCGCAATCGAATCGCAAATGCTTAACGCAAGTTACCTAGGATGATTGTATGTTAGATATAGTAGTTGGGATTAATGAGAAACTCTATCGCATCACAACGCTCAGCACGCGAATCGAAACCGCAAAACTCGTCGCGTCGAACACTCCAATCGAGTGGCCAACCGATCGAGTTGTCACCCGATCGAGTTGCCACTCGATCGACGTGCCACCCGATCGGGCTACCACCCGATCGACCAGCCACTTTCCCACTTTCCTTTTTGGGAAACTCTATAAATACCCTCAAACTGTCACATCACTTGATGTGACAGCTTCCACTCGAACCAGCTGCACTCTCAAGCTTCTTTCTTCTGATTTCTCATGATTCTTGTAAGTTTCCAACCTAAATCTTGTACTTTCTTGATCTACACGCACTCCTACACCTTTCTATCTTTTGAATCTTAACTTTTAACCGTGAAATCAATGGATTCAAGGTGTTCTAGGGTGATGTCATCATAGTGTTCTTATGAACTTCATGTTTTGGCTTTAATCCACCAAGAACAACTTAGATCTGAACGATTTCCACATGAATAAACAAAGATCTTGTATAGATCTGAACATATTCAAGGTGAAAAAGATTGAAAGATGGTTTTCTAACTTTCTTTCAACTCTTTTACACTCAAAGCACTCAAAACCTATAGAATCGGATCTTGTTCTGATCTTCTACTTCTTCATAGTGATGTGTTGGTTCAAGATCTGGATTCTACCCAAGAGATTATTGATTTCGGGTTGAACATGAAACACCATCTTGAATAGTTGAACTGGTCAGACTAGGGTGATTCCTGTCCGATCGGGTCACTAAGTGTTGACGAGGTTTCTGTTGTTTGGCACGTTATCAAACCATCTCGAGAAAACGCAAAACTATGAAATAACCAAGTGTCAAGACGATCAGGTCGACTGGGACGGATTGCCGTCCGATCGGATTGCCACCCGATCGGACAGTTACCCGATCGGCTTGCACCTTGGTCCCACACTTAACTTTTACTTTCAACATTTGAGGTTCTGGAACATCGAACGGATTGCCGTCCGGTCGGATTGCCATCCGATCGGACTACCACCCGACCATGTGATGTTTGGACTTCAACACTTAAACAATTTTCAACATGTTCAATGCACAGACAGTTCCAAACGGATTGCCACCGGATCGGACTACAATCCGATCGAGTGACAAACTGCTGTGAACTTGTTCTCACTAAGTGTCCACCAATCGGATTGTCGCCCGATCGAACGGTCGTTCGATCGATCGACCTGAAAGGTAGAGATACTTCTCTGTTTTCAAAATGCCACAACGAAAACTTCAAAAGACAAGCCATCATACACAAACACATCCTTCCCAAATGAGGTAACAATCCAATCGAATGGTCACCCGATCGGATGACCATCCGAACGGATTGTCACCCGATCGACCGGCCACCCGATCGGATTATCGTCCGATCCATTGACACCTCTCATCATTTTACGTATCGCTTATCGTTTATGCTATCGTTCTGATCAGGCTAAACTCTCTCTAGCGCTCCCTTCAATCCATCATCGCTGTGAGTATATTCGAACCCTTTTTGCTTTCTGCACTTTTGGGTGTTACATACGTTACTTATTCTAAATCACATCAAACACACTACGCAATACTTTAACGCTAACCGCTACTGAATGCTATACGTGACTTAATGAATGCTTGTTTGTTATGTTTACACATGGATTGCTGTCTACCTGCCTTAGCAACGATAGTACTATAGTTTGGACTCAGCACCTGTTCACTCAGGGGTTGTTAAGGACAATTAATTACATGGTTCACAGTGGTGAACATGCATTACGAACTGCCTTGCGTAGTCGACCCGCAGTCACTGGTATTGATAGGATCATGTCGATAACTTACATGCTTCATTTCACGCATTGTACGTGTTGGTTATGCGTAAACGATTTCGAATTCCATTATGCTATATTAAACTTGTATGCTCACCTTTACACTATGTGTATTGAATTTTACTTTAACGTATGTGGCAGGTGCTTAAGATGTTTAAATGCTTGGATTGCTGTGAAATCGAGGCTAGGAAAGAGTCTAGAAACAAAGACAATTTATTTTTATTTGTTTAAATCTGAGTTGTCGGAACATGTTTTTGTTTGAAGAATATCTATGTCTATAATAACTACATTATCTTATGGGTCATGGTATGGGACATGATATTTAAACTATTCGGTAATTTAGTCGTTATGGAATTTCTTTGAACAATCTGTTTCGCTCAGTGCCGCGCCCCGATGATTCCGCCATCGGTTGGGGTGTGACATAAGGTAATATTAAAGGTTTCTCCATCGAAAGGAGTAGTCAGATTCATTAAAAGAGGAAAGCTAAGCCCCAGGTATATTGGACCTTTTGAGATTATTAGAAGAATAGGACTTGTAGTCTATCAGCTACATCTGCCAGAGGAAATGGCAGGAATACATGATGTGTTTCATGTCTGTAATCTCAAAAAGTGTTTAGCAGACGAATCGTTAGTGATACCTCTTTAGGACATAGAGGTAAATGAGAAACTTAAATTTATCGAGAAACTCATTCAGATCGAAGATAGAAAGATCAAGAACCTCAAACACAAGAGACTAGTTCTGGTCAAAGTGAAATGGGACTCCAAGAGAGGACCAGAATACACTTGGGAACTTAAGTCAGAGATGCAAAGGAAATACCCACACCTATTCCAGTAGATCTCGAGGATGAGATCCAAAACAAGGTGGGAAGTATATAACAACCCTCCTAAAAATATTTTTGGCACCCTTAAAGGTCCTAAAATATACCCCGTACGCGAGAAACGAGCCTGAAATACCTTTGTGCTTACAAAAAACAAGAAAAACAAAGATTGGCAGTCTCTCGCGGAGCGCGACCAAGACCTCATTGGTCTGTCGCGGGGCGCGAGGACCCTTACTTGTTCGACACTGCATAGTGCCACGTGGCACATGACTCGGCTAAGCTAGGCTGGTGACTGGCCAAGCCTATACGCGACACGCGTCTTGTCGCGGGCCGCGAAGGCCTTAGCCTTCTTTGTCGCGGGCCGCGAGCCGCCCTAGTCCAACCCTATAAATAGGAGATCGAGGTTCAGTTGTTACTCGTTCAAAATTCTTAAATCTCTCTCAAAATTTCTTTATAGTAGAAGTAATACCCGGGCATAATACCCACTATAAAGCGAAGCTCTGCCTCGTTGTAAGTACTATAACTCTGCTATTACCCTACACGATTGATCTAGGATCCGTAATGCATGTCGGCTCTGCCCGACTCAGTCATTGGAATTCTGTCTCATGTGTACACCCGATTGATCTAGGATTCCGTAATGCATGTCGGCTCTGCCCGACTCAGTCATTGAAATTTTGTCTCGAGTTGTACGGTTAATGTGAATTGGGTTATTTTACTAACACATGTGCATTATTTGATTTTAATAGATAATAACCAGGAGATTCTCAGGAAGCTTTAGTTTTACCTAAATTTGCAATGTGAGTACATCTGCTTTTCGTAAACTGTTTTTACAAAACCTCAATTGTTTTAAAATATAATTAACAGTGATTGAGTCTATGTATTTTTCAATTACTGTCGGTATGTTGGGGTTTTGTATACAAAATGTGAAAGACGTTACCATTGGACAAAGAGTTAGCCAATGAGTAATATGACCCACCAGTCAGGATTGACAGTACTGAATGAGTAATTGTGTAGATATAAACAGTGTAATCGCTCTCATTACTGTGCAATTATAAAAGCTGTTTTTGATTAAACTGGGATGCACTCACCAGTATTTCTTGCTGATAAAATGTTTTTAAAATGCGTTTCAGATAACAAAATGTGAAAGCCAATAGAAGCCAGCTGTAGAGCACCGAAGGCTTGGAAAAGTGGCTATAAAAGTTACCTAAATAAAGAAGAAGTTTTTTTTTGTTTTCAATAATTAGGGTTATCACTACAAATGTATTGTCAAATGAACTTGGGTTTTATCCCAATAAATTATTATTGTTATAAAAGTTTGGTGTTTTACTCTGATAAACATATTTCCTAACGACGGTCCTGATGTATTCCGCTGCTAAATTAATAAACACCGATACCACTGATACTGCCCTCGCGGCGCCCGCTCCCGGGGTAGGGGTCGGGGGCTGCGACAGTAACGAGCAAAAACGATATGTATCGAATTGCCATCGCGTAGCGTGTGATGGAGTTCTACTAGTAAAATGTATATACTCGTCTTTACACTTTTTAATATTGATGTATTATATTTGAGGAATGATGTATGCGAGAAGAAACAGAACATATTTGGATGACTAATTTTATTTTAAATCTTCAAAACTGAAATTAAATTAAAAGGAGATAGTAATAAAACGTTAAATGGTTTATTTTTATAATTAACTGAATTACCTCTCCATTATTTACTTTTTCTTTAATTAATTAATCAAAAACATTTTATCCTACACATATGAACGTTTAATCCTACATACATACTACACATATCACCGTAAATTATACTTTAATTATGAGTTATCAATTTGGTTTGTTGTGAAAAAAGTATACTTTGAAAACATAGTTATCAATTTAGTTTAGTTATCATATTTGGAGGAATGCAATAAATTAATAGTATACAAAATTACCTTAATACTCTTACACTAACGTTAAATACAAAATTTTAATGAATCATTCTTAATAGTTTGAAGTCTCCACACAGTTGTATTATTATAAGCTCTTATTACTCTTTTAGACAGCTATGAATGCTATTTTATATAATATATATATATATATATATATAGGATAATGCTATATAGAAAACCTTGAATTTTGAGAAAACCTTGGAAACCTATCTAATGGCCTACATTTGGCCACATGTCTTAGCTTTCATAATATCTTTTTTTAATCTTAAGGGCACATTGGTAATTCTACATATTCCTAGCCCACTCAAAAAGTTATCTTGCCCAAAGTGATTTGACACCCTCATTAATATCTAACATCACATCATTCTCTTCCATCCTCCTCCATTTTCGATGAACCAAATTCAAATTAGAAAGGTTGTTTTTTCATAATTTCTTCATCTTCTTAAACCACTTATTTCAAACTAGATCCACCATTAATGAACTATGGAGCATCCATCAACAATGGTAGATCTATGGAGCATCATTAATGTACTGTGGAGTATTCATCTTCCTAAACAAGATCTTTACTACGATCTGGGCTAGTGGGCTTTGGTTCGCTTTTCTTCTTCTTCTTCTCTCACCTTCCAATGTTCGTCCAGATCTTGTGGTGAACAGGGGTGTGAATAAAGTTTCTTCCTTTTTTATTATTTGATTCGATTTGGGTCCGATATTTGTGGTGATATTTGCGATGAGGTAATCTTGATTTAGTTTCTTGATTTGATTATTGCATTGTGGGTTTTTGTTTGTTGTTTGGATATGATGATTTAGGGGGATCTCGTTAATGTGAAACACGAACAACAAGTCTATTAATGCTCACGTTTTTATCTTGCTTGTTTGCTTCAGTAGTTTTTTTCTTTTCAGCTGATTATAGAATATGGGTTTTGAAACACGAACACCAAGTATAATAGTTAATGTTCGTAATTAGACCGTTAATGTGTCTTATAGATTACAAATTACAGTTTGTATAATTCCAACCGTTATTGTGAAACACGAACAACCGTTAATGTTCGTATAGATTACAAATTATAGACCGTTAATGTTTCGTATTTTAGATCTTTAATGTTTATGTCATTATCTTCATTTGTGTCCTTATTTGATGTTGTTTTCTCATTTTCAGCCGTTACACTTGCTGAATGAAAAAAACCATGGTTATGAATGTGTTAATAGTTATGTCTGGTTAACGACTTAATGGTTATCTTATCTTTTTGTTATTAGGATGGTGATGGATACAAGGGAAACAAGATCCAATTCTCGGGACCATTGGTTTCGTCAAACATGGATCAGATGCTTAAGGATCATGACCATGTTTATGTTATAGCACAACACAACTAACACGTGTTATAGTTTGAACTTCTGGACATGCATGTGTTACATGTGACATGAAACCCATGTACAACATAACACGTGTTACGTGTGACATGAAAACACATTTTTATAACTTCCCTGGCATACGCACACCCACATGTTTACAAACCGTTTCAAGACCGACCCAAACAATAAAGCAAGGGTAGCCGCTGAAAAGCTAAGGCAGCAAAGGTAGCCGCTGAAAAGCTAAGGCAGACCGTCAAAGGAAGCTCCACCATTTTCTTAGTGCTATGTATTTTCATTTACTAGTAATATGTAATGTGAGACTCTTATTATTTTGTCTAGTACATGATGTTAAAACGGTATCGACTTAACACATTTTGTGTTGGAGTCGGCCGTGTTGGTACTTCTGTTGTTACTAAGTTACTATTGTTGTAACATTCACCAAAAACGGGTGTCCGTTACCCAACTCATATTGTAAACCGGATTTGCTCACGTATTAAATAAAAGTGAAAACTTCACTATTGTTTATTTCTTGTAGTATTTGCCAAGTTTGTCTTACAGCACAACCAACGTAACACGTGTTATAGTCTGAACTCCTGTTTCACAGCTAAACCATAGTAACATGTTATAGAGACATGTATTAGGGTATGATGATGTATTAGAGACATGTATTAGGGTATGACGAATTAATTGCAGGTTTTTAGTTCTGTGTACTTTGTTAGTTGTTGTTTCAGTTGTGTAAGATTAATTTGCAGGTTTTTATTTTTGTGTTAAAAAGCTGTGCTTGGTTTGGTTGCTTGTTTGGGCTTTTGATCTGAATAGTAACTGTTTTTGTTGGTTTGGTTGCTTTGTTTGGGGCTTTTGATCTGAATAGTAACTGTTTTTGTGATGTTATCTAAGAAAAAAGATTTTCTGGCTATGAATGTGTTAAGGGAAATAAGATCCAATTCTCAGGACCGTTGGTTTCGTCAAACGTGGATCAGATGCTCAAGGATCATGACCATGTTTATGTTACAGCACAACACAACTAACAGGTGTTATAGGTTAAACTTCTCGGACATGCATGTGTTACATGTGACATGAAACCCATGTAAAACGTAACACGTGTAACGTGTGACATGAAAACACATTTTTATAACTTCCCTGGCATACGCACACCAACATGTTTACAAACCGTTTCAAGACCGACCCAAACAATAAAGCAAGGGTAGCCGCTGAAAAGCTAAGGCAGCAAAGGTAGCCGCTGAAAAGCTAAGGCAGACTTTCAAAGGAAGCTCCACCATTTTCTTAGTGCTATGTATTTTCGTTTACTAGTAATATGTAATGTGAGACTCTTATTTTGTTTTGTCTAGTACATGATGTTAAAACGGTATGGACTTAACACATTCTGGAAGTCTTAACACACGTTATAAAAGAGGCTTAACACACGTTATATCAGGTATACTATGTTATTAAGTTACTATTGGAGTTTATGCATCCATTCTGGAAGTCTTAACACACGTTATAATAGAGGTTTAACACACGTTATAATAGAGGTTTAACACACGTTATACATGTCAGGCACGTAACACATGTTACAGTATGTATATACAAATCATGGTGTTTTAGAAACCACTAGCTTATACATGACACCATGTTGGGTTAAACCAAGATTATAACAGAGGCTTAACACATGTTATCCCAGGTATACGGTGTTACAACATTAACTTGTATGTTCCATATTAACTTGTACACGTGTTACGATCAGTATATGCACATCATGGTGTTTTGCAAACCACTTTCATATACATGAATACAAGTCGGGTTATAATGGATGCTTTACATGTTATCATATGTATACAAGTGGGGTTACAACAAGATTACGATATTAACTAAGCTCACCATTAAACTCATCGCCCCCGTCGAATGTTTTCACCCTTTGTCATTAAGCAATTACATGTTCTGAACAGACAAATTGTAACACATGTTGGATCAGTATATACACATCATGGTGTTTTGTAAACCACTAGCTTATACATGAATACATGTCAGGTTATAAAAAGATTATAACAGTGGCTTAACACATGTTATACATTCCAAAATGTGCAAAACAAATGACCCGTTTCATATTATATATTCCAAAATTACCGGTACATGTGTTACCATAAATGGCTTGTTTCATATTACACGTTACATACTAACTTGTACATTTATTACTTGTACAAGTTTTACGCTCAGTATCCACATTATCGGATATTTTAAACATCAACAAAAATAAAATAGATATTAAGGTTAACACGCGTTATATATCATTCTAACAGGGGCTTAACACATGTTATACATGAACACATGTCAGGTTACATCATGGTGTTCTGCTACAGCATGAACCACCAACACATGTTATAAATGAACGAAGACTTCTTTCCCAAAGGATGTGACTTATTCAATGTCCCCGCATTAACGTCGCCTACATCCATCCAGCTTGTCAATTGAATATCTTTTATGGATCTGTTTCTGTAAATCAACACGCGTTATATATCATTCTAACAGGTGCTTAACACATGTTATGGGTCTGTATCTGTAAATCAAGCAACCCAACAAAAAAACAATTATTGTTAAGATCAAAAGCCCCCAAACAAGCAACCAAACCAACAAAAAAAACCCGTTCAAAATCTCATCCTAAAGTTTTGGATTTATTTAAAATACATGAACATTAACCATTACTAGAACACGCATTAACTTCGCCTACATCCATCCAGCTTGTCAATTGAATATCTTTATGGGTTTGTTTCTGTAAATCAACACACGTTATATAACATTCTAACAGGGGGCTTAACACATGTTATGGGCCTGAGTCTGTGAATCAAGCAACCAAACAAAAAAACACTTACTGTTCAGATCAAAAACCCAAACAAGCAACCCAAACCAACAAAAAAACAGCTACTGTTAAGATCAAAAGCCCCTAACAAGCAACCAAACCAACAAAAAACCCGTTCAAAATCTCCTCCTAAAGTTTTTGATTTATTTAAAATACATGAACATTAAACATGGATACCCCATTAACCATTACTAAAACATTTTCAGCGCACAAAAACATATTAACAACCATTTCAACAAAAAATCAAGTGTGAAATGATATTTCAAGAACACTTACCGGATCTATACCCGTCTGATGAACATGAAGAAGATCTTCAAACCTTCTTCTCACACACCCAATCGTGCGTGTGTCTTTGTGATAAAGATTGTTGTTTCTCTATCTAAAACATCAACTTTCTCTCTCTAAAAACATTCATCTTGTCATCGTTCTTCTCACACACACACTCGTGCGTGTGTCTTTGTGATTTTTTCAGCCCACATGATGCTGAAATTATCTTCAAATGAAGATCACCATTGAAGACCATGAAGCTTTTCTCTTTCACATGATGAAGAAAGAGGAGAGAGATAATAGTGTATTGAAAGATTTGATTAGAAGAAAGAGGAGAGAGATGATGATACTAGTACTACACAAGTGGGTTTTGTCATTTCCAATGCCAAAAAGTGTTTTTCTTCTACCGAAAATGCCCTTCCAGTTGACTAATGTGTATTATAACATTTCTTTTAAATTTAATTCTTACCAAAATTAAGAGAGCCCTTGATCAAGTGTGATGAAAGATAATCAATGGATGACATTGGGTTTCCATAGTTTTGTTAAAAAGATAGAGTTTTCTATAGAGCCCAACCATATATATATGTATAGGGTGGGGTTCTAGAGTGAACACTAGTTTATTTGTGAACTAAGTGAACAAATCCTGACCATTGATTTAAATCATCTAATCGTAAAATACACTAGTGTATTTTCATCATCTAATCTTGGCCATTGATTTACACTTGTGTATACACTTGTGTTTTAATAATCAAGGGCTAGGATTAGTTAACTACTATTCACAATCAAGGGGTTGTTCACTAATGAACCTAATCCTATATATATATATATATATATATATATATATATATATATATATAGGATTAGGTTCAAACGTGAACAATTTCTCCAGCGTGAACTGCGTGAACTGATCTTGGCCGTTGATTTATATGATCTTAAGTTTTAAATGAGTGGCATGATGGTAATTAGTTGGTTAATTTTTTTCATTTAATTAAATACAAAAAGGGTATAACCATAATTACGCAATCAAAATAATTCAAAAAAAGAAACCTAAACTCTTTCCATTATATTAATCACACAAATATCCAAACACACAAACAAACACATTTTGCAGATCTAGAGAGAGGGTCGTAGGGAGAGAGAAAGAAAGGACCGTCGGCCGTGGTGGTGGTCGACGACGGCCATGGCAGCGCGTAGCGGTCAACAGCGGCAACAACAACGACGCAGGGGGTAGCAGGTAGAACGGCGGAGATAGCTTAGCGAGTGGGGTGGCGGCTGTTTGTGTGGGAGACGGAGGGGCAGTGGGTGCTCGGTGGTGCTGTGTTTGTGATGGATGACGACAGGGGTGAAGTGGCTCGTGGCGGAGAAGAGTACCGACAGCGGCGGCGAGGTTTTAGGGTATCGACGAACTCCGACAACCCGTGATAACACCAGATCTGTAAGTTTTCAACTCATTTTTTCGTTTCGAAACCATTCCGGATGGTGTTCTTCGCATATCCATTTAAACCGATTTCTTAGGTCGTTTTATTGTTCTTCGCAGATCCATTTAAACCGATTACTTGTGGATTTCGATTATTCAGTTTTAGAAAACGTTTCTTTTTTCTTACATTCTGATTTTAACCTAATTGTTAGTTGAAACATTAAGGTTGCAATGCCTGTTGGGAACTATACTACATCGAGCATGAAATTCAGGTACTAGTCTATTTCTAACTAGAACTACAGTTTTGATGTGTTATTTGAATGGACTATAACTATACACCGTCATTATTAGATGTGCCATTAGTGTTTTCACTGCTTTAAGGCGATGTACACATGTGTATTCTGATTTTGCTTGTTTTTAAGGCGTTGTACACATGTGTATTCTGATTTTTGCTCTGGTTTTAAGGCGCTGTACACATGTGTATTCTGATTTTGCTCTGTTTTTAAGGCGCTGTACACATGTGTATTCTGATTTTTGCTATGTTTTTAATGCGATGTACACATGTGTATAGCGTCTGTTTTTGTGATATCTCATATTTTTTTTGTGTATTGAATGTGTAAAGTTGTTGATGTACACTTGTGAATTATGCAAAGTACTAATTGCTGAGTTTTTTTGTGTTATTACAGGAGACGTCGTAAACGAGGAAAGTGGAGATGGAAGGTCGATAAGGATGATTCACGTATGAGGTCGATAAGAATGATTCACGTATGTTTGTTTGCTTGGTCGATAAGGATGATTCAGCATACAACGCGGCGAATAGTTGTAAAAGACTATGTCTTTTTTATTTTTCCTATTATGTTGAGTTTATTGTTTTAACGAAACTGGACCTTGTAATTGTATGTTTTTTTTCGTTTGGCAAACATTACGGAAATTGTTATTTGCTTAATATAAAATAGGTTTACAAGTTTTGTTTATATGTATGTAGTATGTAGCTAATTACACATATGTACCATGCTGAGTACACATGTGTACTGTTCAATTCATATCAAAGTACACATGTGTATACCGTTGAAATATTAAGGTTACGTGAATCTTAAAAATCATAATCCGAATTCTGGTGGTGAAATCTAAAAAATAAAAATGAAATAAAAGATAATGTGGATAATGAATTTAAAATAGGAAAGATGTAACTTAATTCAATTATTAAAATAATGATTTAAATCTAATTTTTTATATAATTACAATCATACCCTTAACAACTAAAAAGGAAATCAATGGTCCAGATCAGTTCACGCAGTTCACGCATGGGATTAGGTTCACGCTGGAACCCTACCCTATATATATATATATATATATATATATATATATAGGGGAGGGTTCATTGGGGAACACTAAAAAAGTGGGGAACGGGGGAACACTTTTAAAAATTATACTTAACATGTTAAAAAAAAAAATTTCTAAATTTTTTTCGGCGCTTTTTCTTATAAATACAAGTAGAAACATTTTTGATAAAAAAAAATCAAAAACTAAAAATATAAAAAAATGTTTAAAAAACAGTTATATCTTATAGAATTAACTTAACATGTTAAAAATAATCTTTTTTAAAAACTTTTTCAGCGCTTTTCTTTATAAAAAGGAGGAGAAACTAGTCGAGTAAAAAAAAATTTCTAAAAAAAAATTTTTTTAGCCTTTTTTTAATTGTTTTTTTTTATATTTTTAGTTTTTGATTTTTTTTATTAAAAATGCTTCTACAAGTATATATAAGGAGAATCGCCGAAAAAGATGTTTAAAAAATTTATTTTTAACATGTTAAGTTAAATTTTTAAGAGTGTTCCCCGGTTCCCCACTTTTTTAGTGTTCCCCAATGAACCTCACACTATATATATATGGCCAGAATCATTTCAGAACCATAAATATTTACAGAACTCGCAGAACTCCTAATAAACAATCTTTTTTTTATATATTTTTATGTTTAGGATAATTTTATCATTTATTATGTGTATTTTTACGATTACATAAATGTTGAGAGTAATTTTATCATTTTTTATATGTAATTTTATAATTACACATATGTAAACTAGTTTTTTTACATATATGTAATTAGTTATGACACATATATATAATTTTGACAATTAAACATATGTAAACTACTTTTAACATGTATGTAATCAAAGAAATACATATAATAGATGATAAAAATATCCTAAATACAAAAACTTATATATAAAATGATTGTTTATTAGGAGTTCTGAAAGTTCTGTAGTTATTTAGAGTTCTGAAATGAACTCAACCCTATATATATAGGATGGATCATGAGAAAACTAGTTTAAATGAGAAAACCAAAAAACTAACTAAAAAAGCCTAAAAACATACCCAAAAAAATTACATTTTTTATAAAAAAAAAATCGCTACTTTTTATGTATGGAAAAAAAATTTAAAAAAAAATTATTGTACTGCACATGTGCACTAATACGGAAAGCCTAAACCATTTAACCCACCCCCACCGACACCCCCCAAAAACCTAAACCCCCCCCCCACCCCCCAAAAACCTAAATTCACCCTCCCACCAAAAGCCTAACCCCCACCCCCCCCCCAAAAAACCTAAACCCCCACCTCCCCCCCCCCCCCTCCCGAAAACCTAAAACTAAACCCTAAACATAAACCCGAAAAAAAACCTAAACCCCTAATCCTAAACCTCCAAAAAAACTATCCCTAAAAGCTAAACTAGACTCAAAAAGCTAATTTTAAGCATGTAATGCACATGTGTAGTACACATATAATGCACCTGTGCAGTACAAGTAATTTTATATATATATAACGAAGTACGATTAATAGTAATTTTATTTTCAAATAATATATACCTTTTTGTTATTTTTATTTAATATATTATAATAATTTATTATTATATATACGTTTAATAATATATTTTAAATTTCTTTTCTTTTTTAAAACCATATATCTCCTTTATCATTATTTTTTATTTCTGTTTTTCTTTTTTATAACATACATTAATTTATCCATATAATTTGATACTTCTTTAATAATTTACGTTTATAACTTTTTTCTAAAAACTTAAGTACGTAGTTATGCTTGATTTTTTCCCTCGACATGCAGTTATAAGCTTTGTTAAAAACGAAGTGTATTCAAAATAAAGTATTCATTTGGAATAATAAAATAGTACAAAGATAAATAATCCGTTCTAATGGTTTGCCTTTCTAAACAAAATGCTTTATTTTCAAATCACGTTTGTTTTACATTATCATTTGCTCGGTTTCGCCGCAACGCGCGACGTAAAAAAACTAGTTATAATTATAGACATGTCTCTACTTAGAGGGTGTTTGGGGTTGAGTTTTGAAGGAGATTTTCAGATTATTGAGTTTTGAAATCGTAAATAATCAGTTTTGAGTGTTTGGGTAAAGAAATTAAAAAATTGATTATTTGCGTTTAGAAAGTTACAAAACGCAGTATTCCAAAAGCAACTCCCCCCTGCTACAACACTCAAATAGTTGATTATCTGATTATTATGATATCAAGCAACATAATCAAATCCAAACACTATCTTTCAACATCACGTTTTGTTACGGTTAATAATCTGATTCTGATTATTCAAAACACATAATCTATTTTCAAAACTCAACCCCAAACACCCTCTTAAGTGTTAAAACTAAGATTTTATACGTTTACGAAAAACACAAACAGGATCGATGCAGAAATAAGATAAAAAATTAAGAATCCTGATATATCTTAAGCATTGGTTATAAGCCATGATATGATATTTAGGGCACCCTTGAAGAAGGGCATCAAATAGCAATAAAGAGGCTAGCATTGGGTTCTCAACAATGCGACCTAGAATTCAAGAATGAGGTTTTGCTAGTGGCAAAACTTCAACATTGTAATTTAGTCCGGCTGCTAGGTTTTAGCAAGGAAGGAAGTGAACGACTTCTCATATACGAGTTCATGCCAAATGGAAGCCTTGATCAATATTTATTTGGTAAGTTTATAAGTGCACTCTTCCTTTTGAATACCATAAGTCGCAGCGCATAAACATAAATACATAACTAAACATTAGACATATTGGGGGTTGCATATTGTATTTTAGAAGTTAATTTGGCAACTTTATCAACCAAGTCCATGAATTTATTGATTTATAGTTGCAAGTTCTTAACAAAAACTACCTAATAATGCCACAGGTAACATTCAAAAGAGTGCTAAAACTTTGTAAATATAGCATGTAATGATGCTTGACCAGTCTTAAGTTACTAAACGTGGTAACAAATTACGTTTTGCCATATGGAATATTGCTTCTAATACCCCACAAATGATGGTGTTTGTAGATCTATCTAAACATACATGTATTGATTGGGCAAAGCGATACAATATTATACATGTATTGATTGGGCAAAGCGATACAATATTATTAAAGGAATTGCAAAAGGGCTCTTATACCTTCAAGAAGATTCCCATCTACGAATAATTCATCGTGATATGAAGGCAAGCAATGTTTTGTTAGATGCACAAATGACCCCTAAAATTGCTGATTTTGGCACAGCAAGATTGTTTAAAACTGAGGAAACCCAAGGAGACACAAGGCGAGTTGTTGGAACCTAGTAAGTACACTTAATTTAGATGAACTTCATCATGAGATATTACAACTTAATTCATGGACCATAACACCCTCTTTTTGCATCTATAGTAATGACACGTAATGTGATCTTGTTGCTATAAATCAGTCATTCCCTTAAACCAAGAGTGTTAAGGCCCGGAAACAAACCTGATAAACCTAGACTCAAAACTTAAAAGGCTAATACGTATAATAAACAAATTAAATAAACAAACCTGATAGACCTAGACTCAAAACTTAACTAAGGAGACTTTTACCCAGCTTTAATTTTATCTTATTCGTAATCCCTATTTATCCTTTTTTTTACAATTATCTCAAATAATCTTCCTCTTAATTCTCAACTGGAACATTTCTTAAAACACATCGATAACATTGATGAACAATCATGTCGTTGGAAGTGAGTTACAATCGCAAAAATGTGTACAAATATGATGTGGGATCACAAAAAACAAGCTTATAATGATGTGACACCCCAGGAAAACCAGAAAACCATGCAACCTAACTAGCCTCCTCAGTAACTACGTACTAAATTTCGGGACGAAATTTCTTTCAACTTGGGGATGATGTGACAACCCGTACTTCTGAGGTTAGCACCGTTATACTAATCTTATTTAATTGCATGAACGTGTGTGGCGAACTAATTACACTTGCCTAATGTATTTTCATATAAACGGTTACTTGAAGCCAAATCGTTATCGTGTCAAGCCAAACCGAACTATAACTTGAATAGTACATGCATATTATATAGTTGAATAATAATAATAACAATACTATTACATAAGTGAAATTGAGGAATCCAATCACAAGCCCTTCCCACGTTTATGTTTTGTGGGAAGCCCACACCTCCACAGCCCTTCATGTAACCCAAGTTTTCAACCCACCTTGCCCCAAATCTCGGCCCACACCCACAAATTTTTTCCACTGACTTTCAGCCATTATCTGCGTGGGTTGTATATTTATTGCATAACGATCTCACCCTCTCATAAGAACACAAACCCTACGGCAGCAAGAAGACCCACCCCTCTCACCGTCGCAAGTCTTCCTCCCTCCCTCGAAATTCTGCGACGAACCAGCCATCACCATCTTCTTCTCCGGCGAGTTCAGTCTCCGCCAAACACCGGACATAATTGACTAAAGAGTTTTAACCAGTAAACTGTCTGCCGAGCAAACCGAGGTGAGTTCACACTTTCCACAAGGCATGGGATTCCCAAGGGTTGGGAATGGGTAAAGGATTGAAACTGAACCTGCGTGATCTCCTGGTTTGGGGCACGTACACACCCTCTTTATTGAAGGGTGACAACCTGTGATAAGTATTTAATCGGAACCTGCGTAATCTCCTGGTTTGGAGATTACGTACACACCCTCTTTATTGAAGGATGACAACACGGATACTAGACCAAAACTCTCTATCATGAAGTCCCTCCTTTTATATCGACTTAATCGCCGGGCCAATGGCGAGCGGGTCATTAGTTAGATAGCGCTATTTAGGTTTGACAAGCCTCACACCGTGCCGCAGAGGACGGGCGTGAACTAATGGATCTGGGCACTGGTCAATGATGATAGACATTGACGTCAGGGCACCAACTTACTTTAGTCAGTGGTCGATATGGTAAACAGGTCTAGTGATTAACATGGGGAAGCCCCCACCAACTATGGATATGTTTGGGAAACAGGGTAAACTGATTAACTTACAACTTACAAATGAATTCCTGGTTTTTGAAACAACTTAACAATGAACACCAACTGTGAACTCGCTCAACTTTGTTGTTGATTCGTTGTTACATGCCTTGCAGGCCTTTAGGTGTATAACATTGGAACTTGCTGTCTGGGAAGCTGGAGTGGTCATGGGTCGAGTTACATGGAAACACAACACAAGACTAAGAGTTTTTACATGTGGTTATTAAACACTTAACGAATTAAATATGCTTCCGCTGTAAACTGTGAAATATTGTAACGTTGTAACACTATTGTTAATAAATGAAGGTTTTATTTAAATATACTCGTGAGTTCAATGTGATTGGTGACTAAGATCCTGGTCAGTCACGCCTCCAAGCGGTGGTACTCCGCATGTGGATTTTGGGGGTGTGACAAATAACCTTGTAAGTAAGTGCGTTTGTGGGTAGGTGTTCCTATAAAGACAACTTCACCTTTTTTTTGCTTATTCTTATTGCCATTATATAAGGGATGAATCATAAGAAACTCATGTTAATGATAAAACTAAAAAACTTCATTAAAACCACTAAAAAGTAGGGGGAGTGGACTTTAATGAAGGAGGGGTATAATTGAATATATATATATATATATATATATATATATATATATATATATTTCTCAAACATTTCTATCTTCTTCATATGTTATTATTAGTTTTTTTAATTGCACCATAAGATCACAAATTTTCTTATCTTTCATTCGAGTATATTCAATTATATTTTTTATGACATAAAAAAATTAAGGTGTTATACTTTTTTCAATACTACATTTATTACTACACATGTGCAACATTACGAAAAATCTAAACCACCCAACTATGACAACCGGTAATTTACGACCCTTAATTACGCGCAAAACGAACATTAGGATGATTATAAGTATAGTTTAAGACGCAGATTAACTTAATTAGGCCTTTGGAGTGTCAAGGAACGCCTAATCGACTTTACAGCACACGTATGACAATCTGCGGAAAAACTGTTGAATATTAACAATAACGAACTGAAACCGAACAAAACAATGACAACGCCGACAAATACGAATTTTATACAAATATTTTATACTTATAAATCTAGTTTTGCGAATTTATCGTGCGTCCGTACGTCACGAACGCAAACGTGAACGAAAAATGCGACCGCAGGAACGCACCGGCAAAGAAACGTAAGCATCGGGCACATGTATTACCTTCAAAACTGAAATATTATGATATATTTAGCTTCGTAATTAAATTTTAATGTCCATAGTCAAAACCGGATCGGTTTGGTTGCGTTAAAATTGCGTAAAACGCGTCGTTGGTAACGCGTTACACATACGAAGTTTACAAATACAAAGTTTTCATATATAATGCCGAAGAAAATGATTTTTATTTCATTTTCTCAACAATATTTAAAATCTGGTTATTCAAAAAGATTTATTTCAAATCTTTTTCAAAACAAACTATGATCTCGCCAACTTTATGTTGATTTTTCGCATGTTCTTTCTCAGGTTATATTTTCAAATTACTGCACGGTTGGAATAGGTGAACCTTGGGAATTCGAACACTTAGAGGGCGTTCATTTCCAATAAGTCTTAACATTATTTGTTTCCGCTGTGCAATGAAGATACCAGTTAGATCACGCCAACTCTGATTTTATCGGGGTGTGACACCAACCCCCTCCCCCCCCCCCCCCCAAAAAAAAACCCCTAAACCCCTCAACCCCACCCACCCACCCCCAACTACAAACTAAACCCGAAACCTAAACCCCCCAAATACCTAACCCTAAAAGCTAAACTAAACCCAAAACATAATCCTTAAGGCTAAATTACATATTATGTTGCACATGTGCACTACTATAATAGTAGCATTGAAAAAAAGCACATAAAATCTTTTGTTTGTGTTTAAAAAATATGTTGGAATATACTCGAATGAAAGATAAGAAAATGTGTTATCTTATGGTGCAATTTAAAAAAAATAACATATGAAAAAGATATAAATGTTTGAAAAGTTATATATATATATATATATATATATAGAAACGGGATCAGGAGAAAACGCTCAAAAGTGTGAGAACGGTGAGAACGCTTCCTGGCCTAACACGTGTCACACCGCTTAGAAAAGGGCGGGGGGGCTTTATTGTCCTTTCATCTTCTTCTTTTCCAGTTCCGCTTTTCCCAATATTGTTGGTTTTTGAGATTTTTGGCGTTAACCAAATTCAATATTTAATGGCGTTTAATGGTTTCATTGTATTAACATTTTGGCGTTTATGGGGTTTGTGGCGTTTATTCAAATTCGTATGCCATTATCTATTTGAATGGGGTTTTCCAAGGCGTTTTAAACAAGATGGCCCATTGTTCTATTATTTTTTTATAAACATTTTGGCGTTTGTGTTATCTTGGCGTTTTTCTGTTGTTATATTATATTTCAACCACAGGAAAAAAATACAAGCGAAGAAAATAAATTAAAAATTCTAATCGGATCTCTCTTCCCAATCTTCACTGTCATCAGTCTCTCTCTTCTTTAATAGTACTAGAAGTGTCACCAAATATATGGCGTTTAATGTAAAACTTAACAAACCCATTGGTTTGATTATTTTGTATGCTCGTCTGTTGAAGTGGCTTTTTTTTGTGGATGTTTGGAGACATAGATCTATGACGTGTGGGTGAGTTTTTCGCTTTTTGATTATCTTGATCTTCATCTTTATAATCAACCCACTCTTCATTGTCATTGATCTCTTCTCGTCATCCAAACTTTTTTCAAGAACAAAAAATACAAAATGCCATATGACTGGATCAGTATCTTTTTCTTGAATTTTTGTCCATCTCATGCAGCAAAATCTTTCTGAGTTACTCCCTTCTGATAATAATTCATTCAGTGAAACTTTCACGAAGAACAATTATGAATATCCAAAAAAGCATATTAGCCATCTTTGATTTTTTTTTTTTTTTGCGTTTTTTCAGTGAGTGGTATTTAGTAGTATTGGCGTTTGTTTTTTTTTTTTTGTTTGATCAAATGGAAGTTGCTGAGACGTATCATTTTATAGGATGTCTTTTTGGCGCCTAAGTTAGGCGGTGCATTATTATAATAAAGTATTCGTCTTTTCAGTTACTGTTTGTAATTATTGTTTTTGATAAGATTTGTCTCTAAAGTCTGTAACACGTCCCATCTTTCAAGTTTGGCGTTTTAGATTCTAATATAATAAATTTTCCCTATCTTTAGTATTACTGATTTGTATTTTTTTGTTTCTAGTTACATTTTCAAGTTTGCTTTTTATTTTTTATTTTTTATTTTTTTTGGGTTTTTTTATAATACGTTTTCAAAGTAATTTTATTATAGTTTGGGAGTTTTTGGTGGCGTTTAACGGGATTATATCGTTTAAACAAGCATTTTGGCTGTTTTGGCGTTTTTATTATATAACAATCAACTGAAAAGGAAAATAAAAAAAAAAGAATACATAAACAATTGATCTTCCAAATCTTCACTGTCACCAGTCTCTTTCTTCTTTTTTGAATCATGTTGACTGGCTGGTTCGACTTTCGTATGATTCATTTTGTTTTTTGTTTTTCAAGTATTTTTATGTGTCGCTGTTTGGAAGCACACAGTCTGACATCAACATCTTTTTCTTGAAGATTTGTCCATCTCATGCAGCAAAATGTTATTGAGTTTAGACCCTTCAGCCAACAATCTTGAATTTCACAATGAACGATGTTTGATTTTTTAACTTTTTTGGCGTTTTAACGATAAAAAGAACGCCACGAAATAAGAGCACCTTAAACCTTAAAATTTGATCATGCTAAAATCAATAATGTTTTGCTGTATGAGATGGACAACATTGTTAATCCTCTGTTAAGAAAGATAACTAACAATGTTGTCCACCCCATACAGCTAAACTTTATTGACAACAAAGCTCAATAATGTTTATGTATGTTTTGGCGTTATAAATTGGATGGAAGTTGATGATTAGTCAATAAGATTTTACTCAATGAAATGGGCAACATCCTCACTTAAGGATTTTGTCCATTTCATTGAGCGAAATCTTTACAGACAACCAAACTGAATTTCAAGAAAACGTTTTGGGTTAGAAGGTATTTGATGTTTGGGTTTTTTGGCGTTTCTAAGGCGAATGGGATATATGAAATATGGTGTTTGGGTTTTTGTGTGTGTTTTTAATTAAAGGTCTGAGATGTTGTATATATAGGATTTTTTTTGGCGGTTCTTTTAAGCGGGATTTTACTCTAATTAAGTTTGGCGTTTTATATATATTGGCGTTTTTACTGGGAATGGTCTGTGATTTTTGTTTTTGGCGTTTTATTTCAGGAGATGGCGTTTTTTTGTGGAGAAGTCAAAAGACCCTTTTACCCTTAATGAAGCACGTCCACGTAATAAAATTGATGTTATTTACGAAAACGCCACCGCGCCAATCTAGTCCATAGATTGTTTTGATCGGACGATCGATAAGCGTTCTCACCGTTCTCACACTTTCTACCGTTTTCTCTAAATCCCGACCCTATATATATATATAGAAAAAGTGTATTGTACAAAATGGCTTAACGTACGCTACGTACGCGATGTGAAATCGCATGTTATAAAATAGCATGGATGAAATCGCATGTGATAATTTTGATGAAATCGCATGTTGGTTTTTTGTAACAATTTCGTATGTGATAATTTTGATGAAATCACATGTTGGTTTTTTTTAACAATTTCGCATGTGGTAATTTTGATGAAATCGCATGTTAAAAAACCAACATGCGAAATTGTTACAAAAAAACAACATGCGATTTCAATGTGTGATGAAGATATGACGGCTGAGATGATCGCGTACGTAATGTAGGATAAGGGCTCTTGTACGTTAACCTAACTCTATATATATATATATATATATTCCAATTTTGCCCCTCCTTTATTAAAAGTCCTCTCCCCCTCGTTTTTGTGTGGTTTTGAGTAAGTTTTTTAGTTTTCTCACATTTAAATAGTTTTCTCATGATCCTTTCCATATATATACGTGTACGTGTGTATATCCTTATGGACATATCACACTTTATTTTGTGGGTTTTCTTTCGATTACTATGACGAGTGTTGGTACCGTAACGAAGCGTATTGATGTCAACCAAATACCCGTCGCGTAGCATTGAAGAATCACACTGGTTATATTTATATAGCTTTAAATAATTTAATCATTTAATTTATGGATTATAAGCTTTAAAGTGATAACATTATATAATGTAAACATAAACATCTTACTTAGTTACTTAGGGGATCCGGAGTGGATAATTTTTACCCCGTGATGATCATTTATCACGAGTGAATGTTTCCCAAACACCACCGCCACTAAAATGTATAACGCATGAATGTTATAACGTGTGGCCACCATCACGCGTGATTGTTTGAGTTGTTCGAGGGAAATTGTTGGGTTGTGAGGGAAATTGTTGGGTGTGGTGAGTGATGGCCATTTCCACTAAAATTCATCACTAGTGATGGAATAAAGCTCGATGATGTGGTGGAACTTGATTGGAAGTTGTGAGTGAGTGATGAGTGATGACCACCCCTACCCACCTTATAATCGATCAATAAAATAATTAACATCTTTTAGTTCTTAATGACAACTAAAACCGTATAATCAACATGGCTTTCAACTTCTGATTTCTCAATGATATTTCCAAGTTAGTTTTTTTCACAGTTTTACGCCCTGCAGCAACACAAAGGTCCTAATACTAGTTTGTGTTCGTTTAGAACGTTAACGAACGATTATAAACAAACACAAATATGTTCATTTTCTTAACGAACGAATATGAACAAGAAGATCCGTTCGTTTAATTGTCCAAAACCGTGTTCCCTGTTCGAGTAAAGTTAACCAAAGAACATGAACATGCCTCCATTCTTATTCATCCGGTTCGTTTAGATACCTAGTCTTCCTATCACATTAAATCTCATGATTAAAAAGAACCGGTTTAAATCCCCCTCATCCATCAATAAAATCCGGTTAACAATCAACAAACCGGTTTAATCACTCCACAGTCATCTTTATAACCCTAAAATTTCATCAATCAAAAACCCACCTTCTTCTTTCTTATTCCGATCAAAAAACACACAAAACCTTCATCCCTGAACAAAAATGGCAGACGATGACTACGAAATGGACGTCGGAGGGTAACAAATCAATCCAATTTAATTCCCGCAACCAAATTTTCAATTTTTTCTCAATTTTTTTCCATTTTTTTCAATTTTTTTTAATTTACAGGTACGAAGACGAGCCAATCGAACCAGAACTCGATGTAATCAACACGTATTCAGTCTCAATTGAACAAATTCACACGAAAGCTGTGAACTTTACTTACAGATTTTGCACAATTATTGCAGGAAGGTGTTGAGGAAGATGTTGACGGAGAGAACAAGGATGAAGATATTCCGGATCCATTGTTGGGTGAGAATGAAGAGAAAGAAGAAGGTGAAGGTGTTGAGAAGCCCAGGAAGACGATTAAGTATATGACCAAGTATGAAAGGGCTAGGATTTTGGGTACTCGTGCGTTGCAGATAAGGTGTTTGATTAAATGTTTTGTTGGGATTAGGGTTTTTGGTTTGAGGGCTGGGATTGATTTGGTGGGTGTTTGTGTTTTGCAGTATGAATGCTCCGGTGATGGTTGAGTTGGAGGGTGAGACTGATCCACTTGAGGTAATGGTTGTTATCAGGGTGTTTGGGGTTCCTTATTTTGAGGGTAAAAGGACTTTTGAAGGGCAAAAGTCCTTTTGAAAGTGTTTGGCTTTACTTCTTATGTGAGAGTGATTTGCCAAAAGTCAGGAATTCCTGACTTATTTTGGCCAAAAAGGACTTTTAAAAAGTTGAAAATATATATGTGTTCAGTTTTGGGTTTTTGTTTGGTTAAAGTATGGTTTGTGTTGAAATAATTAGAAGTTGTTTTTTTTTTTTTTGAACGGTGAGAATCTTTAACTTGTTGTGAGAGATCTCACAGCCTCCTAAAGAGAGGGCCTAACCCTACTCAACCCTGCTCAGGCCAGACTATGTTGTCTTAACCGGGTCACGCTAGCGTCAGAGTTTGGCTAACGGCGTTCCCCGGGAAACCTTACCACCCACTGCCAGTAATGGCAGGGGCTTGCGCCACCACAAGAGAGAATCTCTTTGGCATAACGCACAATGGACTAAAACATGGGGTGGCTCGGGCTCGAACTCTTGACCTAGGGTCTGGGAGAACTAGCCTTCATTGTCTTTATCCACCAAATATTGCACTAGTGGGGATTGAACTTGGGTCTCCAAGGAGAACCCAAGTCTTTCCAACCACTAGACCACAAGTGATGGATAGAAGTTGTTGTCTAGTACAGTGTTCTTTTGCATCAGTTTAGATAGTTTTGCTCATTTGTTATAAGACAATTGGTTTCGGTACGCTTTTCGTATGCCCCCCTTATATGACCATGGGTCCATGACAGCATTGTTAATCAAGGGTTGAAAACGAGTAACTTCTTGTGCTAATAGACATGATGCCTTTTCATTGGTCTGTTAATAAATCCTTTAAATAGCTAACATAGGAGAGTTGTGGCTATCATCTGGTAACAGATTTGTTTATTTTTGTGTCATCTATACAAGGCCTTGATCTATCGTTTGCTTCTCTTAAATCTGATTCTTGTTCTAGTTCTAATTCTATTGGTCAGGCTTCATCCACTTTTCTCAGTTCCTCCTACTAAATTATGGTCTAAATTTGTATTAAAAAATGGTTATTGAGGTGGAAAAACAGGCGGGTTAGGTAATGGATCAAAACGAGTAATATTAATGTGCAGGCTGAGCCAGCGGCACAGCACACAATTCAATAAATACATTGTATCCGTTTGTTTTGAGTTGAATGTATTAATAACGTGTTAAATCTGATTGCAAAGACTAATATTATTACGAAAGTAAATCAATTTTTTTATCAAAGCTATTTAAGAGGCTTTTATGCATTCTTTGGATAACTTTTAAGCTGTTTGACACTTTGGCTCAAACGAATCCTTTTGCCTAACTCATTCCCCATCTGACCCGTTATATATACAACATACCTGTTATTTACACGTTTTTAAGTATACGGGTTGAAACTACCACCCCTGTCCAGTTCCTAACACTCTGACTCAAACCTCAATTTTAGTGGTATTTCAAACTGGATAATTTTTCATGTTTGAAACACTGGAGATGCTACATGTCTGATACAGTTTGTTAGGTGCATTTTTTGTTCTTTATAAGGGTTTGGAACTGAAGTAAATCAAAGCTATCTAGAAAGTAAAATTTCCAGTATGTTTGGGTGATTTTGACCTTTTTGACCCATTAGCAATAAAATAAAAACCTCTTGAATGAAGGACAAATTAAAACAAGTCTTGTTTTTTTTCTTAGATCGCTATGAAGGAGCTTAGACAACGGAAAATACCCTTCACCATTCGCCGATATCTACCTGATGGAAGGTAAAATTTTAATCCTTTACTTACCCCTACAACTTCAATCATGATGTATTGTGTTTTTTTTATTATTGTTATAACGAGAGAATGTCATTTCAGCTATGAAGACTGGGGAGTTGATGAACTAATCGTCGAGGATTCTTGGAAGAGACAGGTTGGTGGCGAATAGTTTGTCCACCGCACCCCTCTCCTGCTTGAAATAATCTCGAGCGTGTTTACGGTCCTCACCACATGGGTTTGGTGGATAGTGTATACCACCAGTCTTGTGATATAATGTTCCAACTTCTTTGTGCTGTGCGTTTTATGAATATGATGATTTATTTTGTTAAGTTGTCTTGTGATATAGACGATCACCATTAGCAGGGAGGACGTAATTCAAACGTATAGGACATGTTGACCAAACCATTTCCCAAGGCTTTTAGGCACACCAACTAGACAGGTTGAACCGGCAGACTAAACCGGGACGTGACCAGACCAGACATGCGCCATTCAGTCTAGTCACTGGTTTTACAATATGTAAATCGTCCTTTTTACTTTTTGAATCGGTCCAAACCCACCTAAAAACTACTTAACCTCCCTAATTACTTTCGCGTTTTTTTTTTCAACGGTTTTGGTTCCCTTCCCAGTAGCAGCTAACTCATGGAGCATCTGATCTATTGAGTAATGCTGGTGACTTTTTGGTCTGATACCGTTAGGGGTGTGCATGGTTTGTTTAGGTTTGTTTTGGGTCCTAAGTTAGGACCCGACCCAAAACCCATTCTGACCCGGACCCGTTTCGACCCGAACCAAAACAACCCTTTTTTTATAATTGACCCGTTTTGACCCATGACCCGACCCGACCCGTTTGCCAGGTCTAGTCCTAACCGAATCATAAACGAGTACTTTGGTTATATTCTGAATGCATGATCTGTTTTGGTTCTTAGCCAGTTCAGTTATTGGTTTTGTGGCTAAGGTCGGTTCAGTTTTCTAGTTCTAGGATTTCTAGTATATGAGCCGCTGACCGAGGCTCCTTGGTTTTTCATTCAACTATTAACGTGGGGTGAAGAAAAGCCGCATTTTCCTTTTATAAACACGGGATGTAGACAAGCTGAGCCACTCGTGAATCATGAAGCTACATTCTTTTTAAAGACATTCGAAACATGATATTTTCACTGAAGCTTTCACTAGCGGCTCCCTTCATACAAAATAATATCCTTCGATTCTTTTCTACCCAATCCCGTCTATATGATATCCGAATCTAACCGATTCTGGATGTTATTGGACCACGAAACCACCGATTAGAGGATTTGAATTTAACCGAGTCTGAATGATATCCGAATCGAACCGATTCCGGATGCTATTGGACCAGGAAACCTTAGATTAGAGGATTCCAATCTAACCAAGTCTAAATGATATCCGAATTTAACCGAGTTTAGATGCCATTGGACCTGGAAACCACCGATTTTGTTGTAGTCCTCAGAGAGCAGACAAAACTGTAATGAAGCAATTGTCGTCTTACTGTTCCTACATGAAGAACGGTTCAAGTGTTGCCAATCCAAAACTTAAAACCGAAAAGTTGGTTATTCGTTCAGTTAATTTGGTTGGTTATGGCCACGGGCCTGTTTTTTGGTGTAGCCTGTTTTATGGGATACAATGTATAGATGTACAAATATATAAATACCTTAATGAGCATACCTTAACGTTTAAAATACAAAGTGCAAAATAGCACAATGAGGTGAAGCTATGGATGTATTCAAAAAACCATTGATTGGATTGAAACCGAGTGTTCCAGTCTTGGCTCTCAACATTTATAAAAGTCTGTTTCGGTCTTGTCAGTCATTAACATGCTCCAAAACCCACTCCGATGACAATATTATGCACAAATAGTCCCTCGCTATGAGGGTAACTGTCACTTAATCGACGTGGCATCTTAACATGGTCACATTTCACTTGAATAATAATAATACTTGAAAGTTGAAACTTCCGGTTGAGGTTGAGCGTATTTAAGTTGTGTTAGATACGTGATTGGTGTCAACTTGATGTGTGTTACCTATAGATCTTGTTGTCTACAATATCCTTATGCGGTATGTCTTGTACACCTAAAACTAACTCATTATAACAAACATAACAAGTAACATAGATAAATGAACTAGAAATACCCTAAATGCCCAAACAAACATAACTCGGGTGAGTGTTCAAACTTCCGGTTGTACACCAAAAACAAACATAACAAGTAAATGAACTAGAAATACCCTAAATGCCCAAACAACTCGGGTGAGTGTTCAACCTCTCTTGGGGTTGGCTAAACTAACCCAAGCCCCTTAAATTTTCATCGGTCTCCCCTTTGAAAACATCAAATCAAGGGTCTTTTTGTTTTTTAGTTAAAAGGGGAAATATTATTGATTTGACAAGTTGAATGAGGTGTAACCAGGTGAGGTACTTGTAGCACTACTCACTCTTCTTCCATTGAAGAATGGCTAGAATTGTACAAACAAAAAACTCAAAAGGAAGATAGCATCTGACAACTATAATTAGCATAATATTCTTCCAGTTTTTCGTGGACTAAAAATCTCACACACTATGGCATAGACAAACTCAAAGTGAAATGCAGCTTCATATCGACAAATGCATAACATAAAAAATAAATAAATAATAAATTATGGTTATAGATATATAAATGAGTTAAATGCCATTTTAGTCCCTGAGGTTTGGGCCATTTTGCCAGTTTAGTCCAAAGGTTTCATTTTTAACCTGTGGGTCCAAAAAGGTCAGTTGCCATTTTAGTCCACTTGGTTAACTTCATCCATTTTTTCTGTTAACGAGAAGGTCAATTTGGTCATTTTGTATATAATTCTGTTAACTAAAAGGGCAATTCAGCCATATAAAATGACCGAATTGGCCTTCTCGTTAACAGAAAAAATGGATGAAGTTAACCCAGTGGACTAAAATGGCAACTGTGAAACCTTTTTGGACCCACAGGTTAAAAATGAAACCTTTGGACTAAACTGGCAAAATGGCTCAAACCACAGGACTAAAATGGCATTTAACTCTATATAAATTAAGTCGGCTCGCTTACGCCGACGCCCACCGTCGCATCTCTATTAGGCCAAAGTTGACATAACATACTATTGTTTTAAACTTTGTCGGTCAATCATAAACAAAACTAAAATAAATTATTAATATACATTCAAACCTTTTGTTTTATGATATTTGTCTTTGAACTATGTAAATTATTAAATGATAAATAAAATAGACCGTATAGTTTATAGCTTTATAGTCTAGTGACATCTTGAAGGTGACATAAGACTTTAAGACAATAGATCCTAGGTTTAATTCTTACAAGAGGGTTTTCTCATATTTTTTGGGTTTCCTCCTTAACTGGTGTAGACCGTATAAGTAAACCGCTAAACAAGAAAAAAAAAAAAAATTGTTGATAAGAAATAAATGCCACATTCAACCGTTTAAAAAAATAGTTTACTTTAACTACCGAAAAAATAAGTTTTACCTCAAATAAAAATAACTTCAAATTTTATCACGATGAAACAATAAAAAAAAATCTAGAATTTGGGGGAATAATATGTAGAAGAGATTAAATCCTGACACTTGAAAACATAAAAACACTATGAATCTTAATTCAATACAAAAGGCTTACAAAACATGCCATAATAGCAAAAACATATATGTTCATGTTCTTGTTTAATGATCCTCACTTGTGCAAGACACTTTTCTTGGGTAGTTTTGTTTTTCTCTGGATATGTTTCTGCAATAGATAGATAGTACATAAAACCTTAGTCATGAAGCGGTAGTGAAAACGATGTTGAAAGCAGATCGAAGTTACCTTTTGTCTCTCCAAGGCCTCGACGTCTGTTCTCTCTTTCCAGTTGCTCTTACGTAGTTTGATCGGCCGGTTCCCGACGTATTTTCCTATTTAGTTAAACAGGCCGATTCAGGTAGTATTTTATTAATACGAGATCAAACTGCTAAAAAGTAGAAAAAAAGCCTTCTAAAAATAAAGGTCAAGTGGGTCGATTTTTTTCAAATAACACCTCCTAAATCGTTGGTTATTTAATAATCAGTTGTAAGAGTTGGAAAAAAAAACTGAAATATTCATATTTGGGGGGGGGGGGGGGGGGGGGAGAGAACAAAACTTACCATTCATTTCTTTGAGAGCAGCAGCAAGATCAGATGGGTTGGAAAAACTGACAAATCCATATCCTTTGGTCTTGCCTGTTCGCTTATCTCGGACAACCTAACACCAACATCATCATATAATCATAAAAGGAATGGATTAAATTACGGGAAATGAGTACAAAATACAGCAGCTTTAGAAAAACGCACTCAAGTCTCGAAAGGAAACAGTAAACAAGCTATCAGCAAATTAACAACACGGATGAAGTAGAATATTGCAGTTTCATCTTCTTTACATTTCCTTATGCCATACCAACGAAAGTTTTAATTTGTTGGCTTCTTTAAATCGAAGGGCATTCTAGACCATTCAGCAAATACTTATTATGGAAGTAACTATATCTGCCAGAATAAGCAACCTCCTCTAACATGCTCTCTTAAAGCACCACCCAAAACCAAAAAAACGAAAACTAACGAGAAACAAAACCAGCCCTATATATATGAGAACCCCCGGCGGTTGTCGGCATTAAACATTCCGATGTGTTTTGAGAGCTTTTAAGGACAGATCAAAGATGGATGGCATGATGCCCAAAAGCCTACGACTACAAGCATTTGGGAAGACCGTATGACGAATCATATAACACCTCAGATCCCCCAGAAACAAGTATGCAGAAAAACAAACAACAATCCTTAATGAGATTTATGACTCAAGAACGAACAATTCTAGAAGAATGTTCTTTCTTAAGAATCATCCACATTGTTGCCAGATTCTGAGAATTGAGATTGTAGAGCACTAGAAATTGGGACCCACATTTCACCTCTTAAAAAGCACTTGAATATTGAGATTGAAGACAAATATAGCCCCGTCTATGGGTGGCAAAAATGAGAAGGTCACGTGGGTTAGGTAACAAGTCAAATATAAGTGTGTTATGAGAATACTTCTTTACAATAGATGTCACAAATTTTGGTCAAAGACTCAAAACTGCAAAGGGAAACGTGAGATTAGGCGGGGGCAATTTTCTTTTTTGTTCAAATTTAATTTAAAATACTTAAACTAAATTTTGAGTAGATGGTCCACATCAGCCACAACATTGGCGAGCCACATTGACACATAGCAGGTTTACAGGTAATTTGGTTCTAAATGGACAGAATCCTAAGTAAGTTCAGTTAGTACTCCCACTGAGAGCAAACTGAACGAACATGAAAAGCTTCTCTCTTCAAATTAACAGTAAGAGAACATTAATTACAAATATAGAAGTACGTCCTACCCTTCTGAGATTCAGGACACACAACTACCATATATCAACTTGGTATCAAAAACGAATTTCAAAATGTATGTTCTCAAGATTCTATACATGGATCAACCAATCAGTAGTGCTTTGGGTCTGGTCTTTAGGAGGCTTTTGTTTGATATATATGCTCCCAACTGAAGTGTTATACTAGACAATTATATAACATCAACTACCTATTTACCATTTACCACTTAGTTTAAATGGGATGTTATGTTTTCTGCTCATTTAACCTCACTACACTCCATCTATTCATATTGATATTAATTAGATAGTCTATACATAAGTTTTGAAAGAAACTGACCTTAGCCATGTTGAATGAAGGAAATCGCGTGAAAGCTTTTGAAAGAACATCATCATTCACTTCATTACCAAGATCCCCACAAAATAGACGATAATCATCTGCAAAACATCACTACAATCATGAACAAGATGCCATCTCTATCAGCAAAGTACATTAAAAAAATAAACCATCATGAAAAATGAAAAAACTAGCAAGCGGAGTATTTTCTTCAAAGCTATGAATAAAGAAACTTCGCCAATCAGAGAACAATTGTAGAGTGAGGTCAGTATTATGTTAACAACAAAATAAGCATGTTGTTTTCCTAAAATGAGTCGATTTTACAGTTATAAAGTCAAATGCTTTAAGGTTTTATTTTAAAAAAAATTCTAATAAGATCGTTGTTCAAACAACCGTAATTACACCTGCAATAACTAATGAGATAATTTCTACATAACGCTTCTTAATGAACATAAACTCACACCAACAGAAAAGTCATCGAATGGAATAACAAATAAGTTAGTATCACGTGTAATTGTGTTTAAGTTGATTAACAATCGTTTTGTGCATATAATTATGCATTTGATTGGATAAAAAGGAACACGTTTGATTTATATAAGAAGTCAGATTACAGTTGAAACTGAAACTTTCAAGGAAACAAAAAAGTAGCTAACAATGCCTTAAAGGGAGGAATTAGCATACATATAGCAAACAGATAATGTTTGTGTATATAGCTAATATAAAATCTAAGCTCTAACTATATATCAGCAACGACTCAAAGAGAATGAAATAACAAGTTAACGATAGATGCAGCATGTACAGAATAAGCTTTCACCAGTTGTATCTTTTTAGAAAATCCGAAAAAGCAAATACTGTGATGTAGCGTTTAATCAATTCAGTTTTGGGGATTTGGGTTTTCTAAACGGTTCTGTTTTATCCATATCCTTGAAATCCTTGAATCATAGATCACAAGTAACCAAGCAACCTTCTCCAAAATCAATGTTACCCTCCAAAACCACAAAACAACTGAACTGCCAAGAAGTAAATTCACTAAGGTAATGCCAAGCTTCCATACCTAGATGCATACTATAGCTTCTCATAAAACCAACTATACATATAAGTATGTATAGGAGTATAAACTAGCGTAACTTGTGAAAAATTATATGATACTATAGACAACATAGAAGCACCTCTCTAGCCACCCAAAAAAAACTTGGATTATATTCCACATTACTGTCAGTAATTCATCTTCTACATGCCTAATAAGTAATATCTCAATGACAAGTTAATGCCTTCACAAATAGATAGTTGCCAATTTCTTTATGAAAATTTTGTCGCGCTCATACAGTCATACCCAAAAGTTAAAAAAACATAAATTAATGTGTAAGAACAATATGCATCATCACATATTAATAGATAAAATAAAACATAAACTCAAAAAAATCTTGCTGCTGATATCAGGGGTAACCAACTAATTAGCCTGAGAAAACCATCAAAGTTTTAGAAAAAAAAATTTAGAAGGTACCGAAAATCCCCTAAGATACCCATTTTCAGGTGTAAAGTCGAACACGAAAGTGAACATTGTCAAAAGATATCGACGCATCATCATGTTTTCTGGAAGGTAACCGAGATAAATTACCTTAACTGAAACTTCTATTAAACTGGGTATCTTAAACTTAAAAATTTTAAAACTTTGATGGTTTTTTTCTGGCCTTACAAAGATTGGTTACTTTCTTTTACGCAATTAGCCCTAAAATAATAAGTAGTAGTGTAACTGAACCATACTTTCTGGCCACTCTGCAAGTGTTGGATCCTCCCAAGCTAGACCAGCTGCTTTACGCGGTATTGCTTTCTTCTTTACCTCTGCTTTATGCTCCACTTCACTGCTTGCCAGTGCAGCCTTCACACTTTCTAGTGCTTCAGGCGTAATCGTCTGTGCGTCTCTTTGAAATAGCTGCTGTGCCTGTTAATAAAATAAACATTTTCTTTTAATTTCATCTTTCAAGTTGGTAAATTACAATATATTATATCACAAACTGTAAGCTAATGTTATACTATTTTGCAACTTAATAAAAATATTAACTTCGCTTCACTTGGTTGATAAATTAGTCCCATAATCAATTCTCTTTTTGACTATCCCCTTATGATTTTGCATTTACATCTATTCTAACACGCCCTGTTTGTGGTGTGCGCATATAATGTATATATGTGTGGGCCCTTAGGGGGCAAAAGTGAAATTGCACTAGTTTTAACGTTATTTTACAAACTTCATGAAAATAACGTTAAAAGCGGCAGGCGGTTAATCATGCATCATGTGGTGGCGTTGATAGCCGAAAGACAAGGGTGTACATGCACTAATTGGCCTTTGCCCCGATTGCTGAGTGTTATGTGCCTTACGTAGTTATGTCCAAGGCTTGATGCAAAACTACTATCGAGACAGGGGTCTCACTGGAAGCAGTCTCTCTATTCCTACGGGTAGAGGTAAGGTTGTCTACATCTTACCCTCCTCAGACCCTACCTTAGCTTTGTTATTCATGGGATTTACTGAGTATGATGACGATGACGATGACGATGATGATCTAATCTAATTGTTTAGGAGAAGATAAATACTTCCTACGGTTACAGAAAAATGAAACACTTACTTTCAGCCAGCAACATTAGGACTTCCATCCCCTATGCCATTAACATGGTTTAAAATCTTCTGATGAAAAAGTTACAAGAACAAATTTCTAAACGCCTTAGATTCAAGGGCGGCTCAACCGTACAAAAAAAGCCAACCCAAAGCTTACGGTACCAGATTTAAGTTTTTTAGGGTTTGACTATGTTCCACTCACATTCAATTCTTCCTCTCCAATCACAACTCTCTCATTCTCTCAAACTTTCTGCTGTGATTCTGTGATTTTGTGCCTTCTAGAAATCGGATACCATTTTGTATGTCATCATATTCCTACGTGTTGGAACCCTAAGCAATTTTTCGAAAACAGCCCGATTTTGGTATCCTTTGGGCTAGAAATGAGATTAATATTGGTGCATACCGAACCAGTATCATACCGCATAGCACTGATACCAAAATTTAGCTAAAACCAAAACCAAATACCGTACAATATATGTTCAGTCGGTACGGGTACGTAACCGGTATTTTGTACGAACTTTCTCATCCCTAATTTAGGCCCCAAAACAGATTGAAATGTGCTCAGATTGATCTAAACTACATTATACTAAGGCTATAGTCTAATAAAGCTACTATCTACACTATCTTAATGAACCGTAAATTCCTAATTTCCTTGAATATAAACCTAACCCTAAAACATGAACAATAATAACTGTGATCGACAGAAACTACCTGTTGGAACTGCGGAAAGTAGACTCCGGGAACGGAAGTGGAGGGAGCAGAGTAGACGGGCGGCGGGGCGGGGTAAGGAACCACCGCGGGCGGCGGAGGAGGAGGAGCAGCGGCAGAAGAATAGGTTTGCGATTGTTGAAGGTGAAAGGGCATGGGGAAATAGGAGCCGTTGCTGTTGGAGTATGTGAATTGGGATGAAGATGATGATGAAGCTGATGAATTCGGTGGGATTGACATTTTGTTTGCTGATCGGAACTCGCGTTTCAGTTGCGAATTGAAGTGAAAAATTAGGGTTCTTGTTTGATAAGTGGGGGATTCAGAATTTGGGGCACCGAATTGGAACAGGAATAATATGTTGTTAACATGTTGTTATTTATTAGTCGATAAAAGTAAGTTAATTTATTTTTGAGAAAAATGTCCGGATAGTCCATGTGGTTTGCCCAATTTTTCACATTTAGTCCATAACTTTATAAAATTACAGCTATAGTCCCAACTTTTGCAATTTTGTTTCCGGATAGTCCCTGGCGCGGATGAGAGTTAGTTTTTGGTGTTAAGTGAAGGTGAAATGACCAAATTACCCTTTTATAATAAAACAAAAATAATTAATTAAGTATTAAGTAATTGTGCATTTGTGCGGGGCCCACCAACTCTTTTAACTTCTTCTTCCTACCTAACTCCCACTCACCACAACAGCTCTTCTTCAATCCATCTTCACCACCGGCTGCCACCATCCTCCATCATAACCAGAGTTATATATATGTGTGTGTAATCAGTTCAAACAACAACAATTACCAGATGCAATTTAAAACCAATTTCATTTTCAAATATGGAACCATCATTCCCATGATAAAATTATAATTCAAACCAGTTCAATTTAAACCAAAGGCTATAGAACTAGGATTGTTCAACTTAGGTAATGGTGATGGCAGTCGGCGATGATGGGAGGTTTTGTGTTGTTAACTGAGGATGAGCAGATAAGAGATGGTGGGTTTCAATCGGTGGAGATGGTCGTAGATAGGGAAAGATGAAAACATACCTGATGCAGTGATGCTGCAGTGAGTGATGGTGGTGATGTCATGGTTCAGAAGCAGCAGAGGGCAGTGGTAAAAAGTGGGGATTGGTGGTGCTGGTGGATAAAGACGGCGGTTCGGAGTGGTGAGTGGTGGCGTGTTGAGAGGGAGGAAGTGGGTGCGGGTGGTGGTGGTGTTGTGGTAGTGGAGGACGGTGGACAGGAGAGGAAGGATAGGGAAGACATGGTTGACAGGAAGTGGTGTTGGGTTGCTGACAAATGGATCTGTTTATTCGATGATTAATCAAGTGATCGTTTGTTGTTGTTGGCTGCCATCAATTTGTCCTTTTTTGAAAGACTTGAGATTTTTTTTCTGGTGGGGTGAGGTGGTGGTGGTGGAAGGTGGAAGTGGTAAAGATGGGGAAAGATGAAGGTGGTGGGGTGGGTGGTGGGTCCCACATCATTTTTAAGTGTTATTTATATTTCTTTTAATCTTTTAATTATTAATTAATTTAACAAATAAGGGTATTTATGTCATTTCACATCCACTTAACACAAAAAACTAACTGATGTTAGGCTTAGGGACTATCCGGGAACGAAAATTGAAAAGTTGAGGACTATAGCTGTAATTTTAGAAAGTTAGGGGCTAAAGGTGAAAAAACACCAAACCATAGGGACTATCCGGGCATTTAACTCTATATTTTTTTAACAGCAACTTTCATATCAAAAGCGCTTCTAGCAAATCGCTAGAGCAAAAACAAAACACACCTTACAAATCAAAACTACACCAATCCTTCCATCCTATATTATGTGACAACTTTCAAATTTGCATGCTTCCGTACAATTATTAAATAATGATTTGTGCTTAATGACTGTGCTGAATTACATTTAATTACTTGAATTGCTTTCTGATTATTACCACATACATACATGTGCATCATATATTGCAAACGACATATCATTACTGCATGCAAACTCTATTGACTCAAATGATGCACAAAGCACAGTTAGCACAATTAACAGACAAACCGGGAAGATGCTGACGAAGTTCAAAACATAGACAAACGTTGTTTTGAGACACAGTATGAGCCAGAAACCAAGTATTACACTAGTGTAGTGTGTAGGAAAGTAAGGACCACAAAACTGCATCCTTAAGTGATAGTTTAAGTGCAGGAAAGTGCCTAAAACTCACCCAAAGTGCTGAATTCAGCAAAAATCAGCATTTTAACAAGCTAGTATCATGCAAAAATATGACTAAATAGTCCTGAATGCTTTCCTAAGTGTTGGGAATTAAAAGTGTCAGAAAAGGGTACATAAAGAACACTAAACGGTATAGTTTAGCACTTTAACGAACCAGTATACAACCGAACAACCGGACACTACCCGAAACATCAAAATTACCCTAGAAGCACTGTTTCAATGTTTCCAAGCTAGTTATGATCCCCGAACATCATAACTTACCCTATAAATATATAACACACATAATGCACTAACTAAACATTGGTTTCAGGGGCGGTTCTTAGAAGAGTCGTGGCAGGGCCACGGCCCGGGCAAGTTTTTCGGGCGTAATGCTAATTTTTCGCATTTCGATCGAAATTTTTTATATATACTATGTTTGGCCCGGGCTTGTCCGGGCTTTTTTTAGTGCACTTGTCTTTCGGCCCTGGCATGTTCCACCAAACTAATTACATACCAACCAAGACCCCCCCCCCCCCCCCCATGGTGGACGGTTACAAGGTGGGGATTTGTTTAGTACTTAGGAGACACATTATCCTTTGGTTAATTTTGTGTTGGAAGATTTCAACTTAAATCCCCAAGTTCTTACACTAACATTCCATCATCTTCCTCAACACAAGAAACCTCCCTCTACACCCCATAACTCACGGCCACATACCACCACCACAACACCTCCATTTTTCAATCACTTCCAACCTTTCTAAGATGATACAATGGTGTAAGAAGCTAAGTTAGGAAGCTTGGTGGCCTTGGAGCTTGAAGGACCTTCACAGTTTGCTTTTATCCACTCTATTTCTTCCATTGATCATCCCTAGCCTTGAGCTAGTGGTAAGAACCATGATCTTTCCATTTTACTTCTATTTTTGGTGGTTAAAAGATATTACATAAAGTTAATCTTGAGGAACACTAAAGATCATGAGAAGTAAACATGAACATAAGCTTAAATCTTAAAGAAATCATGTTGTTTATGTGTTGATTTGCTTGATTGATTATTGTTTGCTTATGTAAATGATGTAGATCATCATATGATCTTGCTAGATCATGACTAAAAACATAATCTAGCAAGATGAGAAGATGAACATGTTAGAGATTCATAAATCATTCTCACACAAAGCATGAACTTGAAAGAAAATATTGTTTTCTTGTAAAATAATGATTAGAATAAGATGTAAGTCTTGTATATCTAAAGATTTATGGAGGATTTCTAAAGAAACCAAGCTAAAAATATAAGTTTTGCTAAAACATGGTTCTTACATAAACAAATCTTATTTTTGGTGGTTAAACAAGTGTAGAAACACTTGTGTAACAAGAAGAATACATAAAGAAATATTTTTGAAAAATATGATTACAAGTTGTAAACATCTAAATCATTCAAGAATGATGTTTTTATATAAACAACCACACTTTAAAGGGTAACTAAACTTACTAAACACACTACCAAGTTACTACAAATTTTTACAAATATTCAAGTTCATGAAATAGTGAAATATGCATGATTTAGGCAAGATTGGTAAGTAAAGGTTGCTCGTTGATAATTGTAAATTGATTGTGATGATTTTTACAAAAGAAAATGATATGCTACAAAGCATGGAAACCTCCATTTTTAGGGGAAACTATGGCAAAATTTTCTAGAAATATAAACACTTAGAAAAATATTTTTAAACAAATATTTATAAGTGTATTTTAACCATGAGTTTTCTATATAAACCTTGCCATAATTTTTGTTACAAAAATACAAACATTGGAGGTTGGTTTTTATAAATAAAAATGGATAAATATACATTTAGAATATATATATACAATGAAGACACACATGTGTGATTATATGTATACTTTGTGAAATAGTTATATTATTTTAGGACTTAAAATAATATAACACGTTAAAATACCAAAAATTACAATCCGAAATATTACCAAAATCTCAAGGAATAAGTATATAAGTTACACACAAAATATTGATGAAAACCGAACAAGAAATGTAACTTACAAAATATTCCGGAAAATATGTTCACAAAGTATATTTTGGTAAGTAATATTTTGGACACAGGGAGATGAAAATATGATTTTTACAATTATTACAAAGTTATATCATATTTTTGACAAGGAGAAAATATATTATTTTTGAAGTAAAAAAATATATTTTCTTGGAATTTTTAGAAGATATATAATTTTTGGGAAATATATATATTTTCTTGAGTACACTTGAAATATATTATTTTTGGAACTTATATGAAAATACGAATATTTTTGCCAAAGGAAAAATTATAAATAATTTTTCTAAATAATATTTATTACAATATATATTGATGAACTTTTGTTAAAGATAATATTCCAGAATAATTAATATGAAATTAAGTATAAAGAATACTTAATGGATACAATAAAGATACGTATCCTCGTACGTATAAACACACACCGGAATACGACCCTAATACGTGACAAGACTATACAAGTGAAAGAAACCCCATCCTTGGGAAGAAAATACAAGTATAAATACTTGGGAAGTATTAAGATAATATACATCGTTATAACTATTAGTCCAAAAATTCAATAAATATAATTTAAGTTAAAATATTTATTTTAACAAATAATTATACACTTGGAATATTAATGAAGACACCTTGAAACGTAACTCAAAGACACTAATCTTTATCAAGTCAAGGCACGACCCGCTCGTCTAATGGACCGTAGTACGCATGTAGGTAGTCGTGCGTTCTAGAGGAAGCTTTGAGTTACATCGGATACAAGGAATGCAAAACTGTGAGTTCATGTCCCCCTTTTCTTTTAACTGTTTTCAGTTTTATAACTTCGGGGGTGAAGTACATGTTACATACTGTTTACAAACAATTACAAATGGTATGATTAGCTAAGGAAGGTACTGCTAGATCATGTGAATGGGTAGGCGATTAACTTAAGACCGTTAATCCTTGTATAAGGACCGATAGGCATGAGTGATAGATCTATTGGGTGTTGCGAGCCCCACCCATGGGCCTGCGAGTTGGCCGCATGTGGTGACTATGTCGTTCCGCCGGAAGGGCCGGTACGAAATACGCTTACAGGGTTGAGTGCTTCCTATGCCATGTCACTTATATTAATGTATTAGCTACACATTAATTGATCTGTTTTCCTTTATGCTTCATACCAGTTTACAGATACATACATACATACTTACAATTTTTTTCACGGAAGATTCGTGCACACATACTAAACACATGAACTCGCTCAACTTTTGTTGTTGTTTTCACACTACATGTATTTCAGGAAATTAAGTATGGATCTGGCGGGCGTTGGAGTTTACAAGTCATATCTCTAATAAAAGGTGTCATCCGAAGTCGAAGGGTTTGGGTTATGTATTTTATCTTGGATAAGATACATGGTTCGAAACCTAGTTTGGTTGTGTCTTTTGTTAAGTCCAGATTGGAACTTAAAACTTGGATTGTTATGTACTAAAAGTTGAAGTCTTAGTTTGTTGTTAAACAATGACGGTTGTATTAATTGGAAAACTATCTATGGATAAACATCTTGGTTTTATCATATAGTTGTTTGTTATGGTTGAATGCAATGATATTAAGCAAGTCACACCAAATCACGCTTCCGCAAAAGTCAGGGTGTGACAGTTTGGTATCAGAGCTTCGATTGTAACGAACTAGGATTCTTTCTCGAGTCTAGACTACAATCATTAGGGCTCTCATGAAATTGTTTTTACAACATGTTTTCATTGCATACACGAAATGCCCAGATCCAAGAAACAAAACAATTTTTATAAAAGAAGAGACACAAAACACATTTCAAGGTTTATGTTTGTGATTCAGTCTGAGAGACTGGGTGTTTCAGTCTGAGAGACTGGGTGTTTTAGTCTGGGAGGCTAGGTAGTTCAGTCTGAGAGACTGGGTGTTTCAGTCTGAGAGACTAGGTATTTCAGTCTGAGAGACTGGGTGTTTTAGTCTAGGAGGCTAGGTAGTTCAGTCTGAGAGACTGGGTGGTTCAGTCTGAGAGACTGGGTGGTTTAGTCTGAGAGACTGGGTATTTCAGTCTGAGAGACTGGGTGGTTCAGTCTGAGAGACTGGGTGGTTCAGTCTGAGAGACTGGGTGGTTTAGTCTGGGAGACTGGTTGGTTTAGTCTGGGAAACTAGGTGGTTTAGTCTGGGAGACTAGGAAGGATAGAAAGTCATGAAGAATAATGTGAATACATGATTACATGATAAATTACCTTTGTTTGCAATGTACTAAGTGTTAGTGATTACTATGAATATACATGCTATGATTAGTATGTACCGACACACATGTCACCTTCTTCCGAGAGCGAGTTGTCAGAGGTTGACGACCCTATGGCCACCGCCACAAACAATGAGACTACACCTGCGCCAGAGATATTTACGTCAGACACTGAGAGTGACCCTGACATGCTGACCAAGGACGAGGACGACTTCCAACCATTCGCGCTACCAGATCTTGGTGATGATTTACCCTTGCTGATAGCTCCTTTGACGAGGATCCTTTTGTCACTCTTGTTTCGGTCCATGACCACCCCATCACTGTTCATTCCGATGGTGAGCCTATTATGGCTCCGATCCCCGACGCCGTACCTCTCGTGGTCATTCCTCCTGAAGATCTGCCTTTTGACGATTTGTTTAATGATAACGTTGATTTGTTTGTTGATGATCCTCCTGTTGACGCCCAGGGTGATGGAGAGATAGCTGATGATGTCGTTGCTATTCTACCTTCTGAGATTCCTGCCATTGAAGTATCCTCTGCTTCCATTTTACACACGATTTCAGACTCTTTTGAGTCTATGACATCTGCAGCCTTACAGACGGCCGAATTGCAGCTTTTTACTACTGACTCGGACGACAACACCGCTATGTCTGCCGCACTATCACCTGATCTAGATCCCACACTTCCACACGACCCAGAGCCTGCTCCTGAGCTAGCTTCTGTTCCTTTTGGGTCAGCCTGATGATGCGCCTATTGATCTTGAGCCGATTCCTGGTCCCAACCATGTTTCTTTTGGTTTACCAGACATTGCACCCCTTGTACCAGACCCAGTACCTGCACCTGTTGATTTTCCTTTTGTTGAGACATTTACTGTTGCACCTGCACCCGCTGATGTTGCTCCTTTTCCCCTATGGAGACCGACGTCCATGGCACTGACATGCCTAACGCTTTCTTTCAGGACATACCCGCACCCCGGGAAGGGACTTCTGGTCAGTACCCGCGTGACAATACCCCATGCTGATATACAGACCCCTACCATCCCTCACATTATGGAGGCTACACACGGGATGAGTTGCCCCTGTTACTACAGCTACAGTTTGAGGTTTTGAGTTATAGAGTTTTGCAGCCTGAGCTGACACCACGTCCTCCACCCTGTCTATGCAAGTATACTTTGACCCTCCACTTTCATCACTGTCTCCTTTTGCACTCTCACCTGCTGCTATTACACCTTTCTTAGGTTTTGATGCTCGTTTCTTTACTATCAAGCAGCAGATCAGATACTCACTTCGCCGTATATACAAGCTCGAGGAGAAAGTTGCACATGTTAGCAATATGCTTTTCTTCACTCCTCCACCTCAGACACCAGTATAGTTGGCTTTTGGTTTTATGCGGATTGCATTACTTTTGGGAAAAGACACTACTAATAAGCCGAGATTGTAGAGACTTTTGAAGACCACTTTTGACCACGTGATTTTGATACACTGATAGACTTATTGGACAAGGGTAGGGTGACCCTGTGTCCCTTTTGATGTGATACACTTAGTAAACAATGTGATTGTGGTGGGAAAATAATGAAAGCCCAATCGTCATATTCCCCATTAAACATGTAACAATACTTTGTGGTCAATGACTAATAAAAGCTCAGTCGCCATGTCCTCACTAAGCACGTTGTTGGTCTGCATGTTGTGCTATAATTGTGACGCTACGTGCTTGCTTGTTATGTTCTCATTAAATATGTTCCTATCTACGAGTTTGTGCTATAATTGTGATGTTATATGATTACTTGTTATAACGACTGCGTATATATACATGTAAATACACCTCCTAGGTCTTATTCGTTAAGTAGGTGCTTATGGGCCTGTGTCTTTAATAAGGCCTGACCTAACCAATCTTCCTCTTAGAAGATGTCGATTCAAAGGAATACCGATACTAACAACCCTCTGCCGACGACAGAGGCGGAATTACAAGAGCACATCTCACAGGCCATCGCACAGCACGAGGCCCTTCGCTCCGAACGCAGTGGAGGTACCTCAAGAAATAACCCACCCAACGGTAATGTTTAGTCACTTAAGACACATTACAAAACGTTTGGACATTTCCAAGTGTGCTTTGCTAATGCCTTACGTGAATGATGTTGCTTATGTCGCAGGCTGCACCTACAAGCAGTTCTTGGGCTGCAAGCCCCTGGATTTCGACGGCACTGGGGGTGCCGTAGCCTTCGTGCGCTGGTTTGAGAAGACGGATTTTATTTTGTGTTTGAGCAAATGCGCCCCAGAGCATCAAGTCACGTACATTTCTGGACTGCTCCAAGATGGGGCTCTGTCATGGTGGAACCTCCAGGTTCAGACATTGGGCGAGGCTGCTGCGTATGCTTTGACATGGGATGAACTGAAAGAACAAATGCAGAAGAAGTACTGTTCGAGAGCAGAAATCCAGAAGTTGGAAACTGAGTTCTGGAACTTGAAGATGGAAGGTCCAAAGATAGCTGAATACGTGCAGAGATTCCATGATATGTCTCGTGTTGTCCCCTACATGGTAGAACCAGAATTTAAAAGGATCGAACGTTTCATCGGGGGATTGGCACCTCAGATTCTAAGCCTGGTGACAACATCTAAACCCTCAACGATCACCGATGCTATCGACTTAAGTGTGACGCTCACTGAAGAAGCGGTTAGACTAGGAAAATTTTCAATCTCTGAAGAGAAAAAGGAGACTCCTGTGGAGCCATCTGGAGATAACAAGAGAAAGTTCGCAAACTTCAAGCAGGGTACTCAGGCGAATAAAAACAACAAGGCCAAAAAGGGAAAAGAGTACATGGGTAAACTACCTAAATGTGACAAGTGTCTACGTCATCATACCGGGCGATCTAAAGATGGAAAGTGTGATAACTGTGGCAAGGTGGGGCACTGCAGGGAAACATGTTGGCATAAGATGGGACGTGGAAAGAGAGGTCAAGGGTGTTTTAACTGCGGCGACGTGGGGCACTTTAGGAAGGATTGCCCAAGGGAGATTGAACAAGATTGTGGAAGAATGTCCAACACCTGAGCTAGGGAAGCACGCCAGGATCCAAACATGGTCATCGATACGTCCCCTGTTAGCCAACGTTATACATTTGTGTTGTTCGATACTAGTACCGACTATAGCTTCATGTCCCTAGAGTTTAAGAGTATACTTGGTTTAGTAGCAAGTAAGTTAGATAACCCGTACTCGATAGAACTAGCTAAAGGGAAGCTTTGACGTGGTAATTGGGATGGACTGGTTGTCGAGCAATCAAGTGGAGATTGTTATCCGCATCCTGACGACGAACGGAGAAACGATCATGATTCATGGAGCAGGATACGCCCCTACAGATTATCAGTCATTGAAGACACGGAAGTTTTCGCGCAAAAGATGTGTTGCCTTCTTGACTCCTGTCGGGGACAAGGAAGTCGAAGAACCTAAGCTCGAAGATACCCCTGTGGTAAGGGAATATCCTGAGGCATTCCCCAAAGACTTATCAGGATTTCCTCCTCAACCACAAGTCGAATTTTGCATAGATTTGGTTCCAGGCGCCGCGTCTGTAGCCAAGGCACCCCATCGATTTGCACTTCCTGAGGCACAAGATTTGTCAACGCAACTTCAGAAGTTGCCAGATAAGGGATTTTTAAGGCAAGCCTTTTTGCCCTAAGGAGTTTCAGTACTGTTCATCAAGGAGAAGGACGATGATTTTCAAATGAGCATCAACTACCAGGAGCCGAACGAGCTAACCAACAAGAGTCGGTAACTCTTGCTGAGGATTAACGAATTATTTATTTAACTAACTGTGAGGATCCAACTACTATTTCACGACTGATCGATGATCGAGTATTGTTAGCTGTGAATTCAGGAAGAAAGTGTACCGGGGAAAATTGCGGGACAATAACTTGTTTTAAACATACACAAAAAAAATTCGTTTCTTACACAATGCACAAACAGTTTTACACAGAATACGAAACTTAGAGAATCTAGAAAACATGTACTTAGGACCTTTGGGAACCCAGGTTCGAACTCGTAAAGGTTGTTGCTTAGGAACCACACTTGTTAACTCAAGCAAACCCCATTACCCTGACATATATGCTACTTCAGTTAACCAAACAGCAAGTACTCAAATTTCTTTTGTTGAAATCTCCACTTTTGCTTCTAGCGAATAGATGTTTGCATCTGTACTCTCCTTAATAGTAGTTGCATCGCGTTAATTTTCTTCACTGAGAGCGAACACACATTTGCTTCGATACTTGGTCATTTCTTCATTTTAGCAAATACTCATTGTTTCATTACTTGGAAACTTATATGTCACGCATGCACCATTTGCTACGAATGTGGTTTCGTTTCGAATAAACGCTTCATTGAAGTTCAAATATTATTTTGCTAAAGCTAACTATTGGTTTATGATTCGAATAACCTACATTATTGTAATTGTTGGCTCCTTTATATCAAGTCAACACACTTCCTTGAAACTTCTTTTATTTCAAGTTACATTCATGGTTTATCTTTGTAACCATGCCGAGATTCCCTTATCAATACCTACGTTTATTGTCAGATTGCGCTGAAACCAAGTTCAATTGCTTGAACTTATCTATTTCGCATATTTAATTCAAGACACCATATGATGTATTGAGAGCATCATATTCGAATTCATTTTTGCGAAGATTTTCACTTGTTCCAAGTCGTAGTAAACTTGTTTGTTCTACAGCTCCATTGAGTCGTTTGTTGATTTTGACACCTTGTGGTGATGTTTTCATTAGATTGAAGCTTGCGCTAATTTGGTTACTCACTTCATACACGGATTTAATTGTTTATTTATTAGCTTGCTCTAAATCCGTCTTGTTTATCACGATTAAAACGGTCTCAACACAGTTGTGTGTTAAGGCAATGGTACATAGATTCATTTCATATCACGGTGTACCTCCTAACGATTCTTTCATTGTCGATCGAATGCCTTGCGATACTTATTACTTTTTCATCTTCGATCGGAAACAATGGCTCTTTGATGTTCTATATTCAATTGAAAGGTCCTAGAATCAAATCCTCAGGATTGCTTCATTACACTTTCATTTGATATCAAGCACGGTGAACTTGTTTGGTCACCGCTATTATTGAATTATGTCAATTACGACACCTTGTGGTGTCGTTACAAACTTGTAGCTTGTGCTAATCATGGTCAACCGTTTTACACAAAACTACACATACTTTTGATTGACTGGTCATTTAAACGCTCCTAATGCCACTACGGATTGGGAAAACGATACACCAGATTAGTTTGCATTTCATTTTGGTGTAATTTCGTGATTCAGTACTGTCAACACACTAATTCTATTCAATTATTTGTTCAAAAGTTGGCAAATCATTTTCATATCACTATTACATTCGAGTTGTTATTTCTGAGAACTCATTAGCATATTAAGTTCATAAAACGGCTGCTATTATTTCTGAAAACTCATTAGCATATTAAGTTCATAAAACGGATGCTATTATTTCTGAAAACTCATTAGCATATTGTGATCGATTGTTTGAAAATCCATTGGTCAAAACTCCTTTGTTGCACCCCTGTTAACCAAGTTACACTAGATTATACATCTATACATATCATGTCCTTTGACATCAAATGCTAGAACACATACCTTTTAACTGCTGGGTTCTGATTGTTGTAATATATCCTTGGATTCACCTGATGTGAATAAGATTTGATTCGGTTTTGTGGTTACCTACCTCAGTATTATTCATATACATACACGCATAATGTAACCCTAAGGAGTTAAGGTAGTATAAATTTCGAGGACGGAATTTTCTTAACAGGGGGAGAATGTGACAACTGTCAAATTTGCATGCTTCCGTACAATTATTAAATAATGATTTGTGCTTAATAACTGTGCTGAATTACAGTTAATTACTTGAATTGCTTTCTGATTATTACCACATACATACATGTGCATCATATATTGCAAACGACATATCATTACAGCATACAAACTCTATTGACTCAAATGATGCACAAAGCACAGTTAGCACAATTAACAGACAAACCGGGAAGATGCTGACGAAGTTCAAAACATAGACAAACGTTGTTTTGAGACATAATATGAGCCAGAAACCAAGTATTACACTAGTGTAGTGTGTAGGAAAGTAAGGACCACAAAACTGCATCCTTAAGTGATAGTTTAAGTGCCGGAAAGTGCCTAAAACTCACCCAAAGTGCTGAATTAAGCATAATTCAGCAAAAATCAGCATTTTAACAAGCTAGTATCATGCAAAAATATGACTAAATGGTCCTGAATGCTTTTCTAAGTGTCGGGAATTAAAAGTGTCACAAAAGGGTACATAAAGAACACTAAACGGTATAGTTTAGCACTTTAACGAACCAGTATACAATCGAACAACCGGACACTACCCGAAACATCAAAATTACCTTAGAAGCATTGTTTCAATGTTTCCAAGCTAGTTATGATCCCCGAACATCATAACTTACCCTATAAATATATAACACACATAATGCACTAACTAAACATTGGTTTTCAACCAAACTAATCTAACTAGCCATTACATACCAACCAAGACCCCCCCCCCATGGTGGACGGTTACAAGGTGGGCCACCCCACCTTGAGTTTCTTATTTATTTAATGTATTTGTTTAGTACTTAGGAGACACATTATCTTTTGGTAAATTTTGTGTTGGAAGATTTCTACTTAAATCCACAAGTTCTTACACTAACATTCCATTATCTTCCTCAACACAAGAAACCTCCCTCTACACCCCCATAACTCACAGCCACATACCACCACCACAACACCTCCATTTTTCAATCACTTCCAACCTTTCTAAGATGATACAATGGTGTAAGAAGCTAAGTTAGGAAGCTTGGTGGCCTTGGAGCTTGAAGGACCTTCACCGTTTGCTTTTATCCACTCTATTTCTTCCATTGATCATCCCTAGCCTTGAGCTAGTGGTAAGAACCATGATCTTTCCATTTTACTTCTATTTTTGGTGGTTAAAAGATATTACATAAAGTTAATCTTGAAGAACACTAAAGATCATGAGAAGTAAACATGAACATAAGCTTAAATCTTAAAGAAATCATGTTGTTTATGTATTGATTTGCTTGATTGATTATTGTTTGCTTATGTAAATGATGTAGATCATGACTAAAAACATAATCTAGCAAGATGAGAGGATGAACATGTTAGAGATTCATAAATCATTCTCACACAAAGCATGAACTTGAAAGAAAATATTGTTTTCTTGTAAAATAATGATTAAAATAAGATGTAAGTCTTGTAGATCTAAAGATTTATGGAGGATTTCTAAAGAAACCAAGCTAAAAATATAAGTTTTGCTAAAACATGGTTCTTACATAAACAAATCTTATTTTTAGTGGTTAAACAAGTGTAGAAACACTTGTGTAACAAGAAGAATACATAAAGAAATATTTTTGAAAAATATGATTACAAGTTATAAACATCTAAATCATTCAAGAATGATGTTTTTATATAAACAACCATACTTTAAAGGGTAACTAAACTTACTAAACACACTACCAAGTTACTACAAATTTTTACAAATATTCAAGTTCATGAAGTAGTGAAATATGCATGATTTAGGCAAGATTGGTAAGTAAAGGTTGCTCGTTGATAATTGTAAATTGATTGTGATGATTTTTACAAAAGAAAATGATATTCTAGAAAGTATGGAAACCTCCATTTTTAGGGGAAACTATGGCAAAATTTTCTAGAAACATAAACACTTAGAAAAATATTTTTAAACAAATATTTATAAGTGTATTTTAACCATGAGTTTTCTATATAAACCTTGCCATAATTTTTGTTACAAAAATACAAACTTTGGAGGTTGGTTTTTATAAATAAAAATGGATAAATATACATTTAGAATATATATATACAATGAATACACACATGTGTGATTATGTGTATACTTTGTGAAATAGTTATATTATTTTAGGACTTAAAATAATATAACACATTAAAATACCAAAAATTACAATCCGAAATATTACCAAAATCTCAAGGAATAAGTATATAAGTTACACACAAAATATTGATGAAAACCGAACAAGAAATGTAACTTACAAAATATTCCGGAAATTATGTTCACAAAGTATATTTTGGTAAGTAATATTTTGGACACAAGGAGAAGAAAATATGATTTTTACAATTATTACAAAGTTATATCATATTTTTTACAAGGAGAAAATATATTATTTTTGAAGTAAAAAAATATATTTTCTTGGAATTTTTAGAAGATATATAATTTTTGGGAAAGATATATATATTTTCTTGAGTACACTTGAAATATATTATTTTTGGAACTTATATGAAAATACGAATATTTTTGCCAAAGGAAAAATTATAAATAATTTTTCTAAATAATATTTATTACAATATATATTTTGGAAATATATATTGATGAACTTTTGTTAAAGATAATATTCCGAAATAATTAATATGAAATTAAGTATAAAGAATACTTAATGAATACAATAAAGATACGTATCCTCGTACGTATAAACACACACCGGAATACGACCCTAATACGTGGCAAGACTATACAAGTGAAAGATACCCCATCCTTGGGAAGGAAATACAAGTATAAATACTTGGGAAGTATTAAGATAATATACATCGTTATAACTATTAGTCCAAAAATTCAATAAATATAATTTAAGTTAAAATATTTATTTTAACAAATAATTATACACTTGGAATATTAATGAAGACACCTTGAAACTTAACTCAAAGACACTAATCTTTATCAAGTCAAGGCACGACCCGCTCGTCTAATGGACCGTAGTATGCATGTAGGTAGTCGTGCGTTCTAGAGGAAGCTTTGAGTTACATCGGATACAAGGAAAGCAAAACTGTGAGTTCATGTCCCCCTTTTCTTTTAACTGTTTTCAGTTTTATAACTTCGGGGGTGAAGTACATGTTACATATTGTTTATAAACAATTACAAATGGTATGATTAGCTAAGGAATGTACTGCTAGATCATGTGAATGGGTAGGCGATTAACTTAAGACCATTAATCATTGTATAAGGACCGAGGGGCATGAGTGATAGATCTATTGGGTGTTGCGAGCCCCACCCATGGGCCTGCGAGTTGGCCGCATGTGGTGACTATGTCGTTCCGCCGGAGGGGCCGGTACGAAATACGCTTACAAGGTTGAGTGCTTCCTATGCCATGTCACTTATATTAATGTATTAGCTACACATAAATTGATATGTTTTCCTTGATGCTTCATACCAGTTTACAGATACATACATACATACATACATACTTACAAATGTTTTCACGGAAGATTCGTGCACACATTCTAAACACATGAACTCGCTCAACTTTTGTTGATGTTTTCAAACTAAATGTATTTCAGGAAATTAAGTATGGATCTGGCGGGCGTTCGAGTTTACAAGTCATGTCTCTAATAAAAGGTGTCATCCGAAGTCGAAGGGTTTGGGGTATGTATTTTATCTTGGATAAGATACATGGTTCGAAACCTAGTTTGGTTGTGTCTTTTGTTAAGTCCATATTGGAACTTAAAACTTGGATTGTTATGTACTAAAAGTTGAAGTCTTAGTTTGTTGTTAAACAATGATGGTTGTATTAATTGGAAAACTATCTATGGATGAACATCTTGGTTTTATCATATAGTTGTTTGTTATGGTTGAATGCAATGATATTAAGCAAGTCACACCAAATTACGCTTCTGCAAAAGTCAGGGTGTGACATATTATTACAAAGGAATCGATTTTTTATCCAAAGATATCCCAAAGCTTTTATGTTTTCCTTGATTTTATTTGTAGATGTCGTCTTGTTCCGGAAAACGGCCTCATTTCTAGCTTGCCAAATACACCACGCCGCTACGAAGATGACCGCTTGTAAACCTTTTTTTCTTCTTTTTGCTCAGTTTGACATGCTTGTGCAATTTCACCAAATCTTTCACTAAGAAGACAAAGATGTTTGGGATATTACACCAATCGCTTACGAACTACCATATGTCCGTCGCAACCGAGCAAGAAGTAAAGATATCCTCATCCGCTTCTCCGCATAATCTGCAACTAGTGTCACCAACATTAACATGCCTTTTTGAAGCGCCATTAAAGTTGGAATATTATTGTCCACCGCCTTCCACATAAACGTATTAAGCTTCTTCGGCACCCAACCATTCCACTTCCAAGTAAAAACGCTTGAGACTTGTGATGATTTAGCTAATATAGACTTAATTGAGGCAACAGAAAAAACTCTATTAGTATCGGGTTTCCATGTCCACCGGTCCCAGTCAACCGAAAGATGCATTTGCTGAAGTAATGAGACCAACTTTTTTAATTCATCTTCCTCCTTATTGCTCATAGTTTGTTTTTTCCACCTCCATTTCCACGTAATGTTACATTGACTATGTCAATACAATCTTTAACCATCACCATCCTTTCTTTTTCCAGCTTATATAAATCAGGAAATGTATTTTTAAGCGGTTCGTTTCCTACCCATGTATCCCACCACATCCTCACATCTTCCCCTTTACCAACTTTGCCTTCAATCAAATTCTCCAGGCAAATATGTTTCTGGAACAAGTTTTTTTCCAGCCCAACTATGGTTTTCCAAACACCAGACATTGATTTAACAACCGGCATATACGACACCCCTTTTTTTGTAATGTATAGCTTCGATTACCCTATTCCAAGGTGCATTTTTATCAACTTTGAAGCGCCACCACCATTTGGAAAGTAAAGCGATATTCGCGTCCCTTAGAGGGGTGAGCCCAAGGCCCCCATTTTCCTTCGGTTTCGTCACGTTTTCTCACTTGACCCAACACATTTTATGTTTCTCCTTCGACCCTCCCAAAAAAAAAAGGTTCATCTTTTCACTTCCAGTTGGTTAATGATCTTCTTGGGCGCTTTAAAAAGTGAAAAATAATAAGTGGGAATAGTCTCCATCACCGCTTTAAGTAAGGTTAGGCGACCTCCTTCCGATAGGGTGGATTTCTTCCATATCGCCAATCTTTTATCAAAACCTCGATCACCGATTTACAATGCATAGAATTGTTCATGTTTGCTCCAAGTTTTAACCCGAGATAATTACATGGCAGAGACCCGCTTTGACATCCTATTTCCATAGCTCTCTCTTTTATTTCCTCTTGCACCACATTAATGCCAAAAATATTGACTTGTTATAATTAATGTTTAAACCCGACACAAGGTTGAAACATCTAAGTAAGCGAGCCATATTTAGAATGTTATCTCGACTCCATTCCCTAACCAAAAGGGCGTCATCCGCAAATAATAAGTGGGAAATTAATGGACCATTATTAGGGAGTTGTAAACCATGAAAAATACCTTTGAATGTCGCTTTTTTCCATCACACATGAGAACGCTTCCATGCCTATGAGGAATAAAAACGGGGATATCGAATCCCCTTGTCTAACTCCACGAGTAAATTGGAATTCAAACGAGGGAGAACCGTTAACCAACACCGACGAACGTGCCGATGACAGGATAGGACGTATCCATCTACGCCACTTTGGAGGAAAATTCATTTGCGCTTGAATCTCATCCACAAAATCCCAACTAATGTGGTCATATGCTTTTTCGAAGTCAATTTTGAATAACAATGTCTTTGCTTTTTTCTTTTTCACCCACGTGATCACTTCGTTCATAATTAAGGGGCCATCAATGATGTTTCGATCTTTGATAAAGGCTGATTGGTTGGTCGATATAACCAAACCAATCAAACCTTTAAGCCTTTCCACTAGAACTTTCGAAAACACTTTACTTATGCAGCCTAAGAGGTTGATTGGTCGAAAATCATTGAATCCCAGCGGATCTCGTTTTTTCGGGATCAATGCAATAAAAGACGACGAACATCCTTGACTGATTGTCTCCGCCTCATAAAAATTCTGCAATAAATTATGAAAATCCTGCCCCACCAAGTGCCAAAACCTTTTAATAAATCGGAAATTGAAGCCATCCGGCCCGGGCGCCCGGTCATCATCGCAATTCCACACCGCTTTCTTAATTTCTTCATCCGAGAACGGTAATATCAAGCTATCAGCCTCCAAGTTTGACAACCGCTTAATGTTGTTACACCGTATACTTGGTCTCTCCCTCAAAGTTTCTCTAAAGCGTTTAGCAAAAAACTTTCGGGCTTCTCTCTTTACTATCTTTGGATTATTGCACCAGACGCCATTAATCTCAACCCCATGAAACTGACATTTAACTTCCTTGCTTTTGATAACCCGATGGTAGTAGGCTGAATTATCATCACCGTAAGAGGCCCAATTACATCTTGCTTTTTGTTTAAGGTCTTTTATCCTTCTACTTTCTTCCTCCAGAATTCCTGCCTTACACTCCCCATAAATCCATAGCTCTTCTTCATTGAGATCTCTATTTTCCAAATCCAAATCAAGCTGATTAAAATCTGCCCTCAACACTTCTAGAGCTTCCCCTTCTTCCATCTTAGTCTTCTTCACCCATTCTCTCAAGCTCTTTTTAAAATGTATCAGCTTTTTAGCCAACACCAGGTCCGCCGCTCCTACCATATGAAAGGAATCATTTGCTTTCTCCATGATCTCGTCAATACCCTTCCTTTCTAATCACGAATTAAAGAATCTGAATGGGGTTGGACCGAAATCAACCGGCTTAGACAGCAACAATACTGGCGAGTGATCGGAAAGAAATCACGGAAGAACCATACAACAAGCATCCGATTACCCATCCACGAACTCTTGATTGTCCAAGAATCTATCTAGCTTACTCAACTTCGCTTTAGCCCCGATTCCTTTACAAAAAGTGAATCTCCTGCCTTTCATAGCAAACTCATCTAACCCGGATTGCAAAATAAAATCATTGAAATCTTTCGTTGTAACAACCCTCAGTAAAACCGACACTCTCAAATATTTTCGACACCCTATTATATTTAAAAATGTCCCAATATGTCTTTAAATACACCCCGTATGTGAAAACCGAGCCCGAAATACAGTATAGCATTTAAAATAAAAATTTAAAATCTGAATATTAAGTTGAGGCGGGCCGCGTAAACCTACCCCAACCACTTACGCGGGTGGTATCAGGGTTAGAACCTGATTTCGCTGATTTCTTTAAGTTTAGGCGGGACGCGTAGGATCTCCCCTAAGCTTACGCGGGCCGTGTGAGATCAAGAATGTGGCGCAGCCCGGTGATGACACGTGTCATCATCGTGGCAAGTCTAGATGGTGATCCGGACAAGCTACGCTTTGACCGAGGTTTGACGCGGGCCGCGTAGCCCTAAGGCTACGCTTACGCGGGCCACGTGAGAATCAGATTTCAACACTATATAAAGGAGGCCTCGGATCTCAGTCGAACTCGCTCAAATTTCATTTCTCAATCTCACTTTCTGATAGTAGGCTTATTATACTCGGGTATTATATCCCTCTAATTAGCGAGGTTCTGCTCCGTTGTAAGTATTATAACCCCGGTTTTGTAATAGATACGCTGCCCGATTGATTTAGGGTTTCGTGACAACTGTCGTGGTTCTACCCGACGTAGTTGTTGGAATGCCGTCTCGGGGAGGTTATCATTAATATTTTCAAAGGGTTATGATACTAACCAATGTACATTTATATAAATTATAGATTATTCCCAGGAAACCCTTACGCGAAGTCTAAGATAGCAATGTGAGTTTATCCGATTTTTGTTAACCTTTTTGTAATGTTTTACAAAACCTTAAATGTTTTACAATGCGATTAAGCGGTGATTGAGTCTTTGTAGTTCTTCAATTACTGCCGGTATGTTGGGGTTTTGTATACAAAATTTACTACCGCGAGTAGTAAGTCGGGGATGACAGTACGTTACCATTGGACAAAGAGTTAGCCAATGTGTAATATGACCCACAAGTCAGGAATGACAGTACTGAATGAGTAATTGTGTAGAAATAAACAATGTGATCGCTCTCAATACTGTTTTAATTGATAAAATGTTTCTTGATTAAACTGGGATTCACTCACCAGTATTTCCCACTGACAAATGTTTTTAAAATGCGTTTCAGGTAACACAATGTGACAGCCAATTAGTAAAAAGCCAGCTGGAGAGCACTGAAGGCTTGGGAAAAATGTGGCTATAAAAGTTACCTAAAAGACGATGTTTTAAATTCAATAAAATAGGGTTTATTCCTATAAACGTATTGTAATAAGAAACTTGGGTTTTGCCCATGTGATTATTAATAATTAAATATGGTGGTTTTACTCTGATAAACATTTCCTAACTACGGTCCTGATGTAATTTCCGCTGCCAAATTAACAAGCTGATACCACCAAAATTCTGAGTTCGCGTCCGCCCGTTCCCGGGACAGATAAGGGATCGGGGGTTGCGACAGGAGGTGGTATCAGAGCCTAGCCACTGGTCTGAGCCAAAGAAGTGTTCTGCTGACACTTAAATTCTAAATTTTGTGTTAGGAAATAAATTACTGAAATACGTGCATAACTGTATTTATTTGTTATGTGTTATTTGACTATTTGTTAGTTTACAGTATGAGTGATCAAGGACCCTCAGACATGTGTCGTCAGTTATCTGATTCACCTGGGAGTGAAGGTACCTCATCACAGCCTGCCCTTTCAGGGTATTCTGCTGATCAGGAAGAAGGAATGTTTGCTTTTAAAGCTCAGTCATAAGAGCCATTTCCTAATAAGAAACGAGGATGGTTCAGTAAGGAAGCCTTTGCACGTAGGAAAAGAATGCGAAAGTTGCAACAACAAAGAGTTTTAGCAGCTGCTAAGCGAAAGACAGATGCCCATACACAGGATATGCTTAATAGAAGCCTAGCCAATTTCCATATCCTAGCCACAACTGCTACTGACCCTAATCTGGAGCAAACAATAGCACCCCAACCACAATTGCAAATCCCTGACCAACCCATGGAGATAGAAAACCCTGAAAACCAAGTAGAGATGCATGACTTCAATCCAGAAGAAATCCCTAGGATACCTGCACCAAATCCCCTAGACCCAAATTATGATCCCTGGTGGGATGACGTTAGGGACTTTGTGCAACGTTACCCGGAAGACACACCCATACAGAACATAGGATCCTATCCAGGTATGGACCCTTTAGATCCCTATTACCACGATGAATATATTAGGGAAATCTTAGAAGATCCTTACCGATTTCAGGCACTTTCACCCCCATATCAGGAACCCGCACCCCAGATTCCGAAACAGTCCTAGAACCTGCACCCCCAATGAGTGCAGAAAACGTGCAAGAACTTAGGACTTTTGGGGAGGAAATTTTAGAAAGCAGTGAGAGAATGAGACAGGTGGGAGAGCGTCTCGTATGGAAATACGATGAGCGCAATATGGATTTTTGGATAAATCCATATCCATGATAGGATAAGAGATGGTAATAGTAATAATAATATAATAATAAAATAAAATAAAATATGTGTGTACGGATGCCTATTACTATTAGTGTAATTCTATTTCTGTTGGTATTGTAATTTTTATTTCAGTACTAGTGTGTAATAGATGCATAATAGTATATGGAAATAGAGTAAAAGTTGCAATGATCGACGTTTTTGGCTAGATTGCGTATCATGTGATTAACTATATTAAATATTATCTTGTGATATTAATATGGGGTGAATGTTTAAAATTCAGATGGCCGATGAAAGAAATCTGAATAATGATAACCAGAGTAACATTAACGTGGTTAATGAGAATCCAAGCATCAATAACAATGGAAACCAAATGGATAATAGTGTTGTTCAACATATAGTGGCACAAGGAATCATAGATGCCATGCCATTTATTATTCAAACTATTCAAGAAGCGAATAATAAAAGTAAGCATAGCAGTAAGCGACCCATCAAACCCGAAAACAGTGTAAACAATGGACCTTTACTTCAATTGCCCATTCCCAAAAGGAGAAGAACCGTGTCTTACGGTTGTTCTTATAAAGAATTCTGGTCTTGTAAACCAATGGAATTCTCGGGCAACGAAGGAGCCATTGCAACCCTACGCTGGATAGAGAAAACTGAGGCAGTCTTAAGAATAAGCAAGTGTGCTGAAGAAGATAAGATATTGTTTGCTTCTAATCTATTTAAAAATTCAGCGTTAGAATGGTGGAACACTATCCTCCAATCAAGAGAAAGTGATAGAACCTACAATATGGAATGGGAAGAATTTAAGAACAAGGTAGAAAGGAAATTCTGCCCACCCAATGAGAAGGAACAGATAGCAAATAAATTCCTAAACCTTAGAATGACTGGTGTGGATAGTAAGGGATACACTAAAATATTCTTCGAATATGCTAGAATAGTGACAACTCTTGCATCACCTGAACCAGTGTTAATCTCCCGATATATTTGGGGATAAATTAAAGAAATAAGACACGTAGTCAAGGCAGCTAGACCTCAAACCATAGAAGAAGTTGTAGAACTAGCAAATACCTTGACAGATGAATTAGTTCGTACCCGAGAAGAGGATCAAAGGAGGAACCTAACCCAGAAACTCACACAAGAATTTCGTTCTGGAAATTCTAACCGTGGGAGAAATATAGGTTCTACCTCTGCACCTTACTGTAAGATTTGCAAAAGAAAGCATTCAGGAAGATGCTCCATATACTGTAACTTTTGCAAAATATCGGGACACAAGGAAGAAAATTACAGGAAGAAAGCTAATAACAGGATATGTTACAACTGCGGAGAACAATGTCATATCAAGCTTAATTGCCCAAAATTATCTCCAGCTACAAACAACAAGAATACTCAAAATGCTAGAGCATTTGTTCTAACTGCAGACGAAGCCAAGATGATTCCAGATGTCATAGTTAGTACGTTTTTAGTTAATGATGTTTTTGCTAAAATATTATTTGACTCTGGTGCAAACCAAAGTTTTATTAATACATCATTTTGCAAATTTATAAATCAGTCATTAACTAAACTACCACAAGAATGTTTAGTAGAGACATCTAATGGAGAAACCGTTAGGATTTCTGAAATCTTGCAGGGAGCAAGCATAGAAATTCTAAATCAGACATTTATTGCAAATCTTTATCCCATGAATCTGGCAGGATGTGATGTTGTTTTAGGAATGGATTGGTTAATAGCCAATAAAGCCAGTATTTTATGTGATCAAAAGTCAATTCAAGTAAATTCACCAATAGGTAAAACGATCACAATTAAAGGAGATAGATCATCTAGATCCACAAAATTCATCTCTGTGATGAAAACTGCAAGTTATATAAGAAAAGGTTCTATAGTGTATTTGATTTCTATAATCACTAACACTAAAGGAAAGGAGTTAAAAGATATTCCAGTAGTATCTCAGTTTTCAGATGTATTTCCAGAAGAATTGCCAGGGAAACCTCCAGATAGAGAAGTTGAATTCAGGATCCATTTAATACCAGGAATAGCACCGATTGCCAAAGCACTTTACCGTTTGGCACCCGCAGAAATACAGGAACTGAAGAAATAATTAGACGAATTGTTGGAAAAATGATTCATACAGCCAAGTTCATCGCCGTGGGGAGCACCAATCTTATTTGTTAAAAAGAAGGACGGATCAATGCGTATGTGCATTGACTACCGTGAATTAAACAAGGTCACGATTAAGAACCGGTACCCATTACCAAGAATCGATGATCTGTTTGATCAACTACAAGGAGCTCGATTTTTCTCTAAAATCGATTTTAGGTCGGTATATCATCAATTAAAGGTACAGGAAGAGGACATTCCTAAGACCGCATTCAGAATAAGGTATGGACATTATGAATTTACTGTCATGCCATTTGGTTTAACCAATGCCCCAGCTGCATTTATGGACATGATGAACCGAATATGTAAGCTGTATTTGGATAAATTCATAATTGTTTTCATAGATGATATTCTAATTTACTCTAAAAATAAAGAGGATCATGCAAATCATTTGTACGCACTTTTAAGTTTATTAAGAAAGGAAAAGCTTTACGCTAAATTTTCTAAGTGCGAATTTTGGTTAGAACAAGTACAATTTCTTGGACACCTAGTCAATCATGAAGGAATTCATGTAGATCCGACAAAGATCGAGGCAATTACTAAATGGAAAACCCCTGAGTCACCAACCGAGGTTAGAAGTTTCTTAGTATTAGCTGGTTATTATAGAAGATTTATTCAACGCAAAGATTAACTAAGCTAACCTGTAAATCTGTTAAGTTTGAATGGGGATTAAAACAAGAAGAAGCATTTAGAATTCTTAAGCAAAGATTAACTCATACACCCATATTAGCTTTACCAGAAGGAACTGAAGATTTTGTAGTTTATTGTGACGCTTCCAAATTAGGTTATGGATGTGTATTGATGCAACGCCAAAAGGTTATAGCTTATGCATCTAGACAACTTAAGAATCATGAAGAGAATTATTCAACCCATGATTTAGAGTTAGGAGCTATAATTTTTGCTCTTAAGATTTGGAGACATTACCTTTATGGTAGTAAGTTTACCATATTCACTGATCATAAGAGTTTAGGGTATATTTTCAAGCAAAAGGAGTTGAATATGAGACAAAGACGCTGGATGGAGATGCTCAGTGATTATGATTGTGATATCCAGTATCATGAAGGAAAAGCCAATGTAGTGGCAGATGCTTTAAGTCGAAAATATCATGAAAAGCCAAAAAGGATACGTTCTCTTAAATTAAATCTACAAGTAGATTTAAATGATCAAATAAGAGAAGCACAAGAATCAGTAATCAAGGATGATACTAAAAAATTAAAAGGTATGCTAAAGGAATTAGAACAAGGAACATATGGAATTTGGAGATTCTATGAAAAGAGAATGTGGATACCTAAATTAGGAAACCTACGTTATCGTATTTTAGAAGAAGCCCATAAATCTAAATATACGATGCATCCAGGAAGTGATAAAATGTACCAGGATTTAAGGAAAAATTTCTGGTGGATAGGAATGAAAAAGGACATAGCAGCCTATGTTTCTAAATGTTTAACTTGTTCACAAGTTAAAGCTGAACACCAGAAACCCTCGGGATTGCTACAACAGTTAGAAATGCCAGTGTGGAAATGGGAATTGATAACAATGGATTTTGTTACTAAATTACCCAAAACAAAGAAAGGAAATGATACAATCTGGGTGATTGTAGATAGGCTAACCAAGTCAGCTCATTTCCTACCAATGAAGGAAACTTTAAGTATGGAACAATTAGCTAAGTTGTATGTAAATGAAATTGTTTCTTTACATGGAATTCCTTTATCAATTGTTTCTGATAGAGATAGCCGATTTACCTCTCATTTTTGGTCAAGTTTTCAAAAGGAAATAGGAACCAAGTTAAATCTAAGCACAGCTTATCATCCTCAAACGGACGGACAAAGTGAAAGAATTATTCAGACGATGGAAGACATGCTTAGAGCTTGTGTAATTGATTTTGGAGGTAATTGGGACGATCACTTACCTTTAATAGAATTTTCTTATAATAACAGTTATCACACAAGTATCAATGCTGCACCATTCGAAGCACTTTATGGACGTCAGTGCCGAACCCCAGTCTGTTGGGCAGAAATTGGGGAAAAGCAACTATCTGGACCTGAGATAGTGCAAGAAACAACTGATAAGATTATTCAAGTCAAGGAACGACTGAAATCAGCACGTAACCGACAGAAGAGCTATGTTGATAACCGACACAAACCATTAGAATTTCAAGTAGGAGATAAAGTATTGTTAAAGGTCTCTCCTAGGAAAGGAGTAGTAAGATTCATCAAACGGGGAAAGCTAAGTCCCAGGTATGTTGGACCTTTTGAGATTATTAGAAAAATAGGACCTGTAGCCTATCAGCTACAACTGCCAGAGGAAATGGCAGGAATACATGATGTGTTTCATGTATCTAATCTCAAGAAGTGTTTAGCTGATGAATCACTGATAGTACCTCTTAAGGATATAGAGGTAAATGAACAACTCAAATTTATAGAAAGGCCTCTACAGATTGAAGACAGGAAGGTCAAGAACCTCAAGCATAAGAGACTAGTTCTGGTCAAAGTGAAGTGGGACTCCAAAAGAGGACCTGAGTACACATGGGAACTCGAATCTGAAATGCAAAGAAAATATCCGCACTTGTTCCAGTAGATCTCGAGGACGAGCTCTAAAATAAGGTGGGGAGGATGTAACAACCCTCAGTAAAACCGACACTCTCAAATATTTCCGACACCCTATTATATTTAAAAATGTCCCAATATGTCTTTAAATACACCCCGTATGTGAAAACCGAGCCCGAAATACAGTATAGCATTTAAAATAAAAATTTAAAATCTGAATATTAAGTTGTGGCGGGCCGCGTAGACCCACCCCAACCACTTACGCGGGCGGTATCAGTGTTAGAACCTGATTTCGCTGATTTCTTTAAGTTTAGGCGGGACGCGTAGGATCTCCCCTAAGCTTACGCGGGCCGTGTGAGATCAAGAATGTGGCGCAACCCGGTGATGACACGTGTCATCATCGTGTCAAGTATAGATGGTGATCCGGACGAGCTACGCTTTGACCGAGGTTTGACGCGGGCCGCGTGAGAATCAGATTTCAGCACTATATAAAGGAGGCCTTGGATCTCAGTCGAACTCGCTCAAATTTCATTTCTCAATCTCACTTTCTGATAGTAGGCTTATTATACTCGGGTATTATATCCCCCTAATTAGCGAGGTTCTGCTCCGTTGTAAGTATTATAACCCCAGTTTTGTAATAGATACGCTGCCCGATTGATTTAGGGTTCCGTGACGACTGTTGTGGTTCTGCCCGACGTAGTTGTTGGAATACCGTCTCGGGGAGGTTATCATTAATATTTTCAAAGGGTTATGATACTAACCAATGTACATTTGTATAAATTATAGATTATTCCCAGGAAACCCTTACGCGAAGTCTAAGATAGCAATATGAGTTTATCTGATTTTTGTTAACCTTTTTGTAATGTTTTACAAAACCTTAAATGTTTTACAATGCGATTAAGCGGTGATTGAGTCTTTGTAGTTCTTCAATTACTGCCGGTATGTTGGGGTTTTGTATACAAAATTTACTACCGCGAGTAGTAAGTCGGGGATGACAGTACGTTACCATTGGACAAAGAGTTAGCCAATGTGTAATATGACCCACAAGTCAGGATTGACAGTACTGAATGAGTAATTGTGTAGAAATAAACAATGTGATCACTCTCAATACTGTTTTAATTGATAAAATGTTTCTTGATTAAACTGGGATTCACTCACCAGTATTTCCCACTGACAAATGTTTTTAAAATGCGTTTCAGGTAACACAATGTGACAGCCAATTAGTAAAAAGCCAGCTGGAGAGCACTGAAGGCTTAGGAAAAATGTGGCTATAAAAGTTACCTAAAAGACGATGTTTTAAATTCAATAAAATAGGGTTTATTCCTATAAACGTATTGTAATAAGAAACTTGGGTTTTGCCCATGTGATTATTAATAATTAAATATGGTGGTTTTACTCTGATAAACATTTCCTAACTACGGTCCTGATGTAATTTCCGCTGCCAAATTAACAAGCTGATACCACCAAAATTCTGAGTTCGCGTCCGCCCGTTCCCGGGACAGATAAGGGATCGGGGGTTGCGACATTCGTACTATTCGAATCAAACCTAGAATTCTTTCTCTCCTCAACCCCTCTAACCGCATTAAAATCGCCGAAACAGATCTCAAATAAAATCATTGAATTCTTTCGTACGATTGTCCTTTTATACGTTCCCTCCTTATTCGCGTTATAAATCTCTTTCAAATTAAAACTCCAAAGATTTCTTGTTAGCTGTTACCTCCTTTGCAAGCTTTTTCAGATCTATGGCGTCTAACGTGGATTTTGTTCGACAAAGAAAAATTCGTTGACGTTTTCTATTTTTGTTCCAACAAATCATGCAACAGATATGGCGTTTTGTTCTTTTATGCTTGTTTCATTGTTTTTTTTATATTAGTATTTTATAATGTGTTGTATAATTTCAATGGCGTTATTCAAATATGCAATTTAATCGCGTTTTAATTGGTAGTTAAACAATTACTAAGAAATGATAATTGGAGTTTTCAATATTAATTTTAATTGTCGTTTAGGATCTAGTATATTTCTTATGTTTTTACGATCATTGGCGTTTTACATCTATTTGATTAGTTTTGAATGTTATTTAGTAGTATTTGTAAACATCAGTTATTACTATTTGTTAATTTGTGTAAATATCAGTTTTGTTAACTATGGCTTTTTCATTATGATGTTATATTTTTGTTAATTATTTATGTTGTTAAGTGTTTTTAATTACTCATCTCATGGCGTTTCAATCATGGTGTTTTTAAATTATGTGTTTATTATGTCTTGTTTATTATTTAATTAATGGTGTTTTAATCTATAATGTTATTACGAGACATTTTCTATTTTTAATGGCGTTTTCTGATTTTTCTGCTCCTCACTGTGTTTTCTCAGACGAAGTTGCTTCCTCGAGTCAAAGGCTTTGCCCCAAAACTGGATTACCATTTATCATTCCTGACATTAGTTAAGAAATAAAGCCCACAATGGACATGGTATTCTCAAGCCTCGATGATTGTTATTCAATGTATGTTAAGTATGCCAAGGAGTGTGGGTTTTCAGTCAGGAAAGGGACTACAAAGACAAACTCTAAAGGTGTGTTACATATTAAGTATTACTTGTGTACGAGATCTGGGTAATACAAAGACAAGAGGTTGATACGTTGGACCCCAATCAAAAGGAGCGATTAGTATGATCCAACTTTTCAAAGAGGACTGATTGTGGTGCACTGTTAGGTGTAATTTTTGAGGCTGAATCATGGAAGGTGTATAAGTTTGTCGAGGAGCACAACCATGATCTTGTTGAACGTCCTAATAAGCATTTTCTTCCAACTGAACGACACCTCACTCAACTCCAGAAGCATGTTATACACAACATGTCTAAGCTGAATTTGGGTCCCGTCAAGGCGTTTAATGTTATGAAGACTTGTTTTGGCGGTTTTGAAGACATGGGTGCAAGTAAAGTTGAATTTAAGAACTATAAGAGGCAAATTAACTTGTTTATAGGGGAATATGACGCCGATATGGTTGTGAGACATTTGAATGAAAAAAACATTCCCAGCCTAATTTCTCGTACGATTACTTCACAGACGAAGAGAATCGTTTTTGAAGGGACTTTTTTGGTGTGACGATCAAGCCAAACATAATTACCACGTGTTTGGTGATGTGATTTCGTTTGACGTCACGTATCATTCCAACAAGTAATATTTTATAATTCAACTTCTTTTTTTTGGCGTTTTATGAGTTTACATGCAATGGCGTTTTTATGAGTTTACATGCAATGACATTTTATTAGTTTACATGCAATGGCGTTTTATTAGTTTACATGCAATGGCGTTTTTATTATTGTTTCAGTTCTCATGGCGTTTTCATATGCAGATACGCTATGGTGTTTGTACCGTTCACTGGTAAAGACAATCATCACTGTAATGTTACATTTGGTGCTGCATTATTGGCATCGAAAACTGCTGATACGTATATTTGATTGTTGAGAGTTTTTCTAAAAGCTGTTGGTTCTCAAAAAGTTGTTGTCACTTACTAAGATCCAACAATGAAGAAGGCTATTTCTGTTGTATTTGTTGACACGAGGCATCGGTTATGCATGTGACATGTGATGCATAAACTTTCTCTGAAGGTTGGTATGCTTATTTTTACCTTTGGCATTTTAGGATACACCGCGTTTTAAAATACATGGCGTTTTATACCTTGTTACTGTTTTTTTAATTAAGTTTTGTCTTTGTGTAATATATATGTTTTTTTAAGCATGGCGTTTTCGTGTTATACATAGGTTGGTGCTAGGCTATGCAATTCCACAAATTTTAAAGAACGTATTTGTGGTGTTGTGTGGACGGATATTCTCACACCTGAAGAGTTTGAATCAGAATAGGAAGCGGTTATCAGAGAGTTCAATTTAGCAGATAATGACTGGCTATCTGATATTTTTGCACTCAGGGAATCTTGGATCCCTGCATACTATAGAATGGAAGAGATGTCGGGTCTTATGCGAACGACATCGAGGTCGGAGAGTGAGAATCATTTTTTGGTCAAGTGTGCAATTCGAAAGCTACTCTTGTTGAGTTCATGACTCATTACGAAACTGCAATAGAAGCACAACGTCACACACACCGGAAAAAATGATCATGAATCTCGATACAAATGCCCCAAGTTGAAGAGTAATTACCAATTGTTGGAAGGCCAAGCTGTTGATATATACATAAAAAGTATTTTTTTGTGACGTTCAAGCTGAGCTAATTGGAATTGCGGATTGCATAAATCAACGTTACGAAGATCAGCCCGATGGGTTTGTTAAGCTTTACATAAATGACTTCCAGCAGCCTTGTACATCCTTATTTGAGGTAAACAATGGTGTTTTGTTTTTATATGGCGTTTTCTGTGAATGGCGTTTTATCATATCCAATGTGTTTTTTTAGACAAATATTCTCTGCATGGCGTTATAGAGATATTGTTTTTGGCGTTTTTCAGGTAATGTTCCGTAAGTCTGATTGCACATGTAGTTGCTCGTGCAGGCGTTTTGAGCAGTTTGGTTTGCTATGTAGACATATATTCTATGTTTTGAGAATTATGGACATTAGGAAATTTCCAAAACAATACATTCTGAATAGATGGCGCAAAGAGGCTTCCCCAAACTGCTCTCCCGAATACTCAATTAGTCGTGAATATATGACCGAGCTTGATCCCGATGTGCAAAGTATGATGTGAGATATTATTTTTTCAACGGAATATACTTTGAACCGTTTATCTGGTAATAAAGAGGAGCTATCCTTATACAAGGATCATGTTCAATCTTATATGAAGAAGGTTCAAGATATGCAGATTGTTGCTCCTCCCGCTAGTACTAGGGATAGATTTACGGAGATAACCGATCAATATAAAAACGACAAGAATCCGATAAGAGTCCCTGTTGGGTATAAATCCAAAGGTTCTGGTTCTCGGAAGCGCCTGAAATCTAAACAGGAGATAGCAATCGAGAAAAAGAAATCAAAGTCGAAACCCGGGGCCAAAGAAAGTGTAGGTCCGTAACGATCCGATTTCAGTCTCGGTTCGGTATAAAATATGAGACGGGTGATTTTGAACCAAGAACAATTGATAATAAACAAGAAAGATAGAAACTTTCATTGATAAGATTAAAGAAATACAAAGATAATCATCCACCCCGGGTGAGCTCCCCCGGGGTGGTGGCTCACAAATGCACACCTCACAAGTGAGGTTTACTCTACTATATAAAGCCCCAGAGCCTTGTCCTCCATGCAAGCCGCCTCTTGCTTGGAGAACAAATAAAAACGCTAAAACGTCCGACTAAAATAACTAAAAACGCCACATAATATAAACGATAAAATTGCTAAACTAAAGCCGCCTTAATTGATAACATCATTCTCCAATTTGACCCAACAATATTCCCCCGAGAATGATGCTATCAATTCTTCAAATGATCTTCAAAAATAAATCTGACATCATCTTCAGATCTTCACAAATCAGCTAAATACCCAAAATCTTCATTGTCGTTTTCCCCCGCAAATGTAGACCCTCCTATATTTTGTCGATCAAAGCTCCTTATCTTACTTTTGAAGATACAATTGTAATAGGCATATAATAGAGTTCAAACTTAAATGATGAAAATTGAATAATTTTCTTCATCATGAGGATCTTCGATTTTGTCAGATTATATATAGCTCCCGATCACTTGATAAAGTTGACAGATTTTAAAAAAAATACCATAAATTTATCGGCCCATAAAAATAATCTTGTAATCCCGACCGAATCTTGAGCAATAATTCCCGGTGACATCATCAAAACACCATATTTTCTGTCATCAAAACAGGTCTGCCACCCAATCATGTGCGGCCCAGTAGCGAGTAATTCTTTTTTTTTTAAGAAAAAAAAACCATTCCATCGTAGAGCCCAAAAGATTTCTATGTTCACGGAAACCAACAATAACCAACAAATTATACCCACCTCATCCCAAAATAAATCCATGTGCCCAATCTATTTATTCAAAAGAAAAAAAATACCAATATTGATCCATGACATCAGGTGGGGCCTTTAACCATTCTAATGTCATCACCATCATTCTGCAATCATGACTGGGAATTTTGTACCAGGCCCATACATACGAGGTAATTAAAATCAATTAGTGGAGCCCAACATACAATCAAAGGCCCAACATGCACCAACCTGCAAACCCTAGCCGCTAGCAAGCAACCCAGCCGCCATCAGACATCTTCATCGAACCGCCATGAAAGATCATCGTACACGCCGTCTTCCACCATGCCCCATCGTCACAATCCGATGCTCCGACGAACCACCGTACTCCGCCATTACCATCGAAACAACAAATCCCGTCACCATCTTGGCATCTTACTAGCCCATTCGTAATGTTCAACCACTAAGTTACCATCAAACCACCGCAGTTCACCGGTGAGCCACTCTTGACGGAAACCAAACCCGATTCACTATATCACGAGCATGGAACCATATTCTCCGTCACCTTCATCCACTGTAAACCACCCATGACCGGAAACCGAAAGAAACAGTTGAATGAAGACGAAAATAGCAGCATCAATGGAGAACTAAATAACTCGATAATTAACATGAACGGTGGCCAGATTCCCAGTCAGCGGTGATAATCTTTAACACTGCTTTCTATAATCTCCGGTCAGGCAAAGGAACCCAGCGATGACTCTGATATCTGACCAGGCAACTGTTGTATCAATCAACCCGAGTAGAAACAAGCACTAGCAGAATCATGATGCCCAAATAAACACATCAAACCCATGACATCGGAACTCACAAGCGCCTACTTCACCACTACCTACAGCCTAAAACAACTACCGTACGCTCTGCCGCACAGCACCACCGCAACCAGTCGCCACCAGCCACCCATAAATTCATCGGGTCTGAAACATCCTCTAACACACAGATCTGCTATCATTAAAGAGGTTGTTGAATAAAAAAACATCACCAGATCTGAAATAACATCAAAACACACAGATTTCAATCCGTTTTACGTCTCCGGCGGTTTTCCGGTGAAGCTCCGACCAAACCAAAAACTGAAACGAGCCACCGAGGCTCTGATACCAAATTGTAGGTCCGTAACGATCCGATTTCAGTCTCGGTTCGGTATAAAATATGAGACGGGTGATTTTGAACCAAGAACAATTGATAATAAACAAGAAAGATAGAAACTTTCATTGATAAGATTAAAGAAATACAAAGATAATCATCCACCCCGGGTGAGCTCCCCCGGGGTGGTGGCTCACAAATGCACACCTCACAAGTGAGGTTTACTCTACTATATAAAGCCCCAGAGCCTTGTCCTCCATGCAAGCCGCCTCTTGCTTGGAGAACAAATAAAAACGCTAAAACGTCCGACTAAAATAACTAAAAACGCCACATAATATAAACGATAAAATTGCTAAACTAAAGCCGCCTTAATTGATAACATCATTCTCCAATTTGACCCAACAGAAAGACAGTGTCAGAACTGCAAAGGTTATGGACACTACGCATCGACATGCAAACATGCCGTAATTAAAAGAAGATCGGCAAGGTCTTCGAGAGCTAGTGAAGAGTAGTTTGGCATTTTGTATTTTTCATTCTTACAGAACACACACAGATGGTCTTCGAGAGCCAGTGAAGAGTAGTTTGGCGTTTTGTATATTTCATTCCTATAGAACACAGACAGATCTCAGTTTGGCGTTTTACATCATTCTTTATACACAAGGTTTTCGTAACCGGTTCGGACCGGCCGGTTCAACCGGTCCAACCGGGGTTCGCTACTTCTTCCGATCCAGTTTGGCTGTTTTTAGAACCTGTTAAAAAATCGTCTGGTTCGATCCGATCTCCGTTTCCCGGTTCAACCGGTTTGGGCGGTTCGACCTGTTATTTCCTTTTTATTGGATTTTTTCCCTCTTTTCCCCTAATACACAAAAAAACCCTATTACCACTTATCTTCTTTTCAGCCGTAACCCTGTAACCCCCATCTCTCCCCACAAAATTGTTTTTATGGCAATGAATCTAACAAAAAAAAAAACGTGGGATATGCTGTTGCATTTGTTGACGGCATTATTTTCGGTTGTTGCTCGAACGATCTTACCGTAGAAAGTAGTGGATTAGTTGCTGGATTGGTTGTTTGAGTTGTGAATTAGTGAAGCAAACAGGGAAACCCTGAAGAGAGAATTACTAGAGACAGAGGATGGGATGACGGCTGTAAAATTGAGTTTTGGGTTTAAAAAGGTTTATATATACTAGGGTTGTAAATATTTCATAAATGCCCCCTTACTAGTTTTAACTCAAGATCTGTTATAATCCTTGCCATTTTATGATTAACAACTTCAGTCCATACATTTTAGGTTTTGACAACTGAAACTAAAAATACTATTATTTATATTTTGTTAATATTATAAGTTAAACTTTTATATATTAATTATGACGTCAACCGGTTCTTAAATCCGGTTCAACCGGTTGGACCAGTGAACCAGTAAGATGACCGATTCGATGTCCGATCCGGTTATGAAATCATTGTTTATACATCATTTTTTTCCATCTTTTTTTTCGACCTATTTGCTCATAACATGCTACTTCGAAGTTACATAACAAACAATATAAGATCGGACAAGCAAATCAAATGCCAAAAAAAAAACAATGCCACTAAATAAAACTACTATAAACCTCTAATTTTAGTCATGCTAAACTCAATAATGTTTTGCTAAACGAGATGGACAACATTGTTAATCCTCAGTCAAGAAAGATGTCTAACAATGTTGTCCATCCCGTTGAGCTAAACTTTATTGAGAACAAAACTGAATCTCGATGAAATGACGTTTTTGAATTTTTGTGGTTTTTGTATGTTTTGGCGTTTATATTGAGGATCTTGCCCATTACATCGAGCGAAAGTTTACTAAGAAAATAGTGTATCTCAAAGAAACATGGATTGGAATCTTTGATATTTGGGTTTTTTGGCGTTTCTAAGATGAATAATATAGAGGAAAATATGGCGTTTGGGGTTTTGGTGTGGATTTTAGTAGGTCTAAGAGGTTTATATAGGAAGTTTTTGGCGCGTATTTTAGGCGCGATTTTTATTATATTAAATGCTAGTAATTAAGTTCCGTCGTTTCAGTACTGTTTGTTCAGCTTTGTCGGTTAAAAACAAAGTTTGGCGTTTTATATCTAATGGCGTTTAGATTAGGATGAAGTGTGCTATGTGGGTTAAGGCGGGATTTTAATAACGTTTTATTCATGAGTTTGGCGTTTTGTGTAGAGAAGTGAAAAGACCCTTTTACCCTTAATGAAGCGTGCCAGACTAATAAAAGTGATGCTATTTACGAAACGCCACCGCGTCATTTAGTCCATAGACTGTTTTGATCTGACGATCCATAAGCGTTCTCTCCGTTCTCACACTTTCCACCGTTTTCTCTAAATCCTGACCCTATATATATAGCGGGGTTCCTGTAAAAAGGACACTTTTCGTAAGAAATGTAATAAGACATAGGAATTGGCATTTAGGCATCATTTTGCGTATAACATAACTTAAGTTTAAATTTATTTTTATCCATGTTTATTATTATCATTATTATTTACCCTGAACAATAGTATTCTTCATATATAATATCTAAGCTAATTAAATTAAGTCAGAAACGAGTAAATATAATATTTGAAGTTAAATGTCTAATATGAGATTTATTAACTTGTTTCTAATGAGTTGGGGTAAAAGTGTTATTTATTCAATTGTTTCTAGTGAATTAGGTATGTATATGATATTTTAACTCTTTTTTGTAAGTGTATATATATATATATATATATATATATATATGATATTTTGCAAGTTTGTAGGGGTATCTATGATATTGCCCCATTTTTTTCATGCCAAATGACCAACATATAAAAATCAAAGATCAATTCATATCACGCATTTGAGTTGGAAACAAAAACTAAAAGAAATTTAACCTTAGAATATCACGCATTTGAGTTGGAAACAAAAACTAATAGAAATTTAACCTTAGAAATCGTCTACTTTGCTTCTTAAATCGTCACGTAAACGCCTCTACTCAAACTTAAAAGTCAAAATTTTGAAATGGTTGATTGAAAACTTATGCTCCACTGTCCACTTTAGCCTTAAATCGATGGAATCATGACCCCATTTCCCCAAGTGTAGGCTACTAGGTGTTGGCATTAGTATAGATAGAAGTGTAGCAAAGTCTTAATTATATTGTATGATTGTATGATAGTAGCCGATTCGAGATGGCTAATCTCCCGATAGATATACCCGTAGAGTGGGTTAAACTTCAAGAAATAGATAAAGAACAAGACTCTAATTTTGCATCAGTTTTCTCTTGATTCATTCATAACATAAATGGCCTTTTATAGGCTACACAATGAAAGAAAATAACTGCGTAAAAAATACCACTAACCGAGTAACTCTAACAAATGGGTATAAAAAACAACTAACTAGTGCATGGCCTAATCTAATTGCTACGTGCATAAAATAAATAGTTGGAAACAATGGAAAATAAACAAGTAGTGGTGCATGATTACGTGGGGTAGTTGTGCACGTATCATTGTATCAATCATAAACGAATATCTACTTACCTCATTTCTACATATCAAGGGTTATTCTACCTCACCACAACATATGGGCAAGTATTGCAGAATAAGAGTCCGAAGAGCAATCTACACACCAAGTAATTAGTTCATACGATCTGGGGCGCAACTTAGTGGGGGCGATAGGGGGCGGCTGACCCCCTGAACTTTCGCTCAATGGAGTATGTAGTTTTCGTATAGAATTTTTTTGGGTATATACGTTTTTGACCCCCCGTTTTATAGAAATTTTTTGGTATATACGATTTTGACCCCCCGTTTTATAGAATTTTTTGGGTATATACGTTTTCAACCCCCGGTCGGAAATCTCAAGCTTCGCCACTGCTGATACGATTCTCTAAAACTAAACATACAAGACACATTAGGTGTAGTGGTTATCATCCAAAGAATGCCATAAACACTAACAAAATTAGAAAATCACTTGATGAGTCCTAATCCACCAGTAACTCAAAATAATAGGGGTAAAACCCAACAAAATCTCTCAAAACGAAGGTTAGGCCATAGATGAGCTTACTCTTCAGGGTTTTTTTTCTCACTTAGAGTTGACTATATAAATGATCAAGACTTGAGTTTAACTTCTTATTTCCCCTCTTTGCTTGAAAATATGGAAACATTTTAATTTAATTACCAACATATTCAACTTGTCCACTTAAACAACACAAGGTTTGAAAATTAACCCTAACACCCTTAAACTAGAATAAGCGTTTCATCTAATCCCTAACTTCAACGACATATTCCATAGTTAAATATTAATCATCAAAAAAGCATTAAATATGAACTCCAACATCCTTGTATATTTAGTATATCAAAATTTTAAATTGAGATGTTACAACTTTGAAGAGAGCTAAACAAAAACTCTTCAGGTTTTCTTAAGTTTTATTGTTGTATTTTATACATACATTTCAACAAATAATGTTGGTAAGTGAAGAGATATGGACCCAAACCCACCCAAACATTATATCTCTTCATCATCTTGTCATAAGGTCTACCTGAGTCATGTTCAAATACCGGGGCGGACACGGATCCAGGGGTGTTTTGGGGGTTCCCGGGAACCCCCTTGGTTTGGAAAAAATGAAAGAATTTAGTGGAAATCTTGTATGATTTAGAAAAAATAGTGACAATCTATCAAAAGGAACCTGGTGGAAAACATTCCTGGATCCGCCACTGTTCAAATACCACGTCTGATACACGTGATAGAAGATGAGAAGGAAAGACATCACTTTGTGTGAGATTCATTCACCAATAAGAAGAGAGGTGACATCAACATAGCAACATTGAACCCTATGATGATTAGTTCTGTTTAAACATAATGGAAAATGTAACATGTCAATTTTTTTTTATCATATAAGAATTATAGATTGTTTAAATTTATTAACCACTAGTAACTGGTTTTATTTTTAATATAATTAAATTATTCGACCCAAATAGTTTTAAAAACTATTTTACATATAGTTGGTTGGAATGTTATACTAATTAATTGGCCTGTATATGGGTGACATTTCTATTAAAATAAAAGTATATAAAAAAACTTATATATTTAGACAGGTAGATTAAGGGTAAGTTGACTATTAGAAATATGAAGTACCTAGACGGGCCTAGTAACCGTCTAATAATTAAATTATAAAATACATTATATTTGAACCTACTCTGTTTTTAATGAAACTTGGTTCAAAATGTAGATAAGATTATTCTTGTTCTAATGACATATTCATTGTTTTATAAAACGTCATATTTTAAAAGTTATAAGCACCAAATAAGTGAAGCATTTAAATTAATTATAATATATATAATAAAATAATAATAAACCTACATATTTCAAATGTAAAGTGTTCGTATACACTTTTGAAAATAATAAACTAAAACAAATTTCATGGGATGACCACAAAGTTACGTGTACTATTGAAATAAATATGAAAAGATACGTGTCCTCACATGATAAAATAACTTACCTTCTAAGATTGTGAAAATCCCATATAAATAGAAGCATCCATTTCAACAGTTAAGACTTGCACATTTTCTTACTCTCACACGCCTTCCCCTCTCTCTCTAAATTCTATTTTTTTTAGTATTTCACCCATAATAATAATAAAGCACTGCCCCGTTTTAAGTGTTTTAACTCCTGATCACCGCTACCCTTTCCGATTGATCTGGAGCCCCATAACGCATGTCAAGGCTCTGCCCGACTAAGTTCGTTGGGGTTCGGTCTCGTGACATAGGGATAAAGTTGAATTAGGGGTACTATACTTAACACGAGCGCATTATATATTTATTAAATAGCTCAGGAGTTATACCCAAGATTCTACCAGATGGCTTTCTAGTTGAACTCTAAAGTTACAAAGTGAGTCCATTCTCTTTTCTCACCGTTTTATCACCTTTTTGTGATATAATTATATTTAAAAATGCTTTCCAAAATCCTAAATGTTTATCAGTTATACTTACAGTGATTAAGTTTTTGTATTATGCAATAGTTGCCACTATGTAGGGTTTTATACATTACTTGATCCTCGTTACTATTGGCCAAAAAGTTAGCCAATAGTAGCATGACCAAAATCACAGGGGGAATTGTGCCCCAGTAGCCATAGTCTATAACTAATATTATTTTAACATTAAATCATTAATAAAATTAATGTATGTTTGAAATAAATCTAAATGGTGTGTACCTAAAATAGAGCTTTATTAATCATTATTAAAATATATATTAAAGAAAATGTATTTAATAAACCTACATTACTATTTACATTATAAAATAATGTTTAGTCCATAAATGTATACCATAATAAAATAATCAAAAATAATATATTCTACTATACTAAGATTATATTTTTAGTCTTAGTCACGTTAATATATTAAATAATAATATTAAAATTATTAAATTAATATATTATATTTGATAAGTTATAACTATTAGTTTGACAGAAAATGATATATTTCATTTTCTGGGCTAAGTGGTTTTGTGTCATAGAAAATATAATTGACAAAGTAATGCCACGGGACACTACTAAGTCCAAAGTCACTAGTTGAGAGAATGATCAACAGTGACATGACCAAAGGCACTAGTTGAGAGAATGATCAACAGTGTTATGACCAGAGTCACTAGTTGAAAGAATGATCAACAGTGATATAACCAGAGTCACTAGTTGAAAGAATGATCAACAGTGATATGACCAGAGTCACTAGTTGAAAGAATGATCAACAGTGATATGACCAGAGTCACTAGTTGAAAGAATGATCAACAGTGATTTGACCACCGTCACGGGAATCGCCTAGTGACCGATACCATTGAATCATAATAAGGTATATTTTATATTTATTACTTGACAAACTTCACTATTGGACGAAAATGAGCCAATGAGTGATATGACCACTGTCACATCGGAACTGGCACCATGTGACAAATACTGATTGAGTTGGGTAAATATAAACAAATATAAAAACCCTTAATGCTGTAAGGTATAACAATATATTTTTATAAAAATGGAATGAACTCGCCAATATTTATTACTGATAAAATGTTTTCAAAACGTGTTTCAGGTAACTTGCTATAAAGATAATAGAAGCCAGCTATGGAACACTGAAGGCTTAAATAAAGTGGCTATAAAGAAATTTATGTTTTATTTAGGTTTATCCCTATAAAAACATTTGAATGAAATACGGGGTTTAGTCCATTTGTTTTATATTAAAAGTTCGGTGTTTTAGAACTCTGAAATCATTTCCTAACTACGATCCTGATGAAAATTTTTTCGCTGCGTATCTAATAAACACCGGTACCATCTCACTGGCTCGGGGCACCCACTCCCAGGGTGGGGTCGGGGGCCGTGACAGAAGGTGGTATCAGAGCCACTTGTTTAAGCTATTTAGGTGTTCTTTTAATACTTAATCTGAAACAATAAAGTTAGGAAACTAATACAAAATAACATATGTGTTATTTTTGTAGATTTAAATATATGAATATATATATGTAGATATGCACATATAATTCTTGAAAGTATTGTTTTGATTTAATTATTCTGTGATATTAATAATTGAAAATGTTTGCAATTCAGATGTCGAATGAAGTATTACATAATTCAGAAGTACATGCTAATAATGAAAATCCTTAGGATAAAAATGTTATAGAAAATATGATAGCCGAAGGAATAGCTAATGCTATACCTTTAATAATTAAAGCTGTTAAAAACCCCGTAGAACCCACCAAAGTTGTGAGTAGCAAGCATACTCGTGACGACAGTTTTAGCCATAGTGTCAATGGAGATAATGATGATATTATCAAAACTCCATATCCCAAGAAAATGAAGGCGATGACTCTCGGGTGTACCTACAAAGAATTTGTAGCTTGTAAACCAACTGAGTTCGCGGGAAGTGAAGGAGCCACGGCTGCTCTGCGATGGTTGGAAAAGACGGAAGTTGTTCTTAAAATCAGCAAATGTGCCAAAGAAGATAAGGTGACGTATGCGTCCAACCTCTTCAAGGAAGAAACCTTAGAATGGTGGAATACAATCCTTCAAGCAAAAGGAAGTGACATGGCTTATGCCATGAGCTGGGAAAAATTTAAGGAAATGGCAGAAAGAAAATTTTGTCCTCCTTATGAAAAGGAGCGAATGGCTAATGAGTTCCTAAATCATAAAATGGTAGATGTGAATTGTCGTGAATATACGACAAAGTTCTTCGAATACGCAAGAATGGTACCAACTCTGGCTTCGCTAGAACCCGTACTAATTTCTCGTTATATTTGGGGATTAGTTAGTGAAATCCGAGACCTGGTGAAGGCTGCTAGACCACAGACTATTGAAGAAGCTGTTGAACTAGCTAACATCCTGACAGATGGACTAATCCGCACAAGAGAAGAAAACAAGAAGAAAGAGTTGGCCCATAAAATTTCCCAAGAATTCAAGAAGAAAGGAACTGAACCCTTCATTGGAGCAACCTACCTACAGAAACTGTAACAAAAAGCATTCAGGAAAATGTCGTTTTAGGAGAACACTCTACTGTAACTTCTGCAAGATGACCGGGCATATAGAGGAAGAATGTAGAAGGAAAGCTAATATTTGTTACAATTGTGAAGAGACAGGACATATCAAACCATATTGCCCGAAACTGACTAAAGCACCCGACAACCAGGCAAAAACAACAGACGGAGCTAAGAGGAGAGCGCGAGCATTCATACTTACTACGCAAGAAGCAGAAATGATTCCAGACGTAATCACCAGTATGTAATATCTAAGTTAAGTTATTATTTGACCCTAGTTGTTAGGATCTGAGTTTGGTTTTGATTGTGTTTTACGTTTGAAATAAGATGAAGATGAATGAGTTGTGCAGCGGAATTAAGATGAAAGCAAACTTTTCACAATCAAACAGGAGAATTGCTTTTAACATACAAGTTTAACATTGAACCGAATGATTGAATTTAATTTCAACAACGATTACAATTTGCAAGTATGCAACAAACTCCCCCTCAGCCTGAGCTCACAGTATTTGTTCGTGCAGGAAGAAGATAGTGAAAGAGCTAATAGAACAGTACAGAACACTGTTCTATTTATAGGCACGAGCAAACCACTGAAGCATCTAAGCTGACGTCACCATGAAAGTGACATCTAACCTCCTAACAAACTCTAACCTCTGATCTATACAACCTCTGCTATGCTAACTACTGTTATTACATTTCATTTCATAAAGACATCTAAACTACTGCTGCATCCTTCCACTGATGTGAACCCAGCAGTACTTGTCATGATCAGCAGAGCTTGACTCAAGGCAGTAGATTGAATCAGCAGAGCTTTAGTCTTCCATCAGTCTTTTACTTGATCAGCAGTTTGTAGGTCAGCAGTTTGTACGATCAGTAGATAGGAGGTCAGCAGATGTTGAAACCACTTTCAAGGGGAGAGACTTGTATACATAACATCTGCTTATTCTGGATCCACTACTCTGATCCTATTTTGGCTTTAATTATCTGTTCCTTTGGTAGGGTTCAATCCCAACAATCTCCCCTGGAACAGATAATGTCAAAACTCTTCATTATTAGTAGATCTTTATTGCCTCATCAGCAGTTCCTTTATTTGCCCTTTGAGTTGTAACTCAAAGGCTAAGGCATCTGTGTCATCATCATCCCTGCTAAGTGGAAGATCAAGGAGATCCTGTAAATCTTCAAGACTTAGGCCAAGTGCTTGTTCCCTTGTTATTTTCTTCACTTCTCCACTAGATTTGAACACTGTCAGTACATGGGTCTGTTTGTCAGTTTTCCACTTTAGTACCTTTGAGTCATGTGGGTTTCTTGGGAGATTTTTATTGGAAGAGGTGTTTGGAGATGCTGGCCTATTGATGACTGTCTGAGCAGTACTTACAGGTTGATCCAAACCAAGAGTCTCTACAATCATTTTCTTTATGCCTTCTTTTACAAGGTCATCACCTTCTATTAGTTCTTGGATTGTTTCAGCACCCAACTGTTTTTGTGGCCTTCTTTTAAAGATGGCTGCACCAGCTGGAGCAGTGGATCTCCTGATTTGCAGCTTTGATGGTCTTTTTGAAACCTTTGCTTCAGGATAGTCAGGCTTTTGTGGAGCAGTAGGATCTGTCTTTCTTAATTTCTCCAAACTTTTATAGGTAGCACTGACTCTATCTTCTTTCCATCTCAACACTTGATTCAAAGACCCATAATCGGCAGCAGCTAATTCCTCTTTCATTCTCCTCAACTCTACCTTTTTATCAGGTACATCCGTTTTGAACTTTGCCCAATCTGGAGGAGTATGCTTGACCTTATTCTTGATCATTTCTTGAATCCTGGCTGCTTCACTTTCAAGCGCATGGATGGTCCACTCTTTGTACATGTGTTTTTCTCCTTTGTACTTCTTGGTTGCCATGATGCTTTCAATGTAGTCTTTTCTTAGAGTTTCATCTGCTCTCTCTGAGATTTGTTGATAAACATTTTTTGCAAATTGCTATAAGGATCTGACTTGTGTGAGCAAGAATTGGTAATTCTGCTAAATTTCTCTATCAGATTTTCCTTGTGCATTTCTTTTTGAGATATCCTCTACTTGTTTAGCTTTGACTTTCAAATATTCTTCAATATTGTTTGGCCTTGGATATCCTTCAACTGATGGCAAACTCCTTTTAGCAGGGTCGTCCTCATAATAAAAAGACTTGATTTCTTCTCTGACTGCTATAAGTTTAAGAGGGAATTGAACACCTGCAGGAGGTAAGGGCTTTTGAATTTGAGCTGATGATAGAGGAACATGCTTGGTTATTGTAACAAGTGATAGAGATTTTGAAGATGTTGGTGGTGGTGGTGGTGATGGAGAATCATCATCTGGTATGAAAATCCTTCTCCTTTTTATTGTAGGAGAGGCAGATGATGTTTTGGGTGGATCAGTGGTGGTGGTTTGAGTGGCAGTGATTTGTGATTGACTAATAGCTGTTGAAACAACTGGTGTTTCAACCACTGTTGTCATTACAACAGATGTTGTAACATCTGATGTCTTCTGCTTTTTGGCAGGAGGAGATGGTGGTGATGTTGTTTTTGGTGGTGATGGTGGTGGTGGTAAGGCAGTGATTGTGGTGTGTGTTGAAGTGATACCAGATGTTGAAACAACTGGAGTACCAGCAGATGTTGATAAAACAGGAGTTACAACAACTGTTTGGGTGGGGGTTTGATGTTGGGGGCTTTTGGATGGTGGTTTTGGAGTGTGCTTTGTGAGTCTGGATGGTGTGGACTTGGGTTCCCTCACTTTTCTAGTGGGATTTCTTTTTGGCACAGGATTTTGAACATCCTTTAGCCCAGAACAACCCTGCGCATTCAGCTCCATGTAAGCTCTTTTCTCCTCATTCCACCTTGACATATCCTTTGTCGCTCTGTCCCTTTTTACACTTGCTACTCCTTCATCAAGTGCATTTTGGGTAACATCAACCTTCTTGCTACCATCTGGCAAAGGAATTTTTCTGGTCATAGCATCCCTTTCTGGTTCAATGTAAAGACCATCATCTATTCCCTTCTTTTTCCACTCCTGAATTTTCTCCCCCTTTTTGGCATTATCTGGGGGTAGTTGATCAATAAAGAGAACAGTTGGAGGAGCAGTGCCAGTGGTTTTCAATAGATGGGCCTTTATAGCCTTGATGTCAGCTTGTGTGTTCTTGAACCTAGACTCCATTGTGTTTCTCAGCTCTTGGACATGTTTTGCATGTTGCTGATCAGCCATTTGTTTTTGTAGTTGGAGAAAAGGTTGGAAGAGGTTCCATATCTCATCTGCAGCAGATGCTTGTGGTGGAGCAGGTGCTTGAGGTGGAACAGCAGTGGATTGCACCTTTTGTACTTTTAACAACTGTTGCAGCATTTCTTTGATTTCTGCAACCGAAGTATCCAGTTTGTCAACACATTCCGTCAATTCCAGGTACTTTAAACCATCACCCAATTTAATGGGGTCATCTGATTTCCCACTAGCAGTGGTTTTATCAGTGGTTGAGGTAGGGAGTGTACTCCAAACATTAACCACTGATGCCCCTTTTTCTTGGTACTGGGGTCTTCTTCCTTCAACACTTGACAACCTTTTGATGTTGCCAGCGGTCAAAACAAATCCACCGGTGGATGTCAGTGGTGCTATGAAAGGAATTGCCTCCAAGGAAGTCTTATTGATGTAACCACTGTCCAAATGCAAACCAGTGGGTTCAGCACTTGTAGTGGCTGCTTCACTTGGATTACTACCAAGAGTTATTTGTAACTCAAGGGGTGTAACCTCCTCAGGCATTGTTGGTGGGTTAACTATGATTGATACATCAGACCCAGTCATTGGTTGAAGGATATTCTCATTGACAGGTGATTGAGAAGGACTGGTTTGTGCCTGGTTCAAATCAATAGCATCCAACAAAAGTTTAGTTGGTGGGGAAATTGTGGATGTGAGGTTTGGTGTAGAAAGAGAATTTGCCCCGGGCATTAGGCTGTGGATGATGGAAGCAAGTGATTCCAGAGCATCATATTGTGGTGTCCCTATATGTACAACCTGTTCTTTTTGAGAAGAAACAGGAGGAGTTTCAGTTATGGGTTGAGATATTTGTACCAACTGCTGTGAGGAAGAAGCAACAGTGGTTTCTTGTGACTTTTGTGCTGTCACTGGCAGTTGCTCTGGTATCTCATCCTCCAGAGTTGTCTTTTTGATGGGTTTGGGGGGTTTTTGGATTTTCTTTCGTTTTGGCTTTTTGTGGATTGTAGGTGTGGGTTTCAAAGCAGTTGTTTTGCTACTTTGATCACCTTGAGCAGTGGGCTCAACAGCAGATACCTGAGGAGCAGTGGTAGCTGCTAAATTCTGCTCAGGCACCTCTACTTGTGTTTTGCAAGGTGTTGACATCCGTGTAAAAGTTTCAGTAGTTAAGTTGTTCATTTGAAAAGATTCACCTTGTTTTATTGCAAAAGCATCATCCTTACTAAATTTCTTTTCAAAATAATAGCTTAAAAATCTTGGAAAAGGTAAGAATGGCTTTTTATCAGCATTTTTAACCAGATCATTAAAGATTTCCTGGGAATAATTGAAATTTTCTTCTTGAAGAATAGCATACCCCAGGTTTTGAATCTTTAATGGTATTTTATTAAAAGAGATGGTTTTATTTGAAGCACACAGTAACAGGGTATGAAATAAAAATCTTGTTACAGGAGGGAAGAATCCTTTTTGTAAGGTATCCCTCTTCATCATTGTATCGGCATACCCTCTTTCAATAAAGTCAGTTTTTAACTCGTTTTTAGTAAAGCAAGTTTTACCTTGTTGATCTTCGAGCTGAAAGACTTCTGATATAGATTGTGGTGTGATTTGGACTGCTTTTCCTTGTAGAGTAGAGTTAATGGCTATGACATTTTCGCCTTGTTTGTCAAAGGTACAATTTTTCCAAAACTCTCTCTGGGTTTGTAGGTAAATGGGAGCATCTGCTGTAAGCAAAGTTTTGTACTTTGACACAGACATGAGATCAATGATGGAATCAAAAGCATCGGTGGTGCCGGGTTTTGTAAGAAGACCCAAAATGTTGTGAGAGGGTTTGTGTGGAATTTTAGTGGGTTTGGCCTTTTGAGAGGCCTCTTTTGAGAATGATTTGGAAGTGGGTTTTGCAGATGACTTCGATTTTGTCATTTTGGAGATGATGATTCGAAGAAAGGTGTGAAGAAATTTGAGGAAATGAGATGAAAACCTGCTTTGAGAAGAGAATTTTTAAGAATTCAATTCGACAGTAAAACCCTGTTTTGGGTTTTGAATGGGGGTTTTATAGAGAAAAAGTGAATGCTGACGTGGCAGCGGTCACAAAAGGACTGACCACTATGTACTGCCCACATGCCAACCCTGATGAAATGAAGGACATTACTTTTATGAAAACTACTGATGAAAGGAAGTGGTTACAACGGTAACAAATGGAAGCAGTGGATGATTTTTACTATCAGCAGATAGCACATCAGTGGATAAAACACTGATTTTGAGCATCAGTGCTTATCAGGAAAATGAGAGAACAGGGGATGACTTTCAGCAGTGGACAGACTTTGAAGTAGAGCAGACTTTTGAACAAGCAGTGATTATGGCAGACTTTTAAGGATTTTAATGAAAACTTCATTTTTAGCTATTTTTAAGGATGGATTTTTTATTTTCCCAGAAAACATTTTAATGCTTTTATTCATAGAAAAACAAGATTTTGCTTGTTATTCCATGTTTAGCATGCCAATCCTAGAGACCAAGCTTTCAAAGGTGGATGTATCTAATGCTTTTGTGAGCACATCTGCCAGCTGGTCTTTAGTTGAAACATGATGCAGAGAAATCAAACCTTTTTCATAGAAATCCCTCACAAAGTGATGTCTGATGTCGATGTGCTTGGTGGTTGAATGGGAAACTGGATTTTTGATGATATTTTCTGCTGCCTGGCTATCCAACATGAGTGGTGTCTTTAAGGCAGTGATACCAAAATCCAGCAACTAATTTTGAAGCCACAGGAGTTGGGCTGTACAGCTTGCAGCAGCAATGTACTCAGCTTCAGCAGTGGATATTGAAACAACTGCTTGCTTTTTGCTTTGCCATGAAACCAAGCAATTGCCTAGAAACTGGCACCCTCCTGAAGTGGACTTCCTTGTGGTGTTACATCCGGCAAAGTCACTATCTGAAAAGCCTGAAAGCTGGATATTCCCATTAGCTGGATGCCAGATACCAAGTGTGGGAGCACCTTTTATGTATCTGAAGATCCTTTTTACAACAATGAGGTTTGATTTTCTGGGAGCTGATTGACTTCTTGCACAGACACATGTTACAAACATGATGTCTGGTCTAGATGCAGTTAGGTACAGTAAAGACCGAATCATGCTTCTGTAAAGTGTTTGGTTAATCAGCTCATCCTTTTCATCAGACATGACTAGCTTATTGGTTGCCATGGGTGTGCTGCATGGTTTACAATCATTCATATCAAATTTGTTTAAAAGTTCTTTAGCATATTTGCTTTGATAAATGAAAGTTCCATTTTGCATTTGCTGAACTTGGAGACCAAGAAAGCATTGCAGCTCACCCATTGCACTCATTTCAAACTCAGCTATCATGAGTTGCCTAAACTCTTCACACATTTTATTACATGTGCTTCCAAAAATAATGTCATCCACATAAATTTGGACAATCATTAAATTCTTTCCTCTCCATTTTAGAAACAGTGTTTTATCAATGGTACCTCTTTTGAAACCATTTGAGAGCAGAAAGGTGGAAAGAGTTTCATACCAGGCCCTAGGTGCTTGTTTCAGGCCATACAAGGCTTTGTTTAGCCTGTAGACATGATCTGGATAAAATGGATCCTCAAAACCTGGAGGTTGACAAACATACACCTCTTCTTGAATTGTACCATAGAGGAAAGCACTTTTGATATCCATTTGGAACACCTTCATGTTGTGGTTGACAGCAAAGGCCAGGAACAGTCTTATAGCTTCCAATCTTGCTACAGGGGCGAATGTTTCATCATAATCAATCCCCTCTTCCTATCTGTAACCTTGAACCACAAGCCTGGCTTTATTCTTGACAACAATGCCCATTTCATCAGTTTTCTTTTTGAAGACCCACTTTGTGCCGATGGGGCTTACATCTTTTGGCAGTGGTACAAGCTCCCATACTTGTTGTCTTTTAAACTGTTGGAGCTCCTCTTGCATGGCTTCTACCCAGCTGTTGTCTTTCAGTGCCTCTTGGTACTTGACTGGCTGATGGAGTGATAGAAAACCAGCAAAAAGACAAATGTTTTTGGTTTGGCTTCTTGTGAGCACCCCTTCATTGATGTTGCGAATGATTTGGTCAGGTGGATGAGATCTCAAGAAGATTAAATCTCCTTGGTATTGTATGATGGCATTTGTTGGTGAAGGTTGCAGATGTGTATCATCTGAGCTAACCACTGCTGGTGACTTTAATAATCCAGCAGTGGCTTCAAAAGGTGGTGGAATAGGAGGCAAAGGTGTGGACACATGCTGACTTTGATCCAATATTTGAGGACTTTTATCAACAGTGCTTGATGATGTGGAAGCAGTGGTTAAGGGGCTACTTTGGTCAACAACTGTTGAGGTAGCAGTGGTTGAGCTTTGACAACTGTATTGAACATCTGCTGCTTTTCCCATTCTAACATACTTTTGTGTAATGATGATTTCATATCCATAGTCTGGTGTTGAATCCTCTGATGGACCTGCACTGTTAGTCTTGACAACAGTGTTTTCAAAAGTGAATTTATCAAGATCAAACAAATCTGCAGGATTTGCTGGGATTTTCATTGATGAAAGTTCATTGAACTTTACATTCAAGGTCTCCTCCACTGCTTTGGTACGTGTATTAAACACTTTGTAGGCCTTGGCAGTGGTTGAGTATCCCAGGTGATAACCACAATCTACTTTGGCAGCAAATTTTGATATGGAATCTTTTAAATTCAAAATAAAGCATGGGCAGCCAAATACTTTAAAGTATGAGATCAGTGGTTTGATTTTATACAGAGTTTCATAAGCAGTCTTTTTGTGCCTGGGGTTTATTAAAACTCTGTTTTGGACATAGCAAGCAGTGTTTACTGCCTCTGCCCAGAAAGTTAAAGGCAAACCTGAGTCAGCAAGCATGGTCCTAGCTGCTTCAATCAGTGTCATGTTCTTTCTTTCAACTACCCCATTTTGCTCTGGTGTTCTAGGGATGCTGTACTGCCTTACAATCCCTTTCTTCACACAGAAGGCATCCAACTCCTTATTTTTGAATTCTGTGTCATTGTCACTCCTGAAGACTTTTACTGGAAGGTCAAATTTCTTTTCCACCTGTGTCACAAAGTCTTGCAAAATGCCTGCAGTCTCATCTTTTGAGTGTAAGAAGAAAGTCCATGTAAACCTAGAAAAGTCATCAATAATAACCAAACAATATTTCTTCTTTTTGAGACTCATGACTTGAACTGGGCCAAACAAATCCCTGTGCAGCATTTGCAAACACTGGATTATTTTGGACTCTTCAATGGACTTAAAGGATCTTTTATGTTGTTTTCCTTTTAAACAGGAAACACAATGCTCAGAACATGAAAACAATTTTTGTGGTAAGCCTCTTACCAAACCATTTTTTTGAAATTTCAGTGATTGTCTTGAGATTTGCGTGCCCCAATCTTCTGTGCCAAAGTTCTGTCTCTTTGTTAGAGGCAGCTGAGAACAAACAGGCATCAGTTCTGGGACACTCTTTTGACATATCAACAACATAAACATTGCCACTTCTTTGAGCAACAAGTTTTGTTTTTCCAGTTTTTATTATTGCTTCAATCTTTTCAACCATTTCTGGTCCAACAATCCTACAACACTCCTTTGTGAAGAATGACCCATACCCCTTGTCACTCATTTGTGAAACACTCAGGAGGTTGAATTTTAGATTGTCTATCAGATTGACATTTTCAAATTTTACATTTCCAGTTTGTACTGTACCAGACCCCAGAACTTTACCTTTACTATTATTACCAAAGGATATATCACCCCCTCCATGAATTTTGAAATCTTTGAGAAGGGCTTTACATCCTGTCATGTGCCTGGAGCCTCTACTATCTACATACCAAAGACTATCTAAGCATGTAGAAGCTAGGGGTGTTCAAAACCGGATATCCGAAAATTCGGATATCCGAAAATTCGGATATCCGAAATTTCGGATAGTTATTTTTTACTATCCGAGTCCGTATCCGAAATTTCGGATATCCGAAGTTCGGATATCCGAAATTTCGGATACGGATTCGGATAATGAACCGGATATCCGTAATTCCAAAAAAGAAAATGTTACATTTATATCAATGGCTTCATCGGCTTCATCTGTTCTTCAGAAATATATCCAATCTTTCTATTCTTTTGCTTTTAATATTATAGTATTATTTAAAAGGGGGAGCATATGAAGAACCGAGATCCATAACTTTGTATTCTTTTAATCTCATCACTTGATTTGCGTTTATAAACAACTAAAAAGTTTTAGAAACAGACAAAATGGCACATAATAGAAAATAATCCAACAATAATGAAAAGGAAAAAGTAAAGAGAACACAATGTATTCTTAAAATTAACAGATTGAAGAGCCGATGAACAGATCGACGAACCAAAGAACAGATCGAGGAGCTGAAGAACAGATCGAATGAGTCGTCGATCGAAGTCTTGAACGATGTCAAGATGATTTCTTGAACATATCGAAGGATTCGTTGAGATGAACTCTTAAACAAATCGAATTAGTCATCGATTGAAGAAGATTAAAAGACTAAAATGGATGGAGAAGGGGAAAATGGGAGCTGGACAGTGGAAAGGGGCGGTAGGGTTATCACAAAGAAACATAAGTGTAGATATAATAATTAAAAAATTATATTATTTAATGGATTTCGGATATCGGATATCCGAAATATCCGAAATTTTTTGATATTGATATCCGAATCCAAATTTTCGGATATCCATAGTTCGGATATCCGAATTTTCGGATATCCGAATTTTCGGATAATTCGGATTCGGAATTTCGGATAATTCGGATTCGGTTTCGGATTCGGATTTTTTTGAACACCCCTAGCAGAAGCTCCCTGCACATGAAGTAAAAGAATTAGTTCATTAGGGTATCCAAAGCCAATAAGGCTTTGGATGGGGTCTCAACAGTGTCTGGGATGAATTCAGATGCATGAGCAGTGGTTAGGTCAGGGGATTGTACAGTTTTAGGACTGTTTCTCTCTAACCACTGTTGTGGGTTTTGACCAATCACCTGCTGATAACCAAAAGGATGCCTATTCACTCTTGGTTTAGGGGGCCTTTTGTAGGTCTCATAAATGTGTGGAATCCTTTGGTATGATGATTGTCTCTTGCCTCTTCTGAATTGGTTGGCAGGGGGTGCATCAGTCACTTGGACATCTCTTTGGACAAATGTTTGATTCAGCTGTTTTGTAACAGCTGTTTGGACTGGCACAAACAGTGGTTGATTCTTGGTGAATTTGACAGATGATGTTGATGGACTCAAGGATGTTTTAGTAGTGTACTCATTCCTTTTTACATCAAAGTTTTTAAGATACACACATTCTTGAGTTTTGTGGTTTGGTTTACCACAGATGGTGCAGCTTTCAGCAGGTACAATGATACTTGTTTTGTTTAAATCATCTGCTTTTAAATGGAAACAGTCTTTTGTTAGATGATTCCTTTTTTCACAAAATTCACAAAACAGGTTTTTGATCTTTTCTCTCTTCTTTCTCTTTTCAGACTCCTTTTCAACAGAGTTTTTAACCTCTGTTGGGATGTCCTTGAGAGGGATGACTTTTGCTTTTGGAGCTGTGACACCATCAGTGGTTGTAAAGTCCATGGGCTTGAAATTTTCAAGAATGTCACACTCGTCAGACCATGTGGGTTTAAATTGGTATTTCTTAATTTCCTCAAAAGTTGAGGATCCCACAGATCTTTCCAAAGTGATTTTGTTACCAAGTTTGTCAGTTATTTTAACCTCTTGTTCATTTAGGTTGGTTGATGTAATTTCAGATGAACCAGCTTGTTTTCCATCAGTGTTTTCAAGATCATCATATTTTCTATATCCTATACCAAACTTAACATTGCTTTCAAGCTGTTTCTCAAGCATAACCTCATACCCTTTGCAAGATTCCACCCATCTTTCACAGGTGATCTAGGTGGACTCCAACTCCTTTTTGCAAACTTGGTATTTTTCTACCATAGTTTGAAGTTGAGTTTTGGTTATGCTCTGCTCTTGTTTGAGACTGCTGATCTCTTTATCTTTTTCAGCTAATTTGTTTCTAAGTTCTTTTAATGACTTTTCAAATTTGACTTCATCAGTTAAGACTTTATCCCTAAGGTTTTCATTTACCTCTTTGATGTTAGCAAATGCAATAATGCATTTGTCTGAACACAGTTTTTCAAGAACTCGAGGTGATACCTTGGCAGTGTTGGGTCTAAAACGTGTAGTCTAATGTTATCAACGATTCAAGTCAACAAAGTCAACGCCATCAAGTCAAAGTCAACGCGCAAGTCGACACGGGAAGATCGAAGAAAGATATGGCGTGTGGAAGTTCGAGATTCGATAGTTATAATGCTTTGGATAATTAAATATATTTTGAGTAGTCAAAATATATTTATTATCCTGTTTAATGAGTTTTCATGTTTAGTGCTATTTTTAGTAAGTTATTATCTCTAGGGACTTAATTGTAATTAGCCTAAAATGGTTTAGGCTATATATAGAAAGAGATGATTAGGGTTTTAGGGAACACACATTTCTAAAAAGATTTGGGGGCTAATTGTATTCATCTTATGCAAATCATTATTCAAGGGTTTTCAAGTTCATATTTTGTGTGTTCATCTTGATTTGTTTATCAAAATCAAATTTTTGGCTCGATTTGATCCTACAATTTGGTATCAGAGCTTGGTACTCGAATTTGGGATTCAACAATCTTCAAATTCTTCCTAAAAAAATCTGATTTTGATTTAAAAAGTTTTGAAACATTTAGGGTTTTTGATTTTATTCACTTTTTCTTCAAAAATCTTGTTCTTAAAAGGTTTAAATTATGTGTTTGCTGATTGTGAGTTGAGACTAGTATTATTTGAAAGATTCATAGTGATTTTATATCATTTAAAGAGGTTTCGGCTCAAATCAGAAGGTTTTTGATGAGTTTTTGAAGTTTCTGGGCGTTTTTTTTAAGAATACAGCGATTTTATTTTGAATACAGCGATTTTATTTTGAATATAGCGTTTTTATTGAAAGTTCCGGCGAATTTGGGTTTTCCGGCACCTTTCCGGCGAAATTAACTTTTCCGGCTAAATTAAATCTTGAACGCGAGTTCAAGTTCTCCGGCGTATTAAATACGCCGGTAAGTCACCGTTTTCTGTCGCCGTGATTCCGCCGATTTTAACCCGACCGGCGTATTTATTAAAAAAAAAAAAAAAAAAGAGAGTAAACGGAGTTTTTGGGGTTTTTGGTTCTTGTTTGTTTCACTCATCTCTGGTCATCATCACTCACAAACATCAACAAACAACAAATTCATCTTCAACTATTTTAACAGTTATACAGCTAAAAGAAAGAGTAGAATCAGAAATATTCTTTAAAAGCTCGGTAAACGAAACATCATTCGTATCACTAGCTACACCAAACATCTTCACTCCGATACCCACACCACCTCCCAACGTCGTCCTCACCTGTTGACGCCACCGGCGTGACGTCAGCACCACCTTCCACCACCTTACGCGGCCGTTCTCTTCCTTTTTATTACCACTTGAAGCCGCCGGCGTGACGTCATCACCACTTGTCTCCTACTACATCCACCGTCGTCTCCTTACCTACCTCACCTCCGTCACCGCCGTACTCCTACAACCGCCACAACTCAGCTTCATCTCTACAACATCTTCGAACTGAACCAAACCCATCATTCCACCCCCGACTACCGGAACCACACCACCGTACCACCACCATACAGCACCAGTACCAACTGTAACCACCTCCTGTTTTCTTTGATAACCCCCCCCCCCCCCTTTTTTTACCGGAGAGGACGGAGAACGATGGAATACGGGAAGTGTGTGTTTGTTCAAGTGAGAGAATAGAAGTAGAGAGAGAGATTCGAAAGTAGCGGCTATTTTTTTTTGAAGTAGGGTTTAGATTGTGTTTTGTTGTTGCTGTGAATTCGAAGGGAAGAAGAGAGTGTTTTGTGGGAGGTGGCTGTTAACAAGTTTGATTTTTAGGGTTTGATGGTTTTGTCAACAAAAAGTCATAACTCTATTTAATAAAAAGTTTGACATCCGGATTGATAAGTCCTCATCTAGAAAGTTTGACAATTGTGAAAAGAAATTCAAATTTTTTTTGAAAAACTAACCGGTATTCATTAGAAAGTGGGGTCTGGCACTTAAGAAAACTAAATTCAATTCCATTTTATTATAACTTGACATCCGAAAAAAAAATTAATTAATTTGTATTCGTAAAATTGATTTGGGCCGGGTCTTAAATTTTTTATTTGTGGGCCTCGAATTTTGATCAGTTTTGGGTCGGGTTTTCATAGTTTATTTTTGGGCCTTTTAAAATTAACTTGTGTTCGCAGAATTTCACCGGGCCAGGCGTTTCAAGTTCATTTGGACCAAGTACTACTAACATTTGGAGTTGATACGGGTTTAATTTTTGAAGTAACTTGAACCGGGTTTTAAGTTGAGACAAATATTTTTCGAGCTTTAAAAAAAAAAAAAAAAAAAACATGGATGAAACTCAGAAGGAGTACGATAACTTTAGAAGTGTTCGTGGTGAAAGTTTGTCTGATCATATTACAAGATTCATGAATTTGCTAACAAAGATGAAGAAAGCTGGAATTCCCGTTACCAACCGTGCTAAAATCAAAAGGTTGCTAGATTCACTACCAAAAGAATGGAGTATCCGGTGCATGAAGATTAAAGATGACTTTATAAGGTATCCTACGACGCTGACAGATGTCGTGGACGCTTTGAAATCTCTTGAAATGGCGGTGAATCAGATTGGTGTCACTCCAAAAGCAAGCCCAACAACACCTACCAACATGAGTTTCCCTTCCCCAATCAGTGTAGGAAGTTCATCATTTGTTTCAGCCATGATTCTAAATAATCTTCCAGCAAGTTCTGCAAAAACATCTTTAAGTGAAAAAGAAATGGTGGAAATTGCAAAGTCAACAACTGATAATGGGAAGAAAGTTACTGAGGAGGATGATAAGGTGAAGCAGATTGAGAAGGTGGATGCAGGATTCAGTGAAGCAGGTAGAAAGAATGAAGTGAAGACGCCTTTTGAAGCCCAGCATGCAGAATCTAGCAAGGAGAAGGAAGAAAAGGACTTGGTAAACAGCATTCCGCACGAATTTAAAGTAAAGTTATGCACACAATCATGCGTAGACGTCGTGGCACACTATAAGTATCTTAATCTTGAATTTATGAGGGAAAAAGATAAAGTTTTAAAATTCAATAAAGAACTCAAACAAAATGAGGCCGCATATCAGAGAAAGTTGAATTCAACTTTAGTTTAAATGCAAACTCTAAAAGAATTCGTTTTTAGAAAAGATTTTATCATCAACGATTTAACAGAAAGATTAGAAAAATCTTTGAACGAAAACAATAAATTACAAATTATAATAGACAAATGGAATGTTAGTCAAAAGGCATTTACTGACATCAAAAACTGCCAACGACTGACGTATGTAAAAGATGGGATCGGGTATAAGGATAGGCAAGGAAATGAAAGAAAACTCTTCTTTCCACCACATAGCAAAAACTATGTGCCTATGCCAACTCCTCATCCTGACAACGATTTAGTTGATAAAAATGATTTGATTGCTCAAAATATCAATTGTGAAAATGATAAAATTTCTAACGTTTCTGAAAGCAGTGAAGAGGTGATTGAGCGTGAGGAGGATGTGTGCGATGAGGATTGTGGTGGCACGAAAATAGGAATAGGGTATTCAGGCGACAGTTATACTACTGTTAACTGGTTCGCCTGGAACTGTGAGAAATCAAACAAAACTTTAAAATGTGTTGACTTAAAATCTGCTTTTTGTGATGAAAAAGTTGTTTGTGAACCTCCCATGTTTGTTCCAGAATTGAAACAAAACAGATTCGGAAAATTCCTTACCGAGGAAATTCCAGAATTTGTTCCATCTCATACAGGTATGTCAGAGTCTGATAAGGAGCCAAATGAAGAAAGCAGCAGTGAAGACTCAAGCACCACAACTTCAGAAGGTGGCGAAGGAAGCTCAAGTGAGGATCGTGATTCGGATTTTCAATCATATCAAGAATGGGAAAGCTCAAATGACTCGGAAACTTCAGTAAAAGATGCTGATAAAAAGGTTGAAAACCTTGAACCATCGGGTGTTCAAGAACCAACGACCCCAAATGACTCTACAAGTCTTGAAAATCAAGATCCAATGGAAAAAAACTTCCACATTGATGATTGCACGAGTTCAAATGATGAATCAAAGACAAATGAGAATCTTGGGGAGACAATGATCAAAAGATCGTCTGAAGTTGTCAAACATTACGTTTGTGAACATGCTGAGTCAAGCTCAAAGCAATCCCCGCCCCTAGTTGCATCACACGGAACTGCAAAGTCTCAAAAGCCATTGAAGGCTTGTTTTAGGTGTGGAAAAGAAGGTCATGTGCTCAAGCAATGCCCAGAGCGACACGATCCAGACGGTAAAGGCAACCAGTATTGCTTTTCTGGATCAAAAGGTAAAAATCACACATCTTTGAAAGATCAGATGAAAAACTTTTCATCCAGGTCTCCACATGTGAAGCCGGTTTCACATGATTCAAAGATAAAAAGGACCAACACATCAAAACCTCAATCTTTCTCTCCGGGTCTTAAACATAAAATTGTTTCAAACGTTAAATCTTTTACAAACAAAATTTTTAAACCAACACAGGTTTGGCGAGTCAAACCAATGGTTGTAAAAGAAATCAACGAGGGAAAAGATTTGGTATATCGGGAGGTTTCTTATTTTGATGAAAGCGGGCAACCCAAGACTACGATGGCTTGGGTTCCACTCTCTAACTGAATTGCTTATGAGTGTAGGAACATCCAAGGAGGACTGTTAGTAACACCAGTTATTATCAGTGGTTGTTTCTGGTACAAGTTTAAAGAGGAAAATCACAAGTTTGGTTATGGTATCTAACCTGGTCGCGCACTCAACTACACTGTAACACACTCATTTTCTTGCTGACATATGCTTTTGTGTGCCTGGTGTGGAAGACTTTATTTTGTAAATACATGTTTTATAATTTGTAGTTCTTCAGTAAATGATTGTACATAAATAAAATTTTAAGGGGGGGTATTAAAATACTTCCTAGACCATGAGATGTGATTATTGCAAAATAATCATGATCTTATATGAGAAATGATAGGAACTAATCTGATTATGTCTTCGCATGAATAGGATCTGATGGAGGATACGGCTCCAAGTTAACGATATGTCGGTAGATTCAGCAACACCAACGAGTAAACTGCTGTTAGGGAGCAAAACATAACTTCTACACAAGGATTCTGGCTTTTCTCAGGCATTACGCATCATAGTGGGTAACACGTTGCGGCATATGGCTTAATGGTCTTAAATCTTGTGTTGATAGATTGCCAAAGTCTGAGATCTCGGGTCTTTATATTGGTTTTCATTCGGGGGTATCATAGTTGGTCTTCTGCTGCATCCAGATACATGCTGACCTAGAACTCCTATGATATCCCTTCATAATAAGTGCCTTAAAAAAAAAAAAAAAAAAAAAAGGCCAAACCCTTTCATAATAAGTGCCATTTTTTTGGCCAAAACCTTTTGATGGATTAGTTTCGGTCTCTCTGCTGTACGAAAGTACTGACCTGTTCACCGAACTATCTGTCTCAGCCCTCGATAGTTATTGGGATCTCTGTTGTACGAAAGTACAGACCTGATCTCCGCTCTATCGTTGAAAAGAATGAATCCAATATACTCACCTGTTATGAAGAACCTTTGTGCATACCTTGATCGCGGGGGTATGTCCTGATGTGGGACTCACAGGCGTAATGATTCTATTCTCAATAGCTTGTGTGGGGGCCATAGAATTCTTGTCAATATTACCAAAACATGATAAACAAGCTCACCGAAAGCATGTTGAAAGAAGGATGCATGGATTTAAGAGGACAAACATACCAGCAATCGTTCTTGAGTCGTAGCTATCCTAAAGAAAGTTGAAGTGTGACTAGGCTTTTCAAGTTGGTATGATCTCATATTTGATCAGCTCTAAATCTCAAAGGTTGAAAGTTAAAAAAAAAAAAAAAAAAAAAAAAAAAAAATCTAAAAATCCAAAAATATTTTGATTTGTGTACAGTTGTTTTTCTAAGTCTTCCATATCACATCAATCGTGTCTCAAACCGCTTGAGATACTCTTTCCATTGCACACTACAGATGAATACAATTTTGTCTGTACTCTGAATCAGTCTAAAAGAAAATGTGGAGTTGTGTTTATGTCTGTGAACAGGTTACTTCGACTATTTGCTGCAATGATGGCCGATCATCAATTGAGCAAGATACCATACCAAAGCACCTGTTTCCCGAAGATTGCAGAAGATACCGAGCTAGGAATCCTCCTCCTACATCTTCTTATTCACTCAAGCAAAAGAGAGTTGGAAAAAGTTGTTCCTGATTGTCAAAGATGATGCATGCAAAAAGGGGGAGCTTGTCAGTTTAAAGTTTTTACAGAGCAAAGTGTCAAAAGAAGATCTCCAGTGAAGAATATTTGGAAAGCATCAGTCTAGGGGGAGATTGTTGGGTCTAAAATTGAGACTGAAGCTTGCCAAATTGAAGATTACAACACGCATGAAGTTGACGGTTCTAAAGATGACGCAAGAGTTTGATAACATTAGCCTAAGGGGGAGATTGTTGGGTCTAAAACGTGTAGTCTAATGTTATCAACGATTCAAGTCAACAAAGTCAACGCCATCAAGTCAAAGTCAACGCGCAAGTCGACACGGGAAGATCGAAGAAAGATATGGCGTGTGGAAGTTCGAGATTCGATAGTTATAATGCTTTGGATAATTAAATATATTTTGAGTAGTCAAAATATATTTATTATCTTGTTTAATGAGTTTTCATGTTTAGTGCTATTTTTAGTAAGTTATTATCTCTAGGGACTTAATTGTAATTAGCCTAAAATGGTTTAGGCTATATATAGAAAGAGATGATTAGGGTTTTAGGGAACACACATTTCTAAAAAGATTTGGGGTCTAATTGTATTCATCTTATGCAAATCATTATTCAAGGGTTTTCAAGTTCATATTTTGTGTGTTCATCTTGATTTGTTTATCAAAATCAAATTTTTGGCTCGATTTGATCCTACAGGCAGCAGCCATCATGGCACAATCACATTGATGATCCTCTTCATTATCAGTTCTTACTTCTTTCTCACCAGCTTTCTTCTCTTCCTTGTCTTCTTTGGACCAGGGGTCGGACAGTGGTTCAATCAGGGTTTCTGAATTTTCTCCCAGCAGTAGTTCACCAGCAACTGCAGTAACCACTGCTTCAGTCACCTCATCCACTGTTTCAGCACTTAGCTGTTCACCTTCAGTTTCTACCCCCTCTGGTATTGACTCTAATGCCATCAAACAAAATTCATCATTAGAAGGTTCATTAAAAGCATAGAGTACAAAATTTTCATCACCAAGCTCATCAGGCATGCTGCTCCAGTCAACAAAACCTTGGGTGAAAAAGCTTTGTTGATCTGGTTGTACTACTGTTGGAGCAGCTTGTTGAGGTGCAACAGGTTGCACTTGTGCCTGAGGGACAGGGGTTTGAACATACTGAATTTGTGGAACAGTGGTTTGAACATAATGCACTGGCACAGGGGTTGCAGCATAGTGAGCAGTGTTAACATGGGCAGCAGGGGTATATTGGGTTTGAGCTGGGATGAGTGATTATTGGACCAGTGGTTTGACTCCTGCATTCCCTAGCAAAATGACCTAGCCTATTGCACTTATAACACTTAATTTTTGACTTATCCAACCCCACTTTTAAATTCCCATGTAACCCTGGGAATTTTCTCCCTGTTCTTTTGTATAATTTGCTTGTTCTTACACTAAGCAAAGCCAATTGATGCAAAATGTCTACCTCTTCTAAGTCAGTGGGATCAAAGTGTTGCAAATCATTGAGTTCAAAACACAAGTTATCTGACATCTGGTTTTCACAATTTGCAGTAAAAGCATAATTTGCAGAGTGAGAATCAGGGTTGTTGAAATTTCCACCGGCAGTTATATCAATAAAATGATCATAACCCTGATCCTTACTACTGCTACCAGATTCTTCCTGACCAAAAAGAGCTGTGCTGCCAAATGAATAATCATCAACAACTTTGCCAGACTCTTGCAACTTCTTTTTCTGGTTTAACTCCCTTTCATAGGTCAGGAGTCTACCATGAAGTTGGGTCAGGGTCAGATCTTTGAACTCAGCAGAGTTTCTAGTAACAAATGCAATGGTGTCCCATTTTTCTGGTAGTGATCTAAGGAACCTGCTATTTTGAGTTGAATTTGGAAATGTTACTTTAACAAGCCTTAGTTTACTAATGAGACAACTGAATCGCTCAAATTGCTGAGTCAATGATTCACCCTTGATGTGACAAAATGTTTCATATTGCTGATTCAAAATTTCCCTATTGTTTTCAATAACTTCTTCTGTCCCCCCAAACTGTTCCTTCAGTGCATCCCATAGCTCTTTGGCACTGCTACAATGTAACAGTCCAGCATAGATCTCATTGGGTAATGCAGATGCTTTGATGCTAAATGCTTTAGCATCGAGTTTGAACTTTTGAAAATCAGTTTCAGTATAGTTTTCAGATGGTTTAGGTACGAACTTCTTTGCATCCTCAGCACTTGGCACCATAGGAACATGGGGACCAAAAACAACAGACCTCCAACATCCAGTGTTCTGTTGAGCAAGGATGTGACCCATCCTTCTCTCCCAGATGTTGTATTCATTACGTTTAAGCATGGGTGGTTTGAAAAGAGAGCCAATGTTATTCTTATCATCTTGTGATTGTGACGTCATCCTGGTTGTTTTACAGGCACTGATTAATCAACTTTGATGGTGATTAAACCTTGCTATGTTTTTCAACAAAACGAACAAACTATCGATATCAACGATTATGAGCTGAACTATTTATGTCAAAATGATTGTTAAATCAAATTTGACTGTCCAAGCTCTGATACCAATTGTTAGGATCTGAGTTTGGTTTTGATTGTGTTTTACGTTTGAAATAAGATGAAGATGAAGATGAATGAGTTGTGCAGCGGAATTAAGATGAAAGCAAACTTTTCACAATCAAACAGGAGAATTGCTTTTAACATACAAGTTTAACATTGAACCGAATGATTGAATTTAATTTCAACAACGATTACAATTTGCAAGTATGCAACAAACTCCCCCTCAGCCTGAGCTCACAGTATTTGTTCGTGCAGGAAGAAGATAGTGAAAGAGGTAATAGAACAGTACAGAGCACTGTTCTATTTATAGGCACGAGCAAACCACTGAAGCATCTAAGCTGACGTCACCATGAAAGTGACATCTAACCTCCTAACAAACTCTAACCTCTGATCTATACAACCTCTGCTATGCTAACTGCTATTATTACATTTCATTTCATAAAGACATCTAAACTACTGCTGCATCCTTCCACTGATGTGAACCCAGCAGTACTTATCATGATCAGCAGAGCTTGACTCAAGGTAGTAGATTGAATCAGCAGAGCTTTAGTCTTCCATCAGTCTTTTACTTGATCAGCAGTTTGTAGGTCAGCAGTTTGTACGATCAGTAGATAGGAGGTCAGTAGATGTTGAAACCACTTTCAAGGGGAGAGACTTGTATACATAACATCTGCTTATTCTGGATCCACTGCTCTGATCCAGTTTTGGCTTTAATTATCTGTTCCTTTGGTAGGGTTCAATCCCAACACTAGTACAAATAAAAGTTTATAAATAAATGCATTCTGTCAAATACTTCATCTATTCAAAACCTTAACAGACTTGTTTGGTCTTCACTTCCATTAAATCATGTTTTTGGTTACGACACCTTGTGGTGACGTTTTCTTTATTTTGAATCTTGCGCTAATATCATTTTCACACTTGATGTATGGATTTATTTTATTATCTTAAACAGTCTTAATACAATTATGTGTTAAGATAAGAGTACACAAATTCATATCATATTCCGGTGTACCTCTAAAGATTCTTTCATCATTGATCGAAAATTTATGATATTCATTTATTCTTTCATCATCAATTGAAAATCCTATAAGATTTATTTGAAATGAATATCCAAATTTACTTCATTAAAACTTTCAGTTGATTACGAAAACGGTGAATTTGTTCGGTCACCGTAATTATTGAGCTATTTCAATCATTTCGACACCTTGCGGCGTCGATATAAACTTGTAGCTTGGGCTAATCATAATCATACGATTCATGCAAAACTACGTATGTCTTTCGTTTGACTCATCATTGAAAATAGTCTTAATGCAATTATGTATTAAGACAATGATACACTAAACACTGTTATATTCCGGTGTATCCTTGCAATTCAATAAATGTCAACATATTGATTTTTCTCATATCATAATTCGATAATTGACAAATTATTTTCGTACTTCTATTTCATTTGAGCTTATTGATTCTGAGTCTTCCTCAGTTGACAATCAAAGTTTTCTGTTGACCGTGAATTCTATTATTTCTAAAAGTCATTTACAACATATAAACAGTCAATTTAATCATATATCTCTTTTGAATTGAACCTAGTCACCTTGGAAAGTATATCATTTCATCTCATTCGTTTGACATCTATTTCTTGAAATATTTTAGTTGAACCATTGAGCCCTGTTTATTGTAAAACACGTATTCATTTGAACATGTCTTGATTCTGTGTCATTAACTTTAATATTGTTCTTCTTGACTAAGACGTGACATAACTCTAAAAGAGACTTCGTAGCCCAAATCTCGAGGACGAGATTTAAAACAAGGTGGGGAGGATGTAACATATCCATTTTTTTTATCATATAAGAATTATAGATTGTTTAAATTTATTAACCACTAGTAACTAGTTTTATTTTTAATATAATTATTCGACCCAAATAGTTTTAAATACTATTTTACATATAGTTGGTTGGAATGTTATACTAATTAATTGGCATGTATATGGGTGACATTTCTATTAAAATAAAAGTATATAAAAAAACTTATATAATTAGACAGGTAGATTAAGGGTAAGTTGACTATTAGAAATATGAAGTACCTAGACGGGCCTAGTGACCGTCTAATAATTAAATTATAAAATACATTATATTTGAACCTACTCTGTTTTTAATGAAACTTGGTTCAAAATGTAGATAAGATTATTCTTGTTCTAATGACATATTCATTGTTTTATAAAACGTCATATTTTAAAAGTTATAAGCACCAAATAAGTGAAGCATTTAAATTAATTATAATATATATAATAAAATAATAATAAACCTACATATTTCAAATGTAAAGTGTTCGTATACACTTTTGAAAATAATAAACTAAAACAAATTTCATGGAATGACCACAAAGTTACGTGTACTATTGAAATAAATATGAAAAGATACGTGTCCTCACATGATAAAATAACTTACCTTCTAAGATTATGAAAATCCCATATAAATGGAAGCATCCATTTCAACAGTTAAGACTTGCACATTTTCTTACTCTCACACGCCTTCCCCTCTCTCTCTAAATTCTATTTTTTTAGTATTTCACCCATAATAATAATAAAGCACTGCCCCGTTTTAAGTGTTTTAACTCCTGATCACCACTACCCTTTCCGATTGATCTGGAGCCCCATAACGCATGTCAAGGTTCTGCCCGACTAAGTTCGTTGGGGTTCGGTCTCGTGACATAGGGATAAGGTTGAATTAGGGGTACTATACTTAACACGAGTGCATTATATATTTATTAAATAGCTCAGGATTTATACCCAAGATTCTACCAGGAGGCTTTCTAGTTGAACCCTAAAGTTACAAAGTGAGTCCATTCTCTTTTCTCACCGTTTTATCACCTTTTTGTGATATAATTATATTTCAAAATGCTTTCCAAAATCCTAAATGTTTATCAGTTATACTTACAGTGATTAAGTTTTTGTATTATGCAATAGTTGCCACTATGTAGGGTTTTATACATTACTTGATCCTCGTTACTATTGGCCAAAAAGTTAGCCAATAGTAGCATGATCAAAATCACAGGGGGAATTGTGCTCTAGTAGCCATAGCCTATAACTAATATTATTTTAACATTAAATCATTAATAAAATTAATTTATGTTTGAAATAAATCTAAATGGTGTGTACCTAAAATAGAGCTTTATTAATCATTATTAAAATAAAAATATATATTAAAGAAAATGTATTTAATAAACCTACATTACTATTTACATTATAAAATAATGTTTAGTCCATAAATGTATACCATAATAAAATAATCAAAAATAATATATTCTACTATACTAAGATTATATTTTTAGTCTTAGTCACGTTAATATATTAAATAATAATATTACAATTATTAAATTAATATATTATATTTGATAAGTTATAACTATTAGTTTGACAGAAAATGATATATTTCGTTTTCTGGGCTAAGTGGTTTTGTGTCATAGAAAATATAATTGACAAAGTAATGCCACGGGACACTACTAAGTCCAGAGTCACTAGTTGAGAGAATGATCAACAGTGATATGACCAGAAATATGACCATAGTCACTAGTTGAGAGAATGATCAACAGTGACATGACCAAAAGCACTAGTTGAGAGAATGATCAACAGTGTTATGACCAGAGTCACTAGTTGAAAGAATGATCAACAGTGATATGACCAGAGTCACTAGTTGAAAGAATGATCAACAGTGATTTGACCACCGTCACGGGAATCGCGTAGTGACCGATACCATTAAATCATAATAAGATATATTTTATATTTATCACATGATAAACTTCACTATTGGACGAAAATGAGCCAATGAGTGATATGACCACTGTCACATCGGAACTGCCACCATGTGACAAATACTGATTGAGTTGGGTAAATATAAACAAATATAAAAACCCTTAATGCTGTAAGGTATAACAATATATTTTTATAAAAATGGAATGAACTCGTCAGTATTTATAAATGATAAAATGTTTTCAAAACGTGTTCCAGGTAACTTGCTATAAAGATAATAGAAGCCAACTATGGAGCACTGAAGACTTAAATAAAGTGGCTATAAATACCTGAATAAAATAAGAAATTTATGTTTTATTTGGGTTTATCCCTATAAAAACATTTGAATGAAATACGGGTTTTAGCCCATTTGTTTTATATTAAAAGTTCGGTGTTTTAAAACTCTGAAATTATTTCCTAACTACGATCCTGATGAAAATTTTTCCGCTGCGTATCTAATAAACACCGGTACCATCTGACTGGCTCGCGGCACCCGTTCCCAGGGTGGGGTCGGGGGCCGTGACAGAAAACATGAATAACATACCTGATACAAAAGACATGGCAGAAGAGAATCCAGATGGAGACGCAACAATAGAGTTTGACATGATTGTCAGCTTGATCTGGTTCCTCTTTAGGGTGCAAAGTTATGATAGTTATGAAAAACCGAAAAAGGGTTATTCGGTTATGGAGAGAGGCGATGATGATGTTATTGAGTAATCAAGATGTCTCTAACCTTGTAACCTCTATAATGATCTCCTTATATATAAACCCAAAAGAAAACCTAATTAGTTAATAAGGGTAATATGGTCCATCAACAATTACCAACTAATTATTTAATAGGTTGTTATATATTTTGATCTGTATAATATAAATGATTATAATGTGTCACACCCCGACCGCGTTAAAACAACGAAACCGCGGCGGAAACGTTGGGGAATGTTGTAACAGAATCATCTTTTCACAACCATGGTAATTAAAAGTTTCGTTTTATTGATTCATTAAGTAATGTACATTGTCTTAAAACCAAACAAACAAATTAAACATCGTCTACTATCGTTTTTATGTCACTAAGGCCTTGTCCAGATCCTAAGTGAACATGCTTCCTAGCAATCATCACGCAACATCACCTGAAACATATGTAAAAACAAAGCCAGCAAAGAAATGCTGGCGAGCACATAGGTTTTGTGAGAGTATCGGATTCATGGCTCGTTTGTATGTTGCAGTACCTCATTAGACTACAAGAGTCAAAATACAAACCTCGTTTTGAAAAGTGTATTGCAACATAATCTAACCAACTCAAATCAAGATGGTTATAGTATGTAAAATTTCGTAGCCATGATTCTTAACCCCAAAACATTTGTTTTAGTAAACCAATTCATAAAACATCTCGTTAAAACTTGTTAATAAAACTCGTATGGTTTATATCATTTCGAAAACCTCGTTGTGTGACATCGTTTCAAATCGTTTCCCAAGTGAACTAAATAATGACATGAAATGTAATATGATAAAAGCACTTATATATAAGATGTACTAGCGGCGTATCTACCATGCTTCTATCATGTTACACCCATCCCATTACCTAATCACAACCCAAACCAATCGTTCGTTCAAATCGTTTTATCTCGTTTAAGTAGTTCCAAATCGTTTTAACTCGTCCCAAAATCGTATTGTTTAATTGTGAAACTACTTATGACCGTCTCGCTAATAACATTCAAACCTTCGTGACTCAACTACCTCGCTTCTCGTATTAACAAACCACCAAAGGGTAAGTTAACAATCATCAGATTCGGTCGTTACCTACATAACCCCCACACATAACCATGGGTGTAGTCTGATAACGGGATTTGTCAGATCCTATGGTACCATAACCTAATACTGGTCGGCTTGATCAATGCTAATGAATGTCATTTAACTACAACCAACAAGTTTGTTCACTTTATTGAAATCGTTATTAGTTTAGTATAAACCATCTTAATCTTTTTTGAAATCATCGTTATAATATCGAAAATCGTTTTGATACATATGAATCACCCAAAAACAATTGAAAACAGTAAAATAGGGGAACTATGTACTCACATTGAATGGAAGGGTATCCTTGATCTAAAGAACTTAGCGAAGCTCAGACAATCCAAGGAAATTCAAGTAGTACCTAGTGATCGGATCACTAGTAAATAAAATTGACACCTAAATTGGAGAATCGGATAGAATGAGGTCTTGTAAACCAATGAGTGTGGAACTCATGTGATATGGTTTAACAAAGCCTACATCCTAGCTCGAAACTTAGCCTAAGTGCTTTCGACCCGTTACTGTCACACCCCAACCGATAGCGGAATCATCGGGGCATGGCACTGAGCGAAACAGATTGTCCAGAAGTTTCCATAACAATTATCAATACTATTTAATTAAAATAATACATCCCATACCGTATCTCAAACAGTAAGTCAATTATTACAGACAAAAATCTAGGCAAATATTCTGTTCCGACAACTCAGATTTAAATAGACAGCAATTGTTTATCTGCTTCTAGAGACCCTTGATTCGTTATCTACAGACAACTATTTGTTGGGCTCTAAAGCTTTATTCTAGCTTCAAATTCCTACCACATATGCATCCTAAGCACCTGTCACATACGTTAAAATAAAGTCAATACATAAAATGTAAAGGTGAGCATACAAGTTTGATAATAGCATATAGAGTTCGAATTCGTTTACGCATAACCAGCACGTACACATAGAGAAATGAAGCACGTTAGTTATCGACATAGATCCATCGATACCAATGACTGTGGGTTGACTGCCCGAGGCAGTTCGCAATACATGATTACCACCGTAATCCATCCAAGTAATAATCCTTAACAACCCCCGTGTGAACGGGTGCTGAGTCCAAACTATAGTACTATCGTTGCTAAGGCAGGTAGACAGCATTCCATGTGTAAACATAACAAACAAGCATTCATAAGCCACGTATAACATGCATTATCGGTTAGCGTTCAAATAGTATTGAGTAGTGTGATCGTTGTAGTTTGAATATTCGTAACGTATGTGATGTGCGTGAAGTGTGTTATGGTTTTAATGTTTATTTTAAGCCCTTTTACACTTTCTTTAGCCAAGTTTTAAATTTATAAAACACGATATTTACTAACACTAAACACACATATGGGCAAGTGCACCCATCGTGAGCGTAGTATAGTGTTGGTAAGATACCGAGGTCGTCCAAGGACATAAGAGCTTTTAGTACCGGTTTAACCTCAACGTCTAATCAAATCAAAAAGTTTAGAAAAATGTTTTAAGCTAAGAAAAATAAAAACTAATTAAAATGCTGAAAATAAAAATAAAAATAAAAATAAAAGAAAAAACAGATAGACAAGATGAATCACTTGGCTCCGACTCGTGTATAGTGTAACCTTTGATTATTTCCGCACTTTTGCACTTATTTAAGAGATTATCTTAGTTATTGTAGTAGGCCCCTCTTTTGAAGGTGACGTTACCCTCAACCCAGTAGTTTGAGTCAGCAAGGATACAATCCTAAAGGGTCGGATTATTGAAAGATAATGAATTAAGTTATTAATGCAAATTATGGTAGGCCCCTCTTTTGGCGGTGACGTTACCCTCGACTAAGTAGTCTGATTCAGCAGGGATACAGTCCTAAATAGTCGGGTTATAGTATTAATAGTAGTTAACTTATGAGGGGGTCAAAGAGTTTGGACCCCCGCCATCTAATACCATTAAGTATTGAAGGAGGTCCTACTAAATTTAACCCAGGTCCATTGGAGGACCTCTAAACGCTGAACAATGGCAAGACTCTTACCAAACCATTCCCTTAACCCCCGACCAGGTAGCCAACATACCTCCATATAGATCGTGGAGATATGAATGGTGAAAATCTTTTATTTTATATAGACAGTAAAATAATGCCAAGGCACCACGGACAAACGATAAGGAAGAATCACATTCAACATAAGAAACTAGTTATTAAAGTCATTAATACAAAACCAAGTAAAAAGTGCGAAAAGATTAGAAATAAAAAGTATTACACTAGACACTTATCTTCACCAAGTGATGTAAGAGACTTAGGCAAACATGGCCTTGATTGTCAAGAACTCTTACGATCAATCTTGGATCCCGAGATGACTCACACACTCTATGATGGACAATGGATGATGGTGGTGGATGATGGTGTTATGGTGGTGGTGGGTGGTGGGTGAAGTGTGAGAGAGGTGGTGTGCCAAGGGATGGTTTGAGCTTGAGCCAAGCACTCCTATTTATAGGCTGAACAGAAGCTCGGGCACGGACCCGTGTCCAGTGGGCACGGCCCCGTGTCCACATCCTTCTCTTTCTTCATTTAATGCAGCTTGTCTTATTAGATGACCACGCCCCCGTGTCCGCTGAGCACGACCCCGTGTGCAAAAGAATCTTTGTACTATGAATATTTGCCTGGATTGTGCGAATCTTATAGTTGACCACGGCCCCGTGTCCGCTGAGCACGGCCCCGTGGTGGGCAATAGAAGCTTCTACCACTTTGTCTTTTCTGCTGACACTTGGGCACGCCCCCGTGCTGGCTGAGCACGGGGCATGTTCAGTCTTCTGTCTTCTTGTTTTGCTTGGGAAGATGCTGTCGTGGGGTCGGGCATGTCACGTCTTGTTCCTTTTCTTGTATTTATGTTAGATTTTGATGTCTTTTTGCTTCTTTTGTTAATTTGAGCTAATTTAATCCTGAAAATACAGAAGGAAGACAAAAGCACACTTTTTCCAACATTAGTACTAAAAAAGGGTTAGTTTTATGCCACAATTGATGTAATTTATATGTTGCATTTTGCACACATCAAATACCCCCACACTTGAATCTTTGCTTGTCCTCAAGCAAAACTCTTTAATATGTGGCTATTACACTCCCAAATGGAATTGGTAGAAAAGAAGGTTTTGGGCTTGTCATAGAGTGTCGGGATTTCCAAGATTCTTTATTTAGTTTTATTTTTATTTATTTACAATCCTATTCGTCATGATTTATTTAAAACTTTTCATAAGATAAATTACTTATTAGGGCATAACATGCCTCTTTAAAATTTTACTTATATACAAGGTCACATACCTCACGGGGATCACTCAACACTCGGCCGAAAATGTATATTTGTGGATCACTCGAGAGCGGCATGGAACTTACTCCTACCATAGGCTTGCCAAGCTATCAATCCTCCTCCTTTTTAACTTATATACCTTTGTAAATATCAAGAGAACTTTTTGGGTGAAGGGTTAGGCTTGGGTTAAAGGTAGGTGGTTGGGTTAGTGGTTAGTAGAAAAAGGGCGAAAAGCGTAACAAGTATCGGTTTCCATAAGACTTTCTATTTTTCAACTTTTATTTTGATGAAGCTATTATTTAAAAAAGTCATTTTTGATAGACTTGTTTGTTTATTTGCTTTTGCTTCATCATCAAAAAATTATATATATATTGAAAGTCATATGAGAAACCGAACTTGTTACTAAAACAAAAGGCTAAAAATGAAAAAGGTTTTGGTGGGTGAAAGGGTGTTTGTTTGGGTTATGAAATGAAAAGGTTTAGGCTCAAAGGGGCTAACTAGGGGGATTTTGGGTAGGTGGTAAAAAAGAAAAATAATGGTGTAGAAATAAAAAGGGTTAGTCCTAATGCCTCCGTCATTTACTTACTCGGGTTTAAGTTGGTAAGGACCGGGAATGTATCGTCGTGGCAAGTTCTAGAGTTGTAAGAACCAAGCGACTATTCACACAAGAAACGAAAAATGAGCATTTAGTTTAAAGATATATATTTGTATGCTCAATAAAGGCTCAAAACTCACTTTTGTGGGAATGGGTTTTTATGTGATCAAGTATATATAATTAAATTTTAACTAAGCTTGTCATGCCTTTTCATAATTTTCTTATGTTGGTTCTTTTTATCACGACGCTATCGGTTGTAAATTCGTAAAAATATAACCTTTTTAGAACTTGAAATTCCCAAGTTAAACCTAGACAAGTAAAAAAAATGAAAATTTTGAAAAAATTTGGGGTGATTAGCGGTTCCAATAGAGTTTTGTGTAAGGCTTGTATTTAGGACTTGCGAGATTCAAGGTTTTAGCATCCCCCCCCCCCCACACTTAAATTACACATTGTCCTCAATGTGTCCCAAAAATAAGTTTTTAGGTTGATTGAATGTGTAAAAGGTGTGAAAAAGCAAAAATTTTGTGTTCCTGGGCGCTGAACACCCCGTGTTGTCCGGGCACGGCCCCGTGTTCAAGTGCCAGTAACAAAATTAAATCAAGAGAAACAGAAGCCTGGACACGGGGGCGTGTTGGGTGAGCACGACCGGTGTCCAGTTTACCTGAATTGGGTATTTCTGCAGACTGTGCAGCACGGGGCCGTGTTGGGCGGACACGGCCCGTGCCGAACCTACTGTAAACGAAGAAAATCGTCGGATGACTCTGTTTTCCTGCATGGGGTGCTGGTTCAAGCTTCCCTTGTATCCTTTGCCATCTCAAGTGTGTTTTATTCATTTCAACACCATCCAAACACCAAATTAACTAAAACCATCATTTATTGAGTCATAGAGAGAATTACATAAAAGTCCTAAAAAATGAAAAATAAAGCAGAAAATAAAAGTTAAAAGTCCTAACATTAGATAGGTCAAGTGATCCGTAAAATCTTCCTAAGGAGCTCTACTTCTACAATAAGAACCAAAATTCCGGAAATAGATTTCCGGTCTAAAAGCCTTGTAGAACTCTAAGCCGAGTGGTTTCCCTTAGATGTTGCTAGAGCCATTCTTCTATCTCCCTTGGGAGAAGGGAGGCGGCTTCATGTTCCTCAACATCTTGTGGAGGAGGAGCGACACCAATCGGGACCCCTTGTAGTATGTCTCGAGGTGTCTCCGGATGTAAGGTGTACCATTCGGCCGGAATGATGACTTCCGGCACCACATTCCATGCCCTTTGGGTGATAATTGGCACCAAAGGAGGAGAGGCGAGAATGTTCAACCTTTGGTGCAAAAGGTTGACTTCCCGGATACATCCTTCTAGTCCCACCGTCAAATGATTAATTCGGTCAACCAATGCCTCTTCCACACTTGTCATTTCATCAAGGGCTTCCCTTAAGGCGTAAACAAAGTTTACAAGAGAGTCTTCAACCGTTGATGATCTTTTCCCCTGCCGGTTGTTTCTGGAATGCGACGAAGAGTTTCCACTTGTTCTGCTTGCCATTCTGAGAAAACATACCGAAAAGGGTTCAATTTTATGGGACCCGTACTTCGGACACGGCCCCGTGTTCAGCGAACACGGCCCCGTGTTCAGATGTCTGCAGGATTTAGGAACAAGGAATCTTGGGGTTTCAAATTGTTTTCATAACTTTTAAAGCATTTTTGAACATAAACAACTTAAAACATTTTTGTAGAACTTATTTTTAGCAAGATTCCATGAACAAAATCTGACAAACATCTCAATAAGGCTTGAAATTTTGGAAGGTTCAAGCCTTAATGGAAGTATGAGAAAAATTGAAGAAGATGAATGTGGATAAAAGAGGAAAGGACAAGAAGATAGTTGAGAAACTTCTTTTAGAAAATACCTAGGATGGTATGTGAGAATATTCCCCAAATCTCTGTCCCTGGAATGGTTCAAATGTGCAGGATTCTTGGCTGCATTTATAGAAAACGACAGTACGTTACGCACGGCCCCGTGTCGGCTGGACACGGCCCCGTGTTCAGACAGAATCCTGACACATTTTTGTCCGTATTCTTACAAAATCAGAAGAGAATATTTGGGTGGACACGGGGGCGTGCTGACCTGGACACGGCCCCGTGTCTAGAGGCTGTCTATGAAGCTTGTTTATTTTTAAGGAACTTTTCCGGATCGGGCGGTTCCTTACTGGATGGAACAACCCCAAAGTGCCTAAGATACCTTAACTGCTCTATATTAAGACGAGAATGCAAGAGGTTGTCGGTGAGGGTGATTCCTATGCTATATGTAGGTGGACAAGTCCAACCCTTTTCCGGGCTCTCGTTAAAGAAGGTGTATGTCGAATCGCTCAGGTCTATGTATGCATCGAACGAAGTCGATGGGGAGTCCTTCACGGCACAATCGACACAGGGACGACTATCGCTCACGTCCTCACTAGAGTTAGAAGTATCGTCGGTAACAACGAAGTTGTTTGAATGCGGTTCCAACCGTTCTTCTTGGCTATTGTCCTGGAAAAGATCATCGAAATCTTTCCTAAGTTCTTTTAACCAATTAAGAATTAGATCTTCTAATTGAAATAATTCATCGAGAAGCATTTCTCCTAGAAAATCTGGTTGGGAGCATTCGATGGAGAGATAGGGATTATTTTTACTTTCGCCCCTCTTAAGGATACAAGGGAATGATGGGTCTATATAGCGGGGCTTATAATTTAGAAAATAACATTCTAATTCCTTATGGTTACCACCACATAATTGACACCACGTAGTACCATAAGAGTGCCGAAAGTAAAAAGTATCAGTATCACTCATGTTTGTGTCAGAAATTACCAACCGTCGGGATCTTACGGTTCTGTTTTCAGTAACTGAATCTTGGGCACGGGGGCGTGTTGAGTGGGCACAGCCCCGTGTTCAGCTACTGTCTGACTTAAAACAGGATTGCCAGTTCCAATGATTGGGCACGGGGCGTGTTCAAGGGGCACGACCCGTGCTGAGTTCTGCAGAAGCTAAAAAATTAAGAAAAATCCTAAAAAAATGAAAAATAAGAAAAAACGATTAGGCCGTTGATTCCTAACTTTCTTAAAATCCTTGTGTCCCCGGCAACGGCGCCAAAAACTTGATGTGCATGAAGTGTGTTATGGTTTTAATGTTTATTTTAAGCCCTTTTACACTTTCTTTAGCCAAGTTTTAAATTTATAAAACACGATATTTACTAAAACTAAATACACATATGGGCAAGTGCACCCATCGTGAGCGTAGTATAGTGTTGGTAAGATACCGAGGTCGTCCAAGGACAAAAGAGCTTTTAGTACCGGTTTATCCTCAACGTCTAATCAAATCAGAAAGTTTAGAAAAATGTTTTAATCTAAGAAAAATAAAAACTAATTAAAATGCTTAAAATAAAAATAAAAATAAAAGAAAAAACAGATAGACAAGATGAATTACTTGGCTCCGACTCGTGTATAGTGTAACCTTTGATTATTTCCGCACTTTTGCACTTATTTAAGAGATTATCTTAGTTATTTTAGTAGGCCCCTCTTTTGAAGGTGACGTTACCCTCAACCTAGTAGTTTGAGTCAGCAAGGATACAATCCTAAAGGGTCAGATTATTGAAAGATAATGAATTAAGTTATTAATGCAAATTATGGTAGGCCCCTCTTTTGGAGGTGGCGTTACCCTCGACTAAGTAGTCTGAGTCAGCAGGGATACAGTCCTAAATAGTCGGGTTATAGTATTAATAGTAGTTAACTTATGAGGGGGTCAAAGAGTTTGGACCCCCGCCATCCAATACCATTAAGTATTGAAGGAGGTCCTACTAAATTTGACCTAGGTCCATTGCAGGACCTCTAAACGCTGAACAATGGCAAGACTCTTACCAAACCATTCCCTTAACCCCCGACCAGGTAGCCAACATACCTCCATATAGACCATGGAGATATGAATGGTGAAAATCTTTTATTTTATATAGACAGTAAAATAATGTCAAGGCACCACGGACAAACGCTAAGGAAGAATCACCTTCAACATAAGAAACTAGTTATTAAAGTCATTAATACAAAACCAAGTAAAAAGTGCGAAAATATTAGAAATAAAAAGTATTACACTAGACACTTGTTTTCACCAAGTGATGTAAGAGACTTAGCCAAATATGGCCTTGATTGTCAAGAACTCTTACGATCAATCTTGGATCCCGAGACGACTCACACACTCTATGATGGACAATAGATGATGGTGGTGGATGATGGTGTTATGGTGGTGGTGGGTGGTGGGTGAAGTGTGAGAGAGGTGGTGTGCCAAGGGATGGTTTGAGCTTGAGCCAAGCACTCCTATTTATAGGCTGAACAGAAGCTCGGGCACGGCCCCGTGTCCAGTGGGCACGGCCCCGTGTCCACATCCTTCTCTTTCTTCATTTAATGCAGCTTGTCTTATTAGTTGACCACGCCCCCGTGTCCGCTGAGCACGACCCCATGTGCAGAAGAATCTTTGTACTATGAAGATTTGCCTGGATTGTGGGAATCTTATAGTTGACCACGGCCCCGTGTCCGCTGAGCACGGCCCCGTGGTGGGCAATAGAAGCTTCTACGACTTTGTCTTTTCTGCTGACACTTGGGCACGCCCCCGTGCTGGCTGAGCACGGGGCGTGTTCAGTCTTCTGTCTTCTTGTTTTGCTTGGGAAGATGCTGTCGTGGGGTCGGGCATGTCACGTCTTGTTCCTTTTCTTGCATTTATGTTAGATTTTGATGTCTTTTTGCTTCTTTTGTTAATTTGAGCTCATTTAATCCTGAAAATACAAAAGGAAGACAAAAGCACACTTTTTCCAACATTAGTACTAAAAAAGGGTTAGTTTTATGCCACAATTGATGTAATTTTGTTGGGATTGAACCCTGTCAGAGGAACAGATAATTAAAGCCAAAACTGGATCAGAGCAGTGGATCCAGAATAAGCAGATGTTTACATACAAATCTCTCCCCTTGAAAGTGGTTTCATATCTACTGACCTCCTATCTGCTGATCTTACTAAGTACTGACCTACAACTGCTGCCTTGCATCTACTGCCAAATGTCAAAGACTGATGGAAGACCAAAGCTCTGCTGATTCAATCTACTGCCTTGAGTCTAGTACTGCTGATCCGGACAAGCACTGCTGGGTTCACAGCAGTGGAAGGATGCAGCAGTTGTTTAAGTGTCTTTTATGTAATGAAATGTAATAGCAGTAGTTAGTACATCAGTGTTTGTATAGATCAGAGGTTAGAGTTTGTTAGGAGGTTAGATGTCACTTTCATGGTGACGTCAGCTAAGATGCTCAGTGGTTTGCAAGTGCCTATAAATAGTTCAGTACTTTGTACTGTTCTATCAGCTCTTTTGCATTATCGTCTTCTTTGCACGAACAAACTACTGAGCTCTGGCTGAGGGGGAGTTTGCATTCATTCATCAATCATTGTAATCGTTATTGAAATAAATTCAATCTTCCGATTCATTGTGTAAAGATGTTTGATCAAAGTATTACTCTCGTTTGATTGTATGCAAAGTTTGTTTTCACCATAATTCCGCTGCACACTCATCCATTTTCCTCTTAATTACAAACATAAAATACAATCAGAATCAAACTCAGATCCAACAATTGGTATCAGAGCTTGGACAGTCAAATTTGATTTAACAATCATTTTGACGTAAATAGTTCAGCTCACAACAGTTGATACTGATCGTTTGTTCGTTGGTTGAAAAACAGAGCAAGGATTAATCACCATTAAAAGTTGATTTCTCAGTGTCTGTAAAACAACAAGAATGACGTCACAATCTCAGGATGATAAAAACAACATCGGCTCTCTTTTTAAACCACCTATGCTAAAAAGAAATGAGTACAACATCTGGCAGGGGAGGATGGGTCACATCCTCGCTCAACAAAGCACAGGTTGTTGGAGGTCTGTCATCTATGGTCCCCATGTTCCTTCAGTGCCAAGCGCTGAAGATGCTAAAAAGTTCGTTCCAAAACCAGTTGAAAATTATACCGAAACCGACTTTCAAAAGATCGAACTAGATGCTAAAGCGTTTAGCATCATAGCATCAGCGCTGCCCAATGAGATATATGCTGGACTGTTACACTGTAACAGTGCCAAAGAGTTATGGGACGCACTTAAGGAACAGTTTGGGGGAACCGAAGAAGTCATAGAAAACAATAGGGAAATCCTGAACCAACAGTATGAAACATTTTGTTATGTTAAAGGTGAATCACTAACGCAACAATTTGAGCGTTTCAGCTGTCTCATCAGTGAACTGAGGCTTGTTAATACCACTTTTACAAACTCAACTCAAAATAGCAGGTTCCTCAGGTCACTGCCAGAAAAATGGGACACCATAGCTTTTGTCACCCGAAACTCACCTGAATTCAAGGATCTGACCTTGACCCAACTCCATGGTCGACTCCTGACCTATGAAAGGGAGTTGAACCAGAAAAGGAGGTTGCAAGAGTCAGGAAAAGTTACTGATGATTACACTTTCGGTAACACTGCTCTTCTGGGTCAAGAAGAATCTGGGAGCAGTGGTAAGGATCAGGGTTATGATCACTTCATTGACATAACTGCTGGTGCAAATTTTAACAACCCTGATCCTCACTCTGCTAGTTATGCATTCACTGCAAACGAAAACCAGATGTCAGACAATTTATGCTTTGAACTCAATGACTTGCAACATTTTGATCCCACTGACTTAGAGGAAATGGACATCCTGCACCAACTGGCTTTGCTAAGTGTTAGAACTAGCAAATTTTACAAAAGAACAGGGCGAAAATTCCCAGGTTTGCATGGGAATCTAAGGGTTGGGTTGGATAAATCGAAAATCAAGTGCTACAAGTGTAATAGGTTGGGACATTTCGCTAGGGAATGTAGGAGTCAAACTACTGGTCCCATAATTACTCATCCTAGCTCAAATCCTAGACCTCAAAACCAAAGCACTGTGCACTATGCCCAGTATGCCCCAGCAGCTCAAGTGAACACTGCTCACTATGCTGCTGCCCCTGTGCCAGTGCACTATGTCCAAACTACTGTTCCACAGATCCAATATGTTCAAACCCCTGTTCCCCAGGCACAAGTGCAGCCTGCACCTCAAACCACTGCTCCAGCAACAGTACGACCAGATCAACAAAGTTTTTTCACTCAAGGGTTTGTTGACTGGAGCAGTATGCCTGAAGACCTTAGTGATGAAAATTTTGCACTCTATGCTTCTAATGATTCTTCTGATAATGAGTTTTGTTTGATGCCATTAGAGTCAATACAAGAGGGGGTGGAAACTGAAGAGGAACAGCTGAGTAATGAAACAGTGGATGAGGTGACTGAAGCAGTGGTTACTGCCGTGGCTGGTGAACTACTGTTGGGAGAAAGTTCAGGTACCCTGATTGAACCACTGACTGACCCATGGTCCGAAGAGGACAAAGAAGAAAAGAAGGAAGAAAAGGCTGGTGAAAAGAAGGTGAGAGCTGATGATGAAGAGGATCATCAATGTGATTGTGCAATGATGGCTGCTGCCAAGGTATCTCCTCAAGTTCTAGAAAAACTGTGTTCTGACAATTGCATTAATGCTTTTGCTAACATCAAAGAGGTGAATGAAAACCTTCGGGATAAAATCTTAACTGATGAAGTCAAATTTGAAAGATCTTTAAAAGAACTTAAAAACAAATTGACTGAAAAGGAAAAAGAGATCAGCAGTTTGAAAGAAGAACAAAGCATAACCAAAACACAACTCCAAACTATGGTAGAAAAATACCAAGTTTGCAAAAAGGAGTTAGAGTCCACCCAGATCACTTGTGAGAGATGGGTGGAATCATGCAAAGGGTATGAGGTTATGCTTGAAAAACAGATAAAAAGCAATGTGAAATTTGGTGTTGGTTATAGAAAACATGATGATGAAACCATTGCTTTAGCAAAATCTGTTCAAACCACTGATGTAACCACTGAGTTCATACCCACAAACAAGAATGGCCAAGAAGTGAAAATCACTGACAAACTTGGTAACAAAATCACACTTGACAGACCAATGGGATCCTCCACTTTTGAGGAACTTGAAGACTATCAGTTTAAACCAAAATGGTCTGATGAGTGTGATATTCTTGAAAATTTCAAGCCAATGGACTTTACATCAACTGATGGTATTAAAGCTCCAAAAGCTAAAGTCATACCTCTCAAGGACATCCCAGCAGTGGTTAAAACCTCTGCTGCAAAGGAGTCTGAAAAGAGAAAGAAGAAAGAAAAAATTGATAACTTGTTTTGTGAATTCTGTGAGAAAAGGAATCATCTAACAAAAGATTGTTTCCACTTAAAAGCTTATGATTTAAACAGAACAAGTGTCATTGTTTCAGCTGATAGTTGCATTGTCTGTGGTAAAACAAACCACAAAACTCAAGCATGTGTGTATCTCAAAAACTTTGATGTGAAAAAGAATGAGTACATTGCTAAAACATCCTTGAGTCCATCATCATCATCAACATCTGTCAAATTCACCAAGAAACAACCACTGTTTGTGCCAGTTCAGACAACTGTCACAAAACAGCTGAACCAAACATCTGTCAAAAGAGATGTTCAGGTAACTGATGCACCCCCTGCCAATCAGTTCAGAAAAGGCAAGGAAAAACAGTCTTACCAAAGGATTCCACACGTTTATGAAGCCTACAAAAGGCCTTCTAAACCTAAAGTGAATAGGCATCCTTTTGGTTATCAGCAGATGATTGGTCATGACCCACAACAGTGGTTAGAGAAACACTGTCCTAAAACAGTCCAAACCCCTGACCTAACCACTGTCCATCATCCTGCATCCATCCCAGACACTGTTGAGACCCCATCCAAAGCCCTGCTGGCTTTGGAGACCTTAATGAACTAATCCTTTTACTTCATGTGCAGGGATCTTCTGCATGCTTTGATAGTCTTTGGTATGTAGATAGTGGAGGCTTCAGGCACATGACAGGATGTAAAGCCCTCCTCAAAGACTTTAAAATCCTTGGAGGGGGTGATATATCCTTTGGGAATAATAGTAAAGGGAAAGTTCTAGGGTCTGGTACAGTGCAGTCTGGAAATGTAAAATTTGAAAATGTCAATCTGATAGACAATCTAAAATTCAACCTTCTGAGTGTATCACAAATGAGTGACAAAGGGTTTGGGTCATTCTTCACAAAAGATTGTTGTAGGATTGTTGGACCAGAAATGGTCAAAAAGATTGAAGCAATAATCAAAACTGGTCAAACTAAACTTGTTGCTCAAAGAAGTGGCAATGTTTATGTTGTTGATATGTCAAAAGAGTGTCCCAGAGCTGATGCCTGTCTGTTCTCAGCTGCCTCTAACAAAGAGACAGAACTTTGGCACAGAAGGCTGGGACACACAAATCTTAAGACAATCACTGAAATTTCAAAAAATGGTTTTGGTGAGAGGCCTACCACAAAAACTGTTTTCATGCCCTGAACATTGCATTTCCTGTTTAAAAGGAAAACAGCATAAAAGTTCTTACAAGTCCATTGAAGAGTCCAAAACAACCCAGTGTTTGAAAATGCTACACATGGATTTGTTTGGCCCTGTTCAAGTCATGAGTCTCAAGAAGAAAAGATACTGTTTGGTTATTGTTGATGACTTTTCTAGGTTTACATGGACTTTCTTTTTACACTCAAAAGATGAGACTGCAGGCATTTTGCAAGACTTTGTGACACAGGTTGAAAAGCAATTTGACCTTCCAGTGAAAAGCTTCAGGAGTGACAATGGCACAGAATTCAAAAATAAGGAGTTGGATGCCTTCTGTGTGAAGAAAGGGATTGTAAGGCAGTACAGCATCCCTAGAACACCAGAGCAAAATGGGGTAGTGGAAAGGAAGAACAGAACTTTGATTGAGGCTGCCAGAACCATGCTTGCAGATTCAGGTTTGCCATTAACTTTCTGGGCAGAGGCAGTAAACACTGCTTGCTATGTCCAGAACAGAGTTTTAATAAACCCCAGGCATAAAAAGACTGCTTATGAAATTCTGTATAAAATCAAACCACTAATCTCATATTTCAAAGTGTTTGGCTGCCCATGCTTTATTTTGAACTTAAAAGACTCCATTTCAAAATTTGCAGCCAAAATTGATTGTGGTTATCATCTGGGATACTCAACCACTGCCAAGGCCTACAAAGTGTTCAATACACGGACCAAGGCAGTGGAGGAGACCTTGAATGTTAAGTTCAATGAACTTTCATCAATGAAAATTCCAGCAAATCCTGCAGATCTGTTTGATCTTGAAAAATTTACCTTTGAAAATACTGCTGTCAAGACTAACAGTGCAGGTCCATCAGAGGATACAACACCAAACTATGGGTATGAAATCATCATCCCTCAAAGGTCTGCCACAAAGGGAAAAGCATCAGCTGTTCAAAACAGTTATCAAAGCTCAACCACTGCTACCTCAACAGTTGTTGACCAAAGTAGCCCATTTACCACTGCTTCCACATCTTCAAACACTGCTGACAAAAGTCCTCAAACAGTGGATAAAAGTCAGCAGATGTCCACTTCATTACCTCCTATTCCACCACCTTTTGAAGCCACTGCTGGATCATCAAAGTCCCCAGCAGTGGTTAGCTCAGATGATACACATCTGCAGCCTTCACCAACAAATGCCATCATACCATACCAAGGAGATTTAATCTTCTTGAGATCTCATCCACCTGATCAAATCATTGGCAACATAAATGAAGGGGTGCTCACAAGAAGCCAAACCCAAAACATTTGTCTTTTTGCTGGTTTTCTATCACTCCATCAGCCAGTCAAGTACCAAGAGGCACTAAAAGACAACAGTTGGGTAGAAGCCATGCAAGAAGAACTCCAACAGTTTAAAAGACAACAAGTATGGGAGCTTGTACCACTGCCAGAAGAGGTTAGTCCCATTGGCACAAAGTGGGTCTTCAAGAACAAAACTGATGAAAGGGGTATTGTTGTCAAAAATAAAGCCAGGCTTGTGGTTCAAGGTTACAGACAGGAAGAGGGGATTGATTATGATGAAACATTTGCCCCTGTTGCAAGATTGGAAGCCATTAGACTGTTCCTGGCCTTTGCTGTCAACCACAATATGAAGGTGTTTCAAATGGATATCAAAAGTGCTTTCCTCTATGGTACAATTCAAGAAGAGGTGTATGTTTGTCAACCTCCAGGTTTTGAGGATCCATTTTATCCAGATCATGTCTACAGGCTAAACAAAGCCTTGTATGGCTTGAAACAAGCACCAAGGGCCTGGTATGAAACTCTTTCCAACTTCCTACTCTCAAATGGTTTCAAAAGAGGTACCAATGATAAAACACTGTTTTTAAAATGGAGAGGGAAGGATTTAATGATTGTCCAGATTTATGTGGATGACATTATTTTTGGAAGCACATGTAACTCAATGTGTGAAGAGTTTAGAGAACTCATGACAGCTGAGTTTGAAATGAGTGCAATGGGTGAGCTGCAATGCTTTCTTGGTCTCCAAGTTCAGCAAATGCAAAATGGAACTTTCATTCATCAAAGCAAATATGCTAAAGAACTTTTGACCAAATTTGATATGAATGATTGTAAACCATGCAGCACACCCATGGCAACAAATAAGCTGGTCATGTCTGATGAAAAAGATGAGCTGATTGACCAAACACTTTATAGAAGCATGATTGGGTCTTTATTGTACCTAACTGCATCTAGACCAGACATCATGTTTGCAACATGTGTCTGTGCAAGAAGTCAATCAGCTCCCAGAAAATCAAATCTCATTGCTGTAAAAAGGATCTTCAGATACATAAAAGGAGCTCCCACACTTGGTATCTGGTATCCAGCTAATGGGAATATCAAGCTTTCAGGCTTTTCAGACAGTGACTTTGCTGGATGTAACACCACAAGGAAGTCCACATCAGGAGGGTGCCAGTTTCTAGGTGATTGTTTGGTTTCTTGGCAAAGCAAAAAGCAAGCAGCAGTTTCAACATCCACTGCTGAGGCTGAATACATTGCTGCTGCAAGCTGTACAGCCCAACTCCTGTGGCTTCAAAATCAGTTGTTGGATTTTGGTATCACTGCCTTAAAGACACCACTCATGTTGGACAGCCAGGCAACAGAAAATATCATCAAAAATCCAGTTTCCCATTCAACCACCAAACACATCGACATCAGACATCACTTTGTGAGGGATTGCTATGAAAAAGGTTTGATTTCTCTGCATCATGTCCCAACTAAAGACCAGCTGGCAGATGTGCTCACAAAAGCACTTGATACAACCACTTTTGAAAGCTTGGTCTCTAGAATTGGGATGCTAAACATGGAATAACAAGCAAAATCTTGTTTTTCTATGCATAAAAGCATCAAAATGTTTTCAGAAAATCAAAATTCCATCCTTAAAAATAGCTAAAAATGAAATTTTCATTAAAAATCCTTAAAGTCTGCCATTAACCACTGATTGTTCAAAAGTCTGCTCTATTTCAAAAGCCTGTCCACTGCTGAAAGTCAACCCATGTTCTCTCATTCCTTTGATAAACTCTGTTGTTCAAAAGCAGTGTCTTATCCACTGATATGCTATCCACTGATAGTAAAAATCATCCACTGCTTTACTACCACTGCTTTCATCAGTCACTTTCATAAAAGTACTGTCCTTCACTTTCACCAGGGGTTGTCACGTGGGCAGTACATATTGGTCAGACTTTTTGTAACGGCTGCCACATCAGCATTCACTTTCTTCTCTATAAAATCCCCCACTCACCACCAAAACAGGGTTTTACTGTCGAATTGAATTCCTAAAAATTCTCTTCTTAAAGCAGTTCTTCATCTCATTTCTCCACAAATTTCTTCGATCATCATCCTCAAAATGACAAAATCGAAGTCATCTTCAAAATCCTCATCCAAATCTTCATCGAAAACAGCCTCTCAAAAGGCAATCTCCACTGAAATTCCATATAAACCATCTCACAATCTCCTGGGTCTCCTCACAAAACCAGGAACCACCAATGTTTTCAATTCCATTATTGACACCATGGCAAAATCAAAGTACAAAACTTTGTTCACTGTCGATGCACCAATCTATTTGGCGACCCAAAGGGAGTTTTGGAAGAATGCAACCCTTGAAAAACAAGGAGACATTGCAACCACCATACACTCTTATTTAAAGGGTAAAGCTGTCCAAATCACGCCACAATCCATTTCAGAGGTCTTTCAACTCGATGATCAAGAAGGTAAAATTTCTTTCACTAAAAACGAGTTGCAAACTGACTTCATTGAAAGAGGGTATGAAGCCACAATGATGAAGAAACTTACCTTAGAAAAAGGTTATTTTCCTTTTGCAACCAGGTTTTTATTTCATACCCTCCTACTTTGTGTTTCAAATAAAACCACTTCTTTCAATGAAATCCCTTTAAAGATTCAAAATCTGGGATATGCAATTCTTCAAGAAGAAAATCTTAACTATTCTCGGGAAATTTTTAAAGATTTGGTTAATAATGTTGAAACAAAATCATTCTTACTATTTCCAAGGTTTTTAAGTTACTATTTTGAAAAGAAATTCAGTAAGAATGATATAGCTGAAATAAACCAAGGTGATTCTACTCAAATAAACAGTTTAACAACTGAAACTTTTTCAAGAATGTTAGCACCTTGCAAAACACAAGTAGAGGTGCCTGAGCAGATTTTAGCAGTTACAACTGCTCCTCAGGTATCTGCTGTTGAGCCCACTGCTCAAGGTGATCAAAGCAGCAGACCAACTGTTTTGAAACCCACACCTACAATCCACAAAAAGCCACACAAAAAGAAAACTCAAAAACCCCCCAAACCAATCAAAAGGGCAACTCTGGAGGATGAGATACCAGAGCAAATACCTGTGACAACACAACAGTCACAAGAAACCACTGCTGCTTCTTCCTCACAGCAGTTGGTACAAATATCTCAACCCATAACCAAAACTCCTCCTGCTTCTTCACAAAAAGAACAGGCTGTACAAATAGGGTCTCCACATCATGATGATCTAGAAACACTTGTTTCTATCATCCACAGCTCAATACCCGGGGCAAATCCATTTTCTACACCACCATTCACATCCACAATTCCCCCACCAACTAAACTGCTGTTGGATGCAATTGATTTGAACCAGGCATTAACCAGTCCTTCTCACTCACCTATCACTGAGAATATACCTCAACAACTGACTGGGTCTGATGTCTCAATCTTTGCTAACCCACCAACACAACCTGAGGAGGTTACACCCCTTGAGTTACAAGTAACTCTTGGTGGTAGTCCAAGTGAAGCAACCACTACAACTGTTGAACCCACTGGTTTACAGTTGGACAGTGGTTACATTAATAAGACTTCCTTGGAGGCAATTCCTTATATAGCACCTCTGCCAACCACCAGTGGATTTATTTATCCTACTGGCAACATCAAAAGGTTGTCAAGTGTTGAAGGAAGAAGACCACAGTACCAAGAAAAAGGGGCATCAGTGGTTAATGTTTGGAGTGCACTCCTTACATCAACTACTGTTACAACCACTGCTAGTGGGAAATCAGATGATCCCATTAACTTGGGTGATGGTTTAAAGTACCAGAAATTGACGGATCGTATTGAAAAGCTTGATAACTCTGTTGCAGAACTCAAAGAAATGCTACAACAGGTGTTACAAGTACAAAAGGTACAATCAACTGCTGTTCCACCTCAAGCACCTGCTCCACAAATAGCACCTGCTACAAATGAGCTCTGGAATTTGTTTCAACCTTTTCTCCATCAACAAGCACAATTAGCAGATCAGCAACATGAAAAACATGTCCAACAGCTGAGAGATGCAATGGAGTCAAGGTTCAAGAACACTCAGGCTGATCTAAAGGCTCTCAAAACTCAGATCCTGCACACCACTGGCACTGCTCCTCCAAAGTTCGCTTCATTTATCAACTCCCAGAAGATAATGCCAAAAAGGGGGAGAAAATTAAGGAGTGGAAAAAGAAGGGTATAGAGGATGGTCTCTACATTGAACCAGAAAATGCAATTATGACCAAATAGATCCCTTTGTCAGATGGAAGCAAGAAAATTGATGTGACCACAAATGCACTGGCAGAAGCAATTGCAAGTGTAAAAAGGGATAGAGAGGCCAAAAGGAAAACCAGGGTGGATTATCCGGATCAGGGTACTTCAGGATCACAAGATGATGAAAATCTTGTTGATGAAAAGAAGAAGCCTACAAGAAGAGTAAGGCTACCCAAATCCATTCCAACCAGACGTTCAAAGTCTGCTCCAAAATCACCACCTAAAATAGTTGTTGTAACTCCTGTTGTATCAACTACAGTCGGTACTTCAGTAGTTTCAGCATCTGCTCCCACTTCAACACACACCACTTCAACACACACCAAATCCACTGCCTTACCACCATTACCACTAAAAACAAAATCACCTCCTGCCAAAAAGCAGAAGACAGTAGTTGTTAAAACATCTGCTGTAATGACAACAGTGGTTGGAACACCAGTTGTTTCAACAACTGTTAGTCAATCACAAACCACTGCCACTACATCCACCACCACTGTTCCATCCAAAACATCAGCAGCCCCTCCTCAACCAAATAGGAGAAGGCTAATTCTCAAAGATGATGACACTTCACCACCACAAACATCTTCAAAATCTTCAGCTCTTGTCACAATACCAAAACCTGTTCCTCTCTCTTCAGTTCCAATGTACAAGCCCTTACCTCCTGCAGGTGTTCAATTTCCTCTTGAGCTAGCAGCTGTTAGAGAAGAGATAAAATCTTTGTACTATGAGGATGACCCTGCCAAAAGGAGTTTGCCATCAATAAAAGGATATCCCTGGCCTAAAAATGTTGATGAATATTTGGATATCAAGGCCAAGCAAGCAGAGGATATCTCAAAAAGAAACACACAAGGGAAATCTGACAAAGAAATTTCAAGAACCTATCAATATCTGCTCACCCAGGTCAGATCCCTAGAACAATTTGCAAAAAATGTCAGTCAACAAATTTCAGAAAGAGCAGCTGAAACTTTGAAGAAAGACTACATTGAAAGCATCATGGCTCACAAGAAGTTCAAAGGAGAGAAACACATGTACAAAGAGTGGACTGTTCCTGAGCTTGAAAATGAAGCAGCAAGAATTCAAGACATGATAAAAAGGAAAGTCACTCACACTCCTCCTGACTGGGCAAAGTTTAGAAAGAATGTACCTGACAAACAGGTAGAACTGAAAAGAATGAAAGAGGAACTGGTTGCTGCTGAATATGGAAACAAAAGACAAGTTGCTAGATGGAAAGAAGATGTGGTCAGGGCCACCTACAAAAGGTTGGAGGAATTAAGAAAGAAAGATCCAAATGTTCCTCAAAGGCCTGATTATCCTGAAGCAGAGGTTTCAAAAAGACCAACAAAGCTGCAAATCAGGAGAGCCACTGCTCCAACTGGTGCTGCAATCTACAAAAGAAGGAGCAAAAACCAGTTGAGTGCTGAAACAATTCAAGACCTATTAGCTGGAGATGCTATTATAAAAGCAGGCATGAAAGTAATGATTAAAGAAGATCTTGAATTGGAACAATCTGCAAGTGCTGCTCAGCCAGTGATGAATAGGCCAGCCTCACCAAATACTTCTGCAAATAAACATCTCCCAAGAAACCCACCAGGCTCAAAAATACAAAAGTGGGAAACTGACAAACAGACCTGCGTATTGACTTTACTCAGGTCTGGTGGAGAAATGGAGAAAATATCAAGGGAACAAGCTCTTGGCCTGAGTCTTGAAGATTTGCAGGATCTCCTTGATCTTCCACTTAGCAGGGATGATGAAGACACAGATGCCCTAGACTTTGAACTACAATTCAAAGGTCAGATAAGGGAACTGTTAATGAGGCAATAAAGATTTCCACAATAATGAAGAGTTTTGGCATTATCTGTTCCAGGGGGAGATTGTTGGGATTGAACCCTATCAGAGGAACAGATAATTAAAGCCAAAACTGGATCAGAGCAGTGGATCCAGAATAAGCAGATGTTTACATACAAATCTCTCCCCTTGAAAGTGGTTTCATATCTACTGACCTCCTATCTGCTGATCTTACTAAGTACTGACCTACAACTGCTGCCTTGCATCTACTGCCAAATGTCAAAGACTGATGGAAGACCAAAGCTCTGCTGATTCAATCTACTGCCTTGAGTCTAGTACTGCTGATCCGGACAAGCACTGCTGGGTTCACAGCAGTGGAAGGATGCAGCAGCTGTTTAAGTGTCTTTTATGTAATGAAATGTAATAGCAGTAGTTAGTACATCAATGTTTGTATAGATCAGAGGTTAGAGTTTGTTAGGAGGTTAGATGTCACTTTCATGGTGATGTCAGCTAAGATGCTCAATGGTTTGCAAGTGCCTATAAATAGTTCAGTACTTTGTACTGTTCTATCAGCTCTTTTGCATTATCGTCTTCTTTGCACGAACAAACTACTGAGCTCTGGCTGAGGGGGAGTTTGCATTCATTCATCAATCATTGTAATCGTTATTGAAATAAATTCAATCTTCCGATTCATTGTGTAAAGATGTTTGATCAAAGTATTACTCTCGTTTGATTGTATGCAAAGTTTGTTTTCACCATAATTCCGCTGCACACTCATCCATTTTCATCTTAATTACAAACATAAAATACAATCAGAATCAAACCCAGATCCAACAAATTTATATGTTGCATTTTGCACACATCAGTATGTAACACCCAAAAGTGCATAAAGCAAAAAGGGATCGAGTATACTCACAGCGATTGATGGATTTAAGGGAGCGCTTAGTGAGTAAGGTTAGCCTGAATAGATTCGGTAGCATAACGATAAGTGAAGCGTAAAACGTTACAAAGTATGAAAGGGTCGGGTAGTGGGTCGATCGGATGGTAATCCGATCGGACAACAATCCGTGCGGATAACAATCCGTTCGGGTGGTCATCCGGTCGGGCGATGATTCGAGTGGATTGTTTCTTCCTATAAGAAGTATGTGTTTGTGTATGATGGCTTGACTTTTGAAGTTTTCGTTGTAGCATTTGAAAACATTGAAGTACCTTTACCCTTCAGGTCGGTCGATCGGACGGCTGTTCGATCGGCCGGTAACCCGATCGGTTAGGTATTTTAAATGAATTGTAATGTTTAGTCTTTGGATCGGACAGGTGTTCGATCGGACAGGCCAACAAGTCAAAGACTTTAGATGAAATGCAAAGTATGGTGCTGTGGATCGGATAGTTGATCGATCGAATAACACAAATGCTGTTCAATCGGACAACATGCATGATCAACCATGACTAGTTCTCAGCAGGGTGTCACCTAATCGGACGGCTGTTCGATCGGGTGGCACTTCTAGTGCATCGAACATGTTGAAAAATCGATCAAGTATTGAAGCATAGTATCTCATGATCCGAGGAGTAATTCATTCGGACAGTAGTTCGATCGAATCACAGCCCGTTCAATACTAGTCTTCAAAACAGGTTGATTGTGTGGGACCATGTGTTAGCCGATCGGCTGGTTATCCGATCGGTTGGCTGCCCGTTCAGACAGCAGTCCGATCGGTCAGCGTCCTGACCGGATTAGCCTATTCACCTAACACTTGGTTGTTCTGATTGTTTGTCGTTTTATTGAGGTATTTTGACAACGAGTCGAACCATAGTTTCCTCGTCCTTACTTGGTTCCCTCGGTCGGGCAGGAATCACCCAAACCCAGCCGGTGAACTGTTCCGTGTGAAGTTTGTTGTTCAACCCGAGGTCGGTTAACCTTGTGGATAGAATCCGGACCTTGAGCCATACAATCACCGAAGTGATTTGTAAACCGGCACAGACCCCGTTCTATCGGTTGAAGGCATTGAATGTAAAAGAGTTGAAAGAAAGTTGGAATATCCATCTTTCAATCCTTTTTCACCGTGTATATGTTTAGATCTACTAAAGATCTTTGTTTGTTTATGTGGAAATCGGCTAGATCCAAGCTATTCTTGGTGGATTGAGGCCAAATCATGAAGTTCTTCAAGAACCCATGATGACATCATCCTAGAACGCTTGAATCTTGATGATTTCATGGTTAAAAGTTAAGATTTGAAAGATAGAAAGGTGTAGGAGTGTGTATAGATCAAGAAAGTACAAGATTTAGGATGAAATCTTACCGGAATCGAGAGGAATCTGCGAAAAGATGAGTTGAGCGTGCTGGTCGGTCAGAGGTTTCCAAAAGTAGAAAGAATGACAATGACAGGGGTATTTATAGGATGCCAAAAGGGGTAAGTGCCAGCCGATCGGCCAGGCAGCTTGATCGGACAGCAGTCCGTTCGGCTGGCTGTTCGATCGGCTGGGAGCCTGATCGATCAGTCGCACGTTTCGAGTGTTTCGCATGACGATTTTTGATATTTCGATTTCGATTGCGAGCGATTCGATTTGATAGGGTTTCCTAGTCAAATTACTTTCAGTCCCAACTACTAAATATCATAGTTTAATTGTGATTCGTGTTCGAGTTCGATTTCGAGTTTCGATTGAGTTCGATTGATTACCACAACACAACATAAATAAACATGCACAGATAACACGTAAGGCACACACACACGTACAACAACAAGTAAAATACATAGCTCGAGTTGCGATTCTTTGTCGATTCGATTAGCATAGCTTGATTATTAGTTGAGTAACTTTATCGCATTGTTACTTCCTATAGTTCACAGTCGTAAGTCGATTAGATAGCGATTAACACACATCGATTTTTAGCAATTAACAACACTTACTCCACATAATACAATTAAAATAAAGAAATTTCTACAAATCAAATTCGTATAACCGGTCGTTGACTTTGACTTTGACCTTGACTTTGACTTTGACTTTGACTTGTGAAAACACAGGGTGTTACAGCCTCCCCTTGTTTAGGGAATTTCGTCCCGAAATTAGGCTGGAAACTGTACGACACCGTGGATCACGTTTGAGAACTTTTCCGTTCGGACCGGTTTTGACTCCGAAACGATTGCGGACCAAACGTGTGATGTGCGGAATCCGTACACGAACATGACTAAACACACGAGACGTAATACAATCGGTGATTCTATTGATTGATATAAAATCATACAAAGCACATGAATCACGATGTTACTTTCTCTCTCTAGCTTCTTTCTTTAAAGAACTGTGGGTACTTAGCCTTCATGTCGCTTTCGAGTTCCCAAGTGAACTCTGCGCCTCGTTTGCCTTCCCATCGGACTTTCACAATAGGAATGCGAGAGCGTTTGAGCTGCTTGGTTTGGCGATCCATGATTTCAACAGGCTTTTCCACGAAGTGTAATGTTTCGTTCACTTGTAGATCATAGAGAGAAACGTGTAAGTCGTGGTCGGCTAGGCACTTTCGGAGGTTTGACACGTGGAAAGTCGGGTGGACATTACTCAGTTCCTCCGATAGTTCGAGTCTGTAGGCGACTTTTCCGATTCTTTCCAGAATTTTAAAAGGTCCAACATATCGAGGCGCGAGTTTTCCCTTTTTGCCGAATCGGACTACACCCTTCCAAGGTAATACCTTTAGGAGTACGTAGTCACCAACGTCAAATTCACGGGGCTTGCGCTTTTTATCGGCGTAACTTTTCTGTCGATCCCGAGCTTTCACCAGATTGTCTCTAATTTGGAAAATTTTGTCTGTCGTTTCTTGTAATAACTCAGGACTGGTTAATTGCAAATGACCGATCTCGTGCCACACAATAGGCGATCGACATCTTCTTCCGTATAATGCCTCGAATGGTGCCATTTGGATGCTAGAATGGTAGCTGTTGTTATACGAGAATTCGACTAACGGCAGGTATTTATCCCAATTACCACCGAAGTCTAAGACACACGAACGGAGCATGTCTTCAAGAGTACGAATCGTTCTTTCAGTCTGACCGTCGGTTTGAGGGTGGAAAGTGGTACTTAGATTAAGCGATGTACCGAGTGCTGTTTGAAACGTTTCCCACAGTCGCGAGGTAAACCGAGCATCACGATCAGAGATGATGTCACGAGGGGTCCCATGATTACAAATGATCTCGTCGGTGTAGATTTGGGCTAATCATTCTACCTTGTAGTCTTCCCGTATTGGCAGAAAGTGAGCTGATTTAGTCAAACGGTCGACCACAACCCAAATGTTGTCGTGACCTGATGACGTGTGCGGTAGCTTGGTTATAAAGTCCATGGCTATACTTTCCCACTTCCACATGGGAATTGGTGGTTGTTCAAGTAAGCCAAAGGGTCTTTGATGTTCGGCCTTGATCCTAGCACAAGTTAGGCATTTTTCGACGTAGAGAGCGATATCCCTTTTCATACCCGGCCACCAGTACTTATAACGAAGATCCTGGTACATTTTATCGGCACCGGGATGAATAGAATACCAGGATTTGTGGGCTTCGTCCATCAAAATCTGTCGCAAATTGCTGCTTGGGAATCCAAATTCGGTCCAGAAAGTGGAATATCCCATTTGATTTGCTCACAAGTTGGGCTCCATCGTGGTAGATTCTTTCTTTCCTCAGGGTGCGTTCGTTAAAACACGAATGTTGAGCGTCGCGGATGAGGGTTTCGAGATCGTGTTGGGCTTGAACATTATGAGTGCTAAGCAGATAGCTCCGTCTGCTAAGTGCGTTGGCAACAACATTTGCCTTGCCTGGGTGATAACGGATCTCACAGTCGTAATCGTTGAGAAGTTCTACCCATCGGTGTTGACGCATATTAAGTTCCTTCTGATTAAAGATATGTTGCAGGCTCCTATGATCGGTGAAGATCGTACACTTGGTACCATACAGGTAGTGTCGCCAAATCTTTAATGCAAAAACAACCGCGCCTAGCTCGAGATCATGGGTTGTATAGTTCTTCTGGTGGATTTTGAGCTGACGAGATGCGTAAGCTATAACCTTGTCCCGCTGCATAAGGACACAACCAAGACCAAGGTTGGAAGCATCACAGTAGACAATGAAATCGTCGTTTCCGTCGGGCAATGTGAGAACAGGAGCATTGCAGAGCATGTGCTTGAGGGTTCGAAAGGCATACTCTTGTTCAGTTTTCCAAACAAAAGGCTTGTCTTTATGCGTGAGAGAGGTAAGCGGAACAGCAATCTTTGAGAATCCCTCGATAAATCGTCGATAATAGCCCGCTAGTCCGAGAAAAGAGCGGATTCAGATGGGTTCTTAGGCGTAACCCAGCTCTTAACAGCTTCAATCTTCGCAGGATCGACGTGAATGCCTTGACTATTAACAATGTGACCCAGAAATTGAACTTCCTCCAACCAGAATTCGCACTTGGAGAACTTGGCATAGAGTTGATTCCCCTGGAGTAACTCGAGAACCAAACGTAGATGTTGCGCGTGTTCGGTTTTCGACTTGGAATAGATCAAGACATCATCGATAAATACGATGACGAAATGGTCGAGATATGGTTTACACACGCGATTCATCAGATCCATGAAAACCGCTGGTGCGTTGGTTAAACCAAAAGGCATAACAACGAATTCGTAATGACCGTATCGGGTGCGAAATGCGGTTTTGGGTATATCCTCCTCTTGTATACGCAGTTGGTGATATCCTGAACGTAGATCGATCTTCGAGAAACACGTAGCACCTTGTAGTTGATCAAACAAATCGTCGATGCGAGGTAGGGGATAGTGGTTCTTGATAGTTAACTTATTCAATTCCCGGTAGTCGATGCACATCCGGAACGACCCGTCCTTCTTTTTGACAAAAAGGACTGGCGCGCCCCAAGGAGAGGTGCTCGGGCGAATGAAGCCTTTCTCAAGTAATTCCTGGAGTTGGGTTGCGAGTTCGCGCATTTCGGACAGCGCGAGTCGGTAGGGAGCTTTGGCAATAGGGTTGGCTCCAGGAATGAGGTCGATACGAAAGTCGATATCACGACTTGGTGGTAAACCTGGAAGATCATTAGGAAACACATGAGGAAATTCACGAACCACAGGAACGTCTTTCACTTCCTTCTTCTCTTTCTTTTCCTTCTCCGCTACTACAATGTTTGCCAAGAAAGCTTTGTATTCCTTGTGGAGATACTTGCTAGCTTGGACACATGACATGAGCTTGAGACCTTTTGAAGTAGTTTCACCGTATACACATAATAAGTCACCATTCGCGAGCGAGAATCGAATCATCTTATCATAACACACAACTTCAGCATGGTTTTCGCGTAGAAAATCCATGCATACTATGACGTCGAAACTTCCGAGTTGCATCGGAATGAGGTCGATTGGGAAGATGTGATTGTTGAGATCAAGAGTACAATCACGGATAACAGAATTGACAGAGACGGTTCTTCCAGTAGCGACTTCAACATCGAATGTCGATGAGAGTTAGGAGCATTTACGACTAAGGAGTTTCTCGAATTCGAACGACACAAAGCAATTATCGGCTCCGGTATCAAACAAACAGGAAGCATAAATACCATTCACAAGGAACGTACCATTGACCACGTTGTTGTCGGCCTGGGCTTGGCGCACGTTGAGGTTGAAAGTCCTGGCGCGTGCGGCCTGTTGTTGTTGTTGCTGCTGGTGTTGCTGCTGCTGTTGAGGCTGTTGCTGCTGGGGCTCTTGTTTCCTAACCCTGTTTGGGCACATGTTGGCGAAATGGTTCGGGTCGCCACATGCGAAGCAAGCTCTGGCTTTGACTGCGGGTGCCGGAGGAGCTTGTTGACCCTGTGGGGCAGTGAGTAGAGCTTGATGAGCAGGAGCTTGTCGAATACGGCAGTTGGCAGTAAAATGGTCGTATACATTGCAATGAGCACAAAAACGGCAAGCAATGGCAGTTGGGTGATGGTAGGTACAAGTAGGGCAGAGCGGATGTGGCCCAGTGTATGCACGCTTGGCAAGAGGTGCATTGGCCACAGGCGCTGCCACTTGGCGCTGTTGAGCTGGTACTGATTGAACTGGTGCAGCAGTGATCACACAGTTCTTTTTGCTGGAGCTGTTCTTTCTCTTGTTTTTCCTCTTGTTGCTCGATGAGGTGGGTTCAACAGTCGGTGCGGTGTCGGTAGCTTGATGCAGATGCTTCGAAGTCTTATCCCAGACACCAGCCTTAACCCTTTTGTTGTTGATTTCGGCGGCCAGTAGGTAGGTTTCTTCGATCGTCGTAGTCTTAGCTGCTTGCACGAAATTAGCAACGCAGTCGGGCAGGGCCCGGATGTACTTCTTGATTGTCATGTCGGGAGTCTTGACTTGATCGGGACAGATAATGCTGAGCTATTTGAAACGAGCAGTGAGACCAGCATTGTCACCATCCTTTTGCTGTATGTGCCAAAATTCATCTTCTAGCTTTTGGCGTTCGTGAGGAGGGCAGAATTCCTCTAGCATAACTTCCTTGAGCTCGTCCCATGACAGACCGTAGGCTGCATCGTTCCCTCGCTTGTTCCTCTCGGCCGTCCACCAGTCTAGTGCACGGGACTGGAAAACGCCGGTAGCATTCAGAGTACGGAGGTCATCAGGGCAACCATTCTGTCGCAGAGTAACCTCAATGGAATCAAACCAGTGGAATAGTGCAGTGGGACCTCCCTCGCCAGTGAATTCTTTTGGCCCACACGACTTGAATTGCTTGAAACTGAAGGTCTTTGTGGTAGCTTTAGGAGCTTCGGTTCTTGATTCCTCAGACGATTTGCTTGCATTCTCATAAGCATCACTTACGGCCTTTGCTACACTTTTAGCGATGATGGAAGCAAGGCGTTTGTCTCTCTTTTCTTGACGAGAAAGTGCGTGACGGGATCCAGACGACATTGTCTGCAATAGACATCGCCACGGAACTCAACACATTGTATTCGAATCTCACCTCACACGTCTACTACTTACTAAAGTTCAGGAACACGTATATTCACGTAAACACATAACACATAGAGCACAAAATTACATATACACATAAGCACGTAGGGCACATAATCACATAACACCCAAGCATGTCAAGCACTGAAGCAAGGAAACACATACGAATTTAATCACTAGAGGCAGTCAGAAAACAGAAACCTATTATTCAAAGTCGACGATTGCTCGAGAGTAGCGTAGTGTAAGCGTACATCGTAGCATAAAGTCGTCCAAAGTTTCGCGATTTGTTAACGATGTGTAGTGTGTTGTGTGAGTATCGAAAGCAAGGGCGTTAGATCGAACTAGTGATACCTCAAAACGTTAACAAGTAAGCATGTAACACACAAAAACACATAAAATCAGCGAATCATACATAAAATTCGAGATGTAGATTGTCTGCGGCTAGTAGACTTCGACTAACCAAAGCGATTCAACTATTCGCAAGGACTTGTTGTCTACGTCTGACTTTCAGGACTGTGTCCTCGCCTCGATTTTTGGGCGTTGGGCACACATCCCGTTAGTCATGTCGTGACTTCAGGTCGATGGAGTCCGTCGAGACTTTGGTGGGAATCTTGTAAAATGTGCGGAACAAGTCGTCAAGGTTAGGGTTTCACCCCTAGCTCAACAACTTCGTCCCTGTTTTTGATAAGATAGAGGAGATTATTCATCAAAATATGGATTTCACTCCTGATTTGGTATAATTCCCCCGTTGAACAAGCGTTCGTTTATTGAAAAAGAAGGAAGAAATCATCGATAAGTTGACAAAACAGCCTTAATTCAAGCATTTTAGTCAAGAGTTTGTGATTTTCACCCCTAATCTCGACTTTATCGCCTATTCATAGTTGTAAATTCGAGTGCAGTGGTAGTGTAGCATAAACGAGAATAGCGAGAAGTAAGCTCGTACATAATCCCTACTGGTTATGCGCAAGTCGGTCTGTTGGTTCCTAACTATAGACTAGGTTTCTAAGACACCGACCCGGACTAGGTCGAGTCTTGCCTAATTCCCTATAGTTATGGCTCTGATACCAATCTGTCACACCCCAACCGATGACGGAATCATCAGGGCATGGCTCTGAGCGAAACAGATTGTCCAGAAGTTTCCATAACAATTATCAATACTATTCAATTAAAATAATACGTCCCATACCGTATCTCAAACAGTAAGTCAATTATTACAGACAAAAATCTAGGCAAATATTATGTTCCGACAACTCAGATTTAAATAGACAACAATTGTTTATCTGCTTCTAGAGACCCTTGATTCGTTATCTACAGACAACTATTTGTTGGGCTCTAAAGCTTTATTCTAGCTTCAAATTCCTACCACATATGCATCCTAAGCACCTGTCATATACGTTAAAATAAAGTCAATACATAAAATGTAAAGGTGAGCATACAAGTTTGATAATAGCATATAGAGTTCGAATTCATTTACGCATAACCAGCACATACACATAGAGAAATGAAGCACGTTAGTTATCGACATAGATCCATCGATACCAATGACTGCGGGTTGACTGCCCGAGGCAGTTCGCAATACATGATTACCACCGTAATCCATGCAAGTAATAATCCTTAACAACCCCCATGTGAACGGGTGCTGAGTCCAAACTATAGTACTATCGTTGCTAAGGCAGGTAGACAGCATTCCATGTGTAAACATAACAAACAAGCATTCATAAGCCACGTATAACATGCATTATCGGTTAGCGTTCAAATAGTATTGAGTAGTGTGATCGTTGTAGTTTGAATATTCGTAACGTATGTAACACCCAAAAGTGCATAAAGCAAAAAGGGATCGAGTATACTCACAGCGATTGATGGATTGAAGGGAGCGCTTAGCGAGTAAGGTTAGCCTGAATAGATTCGGTAGCATAACGATAAGTGAAGCGTAAAACGTTACAAAGTATGAAAGGGTCGGGTAGTGGGTCGATCGGATGGTAATCCGATCGGACAGCAATCCGTGCGGATAACAATCCGTTCGGGTGGTCATCCGGTCGGACAGTGATCCGGTCAGGCGACGATTCGAGTGGATTGTTTCTTCCTATAAGAAGTATGTGTTTGTGTATGATGGCTTGACTTTTGAAGTTTTCATTGTAGCATTTGAAAACATTGAAGTACCTTTACCCTTCAGGTCGGTCGATCAGACGGCTGTTCGATCGGCAGGTAACCCGATCGGTTAGGTATTTTAAATGAATTGCAATGTTTAGTCTTTGGATCGGACAGGTGTTCGATCGGACAGGCCAACAAGTCAAAGACTTTAGATGAAATGCAAAGTATGGTGCAGTGGATCAGATAGTTGATCGATCGAATAACACAAATGTTGTTCGATCGGACAACATGCATGATCAACCATGACTAGTTCTCAGCAGGGTGTCACCTGATCGGACGGCTGTTCGATCAGGTGGCACTTCTAGTGCATTGAACATGTTGAAAAATCAATCAAGTATTGAAGCATAGTATCTCATGATTCGAGGAGTAATTCGTTCGGACAGTAGTTCGATCGAATCACAGCCCGTTCAATACTAGTCTTCAAAACAGGTTGATTGTGTGGGACCATGTGTTAGCCGATCGGCTGGTTATCCGATCGGTTGGCTGCCCGTTCGGATAGCAGTCCGATCGGTCAGCGTCCTGACTGGATTAGCCTATTCACCTAACACTTGGTTGTTCTGATTGTTTGTCGTTTTATTGAGGTATTTTGACAACGAGTCGAACCATAGTTTCCTCGTCCTTACTTGGTTCCCTCGGTCGGGCAGGAATCACCCAAACCCAGCCGGTGAACTGTTCCGTGTGAAGTTTGTTGTTCAACCCGAGGTCGGTTAACCTTGTGGATAGAATCCGGACCTTGAGCCATACAATCACCGAAGTGATTTGTAAACCGGCACATACCCCGTTCTATCGGTTGAAGGCATTGAGTGTAAAAGAGTTGAAAGAAAGTTGGAATATCCCTCTTTCAATCCTTTTTCACCGTGTATATGTTTAGATCTACTAAAGATCTTTGTTTGTTTATGTGGAAATCGGCTAGATCCAAGCTATTCTTGGTGGATTGAGGCCAAATCATGAAGTTCTTCAAGAACTCATGATGACATCATCCTAGAATGCTTGAATCTTGATGATTTCACGGTTAAAAGTTAAGATTTGAAAGATAGAAAGGTGTAGGAGTGTGTATAGATCAAGAAAGTACAAGATTTAGGATGAAATCTTACCGGAATCGAGAGGAATCTGCGAAAAGATGAGTTAAGCGTGCTGGTCGGTCAGAGGTTTCCAAAAGTAGAAAGAATGACAATGACAGGGGTATTTATAGGATGCCAAAAGGGGTAAGTTCCGGCCGATCGGCCAGGCAGCTTGATCGGACAGCCTGTCCGATCGGACAGAAGTCCGTTCGGCTGGCTGTTCGATCGGCTGGGAGCCTGATCGATCAGTCGCACGTTTCGAGTGTTTCGCGTGACGATTTTTGATATTTCGATTTCGATTGCGAGCGATTCGATTCGATAGGGTTTCCTAGTCAAATTAGTTTCAGTCCCAACTACTAAATATCATAGTTCGATTGTGATTCGTGTTCGAGTTCGATTTCGAGTTTCGATTGATTACCACAACACAACATAAATAAACATGCACAGATAACACGTAAGGCACACACACACGTACAACAACAAGTAAAATACGTAGCTCGAGTTGCGATTCTTTGTCGATTCGATTAGCATAGCTTGATTATTAGTTGAGTAACTTTATCGCATTGGTACTTCCTATAGTTCACAGTCGTAAGTCGATTAGATAGCGATTAACACACATCGATTTTTAGCAATTAACAACACTTACTCCACATAATACAATTAAAATAAAGAAATTTCTACAAGTCAAATTCGTATAACCGGTCGTTGACTTTGACCTTGACTTTGACTTTGACTTGTGAAAACACGGGGTGTTACAGCTACGACCCATTAAGGTAGCTTATGCTACTTTAACGCGTCGTTCGCGCAAAACTATGTTCGAATGGTTAACTATGTGCTATGTCAAGTCTTACATGCCCAATAATACCTAAACATGTTACTAAATCAGATTATATGTCAAAAACATGTTCACATATGTAAAATACGGATTTATGCTTCAAAAGGGCGTTTTGGTCATTTCCTATGGGCATACAAGCTACTTAACAAATAACTAACCAATCCTAGGTGATCATAAGGTATAACCTCAGTGGTTATTCCCTATGCAACTATGATCACTAATCAAGCTTGGTCGGATCCCAATGATCGACCAAACGGGTCGGGTTCGAAAGTCTAAGCGGTTGTTTAGACCGCTTAACTTACGACCCTAAACAAGCACTAACTAATAGTGACGAGTTAAACATGTCAAAACATGTTTAACCTACTTAGAAAACTGATTTTGTTTTGATACCTAAAAGTAGTTCCGTGGCAAAATGCGTGCTAAAACGCATTTTGACCGAAACTTTGACTCGTCACTACACCTAGTTAACGTGGTAATCAGTACGCATAATCACTAAGGATTATAACCATCGTGATTACAATCACGTTGCAAAGTTCAATTGAACTTTGACTTGACCAATTGATGGTCAAAACCGAAAGTCAAACTGTTGGCCAAACTGTTTGACTTTCTGCTTAAACATAAAGAATAAGCATGAAAGAAGACTTACTAAGGGTCCTAGCTATCTTTTCTACCAAGAATAAGTTTCCAATCAGATTAGAAAGCTCCCAAATCAGATTGCAGAGAAGAGAATAGAGAAATGAGCAATGAATGAATGAAAGGTGATGGCTATTTATACTTGTTGCAAACTCACAAGATCATTACACATGTTTGTGTAACCTCCAAGCATTAGATCATAGCCATACAATTGTTAGGAGCTGATTAGAAGCCTTGGAGAAGAGATAACTTGCTCCCCAAAACATGGAATTTGCATACAAGGGCCTGGTTTTACAAAACAGCAGCTGAAATCAAGTTTCTGGTCGCTAGGCATGCTTTACGGTCCGCAAGGGACTCCTTACGGTCCGTAAGGACCCTGCATCTGATCAGCAAGTTTCATAAAATGACAGTTTTGGCCCCAGAGCTTGTTTCGTCGCATATTGGCACTTCTAACACCCGTCAAGCCCATTTTTAAGCTCCATAATGAAGTTAAAGTATGTTTAACTTGAATTTTGCTCAAAAATGTTACGGATGTCGGTTCGTTTGGCTATACGGTTGCGTTGTTCGGTTAATTACGACGAAAATCGTAACGGACGCGAAAACGATCCAAATTGCGAAACGATTGAAGTTTTTGTATGCTGATCACTAAAATAAAAATATTTTAGTGTGTACAAAAATTTTGGATGTCCAGATGTGGCCAGAACGTAAGATATGCGCGAAAATGCAAACTTACGCCGTTTTTGACACTTTTAGTCCCTGTAATATCAAATAAGCATGTTTTCGCACACCGAACCTATCAAAGCTTATTTCTAAGCTATGTTTAGGTTATTTATGGTATGTTTATCTTATGATCAAGTTCCGGACTGTTCGACACCATACGAATCGGTATAGTTTCGCAGTTTGACTGAAATAGTCCATGCGATCGAATAAACTTGTTTTCAACACACCAAACCATCCAAAACTTATTTCTAAGTTATGTAAAGGTTATTTTAGGTATGTTAAGCCTATGTCACTATTACGGAGTGTTTTTCGCGTTAAATTGACTGCGTTTACGCACCAGTTTGCGTATAACTTTCCAGAAAGCGATTTAAAGCTTGAAATCGGAATCGAATCGAATCGTAAAATCATCAAACACAAATACACACATAATAACACCAAAACACATTGTTTTATTGATAATTAACATTGTTTCACATTGTACATCGATTACAGAGCACAGTTGTCACATAATGGCTACTAGATTAAATATCATATTATAATATATTTAATCTTACACCCTAATCTCTTAGGGACCTCATTCTTTGGAGAAAATGACATCTAACAATACCTAGTATAAAAGGATGCAAGGCCACCCTGAGAATTCGTGTATCCTGTTCGAGATCAATAAAACGTGCCCTTAGGCCTTAACGAAATTAAGTATTTGGCTCAGTAAAGGTCTAAACCTAATACCAATAGGCTAATAACTAATCTAAAGCATAAGAATAGTTTGGTAAGTGGGCCTATGGGTGGTGTTTGTATAGGTATACCCTATTAAAAAAGAAATTTTTACGTATACATATCGGCTTTTTTCTAAAAATAGCGTGCCTCCGAAATATCGGGCCCTGGCCGGTGGTCCTCCTCGCCTACCCCCAGGGCCGGCCCTGTTAGGCCACACTCCACAGGTAGACATTCTCCCATTCGCTTTGTGCTTATGCTTTTTTCCGATCAAACACGTATTGATTCTTACGTCTAAGGGTGGTCACAAAGAAAACCCCCTCTCTGTAACAAGTTTTAACGGCGTTTATAGCTCATGCTCAGAAGTCTGTGAACTTGGTGATATCAATACGTCTAAGATCAAATCGTATCTGTCGTCAGTTTAGTGTTTCTTCAGTAAGTTTTTCTATTATCTAATAAATGAGTCACGTTAAGTTATTTTATTCAATAAGTTTTTCTATTATTTAATAAATGAATCACTTTAAGTTATTTTATATTTGTATTGGTTATCATAGTTATCATATTTTTCATTTCTCTTAGTTATTATATTTCATAAACTATATGCATAAGGAACGTCCAGCCATCTACGGCCCAGTTGATATCTCGACTACATATTATATTATATTAGTGATTTATTTATAAACTATTATTATTTATAAACTATTAGTGATTTATTTATAAACTATTATTATCATAAGAACCATATGGTGTGTGTGTGCATATATATTACTCATTTTTATTTATATGTTTTCATGAAGTCGTTCTCATCTATTTTACCCTTTTAGCCGTTAATGTCGTATTGAAAAGCAGTGGCTCATATAATACAGCGGTGGCCGAAATCATAAAATATATTTGTTTTATTTATTTTTTTGAGCTTCTGGAACAATCAAAGTCTTTTAGCTGTTTGGATTTATTGAACGCATATTTGCTAATTTGCCACTCAAAAATATTAATTTATACCACCACAAAACGATGTTGGTCATCATTTAATAAGCTCTTAAGATTTTAGCGTATCTTCATAATATTGGAAAATAGTTGAAAAATAATATTATGCTTATAAGTAATAATTTCACATATAAGAAATTTACTAGTTTGCATTCGCCTTAATAAGAGTTGTAGTAACCATGAGCATTTTTGTAGGTGAAATATGTACTGATACCAAACAAATAAGATATAGGAGTGCATATATACGGGGGTGTTTGATATAAAAGCAAGAGTAAATTACAAGTTTTGTCCTTTATGTATGTCCCAAATTACAGGCGCTGTCCTTTAAACCAAAATTTGACAGGCGGTGTCCTTTGTGTTTTCAAAATCTTGCACGTTTTGTCCTTTAGGCCAAACTTAGTTAGATTTGTTAGTTAAATATGGTATCAAGGGGCTATTTTGTAAAAAAAAATTATTCAGGGACTAAATTGTACAAAACTTAATATTATTATTATTATTATTATTATTAATATTATTGAGTAAATTACTAACCACCATCACCACCACCCTTCATCACCATCACCACCACCCTCCACTGCCGCCACCACCACCACCACCACCGCCACCATCAAACACACCATCAAATTCCCCTTTTCAGTTTTCTTCAACTCCTAGATTCTTTTGTTCTGTATCAGGGTTTCAATCTGTCATCTATATAAGATTGAATTCAGCTAACTAAGCAGCCAATCGGTAACCCTAAAGTCGTTTGGATGTGTGTTTGAAGAACAATTCATGTTGTTCTGAAAGTTTTACGCGTTGAAACAGCGTTTTGACTTCAATTTTGGGGTACCCAGTTGACCTACCTTCCACCTGTTCGATCAAATGCTCCAGAGATATAATACCTTATCTGCATTCCACCTGTTCGACGATATGTCTCAGATGTTTTTGTCTTCCAGCACCCAACAAATTCCATTAATTTACTTGAGTAGTTTGTGTTGACTGATGTTTGTTAGGCTTTCTTGATGTTTTATTGACATTCTTGCATTTACAAAGCTACAATGTCTATATTGTGTGGATTCCCTTTGCTAGAATGTGTATACTGTATCGGATGTGCTCGATGGGCGTGGAAACGATGCCTTTATACCGCAGTGTATGAAGATGATTTTCGAAACCCTCTTTGGGTAATATCGACAGAAAAAGAGTCCGTTGTTATGCTATCGCGCCTGTACGGTGCATGTCGTTGAATTTGGCTGTGAGATATGCGGATATCATCAATTCTGTTGTTCTTCAGGCAAGTTATTTTCATTTGAGTAAATTACAAGTTTTGTCCTTTATGTATGTCCCAAATTGCAGGCGCTGTCCTTTAAACCAAAACTTGACAGGCGGTGTCCTTTGTGTTTTCAAAATCTTGCACGTTTTGTCCTTTAGGCCAAACTTAGTTAGATTTGTTAGTTAAATCTGGTATCAAGGGGCTATTTTGTAAAAAAAAAATTATTCAGGGACTAAATTGTACAAAACTTAAAAATAAAAAATATATAAACTTCCTTTTTTTCTCATTCAGATCTCAAAGTTCTCTCTCCTCTCACTCTCTTCTCTCTCTCTAACAACAGTTATAACTTTATTGAATTAAACGACTGAAAAATGAAAAGAGTAAATTACAAGTTTTGTCCTTTATGTATGTCTCAAATTGCAGGCGCTGTCCTTTAAACCAAAACTTGACAGGCGGTGTCCTTTGTGTTTTCAAAATCTTGCACGTTTTGTCCTTTAGGCCAAACTTAGTTAGATTTGTTAGTTAAATATGGTATCAAGGGGCTATTTTGTAAAAAAAAAATTATTCAGGGACTAAATTGTACAAAACTTAATATTATTATTATTATTATTATTATTATTAATATTATTGAGTAAATTACTAACCACCATCACCACCACCCTTCATCACCATCACCACCACCCTCCACCGCCGCCACCGCCACCACCGCCACCATTAAACACACCATCAAATTCCCCTTTTCAGTTTTCTTCAACTCCTAGATTCTTTTGTTCTGTATCAGGGTTTCAATCTGTCATCTATATAAGATTGAATTCAGCTAACTAAGCAGCCAATCGGTAACCCTAAAGTCGTTTGGATGTGTGTTTGAAGAACAATTCATGTTGTTCTGAAAGTTTTACGCGTTGAAACAGCGTTTTGACTTCAATTTTGGGGTACCCAGTTGACCTACCTTCCACCTGTTCGATCAAATGCTCCAGAGATATAATAACTTATCTGCATTCCACCTGTTCGACGATATGTCTCAGATGTTTTTGTCTTCCAGCACCCAACAAATTCCATTAATTTACTTGAGTAGTTTGTGTTGACTAATGTTTGTTAGGCTTTCTTGATGTTTTATTGACATTCTTGCATTTACAAAGCTACAATGTCTATATTGTGTGGATTCCCTTTGCTAGAATGTGTATACTGTATCGGATGTGCTCGGTGGGCGTGGAAACGATGCCTTTATACCGCAGTGTATGAAGATGATTTTCGAAACCCTCTTTGGGTAATATCGACAGAAAAAGAGTCCGTTGTTATGCTATCGCGCCTGTACGGTGCATGTCGTTGAATTTGGCTGTGAGATATGCGGATATCATCAATTCTGTTGTTCTTCAGGCAAGTTATTTTCATTTTTCAGTCATTTAATTCAATAAAGTTATAACTGTTGTTAGAGAGAGAGAAGAGAGTGAGAGGAGAGAGAACTTTGAGATCTGAATGAGAAAAAAAGGAAGTTTATATATTTTTTATTTTTAAGTTTTGTACAATTTAGTCCCTGAATAAATATTTTTTACAAAATAGCCCCTTGATACCAGATTTAACTAACAAATCTAACTAAGTTTGGCCTAAAGGACAAAACGTGCAAGATTTTGAAAACACAAAGGACACCGCCTGTCAAGTTTTGGTTTAAAGTATAGCTCCTGCAATTTGGGACATATATAAAGGACAAAACTTGTAATTTACTCTTTTGAAAAAAACAAACAGCACCGTGGTGATAATCGTTTCATGTGGTACATAACTATCATATCTGTTACATAATGAGCACTACGTATGACTGTCATTGTGATTCTCACATTTCTCAAGTGAAATTTGGTTATGATCGATATCCATACACACACAAAAACACATATAACTTAAATTATTATAATCCGACTCGTCAATATTGTATTGTATACTATTATATTATATACTATTAATAAGCAAATGCAATGAAAAGTAACTATTGTATACTATTGATAAGCAAAGACAATGAACAGTAACTATATACGTGTTATTTAGTGTTTTTTTGTATGTGTTATGTGTTTTTTTATATATCTTATGTAACTTGCGTTTATTTTTCATCGATGTAATTCACGTGCCAGTATTTTTTGACCATATCAAGATTTTTTTTCTCTATGGGTTACTGTAACGAGTGTAGGTGGCGTAACAAAACAAATCGATAACGAGAGAATAGTAACTATATATTTGTTTTAAAGGTTTTTTATACGTGTTATTTAGTGTTTTTTTTTGTATGTGTTATGTGGTTTTTTTATATATCTTATGTAACTTGCGTTTATTTTTCATCGATGTAATTCACGTGTCAGTATTTTTTTATCATATCAAGATTTTTTTTCCTCTATGGGTTGCTGTAACGAGTGTAGGTGGCGTAACAAAACAAATCGATACCGATTAAATTCCCGCCGTGTTGGTATGTTTTTGGTCATATCATGAATTTTTTTTCTCTATTGGTTGCTATAAAAAGTGTCAGTACCTTAGTTAAACTAACTGATACTCACCCACCGCGCAACGCGCGAATTTACTAACACTAGTTTTTTTTTTTTTTATTAAATCAAATCGAAATTTCATTAACACTAGTTTAATAATAATAATAATACTTTCTTAAAAAGTGACGATGCATCCACACGAATATTTAATAATAATAATACTTTCTTAAAAAGTGATGATGCATCCACACAAGTATCTTTGTCCCTTTTATACATGATTTGAGGCTACGGCCAACTGGTTACCTCTTTGCACCGAGTCACCGACAACCGTGTGATGTGATCGAATTCTATCTAACCCCACGCGGTCACTTATGTCCGTGTTCTTCATCAATCTGGCCCAGTTCAGGAAGATTTGTTACTTAATAATAAGCCCATCCGTATCATATTTAACTAGTATTAGAGCATGTGTTTCGCGACAGGGTCGCAGAAGGATACTGGCGAGGATGTATTTGTTATCTAGTATACTAATGGATTAATATTAGATCATTTATAGGCTTTAATTTAAATAACAATAAAAATAAGTAAGCAACAAGATTAAGTAAACATGTCTACAGTTAAAAGTTAGCTTTAACTGTAATAAGTTGAATAAAAAAAGATAATTAAATGTGTTACATGGTGTATTAGATAGTTAATATAGACCATGCAGACTTTAATCTAAATGGCGTTGCTGCAGAGATGCGATGCGATGAGAGTTCGATCGATATCGCAAACTATGACAAAGAATAAAAGACCAAAAAAAGTCGTAACATTAACCAAAATAATATCTACGTGTATTCGATTTGATATAGTTATGACTCAGCTCTGAACATCGTAACGTAACAATGCAAAAGTACGTGGTAATTTAAACAAATCATGATCTTACACCGTCATCAACCACACGGAGCAAAATCACATCACACTATTAGTTATGCGTCGTAATACAGAGGTTTTAACACTAAAAATAATATACGTATAATAATAATAATAATAATAATGAATCTTAATATAAAATAATATATGAATATCCAATATTGAATAATAACTACTCACAATTCAAAAAGTTTATTTAGGAATTAGATAATTATATATATATATATATATATATATATATATATATAGGGTCATGATTTAGAGAAAACGGTGAAAATCGTGAGAACGCTTATGGGTCGTCCGATCAAAACAATCCATGGACTAGATTGCGCGTTGGCGTTTTCGTAAATAAAATCAATTTTATTAAGTGGGACGCGCTTCATTAAGGGTAAAAGGGTCTTTTACCGCTCATATTCAAAACGCCATCAAATGATAACACGACATTCAAAATTAAATATTTTTACAGAATGTTTGTGACCAGAACTTCAGTTTATCTATAAACCCCTTTTATAAACCTTAAAATGACCAAAATGCACTTATGGGGCCAAATTCGGTTTTAAAACCTTTATGGGCATACATGTTGATATCCTACTAATATCATAACATATTTTAAGCATAATAACATATGGGACTTGTATATGACTCATTCGGTTACCCGTTTATGCTTATACGCGTTCGGTTCGGTTTATGTAACTAGTTTGCAAGAATTAACCGAAACGGGTCTAATCTTATCATCTAAACTTCAAAATCCAGAATGTAATTAGTTTACCCAAATTATACAAGATTTTATACTTGTTGGGTGTAAATTACATTTCATTCCGGTCACCGCTTAATCTAGCGTTTCGTGTCGTGTCGTAAATCATCTTTTCAACTAACCGGTCTAAGTCCTTGACTTAAATAAGACCCGTTAGTATCCTAATAGGTTAATAAAACCTTCTTTTAGATTAGGTAGCCCCAGTAGAAGATACCTTCATAAAGTCTTAGTAACATACGACTGAGTATAATTTCTTGCATTTTAAACTCAGGTAAATACTGTTAACTTATTTTCCCTTATACGGGCTTAGGATACGGTAAATTATTACCGCTTGGTTGGGTATGGGATCATTTGGTCGGATTGTGATTAATAAATCCGCATAACCCGTTTTAATCTGTTTTGTTTGATAACATAAACTTTGGGGGTTAACGACCGTGTCCTGGATATCCTCAGCTCATTTAAGTTATTAATGGCCACGAACTATGCACGGGGTGTAGGCATACACCCGACAGATGCAAATGCTAAAATATAATTTACCCACAAGTTGGGGATAACTCCTTTATGGGTTTTATAAGTGGTGAGTCAGTTAATCATGACCGGTTTCCAAACCGGCCCCAAATGTATGACAAACATGTAAAACTGTATACAAGATTATAAATGTAATTGTCCCAAGTTATAAAAGAATTTTCGTGCTTCGAGCACTTAAACCAATTTTCATAAATGTTTTCAAATGAATCAGTTAATTGTATTTACCAGTGTAAACTGACGCATCTTCCAAAGACTAAGTGACAAGTACCTCGCGAAATAGACTGGAGCTACTTGGCATTAAATAAGAGGATCTTGCAAATCCCTAGATGCCTTAAGTCTGTTGAACTTCGTTTTATGTTTTTATTTAAAGATCCGCTTGTGGATTCTTTTTGACAACCGTTTGTATATTCTTTCGTTCGTACTTTGAACATTTGGGGTTGTAATAGTAATTTACCTTCCAAGCCTTCCGTTGTGCTATAATTGTGTTTAATTGTCTATGATGATATCAACTACGTCACGATACTCCCCACCGGGCCCACTGGATTATGTGAAAATATCGGGGTGTGACAGTAATGGTAACAGGTCGGTGAACAACCATGGTGGTGGTGATGAGTTGAATGCAAAGATTGATGCGTTATTGAGTGTGGTGAAGGAATCAAATAGCGACATCAAAGAAATGAAGAAGGCGAATGAGATGAGGGATAAATCTCATGAGGCTTTGGCGAGGCAAGTGGGTCAATTAGCGGAAGATGTGACCCAACTCAAAGGAAGTGGAGGAAGACTCCCAAGCAACACTACGGTGAACCCGAAGCATCAAAGTTCAAGCACGAATAATTTGAGGAATGTGCACATTAACGCGGTAAGTCTTCTTTCAAATGATAAGGTTTGTAGTATTGAGAGTACTCCACCACCTTCAAAGTTCTCGCAACTTCTGATAAATCAAAACCACAACACAAGAAGGAAGAGAATGGTTGAGCTGATAGAGAGAACATGAGTTGTCCACCAACTTGAATCACAATCAACCATTTGAAAAGCAATAGCGATGATTAAATCACATAAACCAAGAAGGGGCAATGTATACCAAACAAAACTTTGGTGTCAAAACCCAACAATCATATACTACACTGTCGCAAACCAATGTTAGCATTTGATATATATAATAATGATGATTTATTTGTGACAACCCGCACTAAACCAGGTATCCGTACAACTTAATTAATGATTAATTACTGCTTAATTACTGTGCTTATTTGAACTAGCTGACGAACTGCTACTTGAAATACTGATACATGAACTTACTTGCATCATACTTGCTTGCTGTCACTACATTATTTACATGTTGAACCCTAGTGACAAACATGATGCACAAAAAGCACAGTAGCACTAAACGGATACACAGTGAACATGCTGATATAACCAGCATCAGGCAGATACTGCCTCTAAGGCCTGTTAAGAGCCTCAAATATTTTGGCTACACTGGTAGTGAGTGTAGGGATATAAGGGTTGTGGTACTGCGTCTCTAGGAATAAGATACACTGATTCGGATGTGCCTAAAACGTACTTTAAGTACCAAACACAGCACTTTAATAAATAATCCAGCTTCTAGCTGACTAGTAAAGTGCCAAAATATGGGGAAAATACCACTGGACACTTTCTAAAGTGTTGGAATTAAATGGTGTCACTAAAAATAACAATAACGACACTTTAAAGCTTTTGTAACGCTTTAACGGAATACTATCCAACCAAACAACCGGACTTTACCCGGAACATGAAAATATTATTATTTTCACTATTTATATTTTTCTGAGCCGGTAAGGGTCTCCGTACACCCTAACACCCGCGTTAATGCATAACACTCTAGTAACTAATATTAAAATCCTAACTAACTAACTAATACTTGGAGAATAGTTGGAAATGAACCGGGTAACCCCCCCCCCCCCCCCCCAACCGAAACCGTCCCCCTAGGGGACACACTTTGTACTTATTGATTTGTTTAATCTTCTTGTCTAATATCTATTACACATATAGTCCAATGGGTAATATACTTGGAAATTGTCTATAAGTTAGAAGTTTAGCACAAGATAATCATTCCATCACTTAACCAACAACACCACTCCTCTCTCTCTCTTGCCCTCTAAAACTTACGGCCAAACACCCCATCCACATACATCCATTTTTTCGATTTGGTTCTTCACACTCCAACATCATACAAACATCAAGGGTCACGTATTGGGAGGTTTGGAGCAAACGGGACGCGAAGGACCTCGCTACTTTGCTTTTATCCACGCGTTTTTCATCAAGAATCTTCCCTAGCCTTGAGCTAGAGGTATAACCCTTAAAACTTGTTTTTAAGCTTATCTAAGGTGGTTAAAAGGGTTCGTGTCGGTTAAATATCGATAACTTACATTTTGAAAGCTTTAAAGTCTAGTAAAAACACTAAAATGGTGGTTAATAGCTTGTAACTTGTGTAAAAGATGTAGTATTTGGGATTTGTGATTATTGAGGCCCGATCTATGATGTGGTAGCTCGGATCATCGTTTAACCCGACTTTGTAAGATCATGGATCTTCACATAAGCTCGTTTTTAGAAGAAACAAGGGTTAAAAGGTGAAACTCTACCACACATGAAACATGAACTTGTGTAAAAATGCTTTACTCGGGTAAAAGTGTTTTAACGTGTACAAAAGTTGTTTTCTTGTTTAACCCGCTAATCGGACACTTATAACACGATTTAATAACATCTAAACCGCAAAACAGCAAGCTGAGTCACTGTTTCAGCCGCCTTCATCAGGCTGTAAACGGACTTTAAAAGCTCGAAAAACGGAATTTCAAAAGCCTAAATCGTGTCATTTCGAAAAACGAAGAAAATGGCGCTGGAATCGTATTTTTCTGATGTCGGTTACTATTTTAAAAACCTGTTTTCGTGACAGCAGCTAAGGCTGTTTGTTACTGCAGTAAATTGGGCTGTGCGTTTTCGATCACAACTTAAAACCCGAACCGAACCAGCCCCTGAAACTTTTATCTAAGATGGTCACGGATGTATTTGTGACCCTCAAACTGGAATTTCGATAAACGGACATACAAGGAATTTTTGACGAATTTCTCCATAAACTGTGATCAGAATGTGACAAATCTGATCACAGTTCGGTAAACGATTTTCTATAAATTATTGATAAGAAACTGGACCCCGATATTTTTATACAATCATTTTTGGGTCGATTAGGACGACCCGTAAAAATTTGGGAATTTTTGGAAAGGGTTAAGTATTTTATTTAGTCGTCCGAAAACAGTCCAGTTTCCACATATTGAAACTGAAACGACAAGGGTAGCGTTTCGCGTGTTAAAACGTAAGGGTTGATTGTTGATAATCATGGGTTGTTTTCAAAAAGAAAATGATACGCTTGAAAGCGTGGCCACCTCCAGTTACAGAGGAAACTCTGGCGAAATTTCTCTAAAAACCTAACACTTAGAATTATTTACACAACAAGTGTTAGCACTATTTTCGACATATTTTCGAAACATAAAATTTCGCCATGACTTTAATTACTAAATATTCGGAGGTGGGATTTTCACAAAATTAACGTGATAAATATATTTTGTCACAACACTGTTTATGATTATTTTGTGAAAATACATGAATATTATTTTAGGGTAAAAATAATATTTACAAGCGTTAATGATCCCAAAACTTTGCGAACGCTTCCACATTAACATATAAGTTACACCGGTAATTATATTACCACTCGATTATTAAAACGTAACTTACGCACATGTATTGTATCCCCCATCCTTGGGAAGAAGTATAACTACCAAGTGTATACAGAACATAAACACGAAATAGTTGTCTAACTATTTCCCAAAGACTTAAACTATAAAGCTAAGGCACGGCCGTCCGTCTAATAGAATTAGCACTTGTAGGTCGTTGCACAGCTTACTGTATTGGAGACACTTGGTAGAGACGCGCATTCACTGTGAGTTCATGTCCCCCTTTTCTCTAACTGTTTTCAGTTTTCTTAACTGCGGGGGTGAAATACATGTTACTTTGTTTACAAGTACTTTATACACGGTATGAATAACGTAAGGAGGTTTAGATCATGTGAATGGGTAGTTAGAACACCGAGGGACTTAAGCGGTAGATCTATCTGGGTGTAGCGAGCCCAACCCCTGAGCCCGCATAATGGACCAGGTGGTGACTTTGTGCCCCAACGCCAAATACGCTAGGTTTGTATCTTCCTACTTGCATTTCACAACATGCTAATGGCCTTGCAAACCATTGGTGATCACAAGTCCTCTTACACTGCTACATACCAGGGAACTTTTATACTTACAAGTGTTTTTACTTACACACTTGCACATGAACTCGCTCAACATTATTGTTGATTTTTCAACTTACATGTATTTCAGGAAATTAACGAGATCTGGCACGGTATGGCATGTTTTCCGCTGCACTAGTTTCCAAGGTCATCCGGGGTTTAGGGGATGTGTCTCTTTCCTGGACAAGACACAGTCCTTAAACCATGTTTATGTTATGTTTCAAGTTGTAACGTCCGTTGGACAAGGTTATGGTTGTTGGTTAAAACAATGGTATTGTGTTTGGTTTTCAAAACTTAATGGATGATCTTGCATGTTTTTAACTCATATAGTTTTGGTATGATTAAGCTATGGTATTAAGAAGTCACACCAAAATTAACCACGCTTCCGCAAAGCCAGGGTGTGACAGCTTGGTATCAGAGCTCTGATCATAGCGAACTAGGATTCTTTCTCGAGTCTAGACTATGATCACTAGGGCTCTCACGAAAACATTTTTCTGCATACCACTTAAGTCCAGATCCAAAACTTTTTACAAACGAATGTTGAGCACATTTTATTAATTATAGGCTCAGCTTGGAGGGCTGAGGATCGATCTGGAGGATCGAGGTGATCAAGGTAGTCGAGCACGTTGGTTTGTTGTAGGATCGATCTGGAGGATCGAGGTTTGGTTTAAGTGAAGGACAAAGCAGTCTTGTAGACTGGACGAAATTGGCTAGTAAGACTAGGAGAAGTATGTGATACCTTACTTGGTGACTTATGTGATTAACTGATTATATGATTGATTATTATACGTATATGTGTTTGTGTTACAAACGTTATGCTTTCATCAAGTACTAGAAAGATGGGCACTACGAACCCCATGACCATAGTATCAGACGACATAGTTCAACAGGGCACGAGGTGTGCATTTCTGATACTACCGGCACAGACAATGACGACTTTCAGCCCTTTGTGCACTGCCTGAAGTCGTAACAGAGCCTACTGATGGCCATCTTGTTGGGAATTTGCCACTGGCAGTGATCCCTGCTCCTGTGCCCCTTGCCGCTTATCTCGTTGTTGATATGCCCCCGACGTTGTCTCTGAAGACGATGTCGAACTATTAAGAGGAGGACCCACTTGAGGGCAAGGCCCTATTGCTGCTGGCATTAGACTACTGCATGCGGACACTCCTGTAGGGGAAAACTCATTTCCCTATCCCAGACTCATTTGAGTCTCTGACATCCGCATCTTCGCACATACAGGGAATGCTGCACTACTTACACGACGCCGACCCTGATATGGCATCACCAGCTGCACCGGATCCCGCACGCAGATTTGAGTTTGATCGCGATAATGAGGACGATTCTGTTTTTCCGCCTGGTGTTGATCCAGACCATGACATTGAGTTCATGCACTTAGACCAGCCCTTGGGGGATCCTGTAGCCCCTGTCGACCCCTGTGTTTGTTGATCCAGCTGATTTTGAGATAGAGTTTTTGATTCGGAGCTAGCCGTGGCCCCTGAGCCAGGCGTTGCTCCTGACCCCGCATTGGAGCATGACCCTGTTCATGCCGATGCACCTGCTGTTGCTCCTTGATTGATCATCTGCGTGGACGAGAGAAAATTTGGGGTAACTGTGCAAGACAATTTATTATTACGGGGGCCCACGTAATAACGACTTGTAGTGCACAGGAATCCTGGTGGACTCTGAAGGTCGAGCTAATGATAACCCATGCAGCAGGGAATAACCTAAACACGAATGACCAAGGCGATGTAGCCTCGAGTTCATTCTATTACAAGCAACAAGCCAAATTGGCCAGCCTATGTGAAGGCTCGGGAATTTACTTCCCCACTCATACAGTGAGTATATTTACGTGTAAAATTGGGCGATTTCATGATGGCTTATGGTGCTATGTATCTCATAAGACAATTGACACGTTGTCTAGCCCGCATTATTCCGACAAGACGGAATGTCACCCGGACGTGACACGAACACCAGTACGTTGTCAAGGACAGAAGCCGAGCTGCAAGAACGCATCTCACAGGCAAATGCACGACCTGAAGCCCTCCGCTTTAAGCACAACGATGGTATTACTGGAAATAACCCTCCAACTGGTTGCACCTATAAACAGTTCCTGAACTGCAAGCCTTTGGACTTTGATGGAGCAGGAGGCACCGTTGCATTTGTTCGTTGGTCCGAAAAGACCGACTCCATTCTAAGAATAAGTAACTGTTCGCCCCAACAGAGTGTTACCTACATCTCAGGGATATTTCTAGATGGCACACTCTCTTAATGGAACCTCCAGGATTAGATCCCTGGTACAAGATGCTACTTATGCACTGAGCTGGGACGAGCTCAAGGGAACGATTGAGAAGAAAGGTTGCTTTAAGACTGGAATTCAGAAGCTTGAGGTAGAGTTCCGGAATTGAAAATGGACGGACCAGAGATTCCGGAATACATCCAGCAATCTCACGACTTGTCTAGGGTCGTCCCCTACTTAGTCAAACCGGAGTTCAAAAGGATTGAACGATTCACTTGGACACTTGCACCCCAGATCAGGGGTATGGTTACTACCTCGAAGCCTCGACCATTGCAGAGGCTACTTTATTTATAACATGAGGTGTTATGTGGATGAATTATTGATAGCATGAGATGTTATGTGTTGATATTGTTAATGCATACGTGCATTTTGGTTGCGATGACCTAACCTACGTGAAACATCTTTTAGGAAATGCCTCCAAAACGGGGTGTACGCATACCCACCAACGAGGTGGAACTTCAGGGAATCATTACTGCAGTCATCGCACAATACGAGGCCCATCACTCCGAGCGCAACGGAGGTACCTCAGGAAATAACCCACCCAACGGCTGCACCTACAAGCAGTTCTTAGACCACAAACCTCGAGAGTTCGATGGCACCGGGGGTGCCTTAGCCTTCGTACGCTGGGTTGAAAAGACAGATTCTGTTTTACGATTGAGCAAATGTGACCACGAACATCAAGTCAAGTATATAACTGGACTATTGGTGGATGAGGCTCTGTCATGGTGGAACCATCAAATTCGGACGACGGGCGAGACCGCTGCATATGCTATGACATGGGACGAACTGAAAAATCTGATGCGTGAAAGATATTGCTCGAGGGCAGAAGTCCAGAAATTGGAAACAGAACTGTGGAACTTGAAAATGAAAGGACCAAAGATAGCAGAGTATGTGCAGAGATTTAACGAATTATCACAAGTTGCCATACTCCTGGGGACACCAGAGTTTAAGAGGATTGAACAGTTCATAAGGGGATTGGCACCTCAGGTTCTAAGCCTGGTAACAGCATCAAAACCCTCAACGGTCACCGAAGCTATCAACATAAGCATAGCACTCACGGAAGAAGCAGTTAGACAAGGAAAATTTTCCACTGCGGAGGAGAAAAAGGAAACTGCTATAAAGGCATCTGGGGATAACAAGAGGAGGCTCGCAAATTTCAAGATGGTTACTCGGGTAAGTAACAAGAAGAAGACCAAAAAGGGAAAAGATTACAAGGGTATCCTACCTAAGTGCGACAATTGTTTACGTTATCATGTCGGGCGATGCAAATATGGGAATTGTGGTAACTGTGGCAAGGTGGGACATGTCAAGGAAACTTGTTGGCAAAATACTGAACTTAGTAATGGGGGCCAAGACGGTAGTGAGAATCACGAAGGGGACAACGACAATGATAATTGTCAAGGCAGAATGAGTGATAAACAGAAGCGTGCTCGAGGATGTTTAAACTGTGGGAGCAAAAAGCATTTCAGAAGATATTGCCCGAAAAGCAATCAGGCGCAAGGATGAAAGCTCCCCATCAGGAGCTAGGGAGGCACGCCAGAGATCCAAACATGGATAGCGGTACGTCCCACAGTACTCAATATTATGCGTCTGTATTGCCAACTACTGTTGCAAATTTTACAATTCACAATTCTAGTATTCAAGGACATAATTGGTTTACGTAGTGAGTGAGTAGTTATTCCAGTACCCATTAGAACTAGCTTAGGGGAAGCTAGTGGAAGCCAACGCAGTAACTGGAATCGGCACGATAGAACCCGGAGAGCGTAAGTTTACGCTAGATCTATTGCCAGTTGAGTTTGGAAGCTTCGACGTGATGGACTGGTTGACGAACAACCAGGCGGAGATTGTCATCCGCGCCCCGACAACGAACGAAGAAATGATCGTGACTCATGGAGCAGGATACGCTCCTACGGATTATCAGACTAAGAAAACCCAAAAATTTTCGCACAAAGGATGTGTTACATTCTTGGCTCATGTTATGGAAAAGGAAGTCGAAGAACCAAAACTCGAAGATATCCTTGTGATTGGAGAATACCCTGAAGTCTTCCCCGAAGACTTGCCGAAATCATCTCCTCACGATTAGTCGAATCCCGCGTCGATTTAATTCCGGGCACGGCACCCGTAGTCGATGCATCATAGCGACTTACATTTTCGAAGATGCAAGGATTGACAGAGAAGTGTTGGCAATGGTTAGAGAAGGAAGATAACAGACCAAAATTTCCTTTTGGGGTAACCCCATTTCTACTCGTCAAAAGGAAGGATGATGATTTTCAAATAAACATCAACTACAGAGAATTGAACAAGCTGACGATTAAGAATAGATACCCTCTGCCAAGAATCAATGATCTGTTTGATCAACTGCAAGGCTCAAGTTTTTATTCAAAGATCGACTTACGATCTGGATGCCATCAGTTAAGGATACAAGAGGAGAGTATCCCGAAAACAGCCTTCCGAACTCGTTATGGATATTACGAGTTCCTCGTTATGCCGTTTGGTCTGACAAACGCACCTGCAGTCTTTATGGACTTGATGAATAGAGTTTGCAAGCCATACTTGGGCAAGTTCGTGATTGTGTTTATCGACGACATCTTGATTTATTCAAGGACAAAGGCTGACCACGAACAGCATCTAAGAGCTGTATTGGAGCTGCTAAAGAAGGAACAGTTGTATGCCAAGTTCTCTAAGTGCGAGTTTTGGCTACGCGAAGTCCAGTTTCTTGGACATGTGGTTAATGGGAATGGAATCCATGTTGATCCTACAAAGATCGAGGCGATCAGAAATTGGGAAACGCCTACAACGCCAACCGAGATTCGACAATTCTTGGGTTTGGCCGGCCACTATCGAAGGTTCATCGAGGATTTTTCGAAAATCGCTCAACCGTCGACACTCCTCACCCAGAAAGATAAGCTCTGCAATGCGCCAATCTTAGCTCTACCGGAAGGTACTGATGACCTTGTGGTATACTGCGACGCATCGCGTCAAGGATTGGGTTGCGTGTTGATGCAACGCCAAAAGGTTATTGCTTACGCATCGCGTCAGTTGAAGGTGCACAAAAAGAACTATACCACACACGATTTGGAGCTCGGCGCAGTGGTATTCGCACTAAAGATCTGGAGACACTACCTGTAAGGTACAAAGTGCACAATTTTCACAGATCACAAGAGCCTACAACATATATTTAACCAGAAGGAGTTAAATCTGAGGCAAAGACGATGGGTTGAGTTGCTGAACGATTACGACTGCGAGATAAAGTATCACCCAGGGAAGGCGAATGTAGTCGCCGATGCCCTAAGTCGTAAAGAAAGAATCAAGCCCATAAGGGTCAGGGCTTTGGAAATGATTATACGAACCGATCTTTCCTTGCGCATTCGCGCTGCACAAAAGGAAGCTCTCAAGAAGGGAAACCTTGAGAAAGAATATCTCCGTGGAATGGAGAAGCTTTTGGTACCAAACGAGGAAGGAACGTTATGTTTTGAGAAAAGGATTTGGGTTCCTCTGTTTGGTGGATTAAGGGAAGTTATTTTTGACGAAGCTCACAAATCGCGGTACTCTATCCATCCTGGAGCGGATAAGATGTACCAAGATCTCAAAGATTATTATTGGTGGCCTAGGATGAAAGGCGATGTTGCTGTTTATGTGAGCAAATGTTTAACGTGCGCTAAGGTCAAGGCGGAATACCAGAAGCCTTCGGGACTTCTGCAACAACCGGAGATTCCCAAGTGGAAATGGGAACAAATCTCCATGGATTTTATTACAAAACTGCCAAGAACGCCAAGAGGCCATGATATGATTTGGGTGATTGTTGACCGCCTAACAAAGTCCGCACACTTTCTGCCGATCAAGGAGAAAGACAGTACTAGTAAACTTGCGGAAATATACATGAGAGAGATTGTCGCACGCCATGAAGTACCTCTCTCAATCATCTCTGATAGAGACGGAAGGTTTGTGTCAAGAAGATGGCAATCTTTCCAAGAAGCCTTTGGCTCACAATTGAATCTGAGCACTACGTTTCATCCGCAAATTGATGGCCAGAGCGAGCGAACGATACAAACTTTGGAAGACATGCTGAGGGCATGTGTTATGGATTTGGGCGGTAGCTGGGATAAACACTTACCTTTGGTCGAATTTTCGTACAACAACAGCTACCACACCAGTATTGGTGTCGCGCCATTTGAGGCCCTATACGGACGCAAGTGCCGATCACCACTATGTTGGTCTGACGCAGGTGATAGGCAGCTTGCTGGTCCCGAAATCGTCCAAGAGACGACAGACAAGATCGCACAAATTCTTAAACGCATCGAAGCTGCTCGCCACAGGCAAAAGGCCTACGCGGATCCAAACCGGAAGCATGTGGACTTCCAAGTTGGAGAAATGGTGTTATTAAAAGTTTCACCCTGGAAGGGGGTGGCACGCTTTGGAAAGCGTGGAAAGTTAAATCCGCGCTACATTGGTCCCTTCAGAATTCTGGAAAGAATTGGGACAGTAGCATACAAGTTGGACCTACCTGCTGAACTGAATGGTGTTCACGATACATTTCATGTATCCAATTTAAAGAAAAGTCCAACTCAAGTTGACGTTGCCATTCCCACCGACGAGATTCATATTGACGACACGCTCCACTTTGTTGAAGAACCTGTCGAGGTCACGGATTGGAAAGTTAATAAGACCCGCCGGAGCAGTGTCAAACTCGTCAAAGTTCGTTGGAATGCCAGACATGGTCCTGAATTCACCTGGGAACGTGAGGACCGGATGAAAGAGAAATACCCCCACTTATTTCCTAAGAACTCTGCATCTACGAGCAGAACTTAAATTTCGGGACGGAATTTATTTAACGGGGGGAGAATGTGACAACCCGCACTAAACCAGGTATCCGTACAACTTAATTAATGATTAATTACTGCTTAATTACTGTGCTTATTTGAACTAGCTGACGAACTGCTACTTGAAATACTGATACATGAACTTACTTGCATCATACTTGCTTGCTGTCACTACATTATTTACATGTTGAACCCTAGTGACAAACACGATGCACAAAAAGCACAGTAGCACTAAACGGATACACAGTGAACATGCTGATATAACCAGCATCAGGCAGATACTGCCTCTAAGGCCTGTTAAGAGCCTCAAATATTTTGGCTACACTGGTAGTGAGTGTAGGGATATAAGGGTTGTGGTACTGCGTCTCTAGGAATAAGATACACTGATTCGGATGTGCCTAAAACGTACTTTAAGTACCAAACACAGCACTTTAATAAATAATCCAGCTTCTAGCTGACTAGTAAAGTGCCAAAATATGGGGAAAATACCACTGGACACTTTCTAAAGTGTTGGAATTAAATGGTGTCACTAAAAATAACAATAACGACACTTTAAAGCTTTTGTAACGCTTTAACGGAATACTATCCAACCAAACAACCGGACTTTACCCGGAACATGAAAATATTATTATTTTCACTATTTATATTTTTCTGAGCCGGTAAGGGTCTCCGTACACCCTAACACCCGCGTTAATGCATAACACTCTAGTAACTAATATTAAAATCCTAACTAACTAACTAATACTTGGAGAATAGTTGGAAATGAACCGGGTAACCCCCCCCCCCCCCCCCCAACCGAAACCGTCCCCCTAGGGGACACACTTTGTACTTATTGATTTGTTTAATCTTCTTGTCTAATATCTATTACACATATAGTCCAATGGGTAATATACTTGGAAATTGTCTATAAGTTAGAAGTTTAGCACAAGATAATCATTCCATCACTTAACCAACAACACCACTCCTCTCTCTCTCTTGCCCTCTAAAACTTACGGCCAAACACCCCATCCACATACATCCATTTTTTCGATTTGGTTCTTCACACTCCAACATCATACAAACATCAAGGGTCACGTATTGGGAGGTTTGGAGCAAACGGGACGCGAAGGACCTCGCTACTTTGCTTTTATCCACGCGTTTTTCATCAAGAATCTTCCCTAGCCTTGAGCTAGAGGTATAACCCTTAAAACTTGTTTTTAAGCTTATCTAAGGTGGTTAAAAGGGTTCGTGTCGGTTAAATATCGATAACTTACATTTTGAAAGCTTTAAAGTCTAGTAAAAACACTAAAATGGTGGTTAATAGCTTGTAACTTGTGTAAAAGATGTAGTATTTGGGATTTGTGATTATTGAGGCCCGATCTATGATGTGGTAGCTCGGATCATCGTTTAACCCGACTTTGTAAGATCATGGATCTTCACATAAGCTCGTTTTTAGAAGAAACAAGGGTTAAAAGGTGAAACTCTACCACACATGAAACATGAACTTGTGTAAAAATGCTTTACTCGGGTAAAAGTGTTTTAACGTGTACAAAAGTTGTTTTCTTGTTTAACCCGCTAATCGGACACTTATAACACGATTTAATAACATCTAAACCGCAAAACAGCAAGCTGAGTCACTGTTTCAGCCGCCTTCATCAGGCTGTAAACGGACTTTAAAAGCTCGAAAAACGGAATTTCAAAAGCCTAAATCGTGTCATTTCGAAAAACGAAGAAAATGGCGCTGGAATCGTATTTTTCTGATGTCGGTTACTATTTTAAAAACCTGTTTTCGTGACAGCAGCTAAGGCTGTTTGTTACTGCAGTAAATTGGGCTGTGCGTTTTCGATCACAACTTAAAACCCGAACCGAACCAGCCCCTGAAACTTTTATCTAAGATGGTCACGGATGTATTTGTGACCCTCAAACTGGAATTTCGATAAACGGACATACAAGGAATTTTTGACGAATTTCTCCATAAACTGTGATCAGAATGTGACAAATCTGATCACAGTTCGGTAAACGATTTTCTATAAATTATTGATAAGAAACTGGACCCCGATATTTTTATACAATCATTTTTGGGTCGATTAGGACGACCCGTAAAAATTTGGGAATTTTTGGAAAGGGTTAAGTATTTTATTTAGTCGTCCGAAAACAGTCCAGTTTCCACATATTGAAACTGAAACGACAAGGGTAGCGTTTCGCGTGTTAAAACGTAAGGGTTGATTGTTGATAATCATGGGTTGTTTTCAAAAAGAAAATGATACGCTTGAAAGCGTGGCCACCTCCAGTTACAGAGGAAACTCTGGCGAAATTTCTCTAAAAACCTAACACTTAGAATTATTTACACAACAAGTGTTAGCACTATTTTCGACATATTTTCGAAACATAAAATTTCGCCATGACTTTAATTACTAAATATTCGGAGGTGGGATTTTCACAAAATTAACGTGATAAATATATTTTGTCACAACACTGTTTATGATTATTTTGTGAAAATACATGAATATTATTTTAGGGTAAAAATAATATTTACAAGCGTTAATGATCCCAAAACTTTGCGAACGCTTCCACATTAACATATAAGTTACACCGGTAATTATATTACCACTCGATTATTAAAACGTAACTTACGCACATGTATTGTATCCCCCATCCTTGGGAAGAAGTATAACTACCAAGTGTATACAGAACATAAACACGAAATAGTTGTCTAACTATTTCCCAAAGACTTAAACTATAAAGCTAAGGCACGGCCGTCCGTCTAATAGAATTAGCACTTGTAGGTCGTTGCACAGCTTACTGTATTGGAGACACTTGGTAGAGACGCGCATTCACTGTGAGTTCATGTCCCCCTTTTCTCTAACTGTTTTCAGTTTTCTTAACTGCGGGGGTGAAATACATGTTACTTTGTTTACAAGTACTTTATACACGGTATGAATAACGTAAGGAGGTTTAGATCATGTGAATGGGTAGTTAGAACACCGAGGGACTTAAGCGGTAGATCTATCTGGGTGTAGCGAGCCCAACCCCTGAGCCCGCATAATGGACCAGGTGGTGACTTTGTGCCCCAACGCCAAATACGCTAGGTTTGTATCTTCCTACTTGCATTTCACAACATGCTAATGGCCTTGCAAACCATTGGTGATCACAAGTCCTCTTACACTGCTACATACCAGGGAACTTTTATACTTACAAGTGTTTTTACTTACACACTTGCACATGAACTCGCTCAACATTATTGTTGATTTTTCAACTTACATGTATTTCAGGAAATTAACGAGATCTGGCACGGTATGGCATGTTTTCCGCTGCACTAGTTTCCAAGGTCATCCGGGGTTTAGGGGATGTGTCTCTTTCCTGGACAAGACACAGTCCTTAAACCATGTTTATGTTATGTTTCAAGTTGTAACGTCCGTTGGACAAGGTTATGGTTGTTGGTTAAAACAATGGTATTGTGTTTGGTTTTCAAAACTTAATGGATGATCTTGCATGTTTTTAACTCATATAGTTTTGGTATGATTAAGCTATGGTATTAAGAAGTCACACCAAAATTAACCACGCTTCCGCAAAGCCAGGGTGTGACATTATTCCCTATCAATATGGATTGTTACACGTCATTGTTATTTTGCAATTTGTTTCTCCACCCTCTACATACTGCTGATTGATTTATATTGTGTTTACTTCCCAGGCGTTTACTTTGATTGCCGGTAACCGGAGGTCTGGTATCTTTTACATCATTGGTTGGTTGGCATTTATATTAGGTAAATATGCATCAGAATAATCATATTACTTTGCAGATTTCCAAAATTGGTAGCCCAATTGTCACAAAATCATTAGCGTTGTAGACCGTCATGCTGCCATGAGAAATTGGTATCGTGAAAGTTTAAGGTATCTCGCTTTTACATGAGACTAAATGGTTAAGATTTAATGGAGTATTTTATTCTTTTGCAGAAATTAAATATTTATTAACATGTCATATGAAGTTGTGCCATTTACAGTGGTTTTAAAATGTATATGTTTAACCAGAAAAACGTATTTCCTTCATTTACTTATCTTTTCGGTTTTGTTAGATTTATAGTACGATAATTCGTTGTATTTTAATCTTCAACTTCAGATTTCCATAATAAGTTCATGCGTACAGTTTCTTTATGATTAGTATAATCGTAATTCTTTTCTAAAAATAAAAAAACATATCATTTCTCAACACCGCGAAATTCGCGGTTATTAGCACTAGTTTTAATATAAACATTCACACGTGCACTTTGCTTATTATTATTATTATTATTATTATTATTATTATTATTATTAATCAATCGTCTAGACACCTTATATTTTAAATCGTGTTGTTTAACAATATTTGAAATATATATATTTCATCTTATTTTGATTTGTTCACATAATGGGGTGATATAGGTACCTGGCAAGGGTGGCGACAGTTTCCCGCGGCACCCAAAGGTGGCCTAGCCACCCAAAAGCCAAGAGTACAGAAAAAGACACAACAACGACAAAGAAACAGAAAAACAAAATATGACGTTAGTACATTTCTAATATTATATGATTTGGTGATCGTTTCAAGGAAGTTATTCATGTTAGAAAAGACTCAAGTCTTTAAGCGATAACTTTATGTTTTTTAATAACAATTTTATTATTCTTTTGTTTAGTCTGGTTATCAGTATGCCCACCTTTATATGTGTTAATTCGTATCATTTTGATACCTTTCCTTGATTAATTTCTTGATATGCATGTTATAAGCTTTGAATTCGATGTTTGTTTTGTCATATGAATTAATATAGTTATTTGTGATAGCTTGTCATGTGATTATCATGGTACAATGTATTTGGATATGATCACTTGACTTTCTTTATGTTTCATTTCGACTTATCGACTTGACATATAACCGCATTATGAAACAAATGTCTTTACATTGTTCGTGGTGCTGTGATCCGTCCACGTCGTTTCCTTTATTCTTATGCCAGAACGAGCCTTGGCCATTTGATATTAACTCGATAGAAAGACTATAGCCTCCACACCTGATTGTATATTTTGTGGTCGGCTTGACGCTTCGGACCCTTTATTAGACGCATTTGTTATAATGTTATAATGTCTGAGCTTGATGGGTACGTATTTAGACTTTGTTGTGCTTAGTTATCCATTTTGTGGTACACACTAAACTATCCATCATGGTCCAAGTGGTGATAAGACTAAGCCACACAATTATAAAACATTATTGAATGCGAGGTTTGAATTTTTTTAGAAAGAGGGGGGGGGGGGGGGGGGGTCACGACGTTTGGTCTCGTCCGGTAAAATTTAGAGTAATGTGATATTCACCATATTTTTTTCATTTAATTCGTTTGAAATTTGTTGGCTTAAGAAATATACGATTTTTGAAACATTGTATGTTATGGTGTATACGTGACTACACAAGAAGAAGAGAAATGAAATCAATGTGGCATATCGTCATTAGAAAATGAAAGACGATAAAAGCTGATAATAATACATTTATCTATAAATATAAATTTCTTAAATCAATATTACAATATTTTCGTATTCTACTATTTGCAGAATTTAGAAGTTAAATTATAAAATAATATTTGATGATCCATCTTCCTCCCTTTTAGTTGTTCTATAAGAAATATAACCGAGACTAACGTCATGTGAAATACAATATAATGAAGATATATAACTTCTAACACTAAGATCCGTATAATATAGAATGAATATGATAACGAAAAGTAATTTCTTACTTTAGCTTACATTTTATTTTGATTAATTCAACATAAAGTGTTATTTATTATTTGATAAAGGCAGATTATATTGTTTTAATTGTAAAAGTTATTGAGTTATATGCTCTATGATGCGTTTAATTTAGTATACAATAAGTCACAACAATAATTATACAAGAGGTATACCCTAACCTGTTTTAATGAGCGAAAATGAAAGACTTGAATTCAAAGTAGAAGACTTTTTTTTGAAACACAAGAAAAATGTTATTTTAAAGATCTATAACCTAAACATGAACATAAATAGATTCCCTTTTTTTCTTTATCAAGATCTATAACCTAAACATGAAAATAACTAGATTCCCTTTTTTTCTTTAAAACTAGTTTATGAACAGAGGATGATAACAATTGGTAATATTAACTTAACTAGTTGATTTTCAGCCTGCGCGTTGCGGCGGGGACCCAATGTCTGCAAAACGCGTGTCAGCAGCAGATACCGAATATCAAAACATAAATAAAAATGATGTGGTAAGGATGGTCACTCCGTCCTAAAAAATGATTTTAAATAACCTAATATATAATAATAGGACCCACACGTCCTACACGTTGGAAATTCGATTGTTTTCAATGTAGTTATTACGGTGCTAACACGTTAAAATATGGATGAGCTCGGTATCAGTAACGGCACCGAAAGTACCGATCCGGAAAATCATCAAAATTAGGTACCGGCACCGAAAATGCTCGGTACAATACGATATGGTATTTGAAGGTAAAAATCAATAAATACAGGTATGGTGCTAGACCGGTGTCGAACCGAAAGTAACGATTCTGAAAACGTCAAAAGGTGGGTACCAAATTGGTACCGAAAATGATTTGGTATAGTAAATTTGGTACCGATATGATACCTGTTTGATTACAGGATTTGATACGATTCACTCATCAATAATCTAAATATCAAAGTTAATTTTACATGCTACAATTCATTCCTTACAGAAAAAAGAAAAAAAAGAAAGCAAAATAAGTTGTTGTGTATATAAAACCTCATTCAAACGAAATACATTCAAACGAAATACAGTTTACTTACTGTGTGTATGAAAAATAATCTAAACGGTGCAATTACTTGTATTGCTACATTGCTACAGGATTTGATGAGCTCGGTACCAACCGGTACCGAAAATACGGTTACCGAAAATACGGTTAACGAAAATACGGTTACCGAAATCCCCAAAAGTGTGTACCGGTACCGAATATACCTGGTACGGTTCGGTACCGGTCGGTACTGGTACGGCACCGGTATTTGAGGGCAAAAATCGGTGAATACCGGTGCTGAACCGGTACCGAAAAGACACCCGATTTGGTAAAAGAGGATACCGGTACCCGATACTATTTATTCATTCCGTACCGGTGCTGAACCGGTATCGAAAAGACACCCGATTTGGTAAAAGCGGGTACCGGTACCGGTACCCGATACTATTTATTCATTCCGTGTTACTGTTCATTCAGTTTGAAATTTAATATATAGGTAAATGTTATTTTAAAGACCTATAACCTAAACATGAAAATAACTAGATTCCTTTTTTTTCTTTTAATTTATTTTCATTTTTTAGTAAATTACACAAATTGTCCATTATTTATACCACAAATTTCAATCTCTGTCATTTATCTTAACCTTTTACACCCTATGTCCTTTAAAAAAACAAAGTTGCACACCTATTGTTCTTTCCTCTAAACCCCATCCAACCACCCTCTTAAATGCTCCCATGTGCCCCTCATGTGAGGGGCAAAATTGTCAATATCATCGCCCTAAACCCTTTAAAACCTCAGACGACTCCATTTAACCAAACCTTTCACATGATCATACCCTTCACACTCACAAACCTTCACTATCACAAACCCTTACCAACAATCAAACGATTCAATTGAACAGACGAACAATCCCTTCTCAATGAACGACATAGAAATGCGAAGGAGATGGTCTATTCATGAAGCAGTGGTTGACAAGTATTATGGTAAGTTGCAATTGCTCCTTTTGTTTTAAAATTGAGTAAACTGCCAAAATGGTCCCCGAGGTTTGGTCACTTTTGTCACTTTAGTCCAAAACTCAAATCTTTTGAATCTGGGTCCCTGTAGTTTCAATTTTGTTACCAATTTCATCCAAAATCAAAATCTAGTTAGATTTTTCAGTTAAAATCCAACCTTTTTTTTTTGTCTTTTTTCCTCCCTTTTAACGAAGGGCAAAATTGTCTTTTAACATTTTATTATAAAAAATAAAAAAAATCTGACCATTTTGTTGTTGTCTTTTTCTGCATGGAATCTTGACTGGGACGACCCCATGCCTGGTGAACACGGCCCCGTGCCTAAGCTTCTGTTTTTGTTATTTTTATTATTTTTGTTGGTTTGGATGTGGATGAGGGCTCAGCGAGTCGTGTTGACGCGCATGCGGGTGTATATATTTTTTAGTTATTTTAAGCTCTTTTTACTCGCAAATTCAAGTTTTAAATTTGTAAAACACGATATTCTACTATCACTCTACACACACGTTAGGGCAAGTGCACCCATCGCGGACGTAGTATAGTGATGGCAAGATACCGATATTCTACTATCATCCATGTATCTTTTGATCTGTGGAAACAAAATCGAAATATCACTATTAGTATTAGTAGAAGATGAACTAGTAGAAGTTTTGATCCTTGGAAGACAGATGATGTCTTCTTTTGAGCATTCTCCACATTCTTCTGGAATGATGGGGGAATAGGAGGTAATGATGCACTGGTTTGAGATGAAGTAACCACCAGCATAGCACTTCAAGTGGATTTTCCCTAAGAGGCCATGGAGTTGATGAAAATGAACAGAAATGAACACAAAAAAGTTTTAAGATTGAAGCACCACTTGCCCACGGTGGGCGCCAAATTGTTTTGGTCAAAAATCAGTTTAAAGATAATGTAACCAAATTTTTATTGTGAGGTAGAGTGCTAATGTGTATGAACAATAATGTGATCAAAGTATAAAGTAAAAATGACATTGAACACCGATATTTGTACGAGGAAAAAGCCATTGATCCTTGATAGATCTCCGGTACAAAAAACCTCAGGTGATAGAAACTAACGATCACCAAATGTACTGAAAAATAAATAGTGATTCAAATACAACTTCGGAAGATAATGAGCTCAATACAATGGTAACTAGTGTTTGCAGTTTGCGAGAGAGAGAGAGAGAGTGTGTGTGTGTGTTATTGTTCGTATGAAAGCTTGCTATCTATCTAAAATGAGCTCGTTATCCCCTTATAAAAATAGAAACAACAAGTTAACAAACAATCCGAACTATGTGCAAGTATCCCCATGTTCTCCATAATGGCTACACTCGTCCAAGCACGTGCCAAATGAGAGCATATTTTGTGATATTCCAGCATAGACCAAGTCCAATTCGTTAAACTCTTGCGAATACAAGTTTAAACATAGGATACAATTGTTAGTAAATATAAGTAATAATAAGGATCCTTGATCCTTAGACTTCCTGCACCATCTGTTAAGGATGAGTGATCCAGGCCAGATCTAAGGATATGTGATCCATAGTATTAAAAATTAACCCCTAACAACCTTCAATATTTAATATTGTCACTTACACCCCTTTAACTTAATGAAAACTTATTAAACATAATTTTAACTCCGTCGAGTTTTACGTGCTTATTTTGTATGTGGGTTAATATAATACGTTTTCGTTGTTTTTATGTATGTTTTCGGTTGTTCTACGTTTTGTCAATACGTTTTTGTGCTTATTTATATGTATGTTTTCGGTTATTCTACGTTTTGTCATAAATTTTGTTTAAAAACTAGTCGGTCAAATATAATACATTTAGCTAGACGGTATAAATTCGAGTTATCTTACATTTCAACGCCACCGCAACGCACGATAACCTTCTTTAACTTAATAAAAAATGTTTTCTTATGTGCCTTTTTAGTACGTTTCGGTATAGATTGGTTTACGTTTTGACGTAATTAAATGGTCTGCGTTTTGTCATAAATTTTGTTCGAAAACGAGTTAGGTCAAATATAATACGTTTTCACTAGGCGGTATAAGTTCGAGTTACTTTACGTTTCAACGCTGCCATAATGCGTGGTACCATTCTTTAACTTAAAAAATATTATTTTCTTACGTTCTTTTTTTTAAGTACGTTTTGGTATAAATCCAAGTTGGTTAACGGTTTGATGTAATAATACGCTTCCATGCTTATTTTATGTATATTTTTGATTGGTCTATGTTTTGACGTACGTTTTATTCGGAAACGAGTCGAGTCAAATATTTAACGGTGCAAAATCGGGTTACTTTAAGTTTCGACGCCGCCTCAACATGTGGCGGATCAAAATACTAGTTTTATATAATTCGAAATATGCCATCAGAACGTGCATGTTTTTATCTACGCGTCGATATAACTTTTTACGAAACCGATGTCACACCCCAACCGATGGCGGAAACATCGGTGCGTGGCACTGAGCGAAACAGATCGTCCAAGAGAATCCATAACAACTATTAGTGACAATATATTTAGCATTAATGTCCCATACCATTAACATATAAAGCATAAACAGTTATTACAGATAATAGTCTCAAAAACAAGTAAACTGTTCCGACAACTCAGATTTATTATTGAAGTTTCTAGACCTCCTACTCGGTTCATCAAACAAGCAAGCTTAGCATCCTATCAACCTATCACATACGTTAAAATAAATTCAATACACAGAGTGTAAAGGTGAGTACACAAGTTTGATTAGCATATAGTATAGCGAAATCGTTTACGCATAACCAGCATGTATCACGTAACGGGCAAAGCAAGCAACTATCAAAACTATGTTCACACTTAACCACAAGACTGCGTTGTAGAGTATGCGCGACACATATCCAACGGACGCGTGAAGTAAAGAGATGTGATCCCTAGCAACCCCTGTCCACGACAGGTGCTGAGTCCAAACTATAGCACTATCGTTGCTAGAGGTGGTACCGTGTAACACTGTCTAAGCATAGTGACAAGCATTCAAGTTCACGTATAACACGCGGGAGCGGTTAGCGTTGAAAGTGTTTGCGTTGTGTGTTGGTGTATGTTGTTATAGCGAACATATGTAACACCCAAAGTGCTTTAAAAGGAAATGGGTTCGAGTATACTCACAGTTCGTGTTTAGCTAGTAAACACAATACTTGGATTGAAGGGAGCGCGTTGAGACTAGCCTGAGCATAGAACAGTAGCGTAAGCGTTGAACAACGTGTAAAACAACGTATCGGATGAGATAGTGTCGAATGGTGAGTTGATCGGATGATCATCCGGACGGATGGTCATCCGGACGGATGGTCATCCGGACGGATGGTCATCCGGACGGATGACCATTCGAACGGTTGGTCATTCGATTGGGCGAGTGTGTTTGTAAATCGTTTTGAAACTTTGAAGTTTTCGTTGTAGCATTTTGGAAAATATGAAGTATCTCTAGATGCCAAGTCATCCGGTCGAATGGTCATCTGGACGGATGGCCATTCGATCGGATGGCTATTCGATCAAAAACCTTGTAGTTTGAAGTTTGGTCAAATTGTTTAAGTGTTAAAGCTATAAAGAATAAGTCACCTGGTCGAATAGTCATCCGATCGGATGGTCATCCGATCGGATGGCTATTCGATTGGGCCACCTGATGTTTTGAAAACTTTATAAAATTTTCTAAGTTAAAAAGTTTTGAAGTTTAACGGAGACGGCGTGACAACGTGTCAAACAACGGGAATCCACACCAAGTCCTGCTCAGTCGATCGGATGGGAACCACCCCATTCAATAAGACTAACTGTCTTTGATGGGAATTCATGTTCAACCCGTGAATCGGTCGTCTCTCAGGTGGAAATCCATTTCCAGACCGGTTCTCAACTAAAGAATGAGTAGAGAGCCTGAATGGGTCTAGATTCCATCGGTTCTTAGTAGAAAAGTGAAGAAAGTTGAAGAAAAGTATGAAAACAGTTGGAAACTGTTGAATCTCGTTGTAATTTGTGTTGAATAGTGTAGAAATCCTTTAGATCTGAACCACTCTTGATGAGATGAGGTCACACAACAGTTTCCATAAGGAACCGAGATGACATTACCTTCAAGGAGTCCAAATCAGGTGATTTCAAGGTGAAAACCACTGATTTTCATGGAGAAGATGATGAAGTAGTGTGTAGTGATGATGATTGTACAATATTTAGGGTGAAATACTTACGGAATACCCTTAGATCGAGTGAAAAGTGCCTGAGAATGAACTGGGAGCGAGTTGGGTCGGATAGAGCTGTCACATTAGTGAACAGTGATGTGACAGGCGGGTATTTATAGTGTGAGAGAGAAAGTAAGGGGGTGGAGAAAGTGGGTCAAATGGCAAGTCGATCGGATGGCCATCCAATCGGATGGTCATCCGGTCAAATGTCCATTCGACCGAGTGGTTATTCGATCGGCCAGGTTGTGCGAGTTAGTTTTCCAACTTTCGTTTCGTGCGTTGAGCGTTGCGTTGCGTTGCGTTTGAGTGAGTTGCGAGTGAGCATTGCGATGAGATAACCACATAACATTAAACAAGTAATCACACACATAACACATAAAATGCATAAAAGTAAATCTGCGTTTCAAGTTGCGATGAGATTGCGATGCAATGCATTGTGATAGCGTTTAGTATAAACATGCGATGTGATATGCGAGAAAACGCGTTTAAATAGTATGCGTTGTAAACTGCGTTAAATGCGATAACTGCGTTTTGAACAAGCGTTGTGAATGCGTTGTAAAACATATCTCAAAAATATAGTTTGACCCATTGCGATAATCGAAATCTCGAGAGTACAAGGTAATTAAGCAATAATTAAGCAAGAAGTGGTAGATCTGTCATTTCTTAGTGTAATTATAGAGATAGAGTTAGAGATTTGATTATAAATGCTCACAACTTTATATTTTGGTTTTTCTCTTTCGATTGCTATCTTGAGTGCTGGTATAGAATCGACATCGTATTTAATCAAACCGATGTCGATCGAATTCCTGCCGCAATGCATTGATAAATTTTGCCCGTTTTTTCTATATCTATGTACAAAAGTTTCGCCGTTAAAAAAAGTAGGTTCACGTGAATCCGTAACTCACTACCCAGATTCTCCCATATTACTCCAACATATTAGGGGGGGGGGGGGGCGCTCCATTAGTGATGGAATTCCATCACTCACAACATCTAATCAAGTTCCGCCACGTCATCGAGCTTTATCCATCACTAGTGATGGTTTTTTTAATTTTTAAATTATAAATTAACAATAAAATTATAAATTTCATTAAAATAAAAAAACATTATTTCTAGAAATATTTTAGGTTACAACTTAAAAATAAACATATAAAAATAAAAAGATACATAAAGAAAACCTACTCCTTGTCCGATTCCATAAATTCCCAACCTAAATAACCTACAAGTTCAATTAAATCATATCTCAACCGAAAGTGAATTTCTTCATTGCGCAAGTCTTGTTGGACATTTACGGGAACTGGAACTTGTGTAGGAGGATCTGACACCCAATATGGAGATATTGCACGTCCATCTTCTTTTATTAGCATATTGTGCAATATAATACATGCATATACTATGCTATGTATTGTTTTTATTCATCGCACGGACCGGTCGGTTTAGTATGCCCCATCTACCCTTTAAAGCACCAAAATCCCTCTCAACATCTTTTCTTGCCGATTCTTGCAACCTCTTGAACGTCTTTCCTTTAACCTCGACAGGAATTGAAGGAGCTTTCACAAAAACAGACTATGATGGGTAGATACCATCCACAAGAAGAAAGCCTCGTCTGCAATATCTTCTGTTAACAAAAAATAGACAGAAGGGTGCAGTACCATCTGTTACGCTTTGAAACAACGACGATGTGTACAAAACATTGATGTCGTTGTTTGAACCACCAAAATATGAATGCTAAAACCATAAATCATTCGACGTCACCGCTTCAATTATGATGGTTGGTCTTTTGACGTCACCCTTAACATGCGCCCCTCGCAACTTTCTTGGACAATTTCTCCATTCGATATGTGTACAATTGATGCTACCGAGCATCCCTGGAAAATGCCATCTAGTCTCACGCGCGGCGTAAATACGTGCGATGTCGTGTCTCATTGGTTTACGTAGAAACTCTTTGGCATACAATTTAATGATCACGTTACAAAAGAATTGCAAACATTCACGTGAAGTTATGTCCGACATAGCTAAGTATTCATCATATTTATCAGGAGGGTTCTTTAAAAATAAATCTTTAGATAAACGAAACCGATCTCTAAAAATTTCGGCATTGTAGACCGGATTCTCCACAAAATAATCCTTCATTAACACTTCGTTGGCATGTATACGATCACGATCCACCATTTTCTTCTTTGTGCGGCTCGAACCTTCAAGTTCGTTATACACCTTCTCGAAAAATTCAAGCGTATCATTGTCGGAAGACGTATCGCTATCGGTGTCTATCGGAAATGAATCCTTTGGAAATTCCATTTTTACCCAATAAAGTGGTATAAATTTATGGTTTTGTGTGGGTGAAATATGTAGAATGTAGGTGTTTTTTTGTGGGTTGAAAATGTTATAATAGGTGATATATAGTGTTTAAGTTTTTTTTTTAAATCCCAACGGTCAAATATCAACGTTCATATCTCACCAACATTCAAAAATCAACGTTCAAAATCATCTTTCTCACGTGTGATCACGAGCACACGTTACAAATTCAATGCGTGAACATTTCGAGTGGTGGTGATGTATAACGAACATCCACGCGTGAAGTTTTGCTCAAAACGTGGCGCCCCGAGTCCTCTTAAACCAACAATTAAACATTTAGAAAAGACCCCAAACTCCAAATTGTTTTTCTAAACATTCCAACTCCTCATGCCACAACCCGACCCGAAGACACTTAACATCCGGCCCAAATGTGAAACATGAAGCAGAAAATATGGGCAAAAGTGACCACCATCTAGAAGTCCTTGACTTTAAAATAATTACAAAAAAGCCACCAAATTAAAGTTTCCTGCTATTTTAAGTCTCAAATTTTGGTCAAAAAAATTTTAAGTCTCAAATGGCCCCTTCAACCCATTCATTAACAATGTAATCACACACACTCACACAAAACACACACACACACCAAACCCTCCCAATTTCAACATTTCTAACACATCATGCTTGATCTAAACCCTAATTTCAACAACCACAGCACAAATCACCGCCACCGATTCACCGGTGCCACCGCCGCCGTCCAGTTCCGGTTAGAAACGACGGATGAGGACTCCGGCGTCTTTTCTCCGCCGCTGTGGCGGAGCACAAGTCCGCCGGACAGTCCGGTTAGGTTTCCGAATGCTCGATCGTTATCTCCGGCGTCGAGAGCTCAGGCGATCGCCAGAGGACAACGAGAGATGATGGAGATGGTGAATAACATGCCGGAAACATCGTACGAGTTATCGTTGAAGGATATAGTTGAACAGAGGCGTGACTTTACGGACGCTAGCGTTGACGAGACACAGAGCGTAGAGGACGGCGAACGGCGGTTGATTTCCACCGGTCAACAGAGTCAACGGCGGAGGAAGAGTAAATCCGGTAGCGTTAAGCGGCAGGAGAGTAGTAAATCTGGACGGATCGTTGTGAAAAATGGAAGCATGAATCGGAATCATAATTCAGGTCTTTTGATTAACATGTTTTTACCGTTTTCAATCGGATCTAAAAGGAAGAAGACTATTCGAACGAATTCATACAGTTACAATAACGTGAATAACGTCGCCGGAGTAAAATCATCTCCGACGGCGGATTTACTAGAGAAATCCGGTGACGGTGACCGGAGGGAGTGGTGGAAGAAGTTTACGGATTCCGGTTACAGTGAAGGCTCTGGAGTAACTAGTAGCAGCGGCGGAGAGAGTACCGGAAGGAGTGGTAGCAGTGGCAGCTCCGGTAGCAGCACCGCCGGAAGTCTCCGGAATAATAGTGACAGGTATGAATTATGAAAATTTGAAAATATCTTTTTCTTCACGTAAACGGAATGGTTATGGAAACTGGAAGTGTTAAATGTGCATTAGGAAGTTGTACTGTACATGTGTTTAGTTGGTGATCGTATCTTCTTTGATTTTAGCCTTTTAAGTATTTGAGTAAATAATTTGGAAATTAAACACGACGGAATGATTTTTTTTTTTTTTGTGATTAAAATAATCGATTATTAAATTGGATTTTTATGCTTCTACGTTATCCCTTCGGATCAACTTCTAGAAGATACAACATATCAAGTATGTCATAGGTGTTCAGTATCTAGAATATACAACACACAAATATTATATATAGTAATATAAAAATAAATATTTGCACGTATAGTTTATATTTGTAAAAAAAAAAAAAAAGGGAGAAAAAAAGTGTTAATATTTACCTTAACCCACTAGTTACAAGCTGGGGATAAGCTAAGCGAACCGCTACTGAAACCGAACTGTACCGTACCGGTTATTTTTAGTAAGTTTATGAGTTATGACTAGCCGAATTAGTAAGTTCTAGTTTTAGCACTGGTCAGCACTTGTTCTATGCACATTATATATATGTTAAGTATTATCGAGAGAAGCGAGTTTATAAATTTATGGTTTTTATTTGTTTAAAACTAACGAACTAGAAAAATGACCATACTACGTAAGCGGGGTTATTTATATATTTATTTATTATCTTAATTAAAGTGTCCATAGATACATACAAAAATTGGACACGGCAGGCCGATAACTAATGAACTTGAAGGCTTGTGCAATTTTTCAACAAATGTTTTTTTAAAGTTGTACATTTAATCATTCCCCGAGCAACACGTGTGTATGCGTGTACGGTTTGGTCGGCAATTTTTATTATATTGTAGATGTACTTGGGATTTTTTTTTATTTTTTTAATAGTTATGGACAATGAAAATATCATATCATGAGTGTATCACAAGCATTGGTTGACTTTGACCTAGGTGTTTTTACGGTCCGATTCAACCGTTTTTTAATAGTATTTTAGTGCCGAACAAGTAACTAAGACAACACAAATGGTTTGGTTTCCACTATGGTTGTCACGGGTATTTAAGTTTCACCTATGGTGGGTCCGGATGAGTTTTCCCCTCCAGGTCTCAAGTTCGAGTATTGGTGATACGGGTTTTTTATTGAGGGGTTTAAATTGGGGATCTATTGTGCGAGAGAGCTCTCTAGCGCAGACCCGGTTAAGACAACGTATGCTAGACCTCCCGACATCGCGAATAATTCACTCTTTTCAAAAAAAGACAACACAAACGGTTTGGTTCTGCACTATGAGATATTTTATCTACTTTTTTCTCCTCATCGGGACCTTAGATTTTTTTCTTAACCTGATCATAAATAAAGATAAAAGAGATATAGTTATTAAATAAAGATAATAAAAGTTATGTTCATAATGATGTGTGTGAGATGACTAAGTGTGAATGTATGAAATGCAGGAGAAAAGGTGGTTGCACGAGCGGTTGTTGGTCATTGTTCCCCTATAGAAAGAAAAAATCGTAACGTGTTTGAAAATCGATGCTTGTGACTTTGAAGAATAGATCGTGAGAGGTTTTAATTAATATTGGGACTGGCCTCAAGGAAAAGTATGTTATATGTATATGTTCAAATTATTTTGTAACAACTTGTAATGAATTTATAAGATAGTCTTCCACATGACACTTTCCAAACAATATCATTCATGACTTGTAACCGGTAAATAATTTGATGAGATAATTTTTTTCTTTTACCAAGATGTCAAATATATTGCGTTCTTAAATTAAGAAAATAACAATTGTTTCTGATCCTTCTCTCTCATCATACTCGCTGGTGGGTGTTTTTTGGTGGTGAAGGTTTAGGCGGCAACCGTGGGTTGGGTGTGGTGGTGGTCGGTTGAGTTGAGGGTGGCCAGAACATGCAAGGGAGAAAGAGACAACATAGATAAATTAAAGAGAGAATGAGTTGATGGTGGCCGAATTTGAGTTAAAATATACTAATTTGGTTTTATATGTGTTTTTTTTTTCTTATTTAACTTTTTCATATATTTTTTATGAAATATACTAATTTGGTTTTTTATGTGTTTTTATTTTCTTATTTAACTTTTTCATATATGTTTTATTGGGTTATTGGATTTATCACTCTCAACTATGTGGTAGTTCATTGGCAAAAGCAAAACATTTAAACACCTTGGGAGGGGAGGTATTGGGTTCAAGTCTTACAGACAACAGTAGTCAAACACTAAGAAATGTTCATCTGTGAAGTGACACAACACACAAAGTGTTAAGTTGAGAGTGGTAGAACTTAAAGTGATAGTTGGAAGTGGCAGCGGTCAATACCCAATGATCAGAAATGATAAAATCTAATAACCCTTTCTTATTTGTTTTTTTTTTAAGTAGGGCTGTTCTATTTCCACACCCCTATAATCTTATTTTCACATCCCTATTTCTATACGGACCGTATAGACTGATACGGGCCGTATAGAATATTTATGCGCAGAATTTAATGCGGTGGAATGTTTTTTTTTGTTTTTATATGTATACGGGACGTATAGTTATATACGGGCCGTATACATATTTGCATAATTTTGTTTCGAATGTTTGATAAGGGTTTTTAGTTTTGAAATATGTATACGGATCGTATAATGTTATACGACCCGTATAGCCCGTATAGAAAAATTTATTTTTTGTTGCAATCGGGAAACCGTTTAATAAATTTTGTAAATTTTAAAATAGTGTTGTATATATCGGATTATGTTACGAGTTTGTAGTTAAACGTATTTATTATGTTTAATAAGTTTCCACTTTGTAAAACGACTTGCAATCGGGAAACCGTTTAATAAGTTTTGTAAATTTTAAAATAGTGTTGTATATATCGGATTATGTTACGAGTTTGTAGTTAAACGTATTTATTATTTTTAATAAGTTTCCACTTTGTAAAACGAGTATAGAAAAGTTAATTTTTTGTTGCAATCGGGAAACCGTTTAATAAGTTTTGTAAATTTTAAAATAGTATTGTATATATCGGATTATGTTACGAGTTTGTAGTTAAACGTATTTATAATGTTTAATAAGTTTCCACTTTGTAAAACGATAAATTTGTGATATGATTATGATAAACTACAACAACAATTATTAAACAAACAACTTAACATCTAAACATAAGATTAATACTTAGAATGTTTTACATCTAAAACAAACAAAAATATAAATTTTTACAATGTTTCAAACGTAAAATAACAAAAAAAAAAAAAAAAAATACAATAAGCAGCTACGGCGGTGGTGGTGGTGCAGCGCCAGCTCGTGGAGATAGGGACGCGCCAGAATGCATAGCCACAATCGCCTCGACCATCCACTGTACATCCCCTCTCACTGCAGCTAAATCCCCTTTGACTGTAGCTACATCCGACTCGACCTGACCGAGTCTCGACTCGACCTGAACGAGTCTCTCCTCCACCTGAACGACTCTCTCCTCCACCCCCGGTGGAGGCATCACACGCTGTCTCACGCTCCGTCGAACGTACGGGCGATCACCCTGTAAATCCTCCGCAGCTACCTGTGATCGATCGACAGTATGAGCGACCCCCTCACGTACCCCGCTTCCCTCTCCGTCGCCTCCCTCTCCCTCGCCTCCCTCTCCCTCGCCATCGCCTCCCTCTCCACGGGGTCCCTCACCCACACCATACGCCCAAACCAGCCGCCCTCACTCGACCTCGCGAGCCAAATGCAACACCCATACTAATTTAACGTTAATATATATAATTAAAGTAAGCATTTTATGAGAAAATGTCACTTATCAAAAACTTTTACTTCTTGAGTGTTTACACATGTTCACAACATTCTAAAATATAGTTCGAAAAGTCTACATATTCCACTTTTTACAAAAGAAAACTAGATAATTGCGGAAGCTTCAAAAGTGTGTTTTCGGTTCTTCAAAATATGCTTGACCGCCATCCGTAAGATCCCTATTGCCACCTAGGGTCAAAACCACATCAAATGTTAGTTTTGATAATGTTAAAATGGGTATAAACAAGTCCCATGGGTCAAAACAACAAAAATTAAAAATTTTCCGGAATTAGGGGGCGTCGCGCTACGCCTAGGGGCGTCGCGCTACGCCTAGCCCCCTTTTTCACAGAATGTTGCTTAAACTGTTGCTGTACATAACCAGCTAAATCTTTTATCAAATCCCAACTTAAAATTGCCATAACTTATGATCCGTAAGTCCGTTTTTAGTGATTCTTTTTCCTACACGTCCGTAATTAAATTACCGACGTGCCTACCATAATTATTATACCTAAAATTTGGTTTACGGGCTGAATCACTAAATCTCTATTTAAATATTCGACCCACTATATTTACGCAAATTTTACTACCATTACAATAGTAAGTCGTAAGGCGCTTTTACCAAACACCCGGGGCTTAACATCACCGGCATTTCATTACCAATCTCATGGCTTCATGCTCTTGTGATTATCACGCCAAATGCTAACTATTAAACACCAACACAACTAATTACATAATTATTCGACCCGCTTGGCTCATCTATGGAATCCTCCATTATAATGACTACCAAACGATTCTTAACCTATTAAATTCACGTAATGAACATCGTCACTTCAATTAACACCACATTTATTCTAAACACAACCATACATGTTCTTATATCAAATTTACTTAATGTAACGGATCAAGTTACATACCTTCATAATTCGTCGACATTGCTTTCTAACCATAATTACCCATTCCCGGGCTTGTCGACCTTAGCGTATCCCTTCTAATCCACGGTTTCTGCTTTTATAACTCAATTTAACGAGTGACGTTCAAGTCACTCCAAACACTACCGTTTCGACCATTATTTTAACACATTCTTCATCTAGTGAATTACATCACTTTACTTACATCCCATTATGACTAATTAAGCGATATTATCAATAAACATATCTAACCAACTATTTATTTTGACCCGCTTGGCTTGTCGAGTGAATTCCATCACTTCTTAGACTTACCAAAGGGTTTCAGTTTCACTATTTCGACATCATACCTATTTCAACTATTTCTTTTGACCCGTTTGGTTTGTCGAGTGAATTCCATCACTTCTTAGACTCACCAAACGCAACTATTTTCGCTATAACAACATTAGACATATTTACGACTAGGCTTATCTACATAAATGTAACGAGACGACAAGTCGTGTACCTTTAGAGCACACCCTTCAAACGCGTATCCGCTCCGCCTTGTCCGCTTGACGATCCGGATTCTTTGCCTAAAGAGTTCAATTCACAATCAACTTAGAACTATTTTCATAATCATTAACGCATAATTCTCTATAATAATCAAATCTGCGTTTTCATCCGATTTTTAACATTTTAATCCCCACTTAGGCATTTTAACAAACACCTAGCGGGTCAGATTTTTACATAATCAAAACCAAGTTCATGACTTGTAATAATCATCTAAATCAACTTCAATTAGGCACATTTACACATGTTTTAACTTCCAAATTTCAGAAAGTACCTCATAAAACTCAGATTACACTAGAACAAGAATCATGATCTTAGTGTTTACCAAGTTTCTACAATTTATTAATCACCTACAATGGTGATTATGAACCCTACAAGTATCATGCAAGATTTTGACAAGAAATCATCTAGGGTTTATCCCTAAACATCATACCACTTCTAATTTCATGTATACAACACATAATCAAGCTAAATTTTGATTTTTCATAATTAACCTAGAATTCAAGATGAATCAAAACACTAGAATTTTGCATACCTTATGATCCCTTTAACGAGGTGATCACAAATTCGTGCTTGAAAATCGATTTGGAGCTGATTTGAACTCTCAATTTGATCAAATTTGACATGCACTAGGGTTTGGTGGGGAGCCTGTGTCGCCCCCTGTGTTCTTGTTCGACCAAACACACCTAAGTGTGTGTTTGGTGTGTGTTATTTTGATTATAACCACCCAAGTTTCCAACTTTGTAACTTAGGTCCCTCGATTATTGTTTCGTTTATTAATTTAGGAGTTCCCATCCATTTATTTGGTTTCACAATGTTGTATCTAACTGGGTTATTTAGTCCTAGTCAGTTTATTCTCGTTTATTTTATACTTTATAATTCTAATATAAAGTTATATATTTTCGGGGTGTTACAAGTCCACCCCCCTTAAAAAGGGTTTCGTCCCCGAAACCTCCTTTAAGTAGGCCTTTGGTTTGGACCTATCCATCTTAGTTTCGTTTTTCAAGGCATTCTTTCTTTTCCGACATAAGGTTTTTATTCATATTGACATGTTCGTCTTTTAGGCATTTGTCCTATTGGACCGTAACCTTTTATCATCTATTTCCTATCTTTGTCGCCTATTTGACCGGGTTGCCTTTTGACCATCCAGTCACTGAGTCCGTCAGCATACTTACTTGACGCTAGTCTTATATTGACAAGTGCTCTCCATAGGTCACAGCGTTATTTAGACTACAACTTGTTTTATTGCCTAAACTAATTGGTCACCATTTTACCTCATACCTCGTCATTCGGGTATGCAATATTGCCGTCATCGGCCCTTTGCGTGCTTATAATTTCATATCTAGTCATTCACACTATAACGTGATTACATTCTATATTACTTTTTGTGTCCGTGATCACATCACGTCATGTTTAGTTTTACATCGGCTTTTCATTCTTAAGAATCTTTCCTCCGAATGCATCATCTTACAGCTTTCGGCGTTAAGACCTATATTCTTTAGTACTAACCATTTTCTAATTTCTCTCTCGGTATTTATAGGTGTTAGAACATCGTTTCTTTACTAAAACTGAATTTTAGTTTAATGTTTTTCTCTTTAACCCATGTCGATTAATCATATCAAGGAATTGACGACAAGGATTATTCTTCTGGGTTATCATTTTACGCGAGAAATCATAATTGGTTCCCCACGCTTTATATTATCGACCCGTAGGTTTCTTTACTTAGCCTTGTAGACTATTCTATTAGGTCTTCACCTTTTTAGGGTGAGACCCCCTAGTATGTTCCTTTGTATTTGCGACCCAATGGTCATTTTGTTCCCGTAGACCTTTACATTGTTTATAATCTGGAGGTTATGGTGATCCCATGGATCATCTTCTATTCGTTTGACCTTGACCGTAGTCTAAGGCTACACTCATTTTCTTTCGGATTATCTTTCCGACTCTATGACTTCTTATGTGTCCTTCGCGTCGGTTTATTTTACTCATACCGTTATTTGGTTTATGCCCCTATTTCCTTTCAACCCGTTACCCGGGTTCTTGATGTTTTTAACACTTCGGTTTCATTGGTTTGCATTTTCCCTTCCATACTCTTTTATGACCTACCACATAGATTCAATAATATTTCACGCTTTCATTATCCAGGTTGCGCTTACTTGGGATATCAACTACTATACTTTATTCAACCCGCTCAACATTATAGTAGTTGAACATGACTATCGAAATTTCTGTTTTTGCAGAATTTTATCATCTTCTTAGTCATAACTCTTAATCCGAGTCTTTTGACTTTTAATTCGCGTTCTCGACTGTTGGTTACACATTTATCTGAAAACATACCTATCAATTAGGTATTTTATCGATATTATTTTCATAGCAACCTTTCTGGCATTCATTAAGACTTTGTTTTTCGATTTATTTGGTCGTATCAGCAAAATCCACCGCTTTTACTCAACCAGGTCTTTTATTCTTTCACTCGTCTGGTTTGACTTGTTCGTGTGAGTTCCATCGCCTATGACAGTCAACTTTATCCTTATGCCTTGACATTCTAAATTGTGGATTTATATTTTTGTTTACTTGATTCTTATCCCTTCCCTTGGGCTTATTATCTTAATGTAATATGCTCCCATTATCCGGCTTCCGTTTACTTTTATTATCAAGCACTTTACTTAATTAATCCGTACACCACCTTTCTTTTGTCAGCGACCCTTAGGTCCGTTTCTTTTACTAATGTCCCGAAGGCCCATGTCTCAAGTCTTATTTGGTAAACTACTGTTATTGTTATTCGGCCTTTGGGATTTACTCGTTCTTATTCTAACGCTTTCATAATGTTTATCTTACTAATTCTTTTACATATTCACCCTCATCAATGTGATTATCGTTCTTCCTCGGGAGGAATTTATTAATAGCATGTTACTTGGGTATCTACCCATACCCGAGCTTTTAAATCCAAATTTATTGGTATTTCATTATTTACAGCAACGAATAATACATATTGTCCATTTAGTTTCTTTTTCGAGGATATTCCTATTCAAATCTTAATCTCTTGATTTTTTTTGACTTTAACCCATTGTTACAATAACAAAATCAATTCATTTCATGTTATTGTTTCATATCGTTGTATGGAATTTATCCACATCGTTTGTTGACATAAACGATGTTTCTATATGTTTCATTTAGTTTGGCTTAGTCTATAACCATGTCCTTGTCATTTATTACTATTGTAAACTCCCAGGGTTCGGGTGTTATTACACTCCTCCCTATTATGGCGCTTATCTTTCATTACGTTCTCGGGTTCGAGTGTGCGCGCACCCCTTCCCATGGCAATATTTATCATGATTACTTTTACCTCGATGCTCAACGTGCAGTTTCAGCACCTCTTATAAACAATAGAACTTTTATTATTACCTATTTCTATTTTTCAAAGCCTTGGTAATTTCGTTAACACTAATGTAGGATGTTAAATAAATCGATATAAAACAAACGATTTATTTGCATTCGTAATAATTAAAAATTCATGCTGAAATTTAATTTACAAGAGTATACCTGAAACGACATCAGGTTCAGCTTTAGCCTCCGTGGCTGTTATATAAAACAACTTTGTCCTTGATTTCTGGGCATCAGACCTTGTGTCGGTTGTGTCCTTGGTTCCAAGCCTCTCTGGACATTTAGACTTTTTATGTCTTGGCTTACCACATGTGCCCTTGTGAAGTTTTCCACAAAATCTACACTGATGTAACACACTTTTTGTAACTCCTTTCTTGGGAGCTTTATTAGACTTGGATTTCTTTACGGATCTTGGATTCATATCCAACACCCTCCTTTCTTCTATTTCTTGTAGTATGCTGTCTTTCAATTCAGCCATCATATCGTTCACCACCGGCACGATTGTGGTTTGTAATCTATCAATATACTGTGATAGACTATTTTCTAGACCTTTTCCGACCGCCTCGGAAATCTTAGCTTTCATTTGTTCAGTCAATTGAGATGTCGAATCATCTCCGGTTACTCCAGACATTTCTTTAACTGAAACATCCATCACGATTTATCAATAATTATTTAATTCATTTCCATCTTATTATACGGAAATTTATATCACTCCCACTCAATCATAAATAATGTGTTATTCTTTTTCGGTTTGGTCAAGTATATATCTTGCCTTACCTTTCTTACTTAGTGTATTTTCCCGGGTTCGAGCGTATTTATACACTCCTCCCATCTTTCCGTCATCTTGAAATTGAAATGTTTACACTAATTGTTAAACATTTCATCTATGACATATGTGTCATTCATTTTGATCTAGCCAAGTTCACCACTTGCTTAAACCATTTATGCTTAGTGCACTTTTCCGGGTTTGAGTGTGTAAACACGCACTTCCCGTGCATATCAAATCAAATTTCCTTTTTCTAGTATTCTAGTAAGTCTACTAAAGCAATTAATTCTTACCGGACGATCGATCAAGCTTGAACCGAACACACTTTGTTAACAACCTTGAGCTCTGATTACCAACTTTGTAACACCCATACTAATTTAACGTTAATATATATAATTAAAGTAAGCATTTTATGAGAAAATGCCACTTATCAAAAACTTTAACATCTTGAGTGTTTACACATGTTCACAACATTCTAAAATATAGTTAGAAAAGTCTACATATTCCACTTTTTACAAAACAAAACTAGATAATTGCGGAAGCTTCAAAAGTGTGTTTTCGGTTCTTCAAAATATGCTTGACCGCCATCCGTAAGATCCCTATTGCCACCTAGGGTCAAAACCACATCAAATGTTAGTTTTGATAATGTTAGAATAGGTATAAACAAGTCCATGGGTCAAAACAACAAAAATTAAAAATTTTCCGGAATTAGGGGGCGTCGCGCTACGCCTAGCCCCTTTTTTCACAGAATGTTGCTTAAACTGTTGCTGTACATAACCAGCTAAATCTTTTATCAAATCCCAACTTAAAATTGCCATAACTTATGATCCGTAAGTCCGTTTTTAGTGATTCTTTTTCCTACACGTCCGTAATTAAATTACCGACGTGCCTACCATAATTATTATACCTAAAATTTGGTTTACGGGCTGAATCACTAAATCTCTATTTAAATATTCGACCCACTATATTTACGCAAATTTTACTACCATTACAATAGTAAGTCGTAAGGCGCTTTTACCCAACACCCGGGGCTTAACATCACCGGCATTTCATTACCAATCTCATGGCTTCATGCTCTTGTGATTATCACGCCAAATGCTAACTATTAAACACCAACACAACTAATTACATAATTATTCGACCCGCTTGGCTCATCTATGGAATCCTCCATTATAATGACTACCAAACGATTTCTAAACGATTATTAACCTATTAAATTCAAGTAATGAACATCGTCACTTCAATTAACACCACATTTATTCTAAACACAACCATACATGTTCTTATATCAAATTTACTTAATGTAACGGATCAAGTTACATACCTTCATAATTCATCGACATTGCTTTCTAACCATAATTACCCATTCCCGGGCTTGTCGACCTTAGCGTATCCCTTCTAATCCACGGTTTCTGCTTTTATAACTCAATTTAACGAGTGACGTTCGAGTCACTCCAAACACTACTGTTTCGACCATTATTTTAACACATTCTTCATCTAGTGAATTACATCACTTTACTTACATCCCATTATGACTAATTAAGCAATATTATCAATAAACATATCTAACCAACTATTTATTTTGACCCGCTTGGTTTGTCGAGTGAATTCCATCACTTCTTAGACTTACCAAAGGGTTTCAGTTTCACTATTTCGACATCATACCTATTTCAACTATTTCTTTTGACCCGTTTGGTTTGTCGAGTGAATTCCATCACTTGTTAGACTCACCAAACGCAACTATTTTCGCTATAACAACATTAGACATATTTACGACTAGGCTTATCTACATAAATGTAACGAGACGACAAGTCCCGTACCTTTAGAGCACACCCTTCAAACGCGTATCCGCTCCGGCTTGTCCGCTTGACGATCCGGATTCTTTGCCTAAAGAGTTCAATTCACAATCAACTTAGAACTATTTTCATAATCATTAACGCATAATTCTCTATAATAATCAAATCTGCGTTTTCATCCGATTTTTAACATTTTAATCCCCACTTAGGCATTTTAACAAACACCTAGCGGGTCAGATTTTTACATAATCAAAACCAAGTTCATGACTTGTAATAATCATCTAAATCAACTTCAATTAGGCACATTTACACATGTTTTAACTTCCAAATTTCAGAAAGTACCTCATAAAACTCAGATTACACTAGAACAAGAATCATGATCTTAATGTTTACCAAGTTTCTACAATTTATTAATCACCTACAATGGTGAGTATGAACCCTACAAGTATCATGCAAGATTTTGACAAGAAATCATCTAGGGTTTATCCCTAAACATCATACCACTTCTAATTTCATGTATACAACACATAATCAAGCTAAATTTTGATTTTTCATAATTAACCTAGAATTCAAGATGAATCAAAACACTAGAATTTTGCATACCTTATGATCCCTTTAACGAGGTGATCACAAATTCGTGCTTGAAAATCGATTTGGAGCTGATTTGAACTCTAAATTTGATCAAATTTGACATGCACTAGGGTTTGGTGGGGAGCCTGTGTCGCCCCCTGTGTTCTTGTTCGACCAAACACACCTAAGTGTGTGTTATTTTGATTATAACCACCCAAGTTTCCAACTTTGTAACTTAGGTCCCTCGATTATTGTTTCGTTTATTAATTTAGGAGTTCCCATCCATTTATTTGGTTTCACAATGTTGTATCTAACTGGGTTATTTAGTCCTAGTCAGTTTATTCTCGTTTATTTTATACTTTATAATTCTAATATAAAGTTTTATATTTTCGGGGTGTTACACCAAACCCATCGATTGGGCTGTGTCCCTCCCAACCCTGTCAAGCTGGAGTGTCAGGGTTATACCACTTGCCACCTGCGGGGACAAGAGGCGAAAGAAATGCTTCGCCAGACGGGTGACGAAGGCCCCACAGCTGATGTGGGTAGAGGTACGCTTAAAAGCGTACTCGGCGAGATATGCGGCCAACCTGTACGCCAAGTTGGCCCTCCCGCCGGTAAGTAAGTCGTGCAAGTAGAATAGGTCATTTTTGGTGACCCATTCCCTACTATCATGACGACCGGCGATCGTCAAGGCGATACACCGATGTAGGTATCGGTGTAACGGGTCGTAAAGATCAGTCGCCCGTGCCTTCGGGGATCGCTGATTCGGTTTCGCGAACTCCCCGAACCCAATAGTGCGCCACCAAGGCCACAACACGTCACTGGACGTGCTGATGTGCTCATCAAAAAATGCCCGGGACACTGAATACTCCTGTGAGTACAGACCCAAGGCAACAGCGAACTGAGGAAGTGTCATATCCTCTGAGGCTTGCCGCAAATAGTAAAAGCTACGGCGTCTATCGTCAAAAAATGCTGAAAACCCCCACCCCGGGTGTCCGTAAATGTAAAAGTAGATAAAAACTCTAAACTAATCTCCTTGTGGGCCTGCTCTGCGGCGGCATCAAATAAGCGGTCCCACGGGGAGTTAGCTGGCATAAGCTCCCGGACCCGACCGATCGCTCCAATATCGGTCAAAAACTGAATATCAATGGTCCGAGGCGCATTCAGCACCATCTCTCGTAATCTGCCCAAAACCCTATAGGCAGCCGTACCTCGGGGGATATCTCTAATAAACTGCCCCGTCTCAGTAAAATCGGGCACAATCTCCTCCTCCTGTCCACGTCCCCGTCCGCGTCCACGTCCACGGCCTCGACCCTGACCTCGACCTTTACGGGCCGCACCAGCTGATGATGACTCAGCCATATCGTCTGTAAAAATAACAATTACAACTTAGCAATCACTATACTATTAGCGTTAACGTGTTATACGACTACTGTTCTTGTATACGAACGTATTGTACATATCATATACGCTCTGTACACATCAAGTATAGGTTTTGTATACTCACGTGTTATACATCTCGTACACGATCCGTAAACATGAAGTATACGACCGTACGCGCAAGTATTATACGCACGTATACGCTACGTACACCTCAGATATACGTTTCCTATAGGCACGTATTATACGTCGCGGATACGCAAAAAATATAACAAATTGGGATTAAAATATAAGTTCATACGATCGTATACAACGTTTACGATCGTATACAGCTTGAACGTTCAACCAATATACGACCGTATATATCGTATACGATCGTATACTGGTTGAATATTCAAACATTATACGAGCGTATATAGTGTATACGATCGTATACAGTTTGAATATTCAACTGCTATTCGAGCGTATATAGTGTATACGCTCGTATAACATTTGAATATTCAAGTGTATACGATCGTATAAATTGTATACGACCGTATACACTTGAATAATCAGTTACAATTTTCAGTTCCAATTTTTTTTTCAAATTCAATTATACAATCGTAATCGTTACGCCTATCTACGCTATTCGATCCTTTACTATACAAGACCATAATCTAACATGTTGCGGAATTGAAAGTTTACTATACGAAAACGTACCGTATAGGAAGAACGAGAAGAAAACGCCAAAAACGCCGAAGAACGCTATCCAAGAACGATCCGAGAGAAAACCGAGATAATTTTTGGTGGAATGTTGAGGCCGTATGGTGGAAATGAGGTCGTATAAAGCTTATACGATCTTTTTTCCTTTGTATACGGGCCGTATAAATGTATACGACCCGTATACAATAATTTAATGTTTTTTAATTCAGTCGTATACTTCATATACGATCACAGTATACGAGGTGTATACGTTTATACGGCCCGTATACAATTGAGTATTTTTCATTTTTCTTGAATTACTATATGCGGAAGTGGCGAAGATACGGTCGGTATGTGTTAACGTTGATTCGTTTAAACGTTTTTTCAAGTTCAATTTCAACAAGTTGCCAAAACATTTATATAATGTATATGTTCATCATTACAAATTGTCAAAACATGCAAATTGATTCGTTTAAACGTTTTTTCAAGTTCAATTTCAACAAGTTGCCAAAACATTTATATAATGTGTATGTTCATCATTACAAATTGTCAAAACATGCAAATAACATTTTATATTCATAGGGAACCTAAATCCACGTAATCCCTGGTCCTGTATTCATCAACGATCCTATTATATTGGTCAATACGTTCCTTGTAATAGTGATACCAATTTTCTGCTGGCGTATTCCGTGTCGGTTGTCGCCAGTATCCTGATGGGGTTGGCATTGGATATTCCCCTTCTAATCTGACGTGAATAAAATGGTTCCTGTGTACATGTACAAGTGCGGCTGTTCGATGCGGAATACTTTCTTGGGCTGTTCTGAACATGGGAAAAAATGAAGCACAACCAAGGTCACTTAATAAGAGACAAACGACATTCCACCGGTTTGCTATCAGAAGCCCCGTGAAAGGCATTTGTAGCCACTTATGTTCAGGTGCTCCGTGTATACCAGACCAAACTAATGACTCCAGAACATGTTGATACTCAGGTCCATTTATCTTTTTCCATAATTCGTGGAACCGGTTGCACTCATCATGAAGCTGCTGCCGTATGAACGACCACTCCCACTCCCACTCTTTAAGCGATAAGCCGACCGCTATAGATCGAAACCCACAATTACCATCACCCTGCACATTTTGTATGTGCCTGTGGTGTGGATAGAAGCAAGGTGGAATAAACTTTTGGAAGTGCATGAACATATTAACTAGTCCGACAGGCAGAAAAGTAAGTCTGGTTGCTCTTCCTTTGATTTTGCGACCTTCTTTTGTTTTCGAATTCTTAGCGCCTTTCGCAATCTCACCGAAGAACATAGGTGTTTCAGCACAATAACTTTGTGACTCGACAAACGAGCTATGCCTGGTAGGTTCGATGATTGACTCTTGTGTGCCAAACCCAACGGGTGAATCACTATACTCGTCCTGCGTTGTAAAAAAGCTGTGTCTTGAAGGTTCTGTAAACGAATCATCCTTCCTTTGTTGCTGAGCTTTTAAAGTTGGACGACCCCGTGTGTTTTTTGCACAACTAGTTGTTTGTGCTTCGTCTTATTGAGTTGTACCAACTCCTTCATCTTTTGAAGCAGGTTTTTCTTGACTTCTCTCGGCTGGGCACTTAAATGTTGTTTGAGAAGCGCAAGTTCGCCGTCTAAGTCGAAACAGTCCACCTCGCTCGGTTTCAGTATGGAGTCCAAATTTAACTTTCTCCAAAAAGGGTCTATCAACTCCAACGGGATCATTTGACCTAAGAAACATATCAACAAACAACATAAAACGTCAATAAGATTTTGCGTGATGAAATGCTATGATTATAAAATGTGGTTGGTCGAATAATGTATTACCATTCATTGTATATGGTTCCAACCGACACGCGCACGACAACCCACAACTTGTATACAAATGGCACGCGCATGTACCGTTAGATAACTTTAATTTTTTTATTTCATTTACTTCGGCAGATATCAACTCTAGGCAGGCATGTGAAACCTTCTTTCGTAGGAGATTAAATATTGGTTTGTTATGTTGACCCAATGTTCGGCTCCTGCTTGTTTCAATGCTGCCTTTGATTTCTGTCACCTGGTTTCTTATGAGCTTATCAATAAGTGGTACCACTTTCTCCAGGGTGTAATTAGAGTCGCATAGCAACTGCTTCAAAAGGGCATGTTGACCCTCTGCCCTGTTCGTTGTACGTTGACCGAAGTTCAGATGTTGGTCGCTCCAGAACGAAACAAACCGGTCTCTATATGGTTGTAACCAGATTGAATCCAAATAGTCCATAATCTCTGTAATCAAAGTCAAGTGCAGTTAAGACAAGTCAAATAAATACGATTATTAAACAAAAATAATATAAAACTTACCGTCGGTTTTTTTGCTTGGCAACTTTGATCGTATTCGCTCGTACCAGTAGTTGTAGTCAAGATCGGTCGTTGAGTTAATTAGCTGGCGCCACTTGTAAAGAAACATGTCCCAGCTTTACTCTGTTTTAAAGCTTTGCCTGCAATGTTTGAAGATGTTTTGTTGTATGTGCCACCTACACAATGAATGTCTAGCCCTGGGAAACACGGTTGCACATGCGTTCATTAGGGCGCGATCTCTATCCGTTACTATTACACGGGGTTCCATAACACTGTCTAATGAGTGTTTCAACCTCTGTAGAACCCATGTGAAGTTTTCCCGTTTCTCGTTGCTTAAGAACGCATGAGCAATGCAAAACGACATCAACGTTGATGTAACACCGATAATATGGACTAGCGGCATTTTGTACCGATTCATCTTGAAGGTGGAGTCTATAAGCAACACATGCGGGAAGGCGCGCCACAACATGTTCGACTCCGGGTGGATGAAGAAAACATCCTCGACCCGTTCGCCGTTTTGAGATGTTCTATGGTAAAAAACAAACCCAACCTTCTCCAACCGGTCGAAAAGTATCTGCATTGGAGTCTCGCCGACTTGTTCCATTCGACCCAATTTGGCCCGAGCGTTGTATATGGTGTTTCTTGTTGAGACATTATGGAGGTTCTGTTCTTTAATGGCAGCAAGAATGTCTCGTGGTTTTATGTTCTGATGCGTCATTTGCTCCACCGTCCTCTCTTCCGATGGAGTCAGCCTCATTCGGGACGGATGGCCCTCTGGATACAGAAATGGTTCGTGGTTATGTTTAGCTTCCTCAACCCTTAGATCCCAATAACCTAACCTCTTTCTGTATGTCCCGATCAGTTGGAACTTGCAACCGATTTTCCTGGTCCCGCTGCGTCTGACCGTGGCTGTTGATTTGTACTCGCCAGCACAATCGCACGTAAGCCAAATTTTTAAAGGCTGACCGCTTGGGGGTTTATCGTAGATGGTGCGTTTGGTGACGAGGGCGTAGCCATTTACGCGTCCGACGTCTCTACACCACTCTACCAATTCATCCATGCTAGCGAATTTCTAACGAAAACACTTATATGTGTCAATTAATGATTAACTCAAATGATTAACCCATCGGTTTAGTTTTAGTATAAACGGATTCGGGTCAGTTTCAGGTTGAACCTGCGAACCCGTTTGGGTTAACGGGTCGGGTTCGGGTCAACATGGTCGGGTTGGCGGGTTGACCCGTTACACATTTATACTATATTATATTTTTTTACAATATATTTTACGTCATAAATTAAATGGGGTGCGTATTTTTATGCCATGATTATAAGTTAAAAAGAGAAATTAACATAGATTTTATAATTTAAATATGATATTATTATATATATATATATATTTGTGTTTTTTAAGTAAATTTTAACTTTAATATATTAATTTTAGAAAAAAAATAAAAAAATTCGGGTTTAATGGGTCGTGTTCGGGTCAACCCATGAAACTTCGGGTCGTGTTCGGGTTCTTATGTATGATACGATTTTCGGGTTCGGGTCGGGTTCGGGTTTGTGTAAAATTTTCAGGTTCAGGTCGGGTTGAACCCACCAACCCGCGAACACGACCCATTGAGCAACCCTAATCTAAGATTTTAATAAAAATAACATCAAACGTAAAAACACTAAAATAGTTAACGTACAACAAATAAACGTATAATTAAATGTTATACCTGCTTGTTTTGAAACTCATTACGTTCCTGGTCAGCATTTGGACCCTCGGGCGGTCCACCACTTATGGGAGGAGAATGAGAACTATCAGTCGGCGGTCCAACACTAACAGGAGGGGCTTCAAAATTAACCAGGTGTTGCGATGGATAATAACCAGCATAATTAGGCTGAAAGGCATCCAAACCCCAAGTATCCTGACCTGCATCAGACGCAAGAATGGGATCGAATGGAGCATTCAAATCAAACATGCCCGCTTTGTTATCTTCATTGTTATCATAACTCCCCTGATTCGCCTCGTTATCAAACACATTAAAAAAGTCACCCCAACCCGACATTATAGCGTAAATAACTTGAATACAGAGAAAAATAGAAGAAATGAATAGAAGTTGAATGAAAATGAATGAAATTAGTGTCGTTTATATAGAGAATTTTACGGAATATTACATCGTTTCAAATGATTAACACGCGAATCGAGGAAACTAACGTCGAATCAAATAACTCGCACGAATATCGAGGAATTTAACGTCTAATCACATAACTCGCACGAGAATCGAGGAATATAACATCGAATCAGAGAATCTTACGTCGACTCGCACGTGAATCGAGGAATAATACGTCGCGTCAAATAGTAATAAAACAATAAAATAAACGAAATTCAATGTATACGGGCCGTATAATTATATACGACCCGTATAACATCGTCGTATAATATATATACGACCACACTATAATCTTATTCTAACATGGTTGATACGGGCCGTATAAGGTTATACGGCCCGTATAGAATAAAGTGAACTGACAAAGGCTGCTGGCACAGCCTTTGTTGGTTCACTTTATTCTATACGGGCCGTATAACCTTATACGGCCCGTATCAGCCATGTTAGAATAAGATGATACCATGTGGATTTATTAGGACCCTTATAAGTAACGAGGGCATTTTGTCTTTTTCACAAAAGAAAACAATTATATTCAAATTTGTAAAATTAAAAACCATAGGAACATAAAGGGTTGAAAATTTAGGGATTGTTAAAAATTCAAGTAGTTAGAATACTAAGCCACATGGACTCAAATAGTAATTTACGTAAAGAATGAATATATACATGTTGGAATTTGGATTGTTGGGTATCAGTAGATTTGAAGGAGTATATGTTTAGAAACATGGAAATGGACAACCTTCGACTTAACAATAAGATCATGTGTAGTGGTAGAAGTGAATAATGCCTCTACTCTTGGGGATTGTTTGACACGTGGCAGTCCAGTCATTTAAGGGGCGTTTTGAAGAAATGGGTGTAGCGGGATAATGCCCCCACCTTTGGGCATTGTTCGACACGTGACACTCCAATAATTACTCAATTATTATTTTTTGTTAATTTTTAAAACTAATAATATTCTATTAATTAAATAAAAATTACATAAATAATAAAACAAATACACATCATATTTTTAAAACTAATAATATTTTTTTAATTCTCGTCTTCGCTTTCGCCATTCCCATCATCTTCGTCTTTCTCGTGATCCGATTCTTGCTCTCCCTCGTTTGGAATATGCCGAGCTGACCACGCGTGTTCAACCAAATCAATCGCTAACGCATTATGTGCGGCTTCAGGCCACAATTCATGTGCATTCTTCACTCTTTCTTCCATTGTGGCTTGGGGAAACTCCTTAACGTCTTCCGGTACACAGTTTTGGCATATTGCTCTTCCTTCGTCTTCCAAAATCATATTATTCATTATTATACAAGCGTACATAGCATCTCTCATTTTTTCTTTACTCCATGCACGACAATGATTTCTCAAATAATGCCACCGTTGTTGAAGAACTCCAAAGCATCTCTTAATATCCTTCCGCGAAGATTCTTGAAACTTTTTTAAAGTAAGCTCTTTTTTCATCGTACGGGTCCCTGAACGTCGTACGAAATCCGTTTTTTAAAGTAATGGGTGAAGGTTATATAAAAGTTTGATGTTTGATGTTGTAGGTGAGTTTTTTTGGTTGTGATTTGTATAAAATAGGTGAAGTGATGGTATTTATATAAAAGTAAAATTAAAAAAAAAAGAATATAGCTGTTGTAATCATGACCGTCGCCAACGGTCATTGGCCAAACCAATTCATCTTCGGCGTTGATTAAAGAATGCTCCAGGAAACAATTTGGAAAACAACGCCCAAGGGGGCGGTCTCCAAGGCGTTTGGGGTGTTGTTTTAGAAAAAAAAACGCCCCAAAAGTTATCCACTATGGGTGTTCTAATGATCATATTCATCGACAGTGGATGGTGGTGGATGTAGGTGATGATTAGGTCAGTTGAAGGGTTATTAGGATTTTATGTATAAATTTCACTAAACTACAAAATGATCCTTTAGATTTACTTTTACGAGTTTTATTTTGTTTATTTTTTTAATAAAAAGGTAAAATTGTACTTTAATGTGGAGTGAATTTCAAGAATGTTCACAATGATCGTCGGGTGGTACTAACTGTGAAGAGAAACATTGTGTTGAGAATGCGACGATTAAGGTTAAATCTTATATATATATATATATATATAAATGAAAATAATGTGGGCTGATGTGCTACTTAATGAGAGCCGCTCAATCCCACTTTTGGCTCCAAAACTTTTGGGTCTAAATTTTCTTTACGGTGTGTTCCCGAGTTAAAAATCCCTCCCCTTCCCTCCCCTCCCCTCCATGTCTTTCCAAATTGGAAAGACTATTTTCAGGCAAAAAAAACCCCATTTTCCCTCCCCTCCCCCTGTTAAGTGGATCTCTGGAACACAGCCTTAGTGAAGCCTTGTATACCCTAACCCGATCCAACCAACAATTCGGATCCATATAAATACCTTCTATTTCATTCTTTCGTGTGAATATCCATACCTCATTAGATTAAGACTTCCCTCATACACCACTTTCTGAAACCCTAGATTCACATCTTTTCCTTCCTAGATATATTTTTCTTCATCTCTCTTTCGATCCCTGCTATTTTATGGTTTTTGTTCGTCCATTAGGCCGGTGATTTTGTATTTTGGCGTATTCTTTTTGGTGAAGATTTTTCTTTTTCGTTTTGCTTCATCCTTCCTATACGAAACCCTAATGGCAAGCCAACCGATCGATCCTTCTTTGGAATGAAGGTATGTCTATATTTTTTATTCTTGCTTTCACCGTCTTGTCCACCTCTTCTATAGCCGCCGCCACTCCGTTACCAGCGATTTCAACAGGTACGTTTCTATCCAGCCATTTTTATTCATAGTTGTTTCTATCCACTCCAAAACCGATTGATTGTTGCTTTCTTTTTCTCTCTGTATCTTAACTCTTCACTTCTGATTGTTGCTCTCTTTTTTTTAGAGTACATGAACAACATTCAGCCATTGTCTGCTTGATTCTATCAATTGTAGGTGGTATTTGTTTAGAGGTATGTTAAAATTATTTCTTTTTGGTTTATCTTTTAGATTTCAATGGATGCTTTTATGGTTTGTTACATTTGGGTATATTGATATTTTGATTTATATGTTGAAACTAATTGCATTGAAGTGCACATAGGGTGCTCGATCATATGCCACAATGAAATTTTAGTGTTTTTTATTGATTTCTTCCGGTCTAGACCTATTGGATTCGATTTGGATTACGTCCGTACTAAATGGATTCCATACATCACCCTACTAAATTCTTATCATCTGAGGGTGGAAGATTCAAACTTTGTTCAGTTGTACTACCTATGACAAGCACTAAGGTATTATGCTCTAAAAACATCTTTTTTTAGATTTGATGATTATGGATCATCCATGCATTATTAACTGTATCAGTTTAGTGTTTATGTTGATATAATCACCTTTGATTTTTAGGAGAATCGATTTCGAATGAAACAACCATTGATATTTTTTATGTTTTTAATCAATAAATATTACTATTACGTGTATTTTACTATTAATGGTTTTTTTACGAATTTTTGTGAATTGATGTTTTTGGTTGGTGACTTGAAGGTGTCCGGTCGAAAGGATGCAACACGGCTACTGCTTCAGATTTGATAACATTTATGTTTAATGTATCTCGCACTGATTACGGTTGGATTCCTAAAGGTATTGTGAATTCCGGTGTTATTCACTTTTAATTTGTGTGTTCTGATTTTATGAATATTAGTAATGAACCTAATTGATCACAAATATGAAACTGAAAAGAATTATTTCGAACACAAGTATGAAACTGATTGATCTGGTCCACTCGAGGGAAAACATGTTGCTGGTTGTTCAAAGCCATACCATGACCTACTTGTGGATTTTGTTCGTAAAGGTTTCTAGAATCTCATACTTTTTTATAACAATTTGAATTCTCTTAATTGATGATCTTTGGTGTAAAAGGTTCTTGTTTTTTGAAGGCATCTTAAATGGAAACAAAATGAAGGCTACGAACACAAAGAGGTGTTATGCTCGGTTACCACCGGAACTTTTGATTGTTATTGAGGCGAGGATCGGTATTGTGAAATCATTATATTTGATGCCATCATTAATGCGCCTGTGCGAAGAGATCGCTGGCCACATGATTGATATACACATATCAATCTCACCGGTTAGTGGTTTAGTGTTATTATTCATGTTCTTTATACACCAGGCAGTCCTATTTTTTCGAGTAATACCTCTGAGTACAAAAACAAAAGATGCAATTGTTTTTATTATATTTGTTTTTGTATTGTAAGTTATTTTCTTACCACATTGTGTAGGCGATCACAGCTCTTGGATGCCAAGAAAGCTTTTCGATGGAGGGATTAGAGTTCCTTGGTGATTCGGTGATTAAGTATATGCAATGAGCTGTGACCTTTGTCTCACAAATCTGAAGAACAATGAAGCAAAGTTGTCTTGTCAACAATCATGACAAGTTCGTAATTTTACGTCGATAATATAATTTGCAAAATAGAATGATTCAAGAGGTTTTTTTTTGCATTTTGAATACATAATAAGTGACTTCTGACCCATTTCCATTTTTAACGTTTTTTTAGAGTAGGATGTAACCCAAACCAAACTGTTTATCTATTAACAAGTCAAAATTTTCACCTCTGTTTTCTTTTCTTTTTGCCTGTTGCAAAATATTTTCATGATTTTAAAACTGTTTGTTATATCTTTACGTAGAACTTCGTTTATCTAGAATTTAAGAAGACGACGATCAAAACATGCGATTTCCTGTCCAGTAATGTTCTCTACAAAAATACAACGATCAAGTTTTGCTTCTCATGTAATGTTTATACCCTCAAATTCATCTTAGTTTTATGTATCAAATTATAACTTTTGAGATTTATGTTGTTGACGTTGCTTTTATTAGAAGAGAAGATCAGGTGGATGTGATTTAGAGGTTAATTACTTCTTAGTCATGAATACATCCTAGGCTCCTAAGTGGCATAACCCTTTTGGAACTCTCAAACAAGTTGGGACTCCACAATAATGTAACTAAACTCTTAATAGTGGGATATCATTTGTTCAAACATTTTCAAGTTTTTGGGATTTGGATCGACATCATTTTCGAGCTCGAAGCCGCCTACATCGTAGTCAAGACGTATAAAGATTCTACTACATATTGGTTTTGGATTTGATAAAGGGGAAGAAAGGTGGCTCAAAGCTGCAGTTTCCTTTGGGTTCGGATATTGGTACTAATATGGAGAACATTCACCAGCTGCAATTGCTGCGGAATAGTTTGATGCAGTGGAGGTATGCGAATGCTAGAGCGCAACAGGTTCACGAGAGCTTAGTAGCTCAAAGGAGACATCAAAGGTTTTCTAATCTATCGCGGTGCTTTTGTTTCTATGGGTGACGAATAGATAGAATATTAAGAGCAACCATTAATATAGATAAATTGTTAAAGTATATACAAGATTGGTGTGTGGTGAGGTGCGATTTCAATTCTAGCTTTTTGGCTTCTTCTATTACAGGTATTAAGCTTATTCAGTTTTTACTTTATTAATTACATATTGTTAATAAAGATGTTACTCATTTGTTCTTTGGAGCAACCATTAATATAGATAAATTGTTAAAGTACGTGATACTTTGTTTTTGTAATTATTATTTAACTTAAATATTTGGAAACAAGAGACAATTAATTCTGATTCGATTAATAAATCGTCATCGAATCTGTTAGGTCTGGTCATGTCGAAAATACAAGATTGGTGTGTGGTGAGGTGCGATTTCAATTCTAGCTTTTTGGCTTCTTCTATTACAGGTATTAAGCTTATTCAGTTTTTACTTTATTAATTACATATTGTTAATAAAGATGTTACTCATTTGTACTTTGGAGGTTAATAACAGTATAGAGATTTGGACACAGAAAACCTCAGCTTGCTTTTTTAGTATATTTATAGTAATTTCATTAAACTCTTATTGTTTTGAAGTAACAATCATATCCATTGGATTTGGATTTATTTTAGTTCAAATGTTCATTAATTAATTAATTAATTAATTGTTCAGTTATGTAGGTTTTTGCAGATCTATTGGTTGATCCGCAACAAGTATTAATGGTCTCTATTGTTGATAGCAATTCGCTATGAAATTGAGGTAAGTTTGCTGTTCAGGGTAATTCAGGTTGCTTTATGGGCTACGATAACAATAGTAACACTGATTAGAAAGTTTTGAAGGCATGGAAATGAAAATATTAGAATAAATAGAAGAATCTGAACATGAAATTACGTGTAACAATAGTAATGTAGTTCAGGTTAATCTTGCATTCGCGTATATGAAGCTCGTAGGGCAGTTGATGCGTGTGAAGTGTGTATATAAGTTTAAGTATATTTTAAGCCCTTTTACACTTTTTTGCCAAGTTTTAAATTTATAAAACACGATATTTACTAACACTAAACACACATATGGGCAAGTGCACCCATCGTGAGCGTAGTATAATGTTGGTAAGATACCGAGGTCGTCCAAGGACACAAGATCTTTTAGTACCGGTTTATCCTCAACGTCTAATCAAATCAAAAGTTTAGGAAAAAGGTTTTAAACTAGAAAAATAAAAACTAACTAAAATGCTAAAAAATAAAATAAAAATAAAAACAGATAGACAAGATGAATCACTTGGCTCCGACTCGTGTTTTAGTGTAACCTTTGATTATTTCTGTACTTTTGCACTATTTAAGAGATTATCTTAGTTATTGTAGTTGGCCCCTCTTTTGAAGGTGACATTACCCTCAACCTAGTAGTTTGAGTCAGCAAGGATACAATCCTAAAGGGTCGGATTATTGAAAGATAATTAATTAAGTTATTAATGCGTATTATGGTAGGCCCCTCTTTTGAAGGTGACATTACCCTCGGCTAAGTAGTCTGAGTCAGCAGGGATACAGTCCTAAGTAGCCGGGTTAAAGTATTAATAGTAGCTTACATATGAGAGGATCAAAGAGTTTGGACCCCCGCCATCCAATACCGGTGGGTATTGAAGGAGGTCCTACTAAATTTGACCCAGGTCCTTGCAGGATCTATACACTGAACAAGGCAAGACTCTTACCAAACCGTTCCCTTAACCCCTGACCAGGTAGCCAACATACCTCCATATAGACCGTGGAGATATGAATGGTGAAAATCTTTTATTTTATATAAACAGTAAAATAATGCCAAGACACCACGGACAAACGATAAGGAAGAATCACCTTCAACATAAGAAACTAGTTATTAAAGTCATTAATACATAACCAAATAAAAAGTGCAAAAAGATTAAAAATAAAAAGTATTACACTAGACACTTGTCTTCACCAAGTGATGTAAGAGACTTAGGCAAACATGGCCTTTGATTGTCAAGAACTCTTACGATCAATCTTGGATCCCGAGACGACTCACACAAGCTATGATGGACAATGGATGATGGTGGTGGATGATGGTGTTATGGTGGTGGTGGGTGAAGTGTGAGAGAGGTGGTGTGCCAAGGGATGGTTTGCAAATGAGCCAAGCACCCCTATTTATAGCCTAAACAGTAGCTCGGGCACGGCCCCGTGTCCATCCTCTTCTCTGTCTTCATTAATTGCAGTTTGTCTGCATTAGTTGACCACGCCCCCGTGTGCAGAAGCGTATCTGTACTATCAAGATTTGTCTGGATTCTGTGAATCTTATAGTTGACCACGGCCCCGTGTCCGCTGAGAACGGCCCCGTGGTGGGCGATAGAAGCTTCTATAGCTTTGTCTTTTATGCTGGCACTTGGGCACGCCCCCGTGTTCACTAGGCACGGGGCGTGTTCAGCCTTCTGTTCTCTTGTTTTACTTGGGAAGATGCTGTCGGGGAGGTCGGGCATGCCACGTTTGTTCCTTTTCTTGTATTTATGTTAGATTTAGCTGCCTTTTTGCTTCTTTTGTTAATTTGAGCCCATTTAATCCTGAAAATACAAAAGGAAGACAAAAGCACACTTTTTCCAACATTAGTACTAAAAAAAGGTTAGTTTTATGCCACAATTGATGTAATTTATATGTTTCATTTTGCACACAATAAATACCACACACTTGAATCTTTGCTTGTCCTCAAGCAAAACTCTTTATAATGTGGCTTTACACTCCCAAATGGAATGGGTAGAAGAGAAGGTTTTTGGGCTTGTCATAGTGTCGGGATTTCCAAGATTCTTTATTAAGTTTTTATTTTTATTTATTTACAATCCTATTCGTCATGATTTATTTAAAACATTACATAAGATAAATTACTTATTAGGGCATAACATGCCTTTTTAAAATTCCATTTATATACAAGTTCACATACCTCATGGGGGATCACTCAACACTCGGCCAAAGATGTATTTTAGTGAATCACTCGAGAGCGGCATGGAACTTACTCCTACCATAGGCTTGCCAAGCAATCAATCCTCCTCCTTTTTAACTATATACTTTTGTAAATATCAAGAGGACTTTTGGGGTGAAGGGTTAGGCTTGGGTTAAAGGTAGGTGGTTGGGTTAGTGGTTAGTAGAAAAGGGTGAAAAAGCGTAAAAAGCGTCGGTTTTCGTAAGACTTTATTTTTGCAAATTTTTATTTGGATGAAGCTATTATTCAAACAAAGTTATTTTTGATGAACTTGCTTGTTTATTTCTTTTGCTTCATCATTAACATTTTTTTTTGAAAAGTCATACGAAAAACCGAGCTTGTTACTAAAACAAAGGGTTAAAAATAAAAAAAGGTTTTGGTGGGTGAAAGGGTGTTTGGTTTGGGTTAAGAAATGAAAAGGTTTAGGCTCAAAGGGGTTAACTAGGGGGATTTTGGGTAGGTGGTAAAAAAAAGAAAAATAATGGTGTAGAAATAAAAAGGGTTAGTTCTAATGCCTCCATCATTTACTTACTCGGGTTTAAGTTGGTAAGGACCAGGAATGTATCGTCGTGGCAAGGTCTAGAGTCGTAAGAACTAAGCGGCTATTCACACAAGAAACGAAAAATGAGCATTTAGTTTAAAGATATGTATTTGTATGCTCAATAAAGGCTCAAAACTCACTTTTGTGGGAATGGGTTTTTATGTTATCAAGTATATAAAATCAAATTTTAACTAAACTTGTCATGCCTTTTCATAATTTTCTTATGTTGGTTCTTTTTATCATGACGCTATCGGTTGTAAATTTGTAAAAATATAACCTTTTTAGAACTTGAAATTTCCCAAGTTAAACCTAGACAAGTAAAAAAAATGAATTTTTTTTTGAAAAATTTTTTTGGTGTGATTAGCGGTTCCAATAGAGTTTTGTGTAAGGCTTGTAATTAGGACTTGCAAGATTCAAAGTTTTAGCATCCCCCCACACTTAAATTACACATTGTCCTCAATGTGTCCCAAAAATAAGTTTTTAGGTTGATTGAATGTGTAAAAATGTGTTAAAAAGCAAAATTTTATGTTACTGGGCGTCTGGACACGACCCCGTGGTGTCCGGGCACGGCCCCGTGTTCAGGTGCCAGTAACAAAAAGTTGAACAAAAGAAACAGAAGCCTGGACACGGGGGCGTGTTGGGTGAACACGGCCCGTGTCCAGTTTACATGAACTGGCCATTTTCTGCAGACTGTGCAGCACGGGGCCGTGTTGGGCGGTCACGGCCCGTGCTGAACCTGCTGTAATGAAGAAAATTTGTCGGATGGCCCTGTTTTCGTGCATGGGGTGCTGGTCCAAGTTTCCCTTGTTATCCTTTGCCATCCCAAGTGTGTTTTATTCCTGAAAATTAAAACTAAACTAGAAAACATAAAAATTAATCTAAACTAAACTAAGGATAGTTCCGCGGAATGCCTCCGTGGTGCACCACGTTTATAAGGGTCCTTGGCTAGACCCACCTTATCGGGTGGTTCGAGCTCATCTTCAATTAGGGGGGTCGTCACTGCCGAATGGATATTTCATTGATCGCTCAAGGTCGACACTTTTTTTAAATGCCCTTAATTGAATAGATAGATTATTGTACTTCCGGTTTTTCAAGGCTTCGTGTGCTTTTACAAAAGGTCGTCCCAATACTAGAGGAGCGTTATCAAGGATGACAAAGTCCGTTGGGATTACCATTTGATTTGTTTGGACCAAGACGTCCGCGACTATACCGATTGATTTTATTATTTTCCGATTAGATAGAAAAATGGGTATTTGAAGTGGAGAAAAATCACTAATACTTAATTTTTCGAAAATGTAGTTGGGCATTATGTTAACACAAAGATCTTTATCAATTGTGACTTTACTAATAAATGAATTTTGAAAAAAACATGGAACCGGTGTAATGTTGATTTTAAATGGATCTTCTTTTATTAGCGAGGTTTGATCTTTAGTTAACTTAACACTTACGGTTTCGTCAATTTTAGTGTTAGTGTTTAACTCTTTTAAAAACTTAGCATGAGTTGGAACTAAACAATGATTTTCAAAAGAAGGTGACAAGAGATTAATTTCTTCAAAATTAGACTCTTCTTGAATTTTAGCGTTGTCGGACTCACCTTTTTCGTTGTTTAACTCATGTGCCGGTTTTTCACTTATTTGTTTTTCCATTTTTATATTTTCAGTTATCTCTTCTTTATTTAATTCTTCTCTTGCGCGAGACTCCTCTTCCCTTGCGCGAGATTCTTTTATATAGCGCTCGATAACTTTAAGGTGTTCTAATATCCTATCGTTCACTTCGGTTATAGAAAAAGGATCGGGATTTTCAAAGCTTGAATCCGGTTGTTCGATCCTTTGTTCCTCATAATACCCATATGAAGTAGATGGTTCATACCATTGTTCTTCATTGTAAGTATATGATGGATAAGGGTCGTAATTTTGTTCTTCATAATACTCATATGAGGTGGGTTGTTCAAGCCATGGTTCCTCATAATAAGCAATTGAAGGTGGTGGCTCATATCTTGGTTCCTCAAAGTATGAGTAAGAAGACTCATACCTTGGTTCATCAAAATATGAGTATGAGGGAGGAGGTTCATACCTTTGGTCTTCATAGGATGTGTATGAAGTTGATGGCTCGTACCTGGGCTCCTCATAGTAGGTGTATGAAGTGGATGGTTGATATAAGTTACAATATTGAACCGAGTGCGGGTCACCACAATTAGTGCAATAGTTACTCCTATAATCATCCTCCTCATAGGTGTAGTTGTAACCTCCTGAGTATTGATCCATAAGAATCACTCAGCAGACCACAACTAAGTCTCGAGACCAGAAAACAAAAATAAAAACGAAAACAGAGGCTGGACACGGCCCCGTGTACAGAATCTTTATCTGGGCGTTTTAATTAAAGTTACTGATTTCGTTGAGCACGGGGGCGTGTTCAGTGAGCACGACCCCATGTTCAAGCTACTGTATCTGGGTGTTTTATGAAAAAAATGCAGCACGGCCCCTTTTCAGTGAGCACGGCCCGTGTTCAACCTACTGTAAATGCAAAACTAAACTAAAATGCAGAAAAAAGTGCGCGCGTTTTGAAAAAGTTTTGAAAAAATGATTAGGCTGCCGATTTTAAACTTTCTTAAAATCCTTGTGTCCCCGGCAACGGCGCCAAAAACTTGACGCGTGTGAAGTGTGTATATAAGTTTAAGTATATTTTAAGCTCTTTTACACTTTTTAGCCAAGTTTTAAATTTATAAAACACGATATTTACTAACACTAAACACACATATGGGCAAGTGCACCCATCGTGAGCGTAGTATAGTGTTGGTAAGATACCGAGGTCGTCCAAGGACACAAGATCTTTTAGTACCGGTTTATCCTCAACGTCTAATCAAATCAAAAGTTTGGGAAAAATGTTTTAAACTAGAAAAATAAAAACTAACTAAAATGCTAAAAAATAAAATAAAAATAAAAACAGATAGACAAGATGAATCAGTTGGCTCTGACTCGTGTTTTAGTGTAACCTTTGATTATTTTCGCACTTTTGCACTATTTAAGAGATTATCTTAGTTATTGTAGTAGGCCCCTCTTTTGAAGGTGACGTTACCCTCAACCCAGTAGTTTGAGTCAGCAAGGATACAATCCTAAAGGGTCGGATTATTGAAAGATAATTAATTAAGTTATTAATGCGTATTATGGTAGGCCCCTCTTTTGAAGGTGACGTTACCCTCGGCTAAGTAGTCTGAGTCAGCAGGGATACAGTCCTAAGTAGCCGGGTTAAAGTATTAATAGTAGCTTACATATGAGGGGATCAAAGAGTTTGGACCCCCGCCATCCAATACCGGTGGGTATTGAAGGAGGTCCTACTAAATTTGACCTAGGTCCTTACAGGATCTATACACTGAACAAGGCAAGACTCTTACCAAACCGTTCCCTTAACCCCCGACCAGGTAGCCAACATACCTCCATATAGATTGTGGAGATATGAATGGTGAAAATCTTTTATTTTATATAGACAGTAAAATAATGCTAAGAAACCACGGACAAACGATAAGGAAGAATCACCTTCAACATAAGAAACTAGTTATTAAAGTCATTAATACATAACCAAATAAAAAGTGCGAAAATATTAAAAATAAAAAGTATTACACTAGACACTTGTCTTCACCAAGTGATGTAAGAGACTTAGGCAAACATGGCATTTGATTGTCAATAACTCTTACGATAAATCTTGGATCCCGAGACGACTCACACACTCTATGATGGACAATGGATGATGATGGTGTTATGGTGGTGGTGGGTGGTGGGTGACGTGTGAGAGAGGTGGTGTGCCAAGAGATGGTTTGCAAATGAGCCAATCACCCCTATTTATAGCCTGAACAGTAGCTCGGGCACGGCCCCGTGTCCAGTGGGCACGGCCCCGTGTCCATCCTCTTCTCTGTCTTCATTAATAGCAGTTTGTCTGCATTAGTTGACCACGCCCCCGTGTCCGCTGGGCACGCCCCCGTGTGCAGAAGCGTATCTGTACTATCAAGATTTGCCTGGATTCTGCGAATCTTATAGTTGACCACGGCCCCGTGTCCGCTGAGCACGGCCCCGTGGTGGGCGATAGAAGCTTCTATAGCTTTGTCTTTTATGCTGGCACTTGGGCACGCCCCCGTGTTCACTGAGCACGGGGCTTGTTCAGCCTTCTGTTCTCTTGTTTTGCTTTGGAAGATGCTGTCGGGGAGGTCGGGCATGCCACGTTTGTTCCTTTTCTTGTATTTATGTTAGATTTAGCTGCATTTTTGCTTCTTTTGTTAATTTGAGCTCATTTAATCCTGAAAATACAAAAGGAAGACAAAAGCACACTTTTTCCAACATTAGTACTAAAAAAGGGTTAGTTTTATGCCACAATTGAGGTAATTTATATGTTGCATTTTGCACACATCAGCAGTACCCTCTTAAATCCTTAATCCTAATTATATAGTTGAAAACTTGAAATCCCTTCATCTTGTGTAGGTTTACTCACTTGGAAATGGTCTGCCAAGGTATTCGATGAAATGTTTATTGACTTTTGTTGCTCTTTGACTTCTGCTCACATGTTCCATCAAATGCCTATTGACTTTTAATTTTGATTTTGTGTTTTGCATAAGGCCTTGACCTATTTGGTTAATTTTTTTTTTGCTAGAATTCAACTTTCAGAAGTAAACTAGCATATTTTAACATAATTGCCTTCCCACGTATGCTGATTTTGTCTGACTAGATTATGTTATGTTTGACCAGATGCAAACACAAACGATTATTTTGATGGCCATATAAAATTTATGTTCATCACTTGAGCCTTTTGTAACATAACTTTCGTGTTGTATTGGTAGTTTACATGTTAAGATAATGCACAAATTAGGTGTGGAAGCTATAGGAGTTGGTGTTTTGGTCAAAAATCACACAAGGATAATGCAACCAAATCCGATTTTGTGAGGTGTGATGCTTGAATTAATGAACAAATGTATGAATGAAATGAATGCTGGACACAAGGATTTATATGAGGAAAAAGCCCTTGATCAATGAATGATCTCTGGCATAAAAAACCTCGGGTGATGGAAACTACCGATCTCCAACTATATTAAACAAACAATGTTTACAAATCGGGATGATAACAAGCTTGTTACAAGGATCACTAGTGTGCAAAAAGTGTGTAATCGCCAATAAGTTGCAGAGAGTTCTCGAGAGTAGTGTGTGTTGCTAATTATTATCTAATATAGCTTGTTATCCCCATTTAAAAATAGAAATAAGCTAACAAACTAACAATCCAAAAAAGGTGCTAGCTTCCCATGATCTCCACAACGGTCATGAAGACCATGCACGTGCAGAATTAGAAGGTATATTCCCCTGGAATCTCGGCAAGACCAAGTCCCACTCGAATACTCCTGCAAAAGAAGTTCAAATATAATGGAAACAATTGTTAGTATAAGGATCATAATGAGGATCCTGGATCCTTAGTCCTGCAACGTCTTCTGAGGATCCTTAATTCAGACTAAACTGAGGATCCGTGATCCTGGCTGCACTTGAGGATCCGTGATCCATAGACTATAAAATTCCATCCCTAACAATTGCCCCCAAACATGACTAGTTGATATCGAATTGGATAGTCATGTTTCAACATTAATCGGACTAGCCGTTAGTAAAAGATATAGCCGTTGCGAGGCTGATGTCATCAACAGTCATCACCTGCTACAACAATCATTATATATAGGGTTAGAGATAAGGACTAAATTGCATTCAAATTCGAGAGTTTCTTCCTTTAAATCCTCATCCGAAGATCAAACAGGTATTCTCTCTTTCCTTCTCTCTAAATTCTTTTCTTCCGATTCTCTATTCTCTAAGCATCCATGGCAAAGATGACTCTCCGATCCTCACCTGCTAAGGATCCTAAGAAAGACAGCCCCTTGAAGAGCCAGGGTGTAACTAAAAACCCTTCGCTGGAACTCTGCCGTTTCACCGATCCTGAAATTGATCAGATACGTCATTGCTTCCCGGCAGAAGCTGTCTTCAGATCCTTCGACTCTTCGATGAAGAGCGATTGTATCTCCGATGCTTGGATCACTTTTCTGGCAACCCCTTTTCTGATAGGGTTTTCTTATCCTTTCCCTGCTTTTACACAATCCTTCTTCACACTCACTAGCATGTGCTACGTACAAGCCATGCCAATGATGTGGAGAGTTCTTTACACCAGTGTTGTAAAAGTCGCTAGGCGGTCCCTAGTCGGCCGACTGGGGAGTTGGGAGTAATCGGAGTACTCGGAGAGTACTCGGGGAGTACGCGGACATGGTAACTATAAAGAAAATTAATTTTTACATATTATATATATGTTAAAATAAGCATAATTCATGTCAACTGAGTATAGTTTAAAACGAAACATGTTTAAAGTTCAAATATTCTGAATACAAGTCCGACTAGTCTGAGTACAAGGTCGAGTAGTCCGAGTACATGGTCGAGTAGTCCGAGTACAAGGCCGATGTTGACCGATTTTGACTAATTAAAAGTCAAGAAACCACGTTGACCGCCTAGACCGACTAGGCCGACTCTTTCAGACTAAGTCCGACTAGGCGCCGACTAGGCCGACTAGGCGCCGAGTTTGACCGAGGCTGACTAATTGAGTCCGCCTAGGAGGAAGTCGCCTCAGAGGGGTTCCGAGGACCGAGTACTCGCCGAGTACTCGGCCTTGGAATCCGACTTTTACAACACTGCTTTACACCCTTGAAAAAAATCATCGAGCAGGAGGGTGTTGAAACAGGGGTGTCTGAGTTGAGTCGGTTATACAATATCGTTAGCCATGGTTCTCACCTTGTTCAAGCATAAACCCGGTCAGCCTCATCCAATCCTCAAAACCACCAAAAATGATACCCATTGGAGGAACCAATTCTTCTTTGTAAGGAGGGACTCAATTCCAGATGGGAAAGACCTTCCCAAAAGATGGATCACCAAGGGTAGGATATAGGATCCTTGGACAAGGATCATAGTAGGACTCTTTTTCTTTTAAGGATAACTGATCCTTCTTTCTGATTTTGTTGTGCAGCTATCTCGCTCTTTCACATTCAAGAAACACCTGCAACAAAAGAAAGAATTTGTCGCAACCCCCGTCCCCTAACAACCCGGGAACGGGCGGCCGCAGCCAGTTTCGGTGGTATCCAGGTGTTTATCATTTTGGCAGCGGAATTTACTTCAGGATCGTAGTTAGGAAATATTTTATCAGAGTAAAATACCACACTTTCATAATATTAAACACGTGGGAATAATCCCAAGTATTTAAGGACACACAATTTCATAGGGATAAACCCTATTTTATTTAAGTAAAACATCTCTTTATTTTAGGTAACTTTATTGCCACTTTTCCAAGCCTTCAGTGCTGTCCAGCTGGCTTCTATTTGGCTTTCACATTTCATTACCTGAAACGCGTTTAAAAACATTTGTCAGTGGGAAATACTGGTGAGTGAATCCCAGTTTAATCAAGTTAAGTAAAACCATTGTACAGTATTGACGGCGGTCGCGCAATTACATTTGTTTCCATCTACTCAATTACCACCCACGGTACTGTCAACCTGACTTGTGGTCATGTTACTCCTCGCAAGGTAGTAACAAATTTTTTATACAAAACCCCAACATACCGACGATAATTGTAGAATACAAATACTCAATCACTGCTTAATATAGTGTTAATTAAGTGAGGTTTTGTAAAAACAATTTGCAAAAAGGAGATTACTCACATTGTTGTCTTAGGTTTTCCTTTAGGGTTTCCTGGTGATTATCTATTAAATACACAATTGCACACGCGTTAGTATAGTAACCGAATATTTACATTAGTAATACCCTCCCCGAGACGGCATTCCAACGACTACGTCGGGTAGAACCACGACAGCTGTTACGGAACCCTGGATCGATTGGGTAGCGTATCTAATACGTAACCGGGGTTATGATACTTACAACGGAGCAGAACTTTGTTATTTAGGGGGGTATTACGCCTGCTATTATAATTGCTATGCAGAATATAGAGAGAGATCGAGAAAATGAACGACGAAAACTGAAGGCTGAGGGCCTTCTTATATAGTGCCTCTTCGACTTCTCTCGCGAACTGCGTAGGACGTAGCCAAAGGCTATGCGGCCCGTGTAATAGACTGGGTAGGCCCTAGCCTGGCCCAGTCATCGAACTAGCTTCGCCACGAGCCCGACCTGTGGCGGCACCGGGTTAAGCCTGGTGGCCTATCTGTCGCGGCCCGCGTAAGAGGTAGCCAAGGTCTACGAGCCCCGCGACAGCCCCTTAAATTTTGTTTTTATTTTTATTTTTATTAAATTAAAGGTATTCGGGGCCTGTTTTCGCATACGGTGTGTATTTTAGGACATATTGGGACATTTAAAATATATTAGGGGTGTCGAAAATATTTTGGAGGGTTGTTATATCCTCCCCACCTTGTTTTAGAGCTCATCCTCGAGATCTACTGGAACATGTGGATATTTTCTTTGCATTTCTGATTCAAGCTCCCATGTGTACTCTGGTCCTCTTTTGGAGTCCCATTTTACTTTGACCAGAAATAATCTCTTGTGCTTAAGGTTCTTAACTTTCCTGTCTTCAATTTGCAGAGGCCTGTCTACAAATTTTAGCTGCTCATTTACCTCTATGTCCTTAAGAGGTACTACCAGTGATTCATCAGCTAAGCATTTCTTGAGATTAGATACATGAAATACATCATGTATTCCTGCCATTTCCTTTGGCAGTTGTAGCTGATAGGCTACATGTCTTATTCTTCTGATTATTTCGAAGGGTCCAACATACCTGGGGCTTAGTTTTCCTCTTTTGATGAATCTTACCACTCCTTTCCAAGGAGAGACTTTCAATAACACTTTATCTCCTACCTGAAATTCCAATGGCTTTCGTCTGTTATCGGCATAACTCTTTTGTGGATCACGTGCTGCTTTCAGTCGTTCCTTGATTTGAATAATCTTGTCTGTTTTTTCTTGTACTATCTCAGGTCCGGATAGTTTCTTTTCTCCAATTTCTGCCCAACAGACTGGCGTTCGGCACTTTCGTCCGTAAAGTGCTTCGAAGGGTGCAGCATTGATACTTGTGTGATAACTGTTATTATAAGAAAATTCTATTAATGGTAAGTGATCATCCCAATTACCTCCGAAATCAATTACACAAGCTCTAAGCATGTCTTCCATTGTTTGAATTGTCCTTTCGATTTGTCCGTCTATTTGAGGATGATAAGCTGTGCTTAAATTCAACTTGGTTCCCATTGCCTTTTGTAAACTTGCCCAAAAATGAGAGGTAAAACGGCTATCTCTGTCAGAAACAATTGATAAAGGAATTTCATGTAATGAAACTATTTTATTTACATATAACTTAGCTAATTGTTCCATACTAAAAGTTTCCTTCTTTGGTAGGAAATGAGCTGACTTGGTTAGCCTGTCTACAATCACCCAGATTGTATCGTTACCTTTTCTGGTCTTGGGTAATTTGGTAACAAAATCCATGGTTATAAATTCCCATTTCCATACGGGCATTTCTAACTGTTGTAGCAATCATGAGTGTCACACCCCAAAAACGTCGTAGCGGAATTTAAAACGTAGTGTTGACGGAAGTTGGTGCCCATTTATACCTTATCGGACGATGCGCTCATTTGTTGGACATTTTGACATATTTTAAAACGTAAATATTAAACATTACATTTTAAAGGTCACGACACAACCGCATAAGTTAAGTTGTTTTGATCCTCGCGGATCTTATTACAAACGTCCCAGATAGTTTAAAAGTTGTCCAACATATTTAAACAAAACAACATGCATCATCAAACACAAGATGCGCCATGATTTCCCGAAGCCAAAATCAAGTACCTGTAGAACACGTTAAAAATCAAGTGTCAACACAAAGGAATGTGAGTTCACGTATTCACTTACTACCAATTTTAATCCAAGGAAAACTTTCTGATTAGGTGTTTATTTGAAAACATCCATATAATTTTGAAAGTCCGTTTTACTTCCTTAATAAAAATCCATGGGCCTTCCGCCGATTCATCAATTCGACAACTGTAGTATATAAATTGCCCAAGTTTTGTATATTAAATTATTGCGTCAACTTTCAAACTCGTATGTTAGCTAGACTATACGAACTATATACTAACCATGCAAGGATAATCAAAGCTAGAAAATAAACAGAATATTAATTCGTCGTTTGACTTGACACGGGGCGACCGGTCACGACGGGGTTGTCAACCCGATAGATCTACCAACAATTCATCGCGTGCAATACTTAACTGATTAAACGACATCATGGGTGTAGGGTTCTCTCTTTGAGAACAATATGATGTCTGCCTCACGTACAATATATATATCCTACTAATATGACAATTTAATACACGACGTTATACGAATTCCCCTTATTCTCCATCATATGAGACCCAGTCAAGAATTCGTCCCCAACTGTACGGTCTTGTATCACTTAAGAAATACCGTACATACAATATTCATTCATAAAAAAACGTTTTACTTCGAAATGTATAACTTATCAAATCTCATATATTTTCAGTGAAAATATATATTTTATATTAAAAGGTATGTTTTATTTCGAAAACATTATTAAACCCTTTTAACGACGTGTTCTACCCCCAAAATATATACAAAACAGTAAAAAGAGGGGTTTAGTGACACTCACCTTTGGGTGTGTATTTTAATATCGCAATCCCAGAGATTGATTTTCTACACGTCCTAATATAGGAACGATTCTAAATCAATATACACAACACAAAAATCCTAAGTTTCTCCGTTTCTTAGAATTATCACATAACTTTGAGATTTTCTTGAAAAGTTGTCATTTTTTATTATGTTGGCACGTTAATATATATATAGAGTAAATTACAAATTTTGTCCTTTATGTTTACATCAAATTTCAGGCGCTGTCCTTTTGGCCAAAAGTTTACAGGCGCTGTCCTTTACCTTTCAAAATCTTGCACGTTATGTCCTTTAGGCCAAACCCAGTTAGATTTTTTGGTTAAATCTAGTCACCCAAGGGCATTTTAGTCTTTTTACCCCATTTGTTTAATAGTATTTAAAAATAAAACAAAATAATTTAAAATATTATTAATATTTTAACTATGTTTAGCCTCTATCACCACCACCCTTCACCACCATGACCACCACCCTTCACCGCCACCACCACCCTCCACCTCCACCTCCACTGCTACTTGCATCCAAAACCCCAATCAAAAACCTGAATACCAAATCAAAAACCCCCCAAAACTCCCCAAAACCAAAATATGAAAACCCCAAAAAACAATCCCATCGAATGCAGAGCCTGCCATCATCGAGGGTTAACTATATAACAAAAATCACTTAAATTCACAAAAAGCATAAACCTTTTAGCTCTTTTTGGATCAATCAACGAAAGTTCAGCCAACTTATCAGGCGCAAGTGCTTTCTTCGAATTATCAACCAATATCAAAACAGAATCCCCTTCAAACGACGTCGCAGCAGACCCATCCATCGAATTACTATGCCGGTGACGACTCCCACCGTCTCTGGCGGCTGAACCAAACCCAAACTCATCAAAAAAATCAGAATCCATAGAAAGACTCCTGAGATGGTTACCGTACCCTACCGGCTTTCTACCGGCGGGCTCTCTCTCCGACGAGTTTTTAGTAGAGGTTGGTGCCGGAGGGTCACCAGAGAGGGTAGGGAGGTCGATGCTGGCGAAATTGAAGTCTGCAACGACGTCGTCTAAGAGGATGTCTTCGTCGGCGAAGGGGAGGAAGGTTTCCGATTGGGTCCGGCGATGGTGAGGAGGTCGAGTGGGGGTTTTGCTGGATCTGGGGCTCCGAGCGGGTTGGGGTGGGATATAAAGAGGGAATTGAAAGGGGTGAGAGGAAAATGACCATTTTACCCTCATGTTCCTTGCACATGAGGTATTTTAACTGAGATTTCTAACCTGGTTTGACCTAAAGGACAAAACTTGCAAGATTTTGAAAGGTAAAGGACAGCGCCTGTCAACTTTTTGCCTAAAGGACAACGCCTGAAATTTGAGGTAAAGATAAAGGACAAAACTTGTAATTTACTCATATATATATGAGTCCATATACATACATATATATATATATACATACATATATATATATATACATATAATCTGGATAAGGCTAGGTAGAAAACCCGGGAAACTCAAAGCTCCCGACATTTTTTTTTTGAAAAAAATAACACATGTAATATACATGTTTTTAAGAGTTTTGGGTCAAAAAAATCAAAAAAGCGCCGAAGGGTTTTTAAAAAAAAAAAAAAACAAATTTCAGCAACTTTCAGCATTTTTTGTCTAACACATGTTAGTCAACGAAGTTTTTGGAACTTGTTTATTTTTTTTAAAAAAAAGTACTCGGCGCTTTTTTGATTTTTTTGGCCCAAAAGTCTTAAAAACATGTATATTACATGTGTTATTTTTTTCAAAAAAAAAAAATGTCGGGAGCTTTGAGTTTCCAGAGTTTTCTAAGAAAGATAGGGTTTTTTGTCTAGCCCAACCCCATATATATATATATATATTTTATGATTTTTGCGACTTGAACGATTTTATTGGTGACCATTATTGTGTAAATCCGTTAACTCTCCCGTTTATACGCAATATATCTACGATTTGCGCGTCGTAATATATATACATAAATGTTCATAGAATTTAACACCGAACACGCGAAATATTGCTAACTTATCTATTTTCTCATTTTTAAAGCAATTATACATAAAATATCATATATGTATCAAATTTCATGCTCGACAAATAAGTTACACATTTAAACCAATTTTTACCGTTTCTACCGCACAAAACGCACAAGTATACATGCATAGTCTAAATTTCCCACTATCATGTTAACACTTAACATTTTATCACATTTACATGTTTAAATCACTTAACACATTTTATCACATAAGGTTCGCTCAAAATTTACCCATACTAGTGTTCATCGAAAAATACGTATTTTAGCGATTCGGTAACGTTTTCGGGCGTCGGAAGTCACGTATGACTAACCAAACACCAAGTAAACTTACAATTAGTTAAAATTCTTGTTTTTAAACTAAAAACATCAGTTTACTTACTGATCTAAATCGGTTTTACAAAAATCACTCGAAAACCCGATTTTTGATTGTTTTAACGCATAGTTTTGCGTTAAACGTTACCATAACCATCCCAACTCGAAACGACTTGATATTTTAACACAATACATGTTATTTACTGATTAACATAGTGGTTATAATCAGATTAGTGCAGTTTTTATATAAGTCACATAAATCATGCGATTTCACGTATTTTACAACTTTTAATGCAGGATGTACAACATGCAAAGCTAGAAAACATTATGACAAAGTTATAAGTCACTAAACACTTTAAAATAACTTCATTTTAGTTTTTATATTCTGATTAGATCTAATTTTTATGAAATCATAAACATATGATCATTTCATGCCTTCACATCATCATGTAAATTCACATATGTGCATCTAATGCACTCACACATTATCATCATCATCACTCATGATCTAATCATGCTCAAAACTTCACTAACATAATATACTTACGAATATTACACATAACACAATAATCTTTCAGATCATTCATGTTCATTCATGCTTAGATCTTTCACTTATAAGATTGTATAGCAATTTTCACGTGCATGCATACATATATATACACACATATACACGAAATTTATACACACATATACTTTCAAATCTTAGATCTTTTAGAACCTTCTTGCATGATATCTAAAAATTTCTTTAATCATCATATTTTTCAAGAAAGTAAATAATCAAGAACTTTTTCATCAAAAATCAAAATACAACTTATACATATGTATATACACACAATCGGCCATATACACATACATGCACACACCCATTTTTATTTTGTTCAAAACTCATTTGTTTGTTAGTTTCAAGTTAATGCTTAGATTCAAGAAACAAGAGAAACTTTCACTATCTCCTTTGTTATTATGAATCAAGAACGATATTTAAAGAAAATATATTATACCTTCAAGGTTTTTAGATGGGTTTTTGATAAAAGATGGTGATATGAGACTTGATTTTGCTTGATACTTGCTTGAAATCACTTCCAAACCTTCTTACAAGCTTCAAATCACCAAGTAAAGGCCTTGATTCTTCATGATTTGATTTTGAAATTGAAGTGTGGGTGTGTTATGGGGGTGTTCGGCCGAGAGTTGTTCAAGAGAGGAGAGAGAGAGTGTATTTTGATTATTGTCTTGGAATATGAATGTATAGATGCATGTACTCAAGCTTAATCATCACACCATTCTCTATGTATGGACATGTGTCCATAACACAACAATCAAGAAGATGTAGGCAACCCACATTGCCGCCCCCATGTCCCTCTCTCACGAAAATACATACATACATACATACATACATATATTATATGCATACTAGTTCAAAAACAGGTATTTTACTGATTACCGGGTATTTTATCTAGCCTTTTAATCCCGTTTTAGTGCGTTTTAAATTATTTTTATTGTTCTATAAAAACAATCACTCAAAATTATTACTGAAATAATTACGAGTTGCCCTGACTGGCTGCGTTGACAGTATTTTGTTTAATTCGCGCAGTATCGCGCAGTACGCGCTCAAACTCGAAAAATAGAGTTTCTTAGCGTTTTAAGTTATTTTTACACACGGATATGATTAAAATTATTATTCTAACCACAACAGACTATTTTTAGGATTTTAACACTGATCGGGTGGTCACCGACGTTCGTTTCGCATTTTAATCGTTACGCTATAAGCGTTAGTTTTATCGTTGCCAACATAATTTTCATACACATCTAAATTTACCAACACATCAAATATCATATATTAACATCACAGTCAGTCACAAATAGTCACATTACATGTTCACTATACAGATTACTATTGTCTGGTACGGCCTGAGGGCCGGGTGTCACAGTCTCCCCCTGTTTAGGGAATTTCGTCCCCGAAATTCTACTTCACAGGTTTCGTTTTCGCACTTGGTGGGAAGAGGTGAGGATATTTCTGTTGCATTTGGTCCTATCGCTCCCAGGTGAACTCGGGTCCACGCTTAGAATTCCAACGGACCTTAACCAACTCAATCTTACTCCTCCTGAGTTTCTGGGTTTTCCGATCCAGAACCTCCACTGGTTCTTCGATAAACCTCAGTTTATCGTCCACTCGAACCTCTCCTGGGGGTATAATTAATGTCTCATCAGACATACACTTTTTCAGGTTGGAGACATGAAATACGTCATGGACTCCAATCAACTCCTGTGGTAACTTGAGCCTATACGCGACTGGTCCAACTCGAGAGACGACTTCGAAGGGACCTATATAGCGCGGGCTCAACTTTCCCCCTTTTCCAAACCTTACAACGTCCTTCCATGGCAATACCTTCAGCATAACCCTATCATCAACTTGAAACTCCAGCAGTATCCTTCGGTTATCTGCATAACTCTTTTGTAGATCCGCGGCAGCCTTCAATCTATTCTTGATCTGGACAACCTTGTCCGTGGTCTCCTGAATGATCTCGGGTCCAATCAAATGCTTCTCGCCGACTTCAGCCCAACAGAGTGGTGATCGACACTTCCTTCCATACAGGGCTTCAAACAGAGCGGCTTTTATGCTGGCATGGTAACTGTTGTTGTAAGAAAACTCTGCCAAGGGTAAATGATTATCCCAACTTCCACCGAAATCAATTGCACACGCTCTCAGCATATCCTCTAACTTTTGAATGGTCCTTTCACTCTGACCATCCGTTTGAGGATGATATGCAGTACTCATATCCAAACGAGAACCCAGCGATTTCTGGAGAGATCGCCAAAATCTAGAGTCAAATCGTCCGTCTCTATCCCAAATGATTGACACAGGTACTCCATGACGGGCTACAATCTCGTTAAGGTACAACTACGATATCTTCTCCGTATTGTCTATTTTCTTAAGCGTCAGGGAATGAGCAGACTTTGTCAATCGATCCACAATTACCCAGATCATATTATGTCCACGCGACGTACGGGGTAACTTGGTGATAAAGTCCATCGTAAGATGTTCCCATTTCCATTTAGGAATCTCTGGTTGTTGCAGAAGCCCAGACGACTTCTGGTGCTCAGCCTTAACCCTAGAGCATGTCAGACGTTTACTCACGTAGGCCGCAATGTCTCTCTTCATCTTTGGCCACCAGTAAAATTCCTTAATGTCCTGGTATATCTTGGTAGAACCTAGGTGAATGGAATACTTGGATTTATGAGCTTCGTTCATAACCAACTCACAGAGGTTACCTTTGAGCGGAACCCAGACTCGGTTCATGAAGTACATTACTTCATCCGCTTTCGATATCAGTTTACATTCTAAGCCCTTCAAACCTTCACTTCTCAAATCATAATCCTTCAAAGCTTCCCGCTGTGCATCACGAATTTGATCGGTCAAACTCGTTTGTATGGTCAAACCCAAAGCACGCACACGTAGAGGCTTTTCTCGTTCCTTCCTGCTAAGCGCATCTGCAACAACGTTTGCTTTCCCTGGGTGATAAAGGATATCACATTCATAATCGTTGAGTAACTCCACCCAACGTCGTTGTCGCATATTGAGATCCTTCTGATCGAAGATGTGCTAGAGGCTCTTATGGTCCGTGTAAATCGTACACTTCGTGCCATACAAGTAGTGTCTCCAGATCTTCAAAGCAAACACAATAGCTCCAAGCTCCAAATCATGTGTTGTGTAATTCTTCTCGTTCACTTTCAATTGTCTGGACGCATAGGCTATCACTTTGTCTCTTTGCATTAAAACGCATCCAAGACCCAAACGTGAAGCATCACAGTAAACAATGAAATCATTACTTCCCGCAGGAAGGGAAAGAATAGGTGCACTGTAGAGCTTTTCCTTCAACGATTGAAAAGCTTTTTCCTGCTTCTCCGTCCAGTCAAACTTCCTCTCCTTCTGGGTTAATAGCGCCAATGGCTGCGCTATTTTGGAGAAGTTCTCGATGAACCTCCGGTAATACCCAGCATGCCCTAAGAATTGTCGCACCTCTGACGGAGTCTTTGGCGCTTCCCAATTCTTTATTGCTTCAATCTTAGATGGATCTACATGTATACCTTTGTCATTTATGACATATTTCCGAGAAAGTGAACTTCTCGAATCCAAAACTCCCATTTAGAGAACTTGGCATACAGCTTCTCTTCCTTCAGCAACTCCAAAATTAACCTCAAATGATGCTCATGATCTTCTTTGGTTCGTGAATAAATATGTATATCATCGATGAATACTATCACGAATTTGTCCAAGTAGGGATTGCATACCCTGTTCATGAGATCCATGAACACAGCTGGCGCATTAGTTAAACCAAAGGGCATGACTAGAAACTCATAATGGCCGTATCGTGTTTGAAAGGTTGTCTTTGGAATGTCTTCATCAGCAACCTTCAACTGATGATAGCCTGAACGCAGATCTATCTTCGAGTAGTAGCTGGATCCCTGAAGCTGGTCAAACAAATCATCAATCCTCGGCAAAGGATACCGATTCTTGATAGTTAACTTGTTCAGCTCCCTATAATCTATACACATCCTGAAGGATCCATCTTTCTTCTTTACGAACAGAACAGGCGCACCCCAAGGCGAATAACTCGGTCGAATGAAACCTTTGTCTAGTAGCTCTTGAAGCTGGTTCGACATTTGTTTCATTTCAGACGGTGCCAATCTATAGGGAGATTTTGCAATTGGTGCAGCACTAGGTACCAAATCGATTCGGAACTCGACCTGTCTCGCATGGGGTAAGCCAGGTAAGTCTTCAGGAAAAACTTCTGGATAATCACGAATAATAGGAATCTCCTCGATCTTCCTACATTCGGCCTTTGTATCCATCACGTTAACTAAGAACGCATGATGTCCTTTCCGCAACAACTTGAGCATCTTCATACTACTGACAACACTCGACACACGATTCGATCGATCTCCATGGATAATTATCGCTTCGCCATCACCAGGACGAGGTATCCGCACTTGCTTCTCCGAGTAGACAATATCCGCTTTATTCTTGGACAGCCAATCCATTCCCACAACTACATCGAAACTTCCCAACTCCACTGGTAGTAAATCAATACTAAATTTATGATCGCCTAACAGAATACTACAGTCGCGTACGACTTCGCTAGTCTCTATCAGTTTACCATTTGCTAGTTCTATCGAGTACTTCTTATTTAGCTTACTTGTAGGTGAACACAGGAATGGTTCAAAGTTTTTCGAGACAAAACTCAAGTCAGCTCCAGTATCAAAAAGTACGAACGCAGAATGGTTATTGATCATAAACATACCAGTGACAACAATAGGATCATCGCGTGCCTTCCCAGCATTTAGCTCGAACGCTCTACCCCTGGCATTCTGTCCCCCCGCCTTAGGATAGTCCTTCTTGAAATGTCCTTGTTCTCCGCACTGGAAACATCCTTCAAGTCTCGATCCTTCCACAGTACTCTTGGCATAGCATTCACGGGTAACATGCCCAGTTCGTCCGCATCGGTTACATTTCTTCTGTCCATCCTCACGAGTCTTTCTCTCAGATCCGCTTCGGCTATCTCTGGTGCCATCATTTCTAGTACCACTAGAACTTGCTGCATATGCCTTCTTCGAATTGCGTTTCCTGTCGCGCTTCTCTTCAGTCTCCTTCATCGAGCTCTCGGACTTGCGCTTCTTCGTAACTTCTGTCTTAGTCTCAGAACGCCCCTACCGTTCAGATTTCGCATCTGCTTTGGCCTTGCCCGATGACTTCCCGGTTTCCTCCTTTTTATCAAGACTACCTTTGCGAGCAACATCATCGGCTAATGATTTTGCCAAAGTAGTAGCCTCTAGATAGGTGGTAGGTTTCGCGGATGTAACCATACTGCGAATTCGTGGCGACAATCCCCAGATATACCTTTCTACCTTTACATATTCAGGAGTAACCATTCATGGAACTAACCTCGCCAAGTCATTAAAACGAGAAGTGTAAGCTCTGACATCCAGACCTTCCATGGTTAGATTCCAGAAGTCTGTCTCGATTTTCTGAATTTCACTGCGCGGGGGCTGGCAATTGGGTACCTGTTAAGACACGATTAGACCTGTTTGACTGAAAAATACACCCTTTGACTTTTTTAATTTTTAAAATAATTTAAATTATAATATTAGGATCTATCATTTATTCATCTTTGTACATAAAACATAAAACTGTTTTATAAACATGAGGTAGAAAGTAGTTAAACGAGTCGTAATCATGTTTGAAACTTATGTTGTGCGCGCCGTCAGAAACCTGTTAAACCTGTTAAGACACGATTTGCCAGCCTTAGCGGGCAGTACTCTTTCAGGAGCATCTCTTTAAGTTCGTTCCAGGTCAGACCGTAGGCAGCGTCTTCACCCAAAATTTGAACTTGCGAGTTCCACCAGGACAACGCTTCATCAAGAAATGAGCAAGAAGCATATCTTACCCGTTGATCAACAGCACAACCACTGATTGCCATGACAGATTCCATCTTCTCAATCCATCGGGTGATATCTAAGGGTCCTTCAGCACCGGTAAATGATCGTGGGTTACAGCCCTGGAATGTTTTGTATGTACATCCGTGCACTGCTCATTACTGATAATAGAAATCAGGAATTCATTCTAATGATATCATAACACATGAACTACTAAAACTTTCCGATCACATTTTACCTGGAGGATTTCCATTATGTGCCCCACCAAAACCTTGCCCGTATGCACCACGTCCACGTCCCTGTCCATTATTAGCATTGAGCTGTTCCATGGCAGTATTAACGTGTTGGGCTATGAGTTGAGCCAACTCTTCTGGTGTTGTAGGTAATCCGGTACCCTGTCTTGCTTTTGGTGGCATTTCGTCGTTTCTATTATCATGACAATAATATCCACATAAGTCGATAACCAAAAATAATTCAATCATTAAATGTTAGTGGACCAAACATTGCGCATGTAAAATATCCACATTTTAATGAGAAAATTTTTAAACCAAAAGTATATCATTGGTATTTATTATAGAAATGATTTAAACTCGTTTTCAGTACAAAGGACTATTCTTGGCATGCCTACATCGACATCCATAAACAAGTTCATATGAAATCCCCAAATAATATCCAAAAATGAAACTGGCACGCAAGCCACAAACACAAAGAACATAAAAAATGTCTAGCAGTACAACCCATCAAACAACGAAACACACAAACAAATAAAAGCTAACATCAACGCCTCAAACCTAGAGACTCTAACATCTCCTGGACAAGCTTCTCCAAATCCACAACCCTCCAATGCATCTCATCTCTCGCGATGTCGTCTATAACCTTCAACTCCTCATGATTGTCCATATGTTCCTCAAGGTACTTCACCTTTCCTTTGGCTATGTCTAGGTCTTTGCGCAATGCGGTGAGCTGTCGATCACAATGGCAATATCGATCTACCCTATCTCCAGCGGGCCTAATCCTCCTCCTACGATGATAATAAACTAACTGCAGCGTCAAATAAGTGCATGACTCTAAAACAGGCAAAGAAGACTCAGACAAAACAAGCGGAGGGATCTCAGTAGCAGGCTCGATCACAGCAGCAGGTGGGACGACTGATGGCTCTAAGGGTCGAGCCGTGACGATAGTGGCGTCCACCACTGGTGCGATACTGGTAGATCCTCTGACAGTAGGGACACTCCTGATCACGTCATCGATAACTGGTACAGTGCCAGATGATCGTCCCGTCTTATGGATTGAGAGAGGTACATCATCATCATCATCTATCCACCCGTTGCTAGTGAAAGCGCATCGGGGGTCTCCCTGGCTGGCAAAAGCAGCAGGATTGACGTGGAAAGAAGAGGTAAGCTCAGTAGTACCAATCATCTGTGGAGCCGTGTTAGGTGTCTCTGGCAGCGTAGGTCTGGGTGAAGTCTCGAAATCTGGCTCGTGACCTGAGTCGTGGATCTCGATAACCTCGTGTTCGTGCGACATCTGTGACACACATATAACCGTACAAGTAAGTGCGTAATCAACATAAACAGTAACAAATAAGGTCAAATAAACAGAAAAATCACGTATGCATATAAAACACATAATGGTTTTCATACATGATAAAATATTTTCTATGTTTATTTAAAAATCTTGGCTTCGAGAATTTTGGACTTTATATTTCAAAATTCTCCGGTTGAAGTCTAGTGTTTTCCGCGAAAACATCTAGTTCGCTAACAACCAATGGCTCTAATACCAACTTCTGTCTCACCCCAAAAACGTTGCAGCGGAATCTAAAACGTAGTGGTGACGGAAGTTGGTGCCCATTTATACCTTGTCGGACGATGCACTCATTTGTTGGATATTTTGACATATTTTAAAACGTAAATATTAAACATTACATTTTAAAGGTCACGACACAACCGCATAAGTTAAGTTGTTTTGATCCTCGTGGATCTTATTACAAACGTCCCAGATAGTTTAAAAGTTGTCCAACATATTTAAACAAAACAACATGCATCATCAAACACAAGATACGCCATGATTTCCCGAAGCCAAACTCAAGTACCTGTAGAACACGTTAAAAATCAAGTGTCAACACAAAGGAAGGTGAGTTCACGTATTCACTTACTACCAATTTTATTCCAAGGAAAACTTTCTGATTAGGTGTTTATTTGAAAACATCCATATAATTTTGAAAGTCCGTTTTACTTCCTTAATAAAAATCCATGGGCCTTCCACCGGTTCATCAATCCGACATCTGTAGTATATAAATTGCCCAAGTTTTGTATATTAAGTTATTGCGTCAACTTTCAGACTCGTATGTTAGCTAGACGATACGAACTATATATTAACCATACAGGGATAATCAAAGCTAGACAATAAACAAAATATTAATTCGTCGTTTGACTTGACACGGGGCGACCGGTCACGACGGGGTTGTCAACCCGATAGATCTACCAACAATTCATCGCATGCAATACTTAACTGATTAAACGACATCATGGGAGCAGGGTTCTCTCTTTGAGAACAATATGATGTCTGCCTCACGTACAATATATATATCCTACTAATATGACAATTTAATACATGACGTTATACGAATTCCCCTTATTCTCCATCATATGAGACCTAGTCAAGAATTTGTCTCCAACTGTATGGTCTTATATCACTTAAGAAATACCGTACATACAATTTTCATTCATCACGTCCTAATATAGGAACGATTAATATCGCAATCCCAGAGATTGATTTTCTACACGTCCTAATATAGGAACGATTCTAAATCAATATACATAACACAAAAATCCTAAGTTTCTCCGTTTCTTAGAATTATCACATAACTTTGAGATTTTCTCGAAAAGTTGTCATTTTTTATTATGTTGGCACGTTAATATATATATATATATATATATATGAATCCATATACATATATACATATATATTTTTATGATTTTTGCGACTTGAACGATTTTATTGGTGACCATTATTGTGTAAATCCGTTAACTCTCCCGTTTATACGCAATATATCTACGATTTGCGCGTCGTAATATATATACATAAATGTTCATAGAATTTAACACCGAACACGCGAAATATTGCTAACTTATCTATATTGTCATTTTTAAAGAAAGTATACATAAAATATCATATATGTATCAAATTTCATGCTCGACAAATAAGTTACACATTTAACGCAATTTTTACCGTTTCTACCGCACAAAACGCACAAGTATACATACATAGTCTAAATTTCCCACTATCAAGTTAACACTTAACATTTTATCACATTTACATGTTTAAATCACTTAACACATTTTATCACATAAGGTTCACTCAAAATTTACCCATGCTAGTGTTCATCGAAAAATGCGTATTTTAGCGATTCGGTAACGTTTTCGGGCGTCGGAAGTCACGTATGACTAACCAAACACCAAGTAAACTTAAAATTAGTTAAAATACTTTTTTTTAATTAAAAACATCAGTTTACTTACTTATCTAAATCAGTTTTACGAAAATCACTCGAAAAGCCGATTTTTGATTGTTTTAACGCATAGTTTTGCGTTAAACGTTACCATAACCATCCCAACTCGAAACGACTTGATATTTTAACACAATACATGTTATTTACTGATTAACATAGTGGTTATAATCTGTTTAGTGCAGTTTTTATATAAGTCACATAAATCATGCGATTTCACATATTTTACAAATTTTAATGCACCATGTACAACATGCAAAGCTAGTAAACATTATGACAAAGTTATAAGTCACTAAACACTTTAAAATAACATCATTTTAGTGTTTATATTCTGATTAGATCTAATTTTTATGAAATTATAAACATATGATCATTTCATGCCTTCACATCATCATGTAAATTCACATATGCGCATCTAATGCACTCACACATTATCATCATCATCATCACTCATGATCTAATCATGCTCAAAACTTCACTAACATAATATTCTTGCAAATATTACACATAACACAATAATCTTTCAAATCATTCATGTTCATTCATGCTTAGATCTTTCACTTTTAAGATTGTATAGCAATTTTCACTTGCATGCATACATATATATACACACATATACACGAAATTTATACACACATATACTTCCAAAATTTCACTTTTCAACACATCACTTTCAAATCTTAGATCTTTTAGAACCTTCTTGCATGATATCTAAAAATTCCTTTAATGATCATATTTTTCAAGAAAGCAAATAATCAAGAACTTTTTCATCAAAAATCAAAATACAACTTATACATATGTATATACACACAATCAGCCATATACACATACATGCACACACCCATTTTTATTTTGTTCAAAACTCATTTGTTTGTTAGTTTCAAGTTAATGCTTAGATTCAAGAATCAAGAGAATCTTTCACTATCTCCTTTGTTATTATGAATCAAGAACGATATTTAAAGAAAATATATTATACCTTCAAGGTTTTTAGATGGATTTTTGATAAAAGATGGTAATATGAGACTTGATTTTGCTTGATACTTGCTTGAAATCACTTCCAAACCTTCTTACAAGCTTTAAATCACCAAGTAAAGCCCTTGATTCTTCATGATTTGATTTTGAAATTGAAGTGTGGGTGTGTTATGGGGGTGTTCGGCCAAGAGTTGTTCAAGAGAGGAGAGAGAGAGAGAGTGTATTTTGATTATTGTCTTGGAAATGAATGTATAGATGCATGTACTCAAGCTTAATCATCACACCATTCTCTATGTATGGACATGTGTCCATAACACAACAATCAAGAAGATGTGGGCAACCCACATTGCCGCCCCCATGTCCCTCTCTCATGAAAATATATACATACATACATACATACATACATACATACATACATACATACATACATACATACATACATACATACATACATACATACATACATACATACATACATACATACATACATACATATATTATATGCATACTAGTTCAAAAACAGGTATTTTACTGATTACCGGGTATTTTATCTAGCCTTTTAATCCCGTTTTAGTGCGTTTTAAATTATTTTTATTGTTCTATAAAAATAATTACTCAAAATTATTACTGAAATAATTACCAGTTGCCCTGACTGGCTGCGTTGACAGTATTTTGTTTAATTTGCGCAGTATCGCGCGGTACACGCTCAAACTCGAAAAATAGAGTTTCTTAGCGTTTTAAGTTATTTTTCCACACGGATATGATTTAAAATTATTATTCTAACCACAACAGACTATTTTTAGGATTTTAACACTGATTGGGTGGTCACCGACGTTCGTTTCGCATTTTAAACGTTACGCGATAAGCGTTAGTTTTATCGTTGCCAACATAATTTTCATACACATCTAAATTTACCAACACATCAAATATCATATAGTAACATCACAGTCAATCACAAATAGTCACGTTACATGTTCACTATACAGATTACTATTGTCCGGTACGGCCTGAGGGGCCGGGTGTCACACTAAGGGTTTCTGATGTTCAGCTTTGACTTGTGAACAGGTTAAACACTTAGAAACATAAGCTGCTATGTCCTTTTTCATTCCTATCCACCAAAAATTCTTTCTTAAATCCTGATACATCTTATCATTTCCAAGATGCATCGTATATTTAGACTTATGGGCTTCCTCTAATATATGGTGACGTATGTTTCCTAATTTGGGTATCAACATTCTTTTCTTATGGAATCTCCAAATTCCATCTGTTCCTTGTTCTAATTCCTTGATCATTCCTTTTAATTTTTTAGTATCCTCCTTGATTACTGATTCTTTTGCTTCTCTAATTTGTTCATTTAAATCTATCTGTAGATTTACTTTAAGTGAACGTACTCTTTTTGGCTTTCCGTGATACTTTCGACTTAGAGCATCAGCCACTACTTTTGCTTTTCCTACATGGTACTAGATATTACAATCATAATCACTAAGTATCTCCAGCCAGTGTCTTTGTCTCATATTTAACTCCTTTTATCCGAAGACATACCCTAAACTCTTATGGTCGGTGAAAATGGTAAACTTATTACCGTAAAGGTAATGTCTCCAAATGTTAAGGGCAAAAATTATAGCTCCTAATTCTAGATCATGGGTTGAATAATTCTCTTCATGATTCTTAAGTTGTCTAGAGGCATAAGCTATAACCTTTTGACGTTGCATCAATACACATCCATAACCTAACTTAGAAGCGTCACAATAGACTACAAAGTCTTCAGTTCCTTCTGGTAACGCTAGTATGGGTGCATTGGTTAATCTTTGCTTAAGAATTCTAAAGGCTTCTTCTTGTTTTGGTCCCCATTCAAACTTAACAGATTTACAGGTTAACTTAGTTAAGGGAATGACTATTCTAGAAAAATCTTGAATAAATCTTCTATAATAACCCGCCAATCCTAAGAAACTTCTAACCTCGGTTGGTGACTTAGGGGTTTTCCACTTGGTAATTGCCTCGATTTTGGTGGGATCCACATGAATTCCTTCACGATTAACTAAATGTCCAAGAAACTGTAATTGTTCTACCCAAAATTCACACTTCGAAAACTTTGCATAAAGCTTTTCTTTCCTTAATAAACTTAGAAGTGCGTGTAAATGCTTTGCATGTTCCTCTTTACTTTTAGAATAACTAAGAATATCATCTATAAAGACAATTATGAATTTATCCAAATATGGCTTACATATTCGGTTCATCATGTCCATAAATGCAGCTGGGGCATTTGTTAGACCAAATGGCATGATCGTAAATTCATAATGGCTATACCTTGTTCTAAAAGCGGTCTTAGGAATGTCCTCTTCCTGTACCTTCAATTGATGATATCCTGACCGTAAATCGATTTTAGAGAAAAATCAAGCTCCTTGTAGCTGGTCAAACAGATCATCGATTCTCGGTAATGGATACCGATTCTTAATCATGACTTTGTTCAATTCACGGTAGTCAATGCACATACGCATTGATCCGTCCTTCTTTTTTACGAATAAGACTGGCGCTCCCCATAGCGATGAACTTGGCTGTATGAATCCTTTCTCCAACAATTCATCTAACTGTTTCTTCAGTTCCTGCATTTCTGCGGGTGCCAAACGGTTAGGTGCTTTGGTAATTGGTGTTGTTCCTGGTATCTTACAGAAATTGCAGTAAGTGGAGCATTTTCTTGAATGCTTCTTCTTACAAGCTTTGAAGTACGGTGTAGAGGTAGAACCTATATTTTTCCCACGGTTGGAATTTCCATAACGGAATTCTTGGGTAAGCCTCTGGGCTAGGTTCCTCCTCTGATCCTTTTCTCGTGTACGTACTAATTCATCTGTCAAGGTGTTTGCTAGTTCTACAGCTTCTTCTATGGTTTAAGGTCTAGCTGCATTGACTAGATGCCTAATTTTACTGATTAATCCCCAGATATAACGGGAGATTAATACTGGTTCAGGTGATGCAAGGGTTGGCACTATCCTAGCATATTCGAAGAATAAGGTAGTATAACCCTTACTATCCACTCAAGCCATTCTAAGGTTTAGGAACTTATTTGCGATCTGTTCTTTTTCATTGGGAGGGCAAGATTTTCTTTCTACCATATTCTTAAATTCCTCCCTTTCCATATGGTAAACCCTATCACTTCCCCTAGACTGGAGGATAGTGTTCCACCATTCTAGTGCGGAGTTCTTGAACAAGTTGGAAGCAAACATTATCTTATCCTCTTTCGCACACTTGCTTATTTTTAAGACTGTCTCAGTCTTTTCTATCCAACGTAAAGCTGCAACGGCCCCTTCATTGCCCGAGAATTCCATTGGTTTACAAGACCAGAATTCTTTATAAGAACAACCATATGACATGGCTCTTCTTCTTTTGGGAATGGGTAGTTGAAGTATGGATCCATTGTTTACGCTGTGTTCAGGTTCAGTGGGTCGTTTACTATCACGTTTACTTTTATTAACTGCTTCCTTAACTGTTTTGATAATATATGGCATTGCATCTTGTAACCCTTGTTCCACTATGTGTTGGATGGCACTGTTATCCACTTGGTTTCCATTATTGTTGTTGTTCGGGTTATCGTTATCCGGGTTATTGTTACTCTGGCTATTATTATTCTAGTTTTCCGGGTTCACTTCGTTGTCCATCTAAATTTTAAACATTCGCCAATTATTAATATCACAAAATAATATTTAAGGAAACCAATCACACAACACACATATTGGTCAAAAACGTCGAACATTGCGACTTACTCTTTTCTTATAGTAGGCATCTAATACAAACCGATACTGTAATTTAAAATTACAATACTACTATGCATCACTAGCTACGAGGTGGTCTATACTACAACATATATTATTATTACTATTGCACACACACACACACATATATATATATATATATATATATTTTATAAAATTTTTTTCATACACACATATTATGTATTTTTATTATATTATTATTATTATTATTATCACTATTACGGATATGGGTTCATCCAGAACTCCATATTACGCTCGTCGTACTTCCAGACGAGTCGTTCTCCGATCTGCCTCATCCTGTCACTGTTTTCTAAAATTTCTTCTCCGAAAGTTCGGAGCTCTTGCACATTTTCTGCACTCATTGGGGGTGCAGGTGCTGGTACTGGATCTGGGTACTATGGCATGGGTTCTTCCTGAGGATACGGATTCTCTAGGATTTCCCTAATGTATTCATCATTATCATAGTAGGGATCTAGAGGGTCCAGACCTGGGTAAGCTGCTAGGTTTGGCATGGGTTCGTCTGTTAGGTGGTAGCGTTGCACATAATCCCTATGATCATCGAACCACGGGTCGTAGTCTGGGTCTAAGGGATTGGGTGCTGGTATCCTAGGTATCTCTTCTGGGTTAAAGTCATGCATTTGGATTTGGTTTTCTGGGTTAGCTTCAATCTCCATTGGTTGGGTGGGAAACAAGGGTAATGGTTGAGGGGCTATGAGTTGCTCCAGGTTTGGGTCGGCAGCTGTGGTTGCTAAGATATGGAAGTTTGCTAAACTCCTATTGAGCATGTCTTGGGTGTGGGCGTCCGTTTCTCTCTTAGCGGCTGCTCGCACTCGCTGCTGTTGTAACTTTTTCATTCTCTTCCTACGCTCATGTGCTCCCCTACTGAACCATCCTCTCTTTTTAGGAGGGAATGGCTCTTCAGATTGAGCCTTAAACACTAATATCCCATCTTCATTGTCGGCTGAATACCCAGAGAGGGCAGGCTGTGAAGAGGTGCCTTCGCTTCAAGGTGAGCCGGACAACTGACGATACGTGTCGGAGGGTCCTTGATCGCTCATACTTTAAACTAACAAATAGTCAAATAACACACAACAATAAAATACAGATATGCACGTATTTCCGCAATTAATTTCCTAACATATCATATCTTGGTGTCAGTAGAACACTTCTGTGGCTGAATTAGTGGCTTAGCTCTGATACCACCTTCTGTCACAACCCCCGTCCCCTAACAACCCGGGAACGGGCGGCCGCGACCAGTTTCAGTGGTATCCAAGTGTTTATCATTTTGGCAGCGGAATTTACTTCAGGATCGTAGTTAGGAAATATTTTATCAGAATAAAATACCACACTTTCATAATATTAAACACGTGGGAATAATCCCAAGTTTTTAAGTACACACATTTTCATAGGGATAAACCCTATTTTATTTAAGTAAAACATCTCTTTATTTTAGGTAACTTTATTGCCACTTTTCCAAGACTTTAGTGCTGTTCAGCTGGCTTCTATTTGGCTTTCACATTTCGTTACCTGAAACGCGTTTAAAAACATTTGTCAGTGGGAAATACTGGTGAGTGAATCCCAGTTTAATAAAGTTAAGTAAAACCATTGTACAGTATTGAGGGCGGTCGCGTAATTACATTTGTTTCCATCTACTCAATTACCACCCACGGTACTGTCAACCTGACTTGTGGTCATGTTACTCCTCGCAAGGTAGTAACAAATTTTGTATACAAAACCCAAACATACCGACGATAATTGTAGAATACAAATACTCAATCACTGCTTAATTTAGTGTTAATTAAGTGAGGTTTTGTAAAAACAATTTGCAAAAAGGAGATTACTCACATTGCGGTCTTAGGTTTTCCTTTAGGGTTTCCTGGTGATTATCTATTAAATACATAATTGCACACGCGTTAGTATAATAACCCAATATTTACATTAGTAATACCCTCCCCGAGATGGCATTCCAACGACTACGTCGGATAGAACCACGACAGCCGCTACGGAACCCTGAATCGATCGGGCATTGTATCTAATACGTAACCGGGGTTATGATACTTACAACGGAGCAGAACTTTGTTATTTAGGGGTATTTCGCCTGCTATTATAATTGCTATGCAGAATATAGAGAGAGATCGAGAAAATGAACGACGAAAACTGAAGGCTGAGGGCCTTCTTATATAGTGCCTCTTCGACTTCTCTCGCGGCCCGCGTAGGACGTAGCCAAAGGCTACGCGGCCCGTGTAATAGACTGGGTAGGCCGTAGCCTGGCGCAGTCATCGAACTAGCTTCACCACGAGCCCGACACGTGGCGGCACCGGGTTAAGCCTGGTGGCCTATCTGTCGCGTCCCGCGTAAGAGGTAGCCAAGGTCTACGCGCCCCGCGGCAGCCCCTTAATTTTTCTTATTTTATTAAATTAAAGGTATTCGGGGCCCGTTTTCGCATACGGGGTGTATTTTAGGACATATTGGGACATTTAAAATATATTAGGGGTGTCGAAAATATTTTGGAGGGTTGTTATAGAATTGCTGCTTTCTGGAAGCTTGATCCTGCTGTAAGGACATTTCAAGTCAAAACAAAGGATTCACAAGAAGTCTCCTCCGGTTCCTACACCATGTCAAGTAAGTATCCATTTCTTTGAATAAATAAATGTCTAAATAAACGTAAAGTATGAATACTTATCTGTTTTTTGCATTTGTAGGCGCTGGAAAATCCTCAAAATCAGCTTCCAGGTTCAGTGTCAGTGATCTTGATGCATTTGCTTCCTCAAAGTCCATCAAGACGGAACTAGCTGCCAGTCCCAACATCCCGAATCCTAAAGGCATGAGCAAGCGGGGCAAGGGTGCCAAGAAAAGATAGACCTCTGAGCCCACTGAAGGCCTCCCTCTCATCCAACACCAGTTTGAAGAATATGTCTCCGAGGTAAGGATCCTGGATCCTTAAGTCTGATCTTTACTTTCTGAGGATAACGGATCCTGATCTTATGCTTCTTTTATGCATAAATTTGCTGAGATCCAAATGCTCCTTGATCACAATCTGGCAGAGGCTGAGCAGAAGAACCTAGACTTCCAACAGATGTTCCTGGCCAAAGACAAGAAGATCTCTTCCCTTGAGAAGGATCTTAACCTAGTGAAGAAGGAGTTGGTCCTGACCCAGATCACAGCCTAGCAGGAGAAGGAAGAGGTGATGGAAGAGGCAAAGCTTTCTGCTACAATTTCCATGCTCAAGATCAAGCTGCAAATGGCCAAGGAGGCTGAGGATCCTGCTTTTGACAGGTCTGTCTGGAATTAAGAGGCTTGGAAGCAGAAGCAGAAGCTGGCGAAGCTGGATGATGAAGAGGATCCTGAGGAGGTCTTGGCAATTGAGGCTGGTAGCAGTGGGGTGAAGGATCCAGTCGAAGAAGCAGCTGGTGGTGATGATGCAGCGAAGGCTTAGGCTGCTGCAATGGGAGATGATGGATTTATCTAGACGCGGCCGGAGCCCATTTTTTATGGTTTAATGGTTTTTGTTTGTTGGTGTTTTTAAACAATGCTGGTCTGTACTTTGAACAATAGTATTTAGGTTTAAGGATCACGGATCCTTGGGACAATAGGTAGGATGATAGCTGGTGGAAGGATCCTCTGTTTGGGGGATGAAGCCACTATTATCCTGCCATCTTTAGTTCCTGCACTTTAGACTTTGTTAATATGGACACCCTTTACCTACCCTAGCGGACGGGCCACGTACTGCTGGTAGATGCTTGGGGTAGGTAATTTTGACAACCTTTGAAGGGTTTAACTATGGATGAATAAATAAAACCTTTAACTTTTGGCTATCTTGTGTTGTTCATTCTGTGTCTATTTACCTTTCAATTATTATTACATATTCCTTTGAACTTACAAGTGAATAATGAAAGTATAAAAATTAGTTTATGTCAAAAAGTTTAGGATATGATCAAGGATCAAATATCCTATAATCGAAAAGTTTAAAAAGTGAGATAATTTTAGGATCACATATCCTGTTGTCAAAGACCAAGGGCAACATAGACAAATCAAGAATAAAATTAGAGTAAATAAAGATCATACCAGAGAATCCAAGTTAGCATCCTAAATCCTTAATACTTATAATCATGATAACCAAAAAACAAACCCGTGTATGAAGTTAGGATCCAGGATCCTTAATTGTTTAGCTTTAGAAACCTGAAATAAGACATAACCTGGGACAAAGCCAACTGGAAAAGGAAGAGTTAGTATCTGGGGACAGGCCCAACAATCTGGGGACAAGCCCAATAAACTGGAGACAAGCCCAAAAAACTAGGGACAAGCCCAAAAAAACTTGGGACATGCCCAAAAAAACTGGGGATAAGCCCAAAAACTGGGGACAAGCCCAAAAACTGGGGACAAGCCCAAAGGATCTTGTGTAAACTGGAGTATCGCCCTTACTGGCGGCTGTCCAAACTTAGTGACATGAAAATGCCAAAACCTTAGCTAACGTGAAAATGTTAGAAACCTTAGGAACGGATGTATGGTACGTCTACCATTATACTTAGGATCCTGAATACAGCCAGTACAATGAAATTGTCAGCCCCTAAAGCGGGTACTGGTCCCATTGCCTTTAACTGTACCAGGATAATCGTGAGCTACTGGCGAAGGTAGTAGATACCTTAAACTGGGGACGAGCCCAAAAACTGGGGATAAACCCATAAAACTGGGGATAAGCCTAAAAAACTTAGGAGACTTCTGTGGATTCTTGATCCTTTGTCAAGGATGCATGAACTTCTACGAAACTCAGAATTTTAGTGAAAAAGGATATAGGATCCTGGATCATTTTCCTTGTAAACAAATAAATTAAAGGATTAGGTAAATTAGAATCAAATCATTACCAGAATGAGGATCATATATCCTTTAAGGATCCTTTGTGTATACCGGACATGAGGATGATTAAGGATCCTGGATCCTTCTAACATGAAGTATCTTTTTAAATGGACAGCATTCCAAGCTCTTGGTAGCAAATCACCTCCCATTGTTAATAATAGGTATGCCCTCTTTCCTGCCTCAGCTTCAATAAGATATGGCCCTTCCCACTTTGGTGCTAATTTGCCATCAGCAGGATTTGTGGTATTTTGGAATGTTTTCCTTAACACCATGTCACCAACTTGAAACTTCCTGATCCTGACATTTTTGTTATAAGCTCCAGCCATTCTTTGTTGATAACTAGCCAATCTTATCCTTGCCAAATCCCTGAGTTCTTCTATGGTATCTAAGTCTTGAACCAAGTTTTCATCATTTCCTTCAGGATCACGGATGCTTGTTCTTCCAGTAGGGACTACAATCTCTGTAGGGATCACTGATTTTGCTCCAAACACTAAAGAAAATGGAGTCTGGCCAGTAGCATTCTTGGGAGTTGTTCTATCATCCCATAACACATAAGGTAGCTCTTCTGCCCATTTTCCTTTCTTGGATCCAAGCTTCTTCTTCAAGTTGTTGATGATGATCTTGTTAGATGATTCTGCTTGACCATTAGCTTGTGGGTGGACTGGTGTTGATGTCATCATCTTAATCCCCCCAACTGTCACAAAAGTTAGTAGTTCTATTCCCAATAAATTGGGATCCATTATCACAAACAATTTCAGAAGGGATACCAAATCTGGTAATAATGTTTCTTTTAATAAAGGATATCACTTCTTTTTTTCTGACTTGAGCAAAGGCTTCAGCTTCTATCCACTTGGAAAAGTAATCAGTCATGGCAAGCATAAACACTTTTCCTCCTGGTGCTTTTGGAAGTTTACCAACTATATCCATTCCCCATCTCATGAATGGCCAAGAAGATGATATAGGATGCAGGAGCTCTGCTGGTTGATGAAGGATATTGCTATGTCTCTAACAAGCATCACATTTCTTGGCATAATCCACAGCATCCTTCTTCATAGTAGGCCAATAATATCATGTCCTAAGGATCCTTGAGAACAGTGCTCTGCCCCTAGTGTGGTTTCCACAATCTCCTTCATGAAAATCCTTTAGGACTTCTTGAATTTCAGGATCCTCTATGCACCTTAGATATGGACCTGCAAGAGATCGTTTATATAACATGTTATTTAGTATTATAAATTGAGATACCTTGACTTTGAAAGCTCTGGGGTTTTCTCCTGTAGGAATCTCTCCATGTTGTATATATCTCATGATTGGAAGGATCCAGGATCCTGAATATGATTATGCACCATCACTAGGTATGATTGCAGAATCCTCTACTATTTCTATAGCTGTGTGATCCTCAATAGCGGGAGTCAAGATATGGATTATGGGAATTTTAATATCCTTGGAATCTTCAATGATGATCCAAGGTTGGCCAAAGCATCAGCTTCTGCATTTTCTTCTCTGGGTACCTGTGTCAAACTAAAAGAAGCAAAAGAGTCTGCCAATTTCTTGACTATCTCTAGATATTTGATTAGTCTTTCACCTTTAATAGCATAAGAACCATTAAAGTGATTAGTAATTAACAATGAATCTACATGTACCTCAAGATACCTGATCCTCATGTGCTTGGCAATTTGCAAACCAGCTATCAAGGCTTCATACTCAGCCTCATTATTAGTATTTTGAAACTCACAAGCTATTGAGTGGGGTATTATGTCCCACTGTGGCGATTTTAGTAGTATTCCTAGTCCAGTTCCCTTGATGTTTGAAGCCCCGTCTATGAAGAGTATCCAAGGATCCTTAGTCTCTTCAAGCTGTTGAACTTCCAACTCAGCTTCCCTTTGTAGATCACTACTAAAATCCACCACAAAGTCAGCTAAGGCTTGGGATTTAATGGCAGTTCTTGGTTCATATCTTATATCATAAGCACTAAGCTTGACTGCCCATTTAGCCATCCTTCCTAACATTTCAGGTTTCCTGAGAACATTCTGAATTGGAAAGTTAGTTTTAACAATAACAGTGTTAGGGATGGATTTTCTAATGTATGGATCACGGATCCTCAAGTGTAGCCAGGATCACGGATCCTCTGTTCTGTTTGAATTAAGGATCCTCAGAAGACGTTGCAGGTTTAAGGATCCAGGATCCTCATTATTATCCTTACACTAACGGTTGTTTCCACTATATTTGAACTTGTTTTGCAGGAACATACGAATGGGACTTGGTCTTGCCGAGATTCCAGGAGAATATGCTCCATCATTCTACACGTGCATGGCTTGTATGACCGTTATGGAAGTCGTGGGAAGCTAGCATAATTTGCGGATTGTTTGTTAGTTAGATTATTTCCATTTTTATAAGGGGATAACAAGCTTAATTAGAAAGAACAATTTTTAGCAACACACACTACTCGAAAGCTCTCTTCAAATTATTGGCGATTTCATACTTTTTACACACTAGTGATCCTTATAACAATCTTGTTATCATCCCGATTTGTAACCTTTACTTGTTAAATATACTTGGTGATCGGTAGTTTCCATCACCCGAGGTTTTTTATGCCGGAGATCATACATTGATCAAGGGCTTTTTCCTCGTATAAATCCTCGTGTTTATTGTTCATTTCATTTACAAAGTGTTCATACATTCGTTCATTCATTCAAGCATCACACCTCACAAAATAAGATTTGGTTGCATTATCCTTGTCTGATTTTTGACCAAAACAGTTTAGCGCCCACCGTGGGGCAATTGGTGCTTCATTTCTAAGAAATTTTGTTCATTTCGGTCATTTCGGTTCATTACCTTCAACTACATGGCTTCTCAAGCGAAGAATACTTCAAGCGCCATGCCGGCAGTCACTTCTTCACAGGGCATTCCGCCTTTGCCTCCGACACCTTTTGGATCCCAGAAGAATGCTGAAAATGCTGCGAAGAAACAAAACCCCGTTTTCTCAAAACCAACTTCTACCACTTCTCCTGGTCCTACTAACAATGATCTTTATTCTTTGATTTTGCAGATGAAAGATCACATGCAGCAGGACAGAACCAATGACAGGATCCTTCGAGAGATTGATGACATCAAGAAATTGAAGAGATCAGTGGAGGATCACTCTCCATTGGTGCCCAGATTATTGTATTTTGATTCTCCAGCCATAACAGCCCAGCACTCCACAGCATCAGGCTCTCAATACCAAGATGGATTGTCGAGTATACGCTATGGATCGTTGGCAATGACTCAGGCTCAAGGATCCTACTTTCAGCCTTCAGGCTCCTCTCAGCCTCAAGGATCCTCTCAGCACCAAGGATCCTTCTTCAGTTCTGGAGGATATATGGGAGCACATACAGTTCAAAGATCCTCATTCCAGGGTCAAGGATCCTCCTCTCAGGTTCAGGGATCCTCTCAGGCTCAAGGATCCTCCTCTCAGGTTCAGGGATCCTCTCAGGTTCAAGGATCCTCCTCTCAGGTTCAGGGATCCTCATCTCAGGTTTACGGATCCATGGATTATCCTCCAAGACCCCCAGTTTCAGCATACCAAGGATCCAACATCTTTCAGGATCAAGGATCCTTAAGGAATGTACAACCCGGAAGTTCAGATATTCATTTGGGATACTTCATCCATATGCAGACTATTGCTTCGTCTGGTCCCTCGATCATGCCAGAATCACGTCAATATGGATTCACATCTGGAATTCCAAACTTGAATCCTCCAGGAGGTAACATTTTAAATAATTCTTATAACACTAACCATGGCTTTATGCAGGATACATGTATTAATCAGGCTATGGCCAGAGAGTTACAAAAGCTCAAGGATATGATATCCAGCATTCTGGGAGTGGTTAAACCCATTCTTAAAATTCCAAATGGGAGTCACAGGATATCTCGTTTTGCTCCACCTATTTGTGATGAAGAAATTCTAAAGAGGTTCCAAATACAAACCATGCAGCTATATGATGGCTCAACGGATCCTGAAGAGCATATAGCTCAATATAGAGAAAGGATGGAGATCAATCCCATCCCGGAGAGGTTAAAGGAGGCATGTCTATGCAAGGGTTTTGGATCCACGCTTACAGGATCAGCTCTTAAATGGCTGCTAAGTCTTCCCCCTTACTCTATTACTTCATTTGCTAATCTAGTTAACCTGTTTAATAGCCAATTCTCATGCAGTAGGAAATTTGAACGTTTAACTAATGATCTATATAGAGTAACACAAGGTCAAAATGAATCACTAAGGGATTATATCACTAAATTCAGCAAAGAATCCTTAGATATTCCTAACTTGGATATTGCTACGGCTGTAGAAGCCTTCAAAATGGGTTTACTTAGGGATTCATTGTTCTATGATGATCTTGTCATGACCCCTTGTAGGAATCTTGATGAAGTGAGAACCAGGGACCTTAGATTCATCCGATTAGAGGATGATAAAAGGATCCAAGAAAGACTGGCAGGAAAAACAAGGATCCTACTTCAGGAACAACAAGTCCAAATCTTACAACAAGTTTGATAATCAGAACGTGCATGCAGTAGAACAGGAAGAGTATGATGAGGATTATCCTCCTATTTCTGAATATTGTTTTTCTGTTGATAACAATGAACTAATCCTTGCAATGCAGAGTCTAGGTGAAACAGCAAGATGGCCCAGGAAGAGTGATAAGCCAGCTGCAACAAAAGATAAATCCAAATGGTGTGCATATCATGAAGATTTTGGTCATCTCACTGAAGAATGTATTGCACTCAGAAAAGAAATTGGTTACTTGTTAAGCAAGGGGCATTTGAATGAGCTGTTGGGAAGAAAAAAGGTCAAGGATCCAGGATCCTGAAAAGGTTCCAGAAAGAGCTCCTGCTCATCCTACTGATGCACAAATCATCAACTTCATATCTGGTGGATCAGACATATGTGGCACTTCCTTTCAGCAGCCAAGAGGCATGCCAAAGAAACCAAGATGGATAAAGGGGATAGACCCATTCGAACCTCGACCCTTACACAGGAGAAAGTTATAACCTTTGACGAGGATGATCGTGTGGATATTCAGGATCCTCATCATGACGGTCTTGTCATTACTTTGTTTATATCTAACCATTTTGTTCGCAGGATCTTAATAGATGGAGGAAGCTCAGTGAACATCATTCAACTTGATGTCCTCAAAAAGATGAATATCCCTGAATCAGAAATTATCCCAAGATCATCAGTTCTCATGGGATTCAGTGGAGAAACTAAAAATACATTGGGGGACATTAAGCTTCCTATTTACATAGGGGGGCTTAGTTCTTTTCAGAAATTTTGTGTTATAGATTGCTTATCCTGTTGCAATGTTATCCTTGGCAGGCCATGGATACATGACATGAAGGCAGTTCCATCTACATATCATCAATGTGTCAAGCTTCCTAGTCCATGGGGTGTAGTGAAGATTGAGAGTGACCAACAAGAAGCCAAGAATTGCTACACTTCATCGCTGAAACCAACCTCAAGACCCAGGGAGCAATAGCAATTAAAGCATCCTCCAAGAAATATCCTGGAGGCAAGATAACAACATGTCAAGGATATCCTGATGGATCCTCAGGATCCTGAATCCAAAGTTTTTATAGGATCCGGGATCCTCAACAATATTGAATAGGATCTAGTATCCTTCCTCAAAAGGAGAAAAACTACCTTTTCCTGGAAGCACGAGGACATGACAGGTATCTCTAAAGATATTATTACTCATAAGCTTGGTATTGACAGGTCATTCAAACCCATACATCAAAAGAGGAGAAAGTTTGCACCTGAAAGGAATGCTATTATCCAGGAGGAGGTAGACAAGTTGCTCAAAGCAGGTATGATTAGAGAGGTTAAGTATCCATGGTGGTTAGCCAATGTGGTTGTTGTTCAAAAGAAAAATGGAAACTAGAGGGTATGTGTTAATTTTACTGATTTAAACAAGGCATGTCCCAAGGATCCTTTCCCGTTACCCCACATTGACTCCATGGTGGATGCTACCGCGGGTCATGAGTTGTTGACTTTCATGGATGCTTCATCTGGATTTCAACAAATTCAGATGGAACCATCTGATCAAGAGGATACAGCCTTTATGACCCCAACATGTATCTATTGTTATATTGCTATGCCATTTGGACTAAGAAATGCAGGTGCTACATACCAAAGGCTAGTCAATATGATGTTTAAAGAACAAATTGGACACGCTATGGAAGTCTATATAGATGACATGGTGGTTAAGTCCAAAAGAGCTGAGGATCACCTAAAAGATTTGGAGGAAGCATTTGATATCCTTGATAAATTCAATATGAAATTGAATCCTTCCAAGTGTCATTTTGGTGTCAAAGCAGGCAAGTTTCTAGGTTACATGGTGACTAAAAGAGACATAGAGGCAAGTCCAGAGCAAATCAAGGCAATTGTGAATATTAAATCTCCTGCCAATGCCAAGGATGTGCAAAGGTTGACAGGAAGGATTGCAGCCTTGAACAGGTTCATCTCAAAGTCATCAGAGAAATGCAAGGAATTCTATGACATCCTGAGAAAGAACAAGAAATTTGAATGGACTGAAAAACATGAAAATGCTCTCAAAGCCCTAAAGGATTACCTATCCTCAGCTCCAGCCTTGATGAAACCAGAAAAAGAGGATATATTATCCTTATATTTGGCAGTCTCTTCTAAGGTAGTAAGTGCAGACCTTGTTATGGATCACGAAGGTACACAACATCCTGTATATTATGTAAGTAAAAGTTTGCTTGACGCTGAATCCAGGTACTCACATTTAGAAAAACTTATTCTTGCTTTGATTATGGCATCAACTAAATTGCGTCATTATTTTGAAACACATGCTATTTGTTGGGATCGAACTCTATCAGAGGAACAGATAATTAAAGCCAAAACTGGATCAGAGCAGTGGATCCACAATAAGCAGATGTTTACATGCAAATCTCTCCCCTTGAAAGTGATTTCAACATCTGCTGACCTCCTATCTGCTGATCGTGCAAACTGCTGCTCTACAACTGCTGCTCAAGTAAAGACCTGATGAAAGACTAAAGCCCTGCTGATTCAATCTACTGTCTTGAGTCAAGCACTGCTGATCCGGACAAGTACTGCTGGGTTCACAGCAGTGGAAGGTTGCAGCAGCTGATCTATATTCTGTTTTGTAATGTAATGTAATAGCAGTAGTTAACATAGCAGTGTTTGTATAGATCAGAGGTTAGAGTTTGTTAGGAGGTTAGATGTCACTTTCATGGTGACGTCAGCTAAGATGCTCAGTGGTTTGCAAGTGCCTATAAATAGCTCAGTACTTGGTACTGTTCTATTAGCTCTTTGCATCATCGTCTTCTTTGCACGAACAAACACTGAGCTCTGGCTGAGGGGGAGTTTGCATTCATTCATCAATCATTGTAATCGTTATTGAAATAAATTCAATCTTCCGATTCATTGAGAAAAGATGTTTGATCAAAGTGTTACTCTCGTTTGATTGTATGCAAAGTTTGTTTTCATCAATAATTCCGCTGCACTCTCATCCATTTTCATTTTAATTGCAAACACAAAATACAATCAGAATCAAACTCAGATCCAACAATTGGTATCAGAGCTTGGACAGTCAAATTTGATTTAACAATCATTTTGACATAAATAGTTCGGCTCATAACAGTTGATACTGATCGTTTGTTCGTTCGTTGAAAAACAGAGCAAGGATTAATCACCATTAAAGTTGATTTCTCAGTGTCTGTAAAACAACAAGAATGACGTCACAATCTCAGGATGATAAAAACAACATCGGCTCGCTTTTTAAACCACCTATGCTAAAAAGAAATGAGTACAACATCTGGCAGAGGAGGATGGGTCACATCCTCGCTCAACAAAGCACAGGTTGTTGGAGGTCTGTCGTCTTTGGTCCCCACGTTCCCACAGTGCCAAGCGCTGAAGATGCTAAAATGTTCGTTCCAAAACCAGTTGAAAATTATACCGAAACCGACTATCAAAAGTTCGAACTAGATGCTAAAGCGTTTAGCATCATAGCATCAGCGCTGCCCAATGAGATATATGCTGGACTGTTACACTGTAACAGTGCCAAAGAGTTATGGGACGCGCTTAAGGAACATTTTGGGGGGACCGAAGAAGTCATAGAAAACAATAGGGAAATCCTGAACCAACAGTACGAAACATTTTGTCATGTTAGAGGTGAATCACTGACGCAACAATTTGAGCGTTTCAGTTGTCTCATCAGTGAACTGAGGCTTGTTAACACCACTTTTACAAACTCAACTCAGAATAGCAGGTTCCTCAGATCACTGCCAGAAAAATGGGACACCATAGCTTTTGTCACCCGAAACTCACCTGAGTTCAAGGATCTGACCTTGACCCAACTCCATGGTCGACTCCTGACCTACGAAAGGGAGTTGAACCAGAAAAGGAAGTTACAAGAGTCAGGAAAAGCCGTTGATGATTATACATTCGGTAACACTGCTCTTCTGGGTTAAGAAGAATCTGGGAGCAGTGGTAAGGATCAGGGTTATGATCACTTCATTGACATAACTGCTGGAGCAAATTTTAACAACCCTGATCCTCACTCTGCAAGTTATGCATTCACTGCAAACGAAAACCAGATGTCAGACAATCTAAGCTTTGAACTCAATGATTTACAACATTTTGATCCCACTGACTTAGAAGAGATGGATATTCTACACCAGTTGGCTTTGCTCAGTGTTAGAACTAGCAAATTCTATAAAAGAACAGGGAGAAAATTCCCAGGACTTCATGGGAATTTAAGGGTTGGGTTGGATAAATCGAAAATCAAGTGTTACAAGTGCAATAGGTTAGGGCACTTTGCTAGGGAATGCAGAAGTCAAAACACTGGACCCATAGTTACTCACCCTAGCTCTAACCCTAGACCATAAAGTCAAAACACTGTGCACCATACCCAATATACCCCTGCAGCTCAAGTGAACACTGCTCACTATGCTGCTGCCCCTGTGCCTGTGCATTATGTCCAAACCACTGTCCCACAAATTCAGTACGTTCAAACCCCTGCTCCACAGGTACAAGTGCAACCTGTTGCACCTCAAACCACTGCTCCAGCAGCAGTACAACCAGATCAACAAAGTTTTTTCACTCAAGGGTTTGTTGACTGGAGCAGTATGCCTGAAGATCTTAGTGATGAGAATTTTGCACTCTATGCTTCTAATGATTCTTCTCATAATGAATTTTGTTTGATGGCATTAGAGTCAATACAGGAGGGGGTTGAAACTGAAGAGGAACAGCTGAGTACTGGAACAGTGGATGAGGTGACTGAAGCAGTGGTTACTACTGTGGCTGGTGAACTACTGTTGGGAGAAAGTTCAGGTACCCTGATTGAACCACTGACAGACCCATGGTCCGAAGAGAATAAGGAAGAAAAGAAAGAAGAAAAAGCAGGTGAGAAAGAAGAAAGAGCTGATGATGAAGAAAATCCTCAATGTGATTGTGCAATGATGGCTGCTGCCAAGGTATCACCTCAAGTTCTTGAAAAACTGTGTTCTGACAATTGCATTATTGCTTTTTCTAACATCAAAGAGGTAAATGAAAACCTTCGGGATAAAATCTTAACTGATGAAGTCAAATTTGAAAGATCTTTAAAAGAACTTAAAAACAAATTGACTGAAAAGGAAAAAGAGATCAGCAGTCTGAAAGAAGAACAAAGCATAACCAAAACTCAACTCCAAACTATGGTAGAAAAATACCAAGTTTGCAAAAAGGAGTTGGAGTCCACCCAGATCACATGTGAGAGATGGGTGGAATCATGCAAAGGGTATGAGGTTATGCTTGAAAAACATATAAAAAGCAATGTGAAATTTGGTGTTGGTTATAGAAAACATGATGATGAAACCATTGCTTTTGGAAAATCTGTTCAAACAACTGATGTAACCACTGAGTTCATACCCACAAACAAGAATGGCCACGAAGTGAAGATCACTGACAAACTTGGTAACAAAATCACACTTGACAGACCAATGGGATCCTCTACTTTTGAGGAGCTTGAAGATTATCAGTTTAAACCAAAATGGTCTGATGAGTGTGATATTCTTGAAAATTTCAAGCCAATAGACTTTACATCAACTGATGGTGTTAAAGCTCCAAAAGCTAAAGTCATACCTCTCAAGGACATCCCAACAGTGGTTAAAACCTCTGCTGCAAAGGAGTCTGAAAAGAGAAAGAAGAAAGAAAAAATTGATAACTTGTTTTGTGAATTCTGTGAGAAAAGGAATCATCTAACAAAAGACTGTTTCCACTTAAAAGCTTATGATTTAAACATAACAAGTGTCATTGTTTCAGCTGAAAGTTGCATTGTTTGTGGTAAAACAAACCACCAAACTCAAGCATGTGTGTATCTCAAAAACTTTGATGTGAAAAAGAATGAATACATTGCTAAAACATCCTTGAGTCCATCATCATCATCATCAACATCTGTCAAATTCACCAAGAAACAACCACTGTTTGTGCCAGTTCAAACAGCTGTCACAAAACAGCTGAACCAAACATCTGTCATAAGAGATGTTCAGGTTACTGATGCACCCCCTGCCAATCAATTCAGAAAAGGCAAGGAAAAACAGTCTTACCAAAGGATTCCACACGTTTATGAGTCCTACAAAAGGCCCTCTAAACCTAAAGTGAACAGGCATCCTTTTGGTTACCAACAGGTGATTGGTCAAGACCCCCAACAGTGGTTAGCAAGAAACAGTACTAAAACTGTCCAAACCCCTGACCTAACCACTGTCCATCATTCTGCATCCATCCCAGACACTGTTGAGACCCCATCCAAAGCCCTGTTGGCTTTGGAGACCCTAATGAACTAATCCTTTTACTTCATGTGCAGGGAGCTTCTGCATGCTTTGATAGTCTTTGGTATGTAGATAGTGGAGGCTCCAGGCACATGACAGGATGTAAAGCCCTCCTCAAAGACTTTAAAATCCATGGAGGGGGTGATATATCCTTTGGGAATAATAGTAAAGGGAAAGTTTTGGGGTCTGGTACAGTGCAGTCTAGAAATGTAAAATTTGAAAATGTCAATCTGATAGACAATCTAAAATGCAACCTTCTGAGTGTGTCCCAAATGAGTGACAGAGGATTTGGTTCATTCTTCACAAAAGATTGTTGTAGGATTGTTGGACCAGAAATGGTCAAAAAGATTGAAGCAATAATCAAAACTGGTCAAACTAAACTTGTTGCTCAAAGAAGTGGCAATGTTTATGTTGTTGATATGTCAAAAGAGTGTCCCAGAGCTGATGCCTGTCTGTTCTCAGCTGCCTCTAACAAAGAGACAAAACTTTGGCACAGAAGGCTGGGGCACACAAATCTTAAGACAATCACTGAAATTTCAAAAAATGGTTTGGTGAGAGGCCTACCACAAAAATTGTTTTCATGTCCTGAACATTGCATTTCCTGTTTAAAAGGAAAACAACATAAAAGTTCTTATAAGTCCATTGAAGAGTCCAAAACAACCCAGTGTTTGCAAATGCTACACATGGATTTGTTTGGCCCAAATCAAGTCATGAGCCTCAAGAAGAAAAGATATTGTTTGGTTATTGTTGATGACTTTTCTAGGTTTACATGGACTTTCTTTTTACACTCAAAAGATGAGACTGCAGGCATTTTGCAAGACTTTGTGACACAGGTTGAAAAGCAATTTGACCTTCCAGTGAAAAGCTTCAGGAGTGACAATGGCACAGAATTTAAAAACAAGGAGTTGGATGCCTTCTGTGTGAAGAAAGGGATTGTAAGGCAGTACAGTATCCCTAGAACACCAGAGTAGAATAGGGTAGTGGAAAGGAAGAACAGAACTTTGATTGAGGCTGCCAGAACCATGCTTGCTGATTCAGGTTTGCCATTAACTTTCTGGGCAGAGGCAGTAAACACTGCTTGCTATGTCCAGAACAGAGTTTTAATAAACCCCAGGCACAAAAAGACTGCTTATGAAATTCTGTATAAAATTAAACCACTGATCTCTTACTTTAAGGTGTTTGGCTGCCCATGCTTTATTTTGAACTTAAAAGATTCCATTTCAAAATTTGCAGCCAAAATTGATTGTGGTTATCATCTGGGATACTCAACCACTGCCAAGGCCTACAAAGTGTTCAATACACGGACCAAGGCAGTGGAGGAGACTTTGAATGTAAAGTTCAATGAACTTTCATCAATGAAAATCCCAGCAAATCCTGCAGATCTGTTTGATCTTGAAAAATTTACTTTTGAAAATACTGCTGTCAAGACTAACAGTGCAGGTCCATCAGAGGATTTAACACCAGACTATGGGTATGAAATCATCATCCCTCAAAGGTCTGCCACAAAAGGAAAAGCATCAGTTATTCAAAACAATTGTAAAAGCTCAACCACTGCTACCTCAACAGTTGTTGACCAAAGTAGTCCATCAACCACTGCTTCCACATCCTCAAACACTGCTGACAAAAGTCCCGAAACAGTGGATAAAAGTCAGCAGGTGTCCACTTCATTACCTCCTATTCCACCACCTTTTGAAGCCACTGCTGGACCATCAAAGTCCCCAGCAGTGGTTAGCTCAGATGATACACATTTGTAGCCTTCACCAACAAATGCCATCATCCCATACCAAGGAGATTTAATCTACTTGAGATCTCATCCACCTGATCAAATCATTGGCAACATCAATGAAGGGGTGCTCACAAGAAGTCCAACCTAAAACATTTGTCTTTTTGCTGGTTTTCTATCACTCCATCAGCCAGTCAAGTACCAAGAGGCACTGAAAGACAATAGCTGGGTAGAAGCCATGCAAGAGGAGCTCCAACAGTTTAAAAGACAACAAGTATGGGAGCTTGTACCACTGCCAGAAGAGGTTAGTCCCATTGGCACAAAGTGGGTCTTCAAGAACAAAACTGATGAAAGGGGTATTGTTGTCAGGAATAAAGCCAGGCTTGTGGTTCAAGGTTACAGACAGGAAGAGGGGATTGATTATGATGAAACATTCGCCCCTGTTGCAAGATTGGAAGCCATTAGACTGTTCCTGGCCTTTGCTGTCAACCACAACATGAAGGTGTTTCAAATGGATATCAAAAGTGCTTTCCTCTATGGTACAATTCAAGAAGAGGTATATGTTTGTCAACCTCCAGGTTTTGAGGATCCATTTTATCCAGATTATGTCTACAGGCTAAACAAAGCCTTGTATGGCTTGAAACAAGCACCAAGAGCCTGGTATGAAACTCTTTCCAACTTTCTATTCTCAAATGGTTTCAAAAGAGGTACCATTGATAAAACACTGTTTCTTAAATGGAGAGGGAAGGATTTAATGATTGTCCAAATTTATGTGGATGACATTATTTTTGGAAGCACATGTAACTCAATGTGTGAAGAGTTTAGAGAACTCATGACAGCCGAGTTTGAAATGAGTGCAATGGGTGAGTTGCAATGCTTTCTTGGTCTCCAAGTTCAGCAAATGCAAAATGGAACTTTCATTCATCAAAGCAAATATGCTAAAGAACTTTTGACAAAATTTGATATGAATGATTGTAAACCATGCAGCACACCCATGGCAACAAATAAGCTTGTCATGTCTGATGAAAAAGATGAGCTGATTGACCAAACTTTATATAGAAGCATGATTGGGTCTTTATTGTACCTAACTGCATCTAGACCAGACATCATGTTTGCAACATGTGTTTGTGCAAGAAGTCAATCAGCTCCCAGAAAATCAAACCTCATTGCTGTAAAAAGGATCTTCAGATATATAAAAGGTGCTCCCACACTTGGTATCTGGTATCCAGCTAATGGGAATATCAAGCTTTCAGGCTTTTCAGACAGTGACTTTGCCAGATGTAACACTACAAGGAAGTCCACATCAGGAGGGTGCCAGTTTCTAGGTGATTGCTTAGTCTCATGGCAAAGCAAAAAAGCAAGCAGCTGTTTCAACATCCACTGCTGAAGCTGAATACATTGCTGCTGCAAGCTGTACAGCCCAACTCCTGTGGCTTCAAAATCAGTTGCTGGATTTTGGTATCACTGCCTTAAAGACACCACTCATGTTGGATAGCCAGGCAGCAGAAAATATCATCAAAAATCCAGTTTCCCATTCAACCACCAAACACATCGACATCAGACATCACTTTGTGAGGGATTGCTATGAAAAAGGTTTGATTTCTCTGCATCATGTCCCAACTAAAGACCAGTTGGCAGATGTGCTCACAAAAGCACTTGACACAGCCACCTTTGAAAGCTTGGTCTCTAGGATTGGGATGCTGAACATGGAATAACAAGCAACATCTTGTTTTTCTATGAATAAAAGCAACAAAATGTTTTCAGAAAATCAAAACTCCATCCTTAAAAATAGCTCACAATGAAATTTTCATTAAAATCCTTAAAAGTCTGCCATAACCACTGATTGTTCAAAAGCCTGCTCTACTTCAAAAATCTGTCCACTGCTGAAAGTCAACCCCTATTCTCTCATTTCATTGATAAACTCTGTTGTTCAAAAGCAGTGTCTTATCCACTGATATGCTATCCACTGATAGTGAAAGTCATCCACTGTTTTAATACCACTGCCTTCATCAGTTACTTTCATAAAAGTACTGTCCTTCACTTTCACCAGGGGTTGTCACGTGGGCAGTACATAGCGGTCAGACCTTTTGTAACGGCTGCCACGTCAGCATTCACTTTCTTCCCTATAAAAACCCCCACTCACCACCAAAACAGGGTTTTACTGTCGAATTGAATTCTTAAAAATTCTCTTCTCAAAGCAGTTTTTCATCTCATCCTTCACAAATTTCTTCGACCATCCTCTTCAAAAATGACAAAATCGAAGCCATCTAAAAAACCCACTTCCAAATCATCATCGAAAACAGCCTCTCAAAAGGCAATCTCCACTGAAATCCCATATAAACCATCTCACAATCTCCTGGGTCTTCTCACAAAACCAGGAACCACCAATGTTTTCGATTCCATCATTGACACCATGGCAAAATCAAAGTACAAAACTTTGTTCATCGCCGATGCATAAATCTATTTGGCGACCCAAAGAGAGTTCTGGAAGAATGCAACCCTTGAAAAACAAGGAGACACTGCAACCACCATACACTCTTCTATAAAGGGTAAAGCTGTCCAAATCACGCCACAATCCATTTCAGAGGTCTTTCAACTCGATGATCAGGAAGGTAAAACTTCTTTCACTAAAAACGAGTTACAAACTGACTTCATTGAGAGAGGGTATGAAGCCACCATGATGAAGAAACTTACCTTACAAAAAGGTTATTTTCCTTCTGCAACCAGATTTTTATTTCATACCCTCCTACTATGTGTTTCAAACAAAACCACTTCTTTCAATGAAATCCCTTTAAAGATTCAAAATCTGGGATATGCAATTCTTCAAGAAGAAAATTTTAACTATTCTCGGGAAATCTTTAAAGATTTGGTTAATAATGTTGAAACAAAATCATTCTTACTGTTTCCAAGGTTTTTAAGTTACTATTTTGAAAAGAAATTCAGTAAGGATGATTTAGCTGTAATAAACCAAGGTGATTATACTCAAATAAACAGTTTAACAACTGAAACTTTTTCAAGAATGTTAACACCTTGCAAAACACAAGCAGAGGTGCCTGAGCAGATTTTAGCAGGTACAACTGCTCCTCAGGTATCTACTGCTGAGCCCACTGCTCAAGGTGATCAAAGCAGCAGAACATCTGTTTTGAAACCCACACCTAAAATCACCAAAAAGCCAACAAAAAGAAAAACACAAAAACCCCCCAAACCCATCAAAACGGCAACTCTGGAGGATGAGATACCAGAGCTACTGCCTATGACAGCACAAATGTCACAAGAAACCACTGCTGCTACTTCCTCACAGCAGTTGGTACAAATATCTCAACCCATAACCAAAACTCCTCCTGCTTCTTCACAAAAAGAACAGGTTGTACACATAGGGTCACCACATCATGATGCTCTGAAACCACTTGGTTTCATCATCCACAGCTCAATGCCCGGAGCAACTCCTATTTCTACACCAAACCTCACCTCCAAAATTCCATCACCAACTAAACTGCTGTTGGATGCAATAGATTTGAACCAGGCACTTCTCAGTCCTTCTCAATCACCTGGTAATGAGAATATGCCTCAACAATTGACTGCGCCTGATGTATCATTCTTTGCTAACCCACCAACACAACCTGAGGAGGTTACACCCCTTGAGTTACACGTAACTCTTGGTGGTAATCCAAGTGAAGCAGCCACTACAACTGTTGAACCCACTGGTTTACAGTTGGATAGTGGTTACATTAATAAGACTTCCTTGGAGGCAATTCCTTACATAGCACCTCTGCCAACCACCAGTGGATTTATTTATCCTACTGGCAACATCAAAAGGTTGTCAAGTGTTGAAGGAAGAAGACCCCAGTACCAAGACAAAGGGGCATCGGTGGTTAGTGTTTGGAGTACACTCCCTATCTCAACCACTGATAAAACCACTGATAGTGGGAAATCAGATGATCCCATTAAATTGGGTGATGGTTTAAAGTACCAGAAATTGACGGATCGTGTTGAAAAGCTTGATAACTCTGTTGCAGAACTCAAAGATATGCTACAACAGTTGTTACAAGTACAAAAGGTACAATCAACTGCTATTCCATCTCAAGCACCTACTCCACAACAGGCACCTGCTACAAATGAGCTTTGGAATTTATTTCAACCTTTTCTCCATCAACAAGCACAAATAGCAGATCAGCAACATGAAAAACATGTCCAACAGCTGAGAAATGCAATGGAGTCAAGGTTCAAGAACACTCAGGCTGATCTAAAGGCTCTCAAAACTCAGATCCTGCACACCACTGGCACTGCTCCTCCAACAGTTCTCTTCATTGATCAACTTCCCCCAGATAATGCCAAAAAGGGGGAGAAAATTCAGGAGTGGAAAAAGAAGGGAATAGATGATGGTCTCTACATTGAACCAGAAAATGCAAACATGACCAAACAGATCCCTCTGCCAGATGGAAGCAAGAAAATTGATGTGACCACAAATGCACTGGCAAAAGCAGTTGCAAGTGTAAAAAGGGATAGAGAGGCCAAAAAGAAAGCCAGGATGGATTATCCGGATCAGGGTACTTCAGGGTCAAAAGATGATGAAAATCTTGTTGATAAAAAGAAGAAGCCTACAAGAAGAGTAAGGCTACCCAAATCCATTCCAACCAGACATTCAAAGTCTGCTCCAAAACCACCACCTAAAACAGCTGTTGTAACTCCTGTTGTACCCACTACTGTTGGTACTTCAGTGGTTTCAACATCTGCTCCCACTTCAACACACACCACTTCAACACCTCCTGCCAAAAAGCATAAGACAGCAGATGTTACAACATCTGTTGTAATGACAACAGTGGTTGGAACACCAGTTGTTCCAACAGCTGTTAGTCAATCACAAACCACTGCCACTACAACCACCACTACTTCATCCAAAACATCATCAGTCCCTCCTAAAACAAAAAGGAGAAGGCTAATTCTCAAAGATGATGACACCTTACCACCACAGCCATCTTCAAAATCCTTAGAACTTGTCACAATTCCAATTCCAAAACCTGTTCCTCTCTCTTCAGTTCAAATGCACAAGCCCTTACCTCCTGTAGGTGTTCAATTTCCTCTTGAACTAGCAGCTGTTAGAGAAGAAATAAAATCTTTTTACTATGAGGATGACCCTGTCAAAAGGAGTTTGCCATCAATAAAAGGATATCCATGGCCTAAAAATGTTGATGAATATTTGAAAATCAAGGCCAAGCAAGCAGAGGATATCTCAAAAAGAAACACACAAGGGAAGTCTGACAAAGAAATTTCAAGAAACTATCAATATCTGCTCACACAGGTCAGATCTCTAGAACAATTTGCAACAAATGTCAGTCAACAAATTTCAGAAAGAGCAGCTGAAACTTTGAAGAAAGACTACATTGAAAGCATCATGGCTCACAAGAAGTATAAAGGAGAGAGATACATGTACAAAGAGTGGACTGTTCCTGAGCTTGAAAATGAAGCTGCAAGAATTCAAGACATGATAAAAAGGAAGGTCACTCACACTCCTCCTGACTGGGAAAAGTTTAGAAAGAATGTACCTGACAAACAGGTAGAACTGAAAAGAATGAAAGAGGAACTGGTTGCAGCTGAATATGGAAACAAAAGACAAATTGCTAGATGGAAAGAAGATGTGGTCAGAGCCACCTACAAAAGGTTGGAGGAACTAAGAAAGAAAGACCCAAATGTTCCTCAAAAGCCTGACTATCCTGAAGCAGAGGTCTTTAAAAGACCTTCAAAACTGCAGATCAGGAGATCCACTGCTCCAGCAGGTTTAGCCATCTTCAAAAGAAGGCCACAAAAACCACTGAGAGCTGAATCAATTCAAGAGCTAGTAAAAGGAGATGAACTTGTGAAAGAGGGCCTAAAGAAAATGATTATAGAAAATCTTGAATTGAATCAATCTGCAAGTGCTGCTCAGCCAGTCATGAATAGGCCAGCCTCACCAAATACCCCTGCAAATAAACATCTCCCAAGAAACCCACCAGGCTCAAAAATACAAAAGTGGGAAACTGACAAACAGACCTGCGTATTGACTTTGCTCAGGTTTGGTGGAGAAGTGGAGAAAATATCAAGGGAACAAGCTCTTGGCCTGAGTCTTGAAGATTTGCAGGATCTCCTTGATCTTCCACTTAGCAGGGATGATGAAGACACATATGCCCTAGACTTTGAACTACAATTTAAAGGTCAGATAAGGGAACTGTTGATGAGGCAATAAAGATTTCCACAATAATGAAGAGTTTTGGCATTATCTGTTCCAGGGGGAGATTGTTGGGATCGAACCCTATCAGAGGAACAGATAATTAAAGCCAAAACTGGATCAGAGCAGTGGATCCACAATAAGCAGATGTTTACATGCAAATCTCTCCCCTTGAAAGTGATTTCAACATCTGCTGACCTCCTATCTGCTGATCGTGCAAACTGCTGCTCTACAACTGCTGCTCAAGTAAAGACCTGATGAAAGACTAAAGCCCTGCTGATTCAATCTACTGTCTTGAGTCAAGCACTGCTGATCCGGACAAGTACTGCTGGGTTCACAGCAGTGGAAGGTTACAGCAGCTGATCTATAGTCTGTTTTATAATGTAATGTAATAGCAGTAGTTAACATAGCAGTGTTTGTATAGATCAGAGGTTAGAGTTTGTTAGGAGGTTAGATGTCACTTTCATGGTGACGTCAGCTAAGATGCTCAGTGGTTTGCAAGTGCCTATAAATAGCTCAGTACTTGGTACTGTTCTATTAGCTCTTTGCATCATCGTCTTCTTTGCACGAACAAACACTGAGCTCTGGCTGAGGGGGAGTTTGCATTCATTCATCAATCATTGTAATCGTTATTGAAATAAATTCAATCTTCCGATTCATTGAGAAAAGATGTTTGATCAAAGTGTTACTCTCGTTTGATTGTATGCAAAGTTTATTTTCATCAATAATTCCGCTGCACTCTCATCCATTTTCATTTTAATTGCAAACACAAAATACAATCAGAATCAAACTCAGATCCAACACTATTATTGTTAGAACTAATTTTTGTTGGACCGTGTGCGACCCTAAATAGTCAGTAAAAGCAGTTCATCTTTGAATACAGAGGCGGAATCAAAGTAAACAAAGTCATAACAGCTCGTATCCTTTTAATCTTTTCTTTATCAATGATTTCCGAGACTTTACAAGTATTTCTAACAAGATTTTGGCAGAACCTCGTCTCACAAGTAACGACCACTGTCCGCTTCAAATGACAAGCACATCACCTATTTATATGCGTTGCCTGTTCACTTGAATGTGTACATGTCGTTTCAAGCGAACAAACATGATTGCTTCAAGCGAACATGCAATTCCCGGTTTCAAGCGAACTAGAGTTTGTTTGATTCGCTTGAACTTCACTTTGTTCCTTTCAAGCGAACTACCATACTTTTACATGTATAAACCCTAATTACATTCTATCTAGACCTAAGACTTGATTAAAACGTAGTCAACAGACATTCGATGCACCAACAATTTTCCAATTAAGAATGTTCTCAGGAAACCTGAGATGTCAGGAAGGATGGCTAAATGGGCAGTCAAGCTTAGTGCTTATGATATAAGATATGAGCCAAGAACTGCCATTAAATCTCAGGCCCTAGCTGACTTTGTGGCTGATTTTAGTAGTGATCTACAAAGGGAAGCTGAGTTAGAAGTTCAACAGCTTGAAGAGACTAAGGATCCTTGGATACTCTTCATAAATGGGGCTTCAAACATCAAGGGAACTAGACTAGGAATACTACTAAAATCGCCACAGGGGGACATAATACCCCATTAAATAGCTTGTGAGTTTCAAACTACTAATAATGAGGCTGAATATGAGGCCTTGATAGCTGGTTTGCAAATTGCCAAGCACATGAGGATCAGGTATCTTGAGGTACATGTAGATTCATTGTTAATTACTAATCACTTTAATGGATCCTATGCTGTTAAAGGTGAAAGACTAATCAAATATTTAGAGATAGTCAAGAAATTGGCAGACTCTTTTGCTTTTTTTAGTTTGACACAGGTACCCAGAGAAGAAAATACAGAAGCTGATGCATTGGCCAGTCTTGGATTATCATTGAAGATTCTAGAGGATATTAAAATTCCCATCATCCACATTTTGACTCCTGCTATTGAGGATCACACAGCTATGGAAATAATAGAGGATTTTGCAATCATACCTGGTGATGCTGCACAATCACATTTAGGATCCTGGATCCTTCCAATCATGAGATATATACAACATGGAGAGATTCCTACAGGAGAAAACCCCAGAGCTTTCAAAGTCAAGGTATCTAAGTTTACAATATTAAACAACATGCTGTATAAACGATCTCTTGCAGGTCCATATCTAAGGTGCATAGAGGATCCTGAAGTTCAAGAAGTCTTAAAGGATTTTCATGAAGGAGATTGTGGAAACCACACTGGGGGCAGAGCACTGTTTTCAAGGATCCTTAGGACATGGTATTATTGGCCTACTATGAAGGAGGATGCTGTGGATTATGCCAAGAAGTGTGATGCTTGTCAGGGGCATAGTAATATCCTTCATCAACCAGCAGAGCTCCTGCATCCTATATCCTCTTCTTGGCCGTTCATGAGATGGGGAATGGATATAGTTGGTAAACTTCCCAAAGCACCAGGAGGAAAAGTGTTCATGCTTGCTATGACTGACTACTTCTTCAAGTAGATAGAAGCTGAAGCTTTGCTCAAGTCAGAGAAAAAGAAGTGATATCCTTTATTAAAAGAAACATTATTACCATATTTGGTATTCCTTCTGAAGTTGTTTGTGATAATGGATCCCAATTTATTAGGAGTAGAACTACTAACTTTTGTGACAGCTGGGGGATTAAGTTGATAACATCAACACCAGTCCACCCACAAGCTAATGGTCAAGCAGAATCATCCAACAAGATCACCATCAATAACTTGAAGAAGAAGCTTGGATCCAAGAAAGGAAAATGGGCAGAAGAGCTACCTTATGTGCTATGGGCTGATAGGACAACTCCCAAGAATGCTACTGGCCAGACCCCATTTTCATTAGTGTTTGGAGCAGAATCAGTGATCCCGACAGAGATGGTGGTTCCTACTGCTAGAACAAGCATCCGTGATCCTGAAGGAAATGCTGAAAACTTGGTTCAAGACTTGGATATCATAGAAGAACTAAGGGATTTGGCAAGGATAAGATTGGCTAGCTATCAGCAAAGGATGGTCGGAGCTTACAACAAGAATGTCAGGATCAGAAAGTTTCAAGTTGGTGATATGGTATTGAGGAAAGCATTCCAAAATACTACAAATCCTGCTGATGGCAAGTTAGCACCAAAGTGGGAAGGCCCCTATCTTATTGAAGCTGAAGCTGGAAAGGGGGCATATCGATTATTAACAATGGAAGGTGATTTGCTACCAAGAGCTTGGAATGCTGTCCATTTGAAGAGATACTTCATGTAAGAAGGATCACAGATCCTTGGCCATTTTCATGTCTGTTATCCATGAAGGATCCTTAGAGGATAGATGATCCTCATTCTGGTAATGATCTGATTCTAATTTGTCCAGTTCTTTAACTTATTTTATTATAAGGAGAAAGATCCTGGATTCTTTATCCTTGTTTCACTAAATTCTGAGTTTTGCAGAGGATTTATGTATCCTTGACAAAGGATCAAGTATCCACAGAAGTCTCCTAAGTTTTATGGGCTTGTCCCCAGATTTTGGGTTTATCCCCAATTTTGGGCTTGTCCACAGTTTAAGGTATCCACTACCTTCGCCACTAGCGCACGATGATCCTGGTGCAGTTCAAGGCAATGGGACCAGTACCCGCTTTAGGGGCTGACAAGTTCATTGTACAGGCTGTATTCAGGATCCTATGTATAATGGTAGACGTACCATACATCCGTTCCTAAGGTTTCTAACATTTTCACGTTAGCTAAGGTTTTGGCATTTTCATGTCACTAAGTTTGGATAGTCGCCAGTGAGGGCCATACTCCAGTTTACACAAGATCCTTTGGGCTTGTCCCTAGTTTTTTTGGGCTTGTCCCCAGTTTATTGGGCTTGTCCCCAGATTGTTGGGCTTGTCTCCAGTTACTAACTCTTCTTTTATATTGGCTTAGTCCCAAGTTATGTTTCATTTCAGGTTTCCAAAGCTAAACAGTTAAGGATCCTGCATCCTAACCTTTTACTAGGGTTTGTCTTTTGGTTATCTTAATTGTAAGTATTGAAGATTTATGATCCTAACTTGGATTCTCAGGTATGATCCTTATTTACCTTCATTTTATTCTTGATTTATTTAAGTTACTATTATTCTTTGACAACAGGATACATGATCCTAAAATTACACCACTTTTTGAACTTTTCGATTATAGGATATTTGATCCTTGATCATATCCTAAACTTTTTGACATAATCTAATATACTTTTGTTCTTAACTTGTAAATTCAAAGAAATTGTATCATAACAGTTGAAAGGTAAAGATACACAAAATTAACAACACAGAATAGCCAAAAGATTAAGGTTTTATTTATTTATCAAAAGTTAAACCCTTTAAAGGTTGTCAAAATTACCAACCCCAAGCATCTACAAGCAATATGTGGCCCATCCGCCGGGGTAGGTAAAGGGTGTCCATGTTAATAAGTTCTAAGTAGTGCAGGAATAAAAAGACGGCAGGATAACAATGGCTTCATCCCCCAAACAGAGGATCCCTCCACCAATTGTCATCCTACCTATTGTTCGAAGGATCAGTGATCCTTAAGCCTAAAACTATTGTTTAAGTACAGACCAACCATTGTTTAAAAACATCAACACCAAAAAAAAACTTAAACCATAAAAAATGGGCTCCGGCCACGTCTAGAAATATCCATCATCGCCCACTGTTGCAGCCTACACCTTCGCTGCATCATCACCACCAACTGCTCCTTCTGCTTGATCCTTCACTCCACTGCCACCAGCTTAAATTGCCAGAACCTCCTCAGCCTCCTCGTCATCATCCAGCTCTGCCAGCTTGAGCTTCCAGCCTTCTTGATCCCAGGCAGACCTGTCGAAAGAAGGATCCTCAGCCTCCTTCGCCATTTGAAGCTTGATCTTGAGCATGGCTATTGTGGCAAAGAGTTTGGCTCCTTCCATCACTTCCTCCTCCTGTTGAGCCGTGATTTGGGTCAAAACCATCTCTTTCTTCACCAGAGTGAGGTCCTTCTCGAGGGAGGATATGGTCTTATCCTTAGCCAGGAAGATCTTCTGGAGGTCCAAGTTCTTTTGCTCAGCCTCTTCAGCATATGAATCCAGGAGCATTTGGATCTCAGCAAATTTCTGCAAGAAAAAAGCATATGTCAGGATCCGTTATCCTCAGTATGGGAAGATAAGACTTAAGGATCTGGGATCCTTACCTCAGAGACGTACTCCTCGAATTGATGTTGGATGAGAGGCAGGCCATCAAGAGCTTCAGCAGCTTTTCTTTTCTTGGCACCTTTGCCCCGTGTGCTCATGCTTTTGGGGTTTGGGATGCTGGGGCTGGCAGCGAGTTGTTTCTTGATGGACTTGGAAGAAGCAAATGCATCAAGGTCACTGACGCTGAACTTGGAGGCTGATTTTGAGGATTTCCCAGCACCTACAAATGCAAAACACAGATAAGTATTCTTGTTTTATTTTCATTTAAACATTTAATTATACACAAATTTGAATACTTACTTGACATGGTGAAGGAACCGGAGGATACTTCCTGTGAATCCATTGCTTTAACTTGAAATGTCCTGACAGCAGGATCAAGGCTCCAGAAAGCAGCAACCCTTTCCTTTGTTGCAGGTGTTTCTTGGATGTGAGAGAGTGAGATGGCTGCAAAAACAAAAATAAGGATAAGTTATCCTTAAAAGTATAAAGGTCCTGCTATGATCCTTGTCTAAGGATCCCATATCCTACCCTGGGTGATCCACTTTTTAGGGAGATTTTTCCCATCTGGGATTGAATCCCTCCTCACAAAGAAGAACCAGCTCTTCCAGTGGGTATCGTTTTTGGTGGTCTTGAGGATTGGGTGAGGCTGACCAGGTTTGTGCTTAAACAAGAAGTGGTATGAACCATGGCTGACAAGGTTGTAAAGCTGACTCAACTCGAACATCCATATGTCCATACTTTCTTGCTCAATGATGCTCTCAATGGTGTACAAAACTCTCCACATCATGGGAATGGCCTGTATATAGCACATGCCCGTGAGTGAGAAAAAGGATTGTGTAAAAGAAGGGAAAGGATAGGAAAACCCTATCAGAAAAGGGGTGGCCGGAAAAGGAACTCAAGTGTCGGAAACACAGTCACTCTTCATTGAAGAGTCAAAGGATCGAAAAATAGTTTCTGCTGGAAAACAGTGGCAAACCCGGTCAATTTCTGGATCAGTGAAGCGACAGAGTTCCGACGAAGGATTTTTTATGAAGCCTTGGCTTTTCAAGGGACTATCCTTCTTAGGATCCTTGGCAGGAGAGGATCGTAGCTTCATTTTGGCTTTGAGATTTTGAAGAAATAGAAAATCAGAATAAGAAAATGTAGAGAGAAGGAAGAAGAGAGATACCTGTTCAATCTCTGGATGGCGATTTAAAGGAGAGTAACGCTCGAATTTAAATGCAATTTGATCCTTATCTCTAGCCTATATATAATGATGATTCTGCAGGTAGTCTTATCGCTGACGTCATATTCGTAACGGCTAGTCCGATTACAATGGCTAGTTTCTCGTCAACCAAGTTGTCCCGGATCGAATAGAAAATATGACTCATCTAGTTACAATTAATTCCTCATATTTTGGGGGCAATTGTTAGGGATGGATTTTCTAATGATCACGGATCCTCAAGTGCAGCCAGGATCACGGATCCTCTGTTCTGTTTGAATTAAGGATCCTCAGAAGACGTTGCAGGTTTAAGGATCCAGGATCCTCATTATTATCCTTACACTAATGGTTGTTTCCACTATATTTGAACTTGTTTTGCAGGAACATACGAATGGGACTTGGTCTTGCCAAGATTCCAGGAGAATATGCTCCATCATTCTGCACGTGCATGGCTTGTATGACCGTTATGGAAGTCGTGGGAAGCTAGCATAATTTGCGGATTGTTTGTTAGTTAGATTATTTCCATTTTTATAAGGGGATAACAAGCTTGATTAGATAGAACAATTTTTAGCAACACACACTACTCGAAAGCTCTCTGCAAATTATTGGCAATTTCATACTTTTTGCACACTAGTGATCCTTTTAACAAGCTTGTTATCATCCCGATTTGTAACCTTTACTTGTTAAATACACTTGGTGATCGGTAGTTTCCATCACCCGAGGTTTTTTATGCTAGAGATCATACATTGATCAAGGGCTTTTTTCCTCGTTTAAATCCTTGTGTCTATTGTTCATTTCATTTACAAAGTGTTCATACATTCATTCATTCATTCAAGCATCACACCTCACAAAATAAGATTTGGTTGCATTATCCTTGTCTGGTTTTTGACCAAAACAAATAGCATGTGTTTCAAAATAATGGCGTAATTTAGTTGATGCCATAATCAAAGTAAGGGTAAGTTTTTCTAAATGTGAATACCTGGATTCAGCATCAAGCAAACTTTTACTTACATAATATACAGGGTATTGTGTACCTTCATGATCCTTAACAAGGACTGCACTTACTGCCTTAGAAGAGACTGCCAAATATAACGATAATATATCCCCTTTTTCTGGTTTCATTAAGGCTGGAGCTGAGGATAGGTAATCCTTAAGGGCCTTGAGAGCATTCTCATGCTTTTCAGTCCATTTAAATTTCTTGTTCTTTCTCAGGATGTCATAGAATTCCTTGCATTTCTCTGATGACTTTGAGATGAACCTGTTCAAGGCTGCGATCCTCCCTGTCAACCTTTGCACATCCTTGGCATTGGCAGGGGACTTAATATTCACAATCGCCTTGATTTGTTCTGGACTTGCCTCTATGCCTCTTTTTGTCACCATGTAACCTAGGAACTTGCCTGCTTTTACACCAAAGTGTTACTTGGAAGGATTCAATTTCATATTGAATTTATCAAGGATATCAAATGCTTCCTCCAAATATCTAAGGTGATCCTTATCTCTCTTGGACTTAACCACCATGTCATCTATATAGACTTCCATCGTGTGTCCAATTTGTTCTTTAAACATCATATTGACTAGCCTTTGGTATGTAGCACCTGCATTTCTTAGTCCAAATGGCATAGCAATATAACAATAGATACCAGTAGGGGTCATAAAGGTTGTATCCTCTTGATCAGATGGTTCCATCTGAATTTGTTGAAATCCAGATGAAGCATCCATGAAAGTCAACAACTCATGACCCGCGGTAGCATCCACCATGGAGTCAATGTGGGGTAATGGGAAAGGATCCTTGGGACATGCCTTGTTTAAGTTAGTGAAATCGACACATACCCTCCACTTTCCATTTTTATTTTGAACAACAACCACATTGGCTAACCACCTTGGATACTTAACCTCTCCAATCATACCTGCTCTGAGCAGCTTATCTACCTCCTCCTGGATGATGGCATTCCTCTCAGGTGTAAATTTTCTCCTCTTTTGATGTATGGGTTTGAACGACCTGTCAATGCCAAGCTTATGAGTAATAATATCTTTAGAAATACATGTCATGTCTTCATGCTTCCAGGCAAAGGTAGTTTTTCTTCTCTTTAGGAAGGATACTAGATCCTCTTCAATATTGTTGAGGATCCCGGATCCTATAAAAACTTTGGATTCAGGATCCTGAGGATCCATCAGGATATCCTTGACATCTTGTTCTCTTGCCTCCAGGACATCTCTTGGAGGATACTTTAATTGTTATTGCTCCCTAGGTCTTGAGGCTGGCTTCATTAATGAAGTGTAACAATTTTTGGCTTCCTGTTGGTCACTTTCTATCTTCACCACACCCCATAGAGTAGGGAGTTTGACACATTGATGATAGGTAGATGGAACTGCTTTCATGTCATGTATCCATGGCCTACCAAGGATAACATTGCAACAGGATAAGCAATCTATAACACAAAATTTTTTAAAAGAATTAACTCCCTCTATGTAAATGGGAAGTTTAATGTCCCCCAATGTGTTTTTGGTTTCTCCACTGAATCCTACAAGAACCGAAGATCTTGGGATAATTTCTGATTCAGGGATGTTCATCTTTTTGAGGACATCAAGTTGAATGATGTTCACTGAGCTTCCTCAATCTATGAGAATCCTGCGAACAAAATGGTTAGATATAAATAAAGTAATAACAAGACCATCATGATGAGGATCCTGAATATCCAAACGATCATCCTCATCAAAGGTTATAACTTCCTCCTGTGTAAGGTTCGAGGTTCGAATGGGCCTATCGCCATTATCCATCTTTGTCTCTTTGGCATGCCTCTTGGCTGCTGAAAAGGAAGTGCCACAAATATCTGATCCACTAGATATGAAGTTGATAATTTGTGCATCTGCTGGGGGAGCAGGAGCTCTTTCCGGAACTTTTTCAGGATCCTGGATCCTTGACTTTTTTCTTCCAAGCAGCTCCTTCAAATACCCTTTGCTTAATAAATAACCAATCTCCTTCCTGAGTGTTATGCATTCTTCAGTGAGATGGCCGAAATCTTCATGATATGCACACCATTTGGATTTATCTTTTGTTGCAGCTGGCTTATCACTCTTTCTGGGCCATCTTGCTTTTTCACCTAGATTCTACATTGCAAGGATTAGTTCATTATTATCAACAGAGAAGCAATATTCAGAAATGGGAGGATAATCCTCATCGTCATCTTCTTGCTCCATAACATGCACGTTCTGATTATCAGACTTGTTGTATGATTTGGACTTGTTGTTCCTGAAGTAGGATCCTTGCTTTTCCTGCTTTGAGGATCCTGCCAGTCTTTCTTGGATCCTTTTATCATCCTCTAAGCGGATGAATCTAAGGTCCCGGGTTCTTACTTCATCAAGATTCCTGCAAGGGGTCATGACAAGATCATCATAGAACTGTGAATCCTTAAGTAAACCCATTTTGAAGGCTTCTACAGCCTTAGCTATATCCAGGTTAGGAATTTCCAAGGGTTCTCTACTGAATTTAGTAATATAATCTCTAAGTGATTCATTTTAACCTTGTGTTACCCTATATAGATCACTAGTTAAACGTTCAAACCTCCTACTGCATGAGAATTGGCTATTAAACAAATTAACTAGATTAGCAAATGAAGTAATAGAATAAGGGGGAAGACTTAGCAGCCATTTAAGAGATGATCCTGTCAGTGTGGATCCGAAACCCTTGCATAGACATGCTTCTTTTAACCTCTCAGGGATGGGATGATCTCCATCCTTTCTCTGTACTGGGCTACATGCTCTTCAGGATCAGTTGAGCCATCATACAACTTCATGTTTGGTGTTTGAAACCTCTTTGGTATTTCTGCATTACAAATAGGTGGTGCAAATCGAGATATCCTATGACTCCCATCTGGAATTTCTGGAATGGGTTTGACCACTCCCGGAACACTGGATATCATATCCTTGAGCTTCTGTAACTCTCTAGCCATAGCTTGGCTGATTCCTGTATCCTGCACAAAGCCATGGTTAGTATTATAAGTAGTATTTAAAGTGTTACCTCCTGATGGATTCAAGGGTGGAACTCCTGATGTGAATCCATATTGACGTGATTCTGGCATGATCGAAGGACCAGATGAAGCAATAGTCTGCATAGGGATGAAGTCTCCCAAATGAACCTCTGAATTTTTGGGTTGTACACTCCTTAAGGATCCTTGATCCTGAAAGATGTTGGATCCTTGATACACCAAGACTTGGGGTCTTGGAGGATAATCCATGGATCCGTAAACCTGAGATGAGGATCCCTGACCCTGAGAGGAGGATCCTTGAACCTGAGAGGACCCCTGAACCTGAGAAGAGGATCATTGAACCTGAAAAGAGGATCCTTGACCCTGGAACGAGGATCCTTGAACCGCCTGCGCTCCCATATATCCTCCAGAACTGAAAAAGGATCCTTGATGCTGGGAGGAGGATCCTTGAGGCTGAAGAGAGGATCCAGAAGGCTGAAAGTAGGATCCTTGAGCCTGAGTCATTGCCAACGATCCGTAGCGTATACTCGACAATCCACCCTGGTATTGAGTGCCTGATGCTGTGGAGTGTTGGGCTGTTGTGGCTGGAGAATCAAAATTCAGTGATCTGGGCACCAATGGAGAATGATCCTCCCTGATCTCTTCAATTTCTTGATTTCATCATTCTCTCGAAGGATCCTATCATTAGTTTTGTCCTACTATTGCATGTGATCCTTCATTCGCAAAATCAAAGAATAAAGATCATTGTTAGTAGGACCAGAAGAAGCAGTAGAAGCTGGTTTTGGGAAAACGTGGGTTTGTTTCTTCGGAGCATTCTTCTGGGATCCAGAAGGTGCAGGAGGCAAAGGTGGAATGCCCTGTGAAGAGGTGATCATCGGCATGGAGCTTGAAGTGTTTTTTCCCTGGGAAGCCATGTGGTTGAAGACAATGAAGAGAAATGAATGAAATGAACAAAATTTCTCAGAAATGAAGCACCAATTGCCCCACGGTGGGTGCCAAACTGTTTTGGTCAAAAATCACACAAGGATAATGCAACCAAATCCGATTTTGTGAGGTGTGATGCTTGAATTAATGAACAAATGTATGAATGAAATGAATGCTGGACACAAGGATTTATGTCACACCCCGACCGCGTAAAACAACAAATCGCGGCGGAAACATCGAGGCGTGTTGCAACAGAATCATTGTTTCATAACCATGGATACCAAAAAGTGTTTCATTTTATTAAACATTGAATAATTACATCGTCTGGAAATCTAAATACACAATTTAAACCTAGTCTATCATTGTTATTGAGTCACTAAGGCCTTGTCCAGTCCTATGTGAGCATGCATCCTATCAATCGATATCTTTCAACAATACCTGAAACACATGTGAAAACGAGGTCAGCAAAGAAATGCTGGTGAATACATTGGTTTTGTAGGAGTGTCGAAATCATGGCTAGTTTAGATGTTGCAATACTTTATTTAAAAACCTTGTTTTGAAAAGAGTATAATATTGCAACTTAATTAACCAACTCAAATCAAGCGGGTTATAGTTTGTAAAACCTCGTAGCCATGACTCTTAACCCAAAAACATTTGTTTTAGTAAAGCAAATTGTGAAAAGTATGTTATTTGTATAAAATGTTATATGTCCAAATTGAAATGATTCAAATAACGCTACGATATGTAATACCATACAAACACTTATATATAGGAAGTACCAGTGGCGTATCCACCATGCTTGTATCATATTACACACGCCTCGTTACTTAATCACTTACTCAAACCAAACCAACAATGTAAGATGTCTATGTTTAAACCAACTTCCAAATGTATTGAAATAATATGTAAAAATGTTTATGTCAAGATGTAAATCATGTAATGTATAACCAATGTCAAAAGTGTTTATGTGTCAAATGTAAACCAAAATGATATGTATGGCTAGTGAAAATGCATCAACTAAACCATATGCACAAGAACATAGTATTGAAGTAAAACTTGGTTTAAATCAAAGCTATGTTTTGTAGAAATGCATGATCAATGTAAATCATGTAAACACTTAACCAAAACCCAATCGTATATCGCTTTGAAGCCAATCGTTTACCCAAATCGTTAAATTCGTTTTAGGTCGTGAAACTACTTATATGGTCGTCTCGCTAATAACATTCAAACCTTCGTGACTCGCTTACCTCGTCGCTTCTCGTTTTCGCATTAACAAACCCTTACCAAAGGGTAAATTAATAATTACAGATTCAGTCGCTACCCACCACCCCCACACATAACCACGGGTGCAGTAAGATAACGGGATTTGTCAGATCCTATGGTACCATAACCTAATACTGGTCGGCTTGGTCATTGCTAATGAATGTCATTTGTTATGTAACCCAACCAACAAGTTCGTTCACATTATCGAAATCGTTATTAGTTTTGTATAAATCGTCTTAATCGTTTTTGAAACCATCGTTATAACATCGAAAATTGTTTTGATACCATCGTTAAAACCTTGAAAACATTTAGCACATATGAGTCACCCCAAAACAATTGAAAGCAGTAAAATAGGGGAATAATGTACTCGCCTGAGAATGCTTAGAGGTCTTGAACAACAACCAAACAAGCTAGAGGGAGCACGGAATCAGTCGGCAATCTAAAACTATATAAATAAACCGGACTTAAATCGGGAGATCGGATAGGATGAGGCTTGGTAAACCAAATGAGTATTGGAACTCATATGATATGGTTTAACAAGACCTACATACTACATTGAGACTAACCTAAGTGCTTTCGACCCATCGCGACCCATTAAGGTAGCTTACGCTACTTTAACGCGTCGTGCGCGCAAAGCGCGTTCGAGACGTCTAACTAGTCCTATGACAAGTATTATATGCCTAAACGTGTTTAATCATGTTGTATAATCAGTTATGTGACAAATGTTAAGGTTGCATATGCTTAATTACCAATTATACATGAAAAGGGTATTCTGGTAATTTACCTAAGGCATATAAACTACCTATCATACAACTACTTAAACGATGTGACCATAAGGTATAACCTCGGAAGGTTATTCCCTATAAACTATGGTCACCTAATGTATTTGGTCGGATCCTAATGATCGACCAAACTGGGTCGGGTTCGAAGGTATAAGCGATTTATTAGATCGCTTACCCTACGACCCTAGACAACGTGGTAATCAGTAGGCATAGTCCCAAGGGACTATAACCAACGTGATTACACTCACGTTGCGAAGTTCAAACGAACTTCGCATTGACCATAAACTGGTCAATGCAGAAAGTCAAACAAAGTTTGACTTTCGGACTCGAAAAGCAATAAAAGAACGAAAGAATACTTACGAAGGGTCCCCGAATGCTAATTTCGATTCAAAAATCTCAGGTATGAAACAATAGTTTCAACTTAGAGTTTCTCAAATCAAAATTCTTGTAAGTTTTGCAATGGGGTGGATGGGTATTTATAGGAATACCCGAACCGTTAGGATCGTTTCTTGGAAAATGTGATCGAATCTTGTGCGTACATGTGTTGGAATGTTATGGTGACTAAAAATGGGTTCTTATCAGCTGACTAGACAAGTGTGAGTGTGTGGTTGAGGATTAAACAGCTGCAATCTGATGTTAAATACACTTAATCTGGTCTGGTTAGGCAGTCGCGTAGCGCGACTGATAAGGGCCTTAGGTCTCGCGCTACGCCACTGCCCCCCTGTTTCAGAAATGTTTCAAAATTGACAGTTTTGGTCCCTGCACGTGTTTAAGACCTTTTTCGATGCGTTTGAGCCCCGTTAACCTCATTTCAAGGCTCTAAAATGAAGTTAAAGTATAGGGAAGTCAAAACATGCTCAAAAATATGCCGGATGATGGTTCGTTTGGTCGTACGATCGCGATGTTCGCTTAATTACGACGGAATGCGCATAAGCGCGAAAAACGATCCAAATGACGCGACGAATGGATTTTTCTTATGCCGAACACTAAAATAAAATATTTTAGTGCTTACATAAATTTTTGGATGTCCGGATGTATTCAGAACGTAAGTTATGCGTAAAAATGCAAACTTGTGCACTTTTTGACACTTTTAGTCCTTGAATGACCCAAAAGTTTATTTTAGCACACCGAACCCCTTAAAGCCTATTTCTAAGCTATGTAAAGGATATTTATAGTGTGTTTAACTTATGGTCATGTTCCGGAATGTCTGTTACAGTTCAAATTGGCATACTTTCGCAGTTTGTCAAATTTAGTCCCTGTAAGCTATTTAACTTGATTTTGCCATACCAAAGCCTTCAAAACTTATTTCTAAGTTATGTAAAGGTTATTTAAGGTATGTTAAGCCTATTTCACTATTCCGGAGTGTTCGTTGCATTAAACTGGTTATATTTACACATTGGTGCGCGTATAACCTTCCAGAAAGCGATTTAGAGTTTGGAATTGAACAAAAATTGATATGTGCAAATGATACACATATTTTTACAAATCCCAAGTATGAAATATAATATTTCATTGGTTAGGTATTTGTTTGATGGCCGTGGAGGTACAGGTGTTACAATTTATACGAGGAAAAAGCCCTTGATCAATGAATGATCTCCGGCATAAAAAACCTCGGGTGATGGAAACTACCGATCACCAACTATATTAAACAAACAATGTTTACAAATCGGGATGATAACAAGATTTTTACAAGGATCACTAGTGTGCAAAAAGTGTGTAATCGCCAATAAGTTGCAGAGAGTTCTTGAGAGTAGTGTGTGTTGCTAATTATTATCTAATCTAGCTTGTTATCCCCATTTAAAAATAGAAATAAGCTAACAAACTAACAATCCGAAAAAGGTGCTAGCTTCCCACGATCTCCACAACGGTCACGAAGACCATGCACGTGCAGAATTAGAAGGTATATTCCTCTGGAATCTCGGGAAGACCAAGTCCCACTCGAATACCCGTGCAAAACAAGTTCAAATATAATGGAAACAATTGTTTGTATAAGGATCATAATGAGGATCCTGGATCCTTAGTCCTGCAACGTCTTCTGATGATCCTTAATTTAGACGAAACTGAGGATCCGTGATCCTGGCTGCACATGAGGATCCGTGATCCATAGACTATAAAACTCCATCTCTAACAGTTGGTGCTTTAAAATTTACAAGACACCATTGAATGCAGCAGAGAAACCTGCATTTTGATTCATTATACACAGTGAGGTATATATACATTTCCACTTACGCTCAAATAACACAAAGATTATTTGCTGAAATGAAGAGGACATGGTTTTTACGTTAACATTTAAGTGTTAAAGGAGCAAAATGTTTGGATGGCAGTGAAATTTGGATATCTTTGTAGGCAAGGAGTCTTGAAGCAGAGTTGGATGATCAAATGCATATGTATGGTAACTGGCGTCTACAAAAGTTGATGATGGTAATGATACTAATATTGGATTCACAAAATAGAGCGTCTGCTTAAACAGTTACACGTTATAACAACCCTCAAAAATATTTCCGACACCCCTAGTATATTTAAAATATCCCTCTATGTCTTAAAACATACCCCGTATGCGAAAACCGAGCCTAAATTACCTTATATAATTTAAAATAAAATAAAAACAAGATTTATTCTTCGCTCACGGGCCGCGAACCTGTTGGCATGGATCTACACGGGCCGCGACAACTCGGAGTCAGGGCGAGCCCCCAGGCCGCCACGTGGCAGCCTCGTGTCAAGCCTAGTGGCCGAATCAGCATAGCTAGGGCCTACCCTAGCTAGCCTCGCGGGCCGCGAAGCCCTTGGCTGGAACCTACGCTGGGCGCGACGAAGACGAAGATCAGCCCTATAAATAGAGGCCCTCAGCCTTCAGTCCAAACCGTTCAAAACTCTTTCTCTCTCTCGAATTTCTACCTAGAAAAAGTAATTTTTGGGCATTATACCTCCTAAATAACGAAGTTCTGCCTCGTTGTAAGTATTATAACCCCCGGTTACGTATTAGATACGTTGCCTGATTAATCCAGGGTTCCGTAACGGCTGTCGTGGTTCTGCCCGACGTAGTCGTTGGAATGCCGTCTCGGGGAGGGTATTACTAATGTAAATATTGGGTTGTTATACTAACGCATGTGCATTTGTGTAATTAATAGATAATCACCAGGAAATCCTAAAGGAAAACCTTAAGACAACAATGTGAGTAATCTCCTTTTTGTAAACCTTTTTGCAAATTGTTTTTACAAAACCTTTATTTACTTTAAATTATAATTAGCAGTGATTGAGTCTTTGTAATTCTTCAATTACTGCTGGTATGTTGGGGTTTTGTATACAAAATGTGGAACACGTTACCATTGGACAAAGAGTTAGCCAATGTGTAATATGACCCACCAGTCAGGATTGACAGTACTGAATGAGTAATTGTGTAGATATAAACATTGTAATCGCTCTCAATACTGTTAAAGGATAACCCTCTTCTTGATTAAACTGGGATTCACTCACCAGTATTTCCCACTGACAAAATGTTTTAAACGCGTTTCAGGTAACAAAATGTGAAAGCCAAATAAAAGCCAGCTGGACAGCACTGAAGGCTTGGAAAAGTGGCTATAAAAGTTACCTAAATAAAGAGATGTTTTTATTAAATAAAATAGGGATTATCCCTATAAAAATGTGGTGTACTGAAAACTTGGGAATTTCCCACGTGTTTCATATTATAAAAGTGTGGTATTTACTCTGATAAAATATTTCCTAACTACGGTCCTGATGTAATTTCCGCTGCCAAAATGATAAACACCGATACCACTGAAACTGGTCGCGGCCGCCCATTCCCGGGTAATTAGGGGACGAGGGTTGCGACAGAAGGTGGTATCAGAGCTAAGCCACTGATTCAGCCACAGAAGTGTTCTGCTGACACCAAGATATTATTTAAAATGTTAGGAAATGATCTACAGAAATACGTGCATATTTGTATATTAATATGTGTTATTTGACTATTTGTTAGTTTACAGTATGAGCGACCAAGGACCTTCCGACGCCTACCGTCAGTTGTCCAGCTCACCTCAAAACGAAGGCACCTCTACACAGCCTACCCTCTCAGGGTATTCAGCTGACAATGAAGACGGGATATTCGTGTTCAAGGCTCAATCTGAAGAGCCATTCCCTCCTAAAAAGAGAGGATGGTTCAGCAGAGGTGCGCATGAACGTAGAAAGAGGATGAAAAAGTTACAACAACAACGAGTTTTAGCAGCCGCTAAGAGAGAAACAGATGCTCACACCCAAGATATGCTCAATAGGAGTCTAGCAAACTTTCACATTCTAGCAACTACAGCTGCAGACCCTAATTTAGAGTGACTCATAGCACCCCAACCATTATCCTTGTTTCCCACACAACCAATGGAGATTGAAGTCAACTAAGAAAACCAAGTCCCAGCACCAGCCTTTGACGCAACTGAGATACCTAGAGTACCAGCACCCAATCCCTTAGACCCAGACTACGACCCGTGGTTTGACGATCATAGGGATTATCAGCAACGCTACCCAATATCAGAAGAACCCATGCCAAACCTAGCAGCTTACCCAGGTCTGGACCCTCTAGATCCCTATTATGATAATGATGAATACATTAGGGAAATTATAGAGAATCTATATCCTCATGAAGAACCAATGCCACAATACCCAGATCTAATACCAGCACCTGCACCACCCATGAGCACAGAAAATGTGCAAGAACTCTGAACCTTCGGTGATGAGATTTTAGAAGAGAGCGAAAGGATGAGACAAATAGGGGAACGACTCGTCTGGAAATATGACGAGCGTAATATGGACTTTTGGATGAACCCCTACCACTAGTATATATATATATATATATATATATATATATATATATATATATAATATGTGTGTATGTTTGAAAAAAAATAATAATGATAATATATATGTTGTAGTATAGACCACTTTGTGGTTAGTGATGCATGCTAGTTTTGTATTTTTATTCCAGTTGTATTGTAATAATTATAGACGCATACTATAAAATAGAGTAAGTCGCAATGCTCGACGATTTTGATCAACATGCTTGCCGTGTGATTGTTTGAATTGGATATTGTCCTGTGATATTAATACTTGGTAATTGTTTAAAATCCAGATGGCCGATGCAGCAAATCCAAAAAACCGAAATAATGAAAATCAAGTAAATAATAGTGAAATTCGACACCTTGTAACCCAAGGAATTAGAGATGCCATGCCAGCTATTATCCAAAATGTTAGGGATGCGGAAAATAATGATAAAAGTGGTAAAATGGAAGTAAACGAACCCATACAGAACCTAGTCACAGCATAAACAATGGACCCATACTTCAAGTGTCCATTCCAAAAAGAAGAAGAACCATGTCTTATGGTTGTTCTTATAAGGAATTCTGGTCCTGTAAACCAATGGAATTCTCGGGCAATGAAGGGGCCATTGCAGCTCTAAGCTGGATAGAAAAGACTGAGGCAGTCTTAAAAACAAGCAAGTGCCAGAAGAAGATAAGATAATGTTTGCCTCTAATCTGTTTAAGAACTCGGCTTTAGAATGGTGGAACACTATCCTCCAGTCTAGGGAAAGTGACAGGATTTACAATATGGAATGGGAGGAATTTAAAAATATGGTAGAAAGGAAATTCTGCCCTCCCAATGAAAAGGAACAGATAGCAAACAAGTTCTTAAACCTTAGAATGACTGGAGTGGATAGTAAGGGGTACACTACTTTATTCTTTGAATATGCTAGAATAGTGCCAATCCTTGCATCACCCAAACCAGTATTAATCTCCCATTATATCTGGGGATTAATCATGAGATTAGGCATGTAGTCAAGGCAGCTAGACCTCAAACCATAGAAGAAGTTGTAGAACTAGCAAATACCTTGACTGATGAATTAGTGTGTACACGAGAAGAGGACCAGAGGAGAAACCTAGCTCAAAAGCTTACCCAAGAATTCCGTTATGGAAATTCCAATCGTTGGAAAAATGTAGGTTCTACTTCTGCACCCTACTGCAAGTATTGCAAAAGTAAGCATTCTGGAAGATGCTCTATATATTGCAATTTTTTCAAAATATATGGACACAAGGAGGAAGACTGCAGAAAGAAGCCTAACAATAGGATATGCTACAACTGTGGAGAACAAGGTCATATCAAGCCAAACTGTCCGAAACTAGCTCCAGCCATGAACAACAAGACTGCTAAAAATGCTAGAGCGTTTGTTCTGACTGCAGAAGAAGCAAAGATGATCCCGGATGTGATCGCCGGTATGTTTTTAGTTAATGATATTTTTGCTAAAGTATTATTTGACTCTGGTGCGAAAAAAAGTTTTATTAATAGTTCATTTTGCAAACTTCTCAACCAACCATTAACTAAACTCCCACAAGAATGTCTAGTAGAGACAGCAAATGGAGAAACCATTAAGATTTCCAAAATCTTGCAGGGAGCAAGAATAGAATATTTGAATCAAAAGTTTATTGCAAACCTTTATCCAATGAATCTGGCAGGATTTGATGTTGTATTAGGAATGGATTGGTTAATAGCCAATAAAGCCAGTATTCTATGTGATCAAAAGTCAATCCAAGTAGATTCACCAAAGGGTGAAAAGATCACCATTAAAGGAGACAACCCGTCTAGATCCACAAAATTCATCTCTGTGATGAAAACAGCCAGTTATGTAAGAAAATGATCATTAGTATATTTGATTTCTATAATCATTAATACTAAAGGAAAAGAACTGAAAGATATTCCAGTAGTATCTCAGTTTCCAGATGTGTTTCTAGAAGAATTACCAGGGCTACCGCCAGACAGAGAAGTTGAATTCAGAATCCACCTGCTACCAGGAACAGCACCAATTGCCAAAGCACCTTACCGTTTGGCACCCGCAGAAATGCAGGAACTGAGGAAACAGCTAGACGAATTGTTGGAGAAAGGATTCATACAGCCAAGCTCATCGCCATGGGGAGCACCGATCTTATTCGTCAAAAAGAAGGACGGATCATTGCGTATGTGCATTGATTACCATGAATTGAACAAAGTCACGATCAAAAATCGGTATCAATTACTGAGAATCGATGATTTGTTTGATCAGTTGCAAGGAGCTCGATTTTTTTCAAAAATCGACTTACGTTCAGGATATCATCAATTAAAGGTACAGGAAGAGGACATTCCTAAGACCGCTTTCAGAATAAGGTATGGCCATTATGAATTTACTGCCATGCCATTTAGTTTAACCAATGCCCGCCGCATTCATGGACATAATGAACCGAATATGTAAGCCATATTTGGATAAGTTCATAATTGTTTTTATAGATGATATTCTCATTTACTCTAAGAGTAAAGAGGAACATGTAAAGCATTTGCACGCACTTCTAAGTTTATTGAGAAAATAAAATCTTTATGCTAAGTTTTCAAAGTGTGAGTTTTGGTTAGAACAGGTACAATTTCTTTGGCATTTAGTCAATCATGAAGGAATTCATGTGGATCCCACCAAGATCGAGGCGATTACCAAATGGAAAACCCCTGAGTCACCAACCAAGGTTAGAAGTTTCTTAGGATTGGCCGGTTATTATAGAAGGTTTATTCGAGATTTTTCTAGAATAGCCATTCCCTTAACTAAGCTAACCTGTAAATCTGTTAAGTTTGAATGGGGACCAAAACAAGAAGAAGCCTTTAGAATTCTTAAACAAAGATTAACCAACACACCTATACTAGCGTTACCAGAAGGAACTGAAGATTTTGTAGTATATTGTAACGCTTCTAAGTTAGGTTATGGATGTGTATTGATGCAACGTCAAAAGGTTATAGCTTATGCATCTAGACAACTTAAGAATCATGAAGAAAATTATTCAACCCATGATCTAGAATTAGGAGCTATAATTTTTGCCCTTAAGATTTGGAGACATTACCTATACGGTAGTAAGTTTACCATTTTCACTGATCATAAGTGTTTAAGGTATGTTTTCGGGCAAAAGGAATTGAATATGAGACAAAGACGCTGGATGGAGATACTTAGTGATTATGACTACAATATCCAGTATCATGCATGAAAGGCAAACGTAGTAGCTGATGCTTTAATTCGAAAGTATCACGAAAAACCAAAAAGAGTACGTTCTCTTAAGTTAAACCTGCAGGTAGATTTCAATGAACAGATTAGAAAAGCACAAGAATCAGTGATCAAGGATGATACTGAAAAGTTGAAAGGAATGATTAAGGAACTAGAACAAGGAACATATGAAATTTGGAGATTCCATAAGAAAATAATATGGATACCTAAATTAGGAAACCTACGCCACCGTATATTAGAAGAAGCCCATAAATCTAAGTATACGATGCATCCTGGAAATGATAAAATGTATCAAGACTTAAGGAAAAAAAATTGGTGGATAGGAATGAAGAAGGACATAGTAGCTTATGTTTCTAAGTGTTTAATTTGTTCCCAAGTCAAAGCTGAACATCAGAAACTCTCAGGTTTGTTACAACAGTTAGAAATGCTAGTTTGGAAATGGGAATTGATAACAATGGATTTTGTTACCAAGTTACCCAAAACAAGAAAAGGTAATGATACAATCTGGGTGATTGTAGACAGGCTAACTAAGTCAGCTCATTTCCTACCCATGAAGGAAACTTTCAGTATGGAACAGTTAGCTAAATTATATATGAATGAAATAGTTTCATTACATGGAATTCCTTTATCAATTGTCTCTGATAGAGATAGCCGTTTTACGTCTCATTTTTGGACAAGTTTCCAAAAAGCAATGGGAACCAAGTTAAATCTAAGCACAGCTTATCATCCTCAAACGGACGGACAAAGCGAAAGAACAATTCAGACAATGGAGGACATGCTTAGAGCTTGTGTAATTGATTTCGGAGGTAATTGGGACGATCACTTACCATTAATAGAATTTTCTTATAATAACAATTATCACACAAGTATCAATGCTGCACCATTCGAAGCACTTTATGGACGAAAGTGCCGAACGCCAGTCTGTTGGGAAGAAATTGGAGAAAAACAACTATCCGGACCTGAGATAGTGCAAGAAACAACAGACAAAATCATTCAAGTCAAAGAACGATTAAAAGCAGCATGTGATCGACAGAAGAGTTATGCAGATAACAGACGAAAGCCATTGGAATTTCAGGTAGGAGACAAAGTGTTATTGAAAGTCTCTCCTTGGAAAGGAGTGGTAAGATTCATCAAAAGAGGAAAGCTAAGCCCCAGGTATGTTGGACCTTTTGAGAGTATTAAAAGAATAGGACCTGTAGCCTATCAGCTACAACTGCCAGAGGAAATGGCAGGAATACATGATGTATTTCACATATCTAATCTCAAGAAATGCTTAGCTGATGAATCACTGGTAGTACCTCTTAAGGATATAGAGGTAAATGAGCAGTTAAAATTTGTAGAGAAGCCTCTACAGATTGAAGACAGAAAGGTCAAGAATCTCAAGCACAAGAGACTAGTTCTGGTCAAAGTGAAATGGGATTCCAAAAGAGGACCAGAATACACTTGGGAGCTTGAATCACAGATGCAAAGGAAATATCCACACCTATTTCAGTAGACCTCGAGGACGAGCTCTAAAACAAGGTGGGGAGGATATAACAACCCTCAAAAATATTTTCGACACCCCTAGTATATTTAAAATATCCCTATATGTCTTAAAACATACCCCGTATGCGAAAACCGAGCCTAAATTACCTTATAAAATTTAAAATAAAATAAAAACAAGATTTATTCCTCGCTCGCGGGCCGCGAACATGTTGGCATGGATCTACACGGGCCACGACAGCTCAGAGTCAGGGCGAGCCCCCAGGCCGCCACATGACAACCTCGTGTCAAGCCTAGTGGCTGAATCAGCATAGCTAGGGCCTACCCTAGCTAGCCTCGTGGGCCGCGAAGCCCTTGGCTGGAACCTACGCGGGGCACGACGAAGACGAAGATCAGCCCTATAAATAGAGGCCCTCAGCCTTCAATCCAAACCGTTCAAAACTCTTTCTCTCTCTCGAATTTCAACCTAGCAAAAGTAATTTTTGGGCATTATACCCCCTAAATAACGAAGTTCTGTCTCCTTGTAAGTATTATAACCCCTGGTTACGTATTAGATACGCTGCCCGATTGATCCAGGGTTCCGTAACGGCTGTCGTGGTTCTGCCCGACGTAGTCGTTGGAATGTCATCTCGGGGAGGGTATTATTAATGTTAAAATTGGGTTATTATACTAACGCGTGTGCATTTGTGTAATTAATAAATAATCACCAGGAAATCCTAAAGGAAAATCTTACGACAGCAATGTGAGTAATCTCCTTTTTGTAAACCTTTTTTGCAAAGTGTTTTTACAAAACCTTTATTTACTTTAAATTATAATTAGCACTGATTGAGTCTTTGTAATTCTTCAACTACTGCCGGTATGTTGGGGTTTTGTATACAAAATGTGGAACGCGTTACCATTGGACAAAGAGTTAGCCAATGTGTAATATGACCCACCAGTCAGGACTGACAGTACTGAATGAGTACTTGTGTAGATATAAACATTGTAATCGCTCTCAATACTGTTAAAGGATAACCCTCTTCTTGATTAAACTGGGATTCACTCACCAGTATTTCCCACTGACAAAATGTTTTAAACGCGTTTCAGGTAACAAAATGTGAAAGTCAAATAGAAGCCAGCTGGACAGCACTGAAGGCTTGGAAAAGTGGCTATAAAAGTTACCTAAATAAAGAGATGTTTTTATTAAATAAAATAGGGTTTATCCCTATAAAAATGTGTGTACTGAAAACTTGGGAATTTCCCATGTGTTTAATATTATAAAAGTGTGGTATTTACTCTGATAAAATATTTCCTAACTAGGGTCCTGATGTAATTTCCGCTGCCAAAATGATAAACACCGATACCACTAAAACTGGCCGCGGCCGCCCGTTCCAGGGTAATTAGGGGACGAGGGTTGCGACACACATGCAGCGATTAAAACTCTTGATTTTAAGAGGATTACTGAGATTGCTGGAGTGGTGGTTTCGTTTGAACCCAAGCCGATTCCAGTCACTTTTGTTTTAATTTTTTGAGGTGTTTAAAAACAGTTAAATGTTTTATATTTTTTATCGATTTAATGCCATGTTTATTTTAAGGTAATATAGAAGTTGAAAATGTAAGGTGCTTAAAAACACCCCTCTGTGTTAGTGTGTCGTGTAACGGGTCAAAACAAACAATTTTTTTTCTTAAATCTGGAAAAAAACATTTCGGGTCGGGCCAGATTTGAAAACGAGCTGCCAGCTCTCCAACATTCAACTAGGTATATTCTTTCATTTAACTGATTGTGATACATTATATTTATGAGGTATTCACTTGTTTGGTAGTTGGTACATTACATCTCGTAATTTGTTGTTTGGTTCTCATAGTCGTGTTTTATATTTTGTTTATTTAGATCAATTAAGTTTAAAATTTATGAAACATTCTGAAACTTGAATGTTTTTTTAGTTAGAAACAGTTTGAGTAATTTTAGTTAAATATTATAACTTATAGGGGCGGAACCAGTGTTGTTGACTTTTGCGACAGGCGATTGAGGTGTACATTGAATATTTGAATGTGGCAGGTCACAACGTGTATCTGATGTGCTTTCAAAAGGTGCTCAGTAGGCACTTATTTTTTTCCTACAAACTGTAGATAAAACATTTTATTAAATTGAATATTTTTTAATATTACTTTCAACAAAGTCGATTCACAGAGCAATTTGACATGCATTATCGTACATTATTCATATACAATATGATAGTATCTGACTATCATGTTTCTTTGCACTCATATAATGGCACCAGAGTTTTTATTCCAAGGATTAGTATGATTTCTTCAGACAAGAAGATACCTTTTTCAATTTCAAAGAAGGCAATTTCCCTTATCAGTTTGTTTTGCTATGACGATTAACAAAAGTCAAGGGCAGTCGTTATCCAGAGTTGGTCTCTATTTAAAAGATCCTGTTTTTACTCATGGTTAATTGTACGTCGCTTTATCAAGAGTGAAGACGAGAGAAGGTGTCAAAATTTTAGTATTTGATGCTGATGGTAAACCGACAACGCAGACATCTAATGTGGTTTACAAGGAGATATTTGGTAACTTATGATGTAATTTTCACTTTCAGTTTGATGTACTTGAAGTTTTTCCTTTAAGTTATTTTGGTTTGAAATAAATTTTCGTAAATTGTATTGACTACTTTATTGTATCTTATATTGACTACTTTATTATGTTGAAGTTGATATGCCAAGTAATTTCAATAGCCACGTGTTATTTATTTTAAAAGCAAAGATTATAACCTCAAATAGTAAACTAATAATCTTATCTCATAATCTATATAGGATTATCAGTGAATGTCCTCACAAATTTAAAAAAAAAAATAAGCCGTTATACTTAAAAAAAATATACATGATTAATAACTAATAAAATAAAACAACCAGTGGGTACCACGGGTGATAACCTAGTGTATATATATATCTTTTATGAAAGTCAGCCTCGAGAACGTGGCTGGGAGGAAATTCTGATAGAATATACAATGTGGCAAGTATCGTTAGATAATGCTAGACTATGATGTTGGGCTAATTGGCCATGTTCATCTGAACAAGACATTATTGAAAGGATGCACATAGGCGAGAGCTCAACAAATGAATGGATGCAATCAATCCAGATATTGCATGAACTCATGAAGAATCGGGTCGATTCGGGTCACAGACCGTTGGTTTATGCAATGAAATCAAGGTTAGTAAAATGTTTAGCTCGTGATTAAGAGTAATAATTTGTATATTGAGTGTTTGACTTTTAATTGGTATTGTAAGAAGGAAATTATGTCATTAGGAGGAATTTTTTTAAGAAATCATTGAGTAAAAATTTAGGGTATTGGTTAAACACTCGTACGATGCACATGCGCGATATACTTGCTTAGTAGGATAAGTAGTGCGTGAAGGGAGCTAATAATAAAGTGATATGAATGAGATGATTTGAGGCTAACTTAAAGGTATGCATGGTACAAGTAATGATATCAACCGTAAAATGATGCTAAATTCTAGTGTCGAGTACGGATAAGTAATTATGAAACGAGTAGTTTTGTTGTAGTATTAATAGATAATTGAATGTTTATAGTATGCGTATAATGATATGTTGACCCCTCATATGAATATGAAAGTAATTAGAAGGAACGTCAGTAAAGGGATGTTGGGGTTTGCTCATGGTGAACGAAAATGAAATATTGTATATGATATATGAGTAAAATGGAATAAATCGATTTATTATGATTAGTAAATGTATGTATGTATTATGCTTAATTAGGAAGGTAGAAACAAACCGTAAATTTTAGGTTTGTGCGAGCAAAAACTTTGATATGACCGCGAGTACGTTCTTGCAGTAGTATGCATTTTGAATGAATTCAATGAATGAGCAACTAGTGATGATGTTTGCTAGGAACTAGCATTATACAATGAAAACGACACTAATAAGAGCTCTTAATTAGATTCCGACTTTTATGTGATTATGAAAGTAATTTATTTGATTTAAGAAGGCAGGGACAATGCATACGATTATGGGCTTAACCCTTAAAATCTACCAATAATTTTGTGTCGTTATTAACTTGGGTCGTTTATGTTTTCTATACCTATGTAGAGTCAGAACATATTGATGTTCCAAAAGGAGGTTAAGGGTCTTGGAATGAGACTTTGGGTTGGTAAGTTCTTGCCGATGCGTGGCGATAGGATCAAAATGCAAATGACTTGGTTTTTATAAAAGTAACTACCTTTGGGGAAATGCGCCTCACCAAAGGAACCATAGTCATAAATAATTTAAACTCCTTAAACTATATAATTAACTAGTACTAAATTATAGTAGTATATACTGGGCGATACCATTATGGTTTGATCTGACCTTGAGTGGCGTTTCCCCATTGATTCAAAGCGATATGGTCGAGTGTGCTAGGGTCCCTAAAAAAGAACTACACAACCTTATGCATTGAGACACACAATTCCTTGTTTGACAATTAAGCCCTTGTTACCTCATGGTAAGGTTTAGTTAACCAAACATCAAGAGATAAGCGTATCCTAAACACTTCATTTTCTTATCGTTGATTACTACCTTTTTATTTATCTTTTCATTTTTTTTTATTTTGAGTCAATTTAACCCCTTCCTTTGGGTTTGACTAGACGTGACGAAGACTCGGTACTAAAACTCGTTGTATCCTTGGACTGCATCGGTGTGCACTTGCCCAACGTAAAGTATAGTGTGATAGTATTTTATCGTGTTTTTATAAATATTAAAATTTGAACTAATGTAAAAAATAGCTAAAAATATTCCACTTTTACATACACATCGCGACACGACACGTATATTCTTTTTTTCTTCACGCCATGGAAGTGCACACACCCTATGCTCTCACGCTCACACTCATGAGATATGGGTATTACCGCATGCTCGTATGGTTAATATTGATTTAAAAGTTTATGGTTTCAAGGGTAAAATAGGAAAATCGTGCTTTTGTTGATTTTTTCATTAAATATTAGTTCTCAATTTTTGAATGTTAATAATTTTTATTATTTAAAAAAATTATACCATAAAATTGCTCTTTAATACGAGTAGAATATTTATATGTTTAAAATGACATAGTACAATTAAAGTATAATGACTTGTATGAAAATTATATTGTTTTATATTTCTATTATTTAAAAAAATTATACCATAAAATTGAAAATTTTATACTCTTTAATACGAGTAGAATACTTATATGTTTAAAATGACATAGTACAATTAAAGTATAATGACTTGTATGAAAATTATATTGTTTTATTATTAATGTGTTTTATTGTTACAACTATTATAACAACATAGTTATATGGTATAACGCCATAATTATAAGATCACCCGTAGTGAGACTTTATTTGAGCTTTTTTTCGTCCATAACGCTCCTTTAAGCCCTTCCCTCCGGCCCCTAGGGCGTTTTTTCGTCACATTTGGCTTAGGCGTGGGTTTGAAAACGCCCGATCAAAAGATAATAACCACTGGAATGTTTTTGATGGTTTTTTTTATTCTTTATTTAATTCAATTACAATATCTAATCATTACAAGGGGGCTTGAAGTTCAAGCCCCACGCCCCCACTACACCCCTTTTTACCTTCAAGCCCCTTTGTTGATTAGGACGGAGCTACATGTCGGATAATGCCTAAGGGAAGGGCTTGAAGTTCAAGCCCCACTACACATGATATAAGTGATAAACCCACATAGTTATATCTATGTTGTATTTTAGCTGTATAAATGGATGTAAATAACCCTAGCTTAGAGAACCAACAACGTACACATGATAATAGGATATATTCTCATCGCTTGCTGAACAAATCCCAGTTTGTAACTACCCTATATATAGCTTTCATTGTCATTTTTATTATTGCAGTTAAGTACTGTTAATTTCAAATAAAGCACACATGAAGTAATTGTAAATTTGACTAATTATATGAATTTTTAATTAAATTAAAATAATGCAAACGTGGTTGTTAAATATCTCCTTGCCTCTTCTTTTTCATGATTATTTTTTAAAGACAAGGAGGTGGCTCTCAACTTAATCTGACCTTCTAGTAATTATGTATCTCCATGGCTACAACGTCTACATTCCCATAAATAACATATAATGAATATTCATAGTTGCTTCTCTTCTAATTTTTATCATACTTTATCATCATATTCTAGAGAAGATCTATAGGAAAATAAATGATATACATCATTACATGTTTTCTTTTTCTTTTTTCTATACCACTATATATATATAGGGTCAGGATTTAGATAAAACGGTGGAAAGTGTGAAAACGGAGAGAACGCTTATAGATCGTCAGATCAAAACAATCTATCGACTAGATGCGGTGGCGTTTTCGTAAATAACATCACTTTTATTAGTGTGGCGCGCTTCATTAGGGTTAAAAGGTCTTTTGACTTCTCTACACAAAACGACAAACTCATGAATAAAACGCTATTAAAATCCCGCCTTAACCCACATAGCACACTTCGTCCTAATCTAAACGCCATTAGATATTGACGGGGTATGGTCCCAAAAACCCACCGCAAGCGCATATGACCATACCCTAACTTCATTCCAAAGAGCATTGATGTGCGTGAAGTGTGTTATGGTTTTAATGTTTATTTTAAGCCCTTTTACACTTTCTTTAGCCAAGTTTTAAATTTACAAAACACGATATTTACTAACACTAAACACACATATGGGCAAGTGCACCCATCGTGAGCGTAGTATAGTGTTGTTAAGATACCGAGGTCGTCCAAGGACACAAGAGCTTTTAGTACCGGTTTATCCTCAACGTCTAATCAAATCAAAAGTTTAGAAAAATGTTTTAAACTAAGAAAATAAAAACTAACTAAAATGCTGAAAAATAAAAATAAAAGAAAAACAGATAGACAAGATGAATCACTTGGCTCCGACTCGTGTTTAGTGTAACCTTTGATTATTTCCGCACTTTTGCACTATTTAAGAGATTATCTTAGTCATTGTAGTAGGCCTCTCTTTTGGAGGTGACGTTACCCTCAACCCAGTAGTTTGAGTCAGCAAGGATACAATCCTAGAGGGTCGGATTATTGAAAGATAATTAATTAAGTTATTAATGCATAATGTGGTAGGCCCCTCTTTTGAAGGCGACGTTACCCTCGGCTAAGTAGTCTGAGTCAGCAAGGATACAGTCCTAAGTAGCCGGGTTAAAGTATTAATAGTAGTTTAACTTATTAGGGGATCAAAGAGTTTGGACCCCCGCCATCCAATACCGTTAAGTATTGAAGGAAGTCCTACTAAATTTGACCCAGGTCCAGGATCTATACACTGAACAATGGCAAGACTCTTACCAAACCGTTCCCTTAACCCCCGACCAGGTAGCCAACATACCTCCATATAGACCGTGGAGATACGAATGGTGAAAATCTTTTATTTTATATAAACAGTAAAATAATGCCAAGACACCACGGACAAACGATAAGGAAGAATCACCTTCAACATAAGAAACTAGTTATTAAAGTCATTAATACATAACCAATTAAAAAGTGCGAAAAGATTAAAAATAAAAAGTATTACACTAGACACTTTGTCTTCACCAAGTGATGTAAGAGACTTAGGCAAACATGGCCTTGATTGTCAAGAACTCTTACGATCAATCTTGGATCCTGAGACGACTCACACACTCTATGATGGACAATGGATGATGGTGGTGGATGATGGTGTTATGGTGGTGGTGGGTGAAATGTGAGAGAGGTGGTGTGCCAAGGGATGGTTTGAGCTTGAGCCAAGCACTCCTATTTATAGGCTGAACAGAAGCTCGGGCACGGCCCCGTGTCCATCCTCTTCTCTGTCTTCATTAATTGCTTTTGTCTGCATTAGTTGACCACGGCCCCGTGTCCGCTGGGCACGACCCCGTGTGCAGAAGCATATCTGTACTATCAAGATTTGCCTGGATTCTGCGAATCTTTTAGTTGACCACGGCCCCGTGTCCACTGAGCATGGCCTCGTGGTGGGCGATGGAAGCTTCTACAACTTTGTCTTTTATGCTGACACTTGGGCACGCCCCCGTGCTCATTGAGCACGGGGCGTGTTCAGCCTTCTGTTCTCTTGTCTTGCTTGGGAAGATGCTTTCGGGGAGGTCGGGCATGCCACGTTTGTTCCTTTTCTTGTATTTATGTTAGATTTAGCTGCCTTTTTGCTTCTTTTGTTAATTTGAGCTCATTTAATCCTGAAAATACAAAAGGAAGACAAAAACACACTTTTTCCAACATTAGTACTAAAAAAGGGTTAGTTTTATGCCACAATTGATGTAATTTATATGTTGCATTTTGCACACATCAAAACTCTTTATAATGTGGCTTCACACTCCCAAATGGAATGGGTAGAAGAGAAGGTTTTTGGGCTTGTCATAGAGTGTCGGGATTTCCAAGATTCTTTATTAAGTTTTATTTTTATTTATTTACAATCCTATTCGTCATGATTTATTTAAAACTTTTCATAAGATAAATTTCTTATTAGGGCATAACATGCCTCTTTAAAATTCTATTTATATACAAGTTCACATACCTCACGGGGGATCACTCAACACTCGGCCGAAGATGTATTTTAGTGAATCACTCGAGAGCGGCATGGAACTTACTCCTACCATAGGCTTGCCCAGCTATCAATCATCCTCCTTTTTAACTATATACCTTTGTAAATATCAAGAGGACTTTTGGGTGAAGGGTTAGGCTTGGGTTAAAGGTAGGTGGTTGGGTTAGTGGTTAGTAGAAAAGGGCGAAAAGCGTAAAAAGTATCGGTTTTCGTAAGACTTTTTATTTTTGCAGTTTTTATTTTGATGAAGCCATAATTCAAACAAAGTTATTTTTTATGAACTTGCTTGTTTTTTTTTTATTTCTTTTGCTTCATCATCAACATATATATATTATTATTTTTTTTAAAGTCATACGAAAAACCGAGCTTCTTACTAAAACAAATGGTTAAAAATAAAAAGGTTTTGGTGGGTGAAAGGGTGTTTGGTTTGGGTTAAGAAATGAAAAGGTTTAGGCTCAAAGGGGTTAACTAGGGAGATTTTGGGTAGGTGGTAAAAAAAAGAAAAATAATGGTGTAGAAATAAAAAGGGTTAGTCCTAATGCCTCCATCATTTACTTACTCAGGTTTAAGTTGGTAAGGACCGGGAATGTATCGTCGTGGCAAGTTCTAGAGTTGTAAGAACCAAGCGGCTATTCACACAAGAAACGAAAAATGAGCATTTAATTTAAAGATATGTATTTGTATGCTCGAAAAAGGCTCAAAACTCACTTTTGTGGGAATGAGTTTTTTATGTGATCAAGTATATATAATTAAATTTTAACTAAGCTTGTCATGCCTTTTCATAATTTTCTTATGTTAGTTCTTTTTATCACGACGCTATCGGTTGTAAATTTGTAAAAATATAACCTTTTTAGAATTTTGAAATTCCCAAATTAAACCTAGACAAGTAAAAAAATGAAAATGAAAATTTTTGAAAAAATTTGGGGTGATTAGCGGTTCCAATAGAGTTTTGTGTAAGGCTTGTTATTAGGACTTGCAAGATTCAAGGTTTTAGCATCACCCCCACACTTAAATTACACATTGTCCTCAATGTGTCCCAAAAATAAGTTTTTAGGTTGATTGAATGTGTAAAAGGTGTGAAAAAGCAAAACTTTGTGTTACTGGGCGCCTGGACACGACCCCGTGTTCGTTGGACACGACCCCGTGTTCAGGTGCCAGTAACGAAAACTTACAGAAGGTGGACACGGGGGCGTGTCGGCTGGACACGACCCCGTGTCTGGCAAAAGTCTGCAGATTTAGACAAACAGCAGGTCTGGGGAAGTGGGCACGAGGGCGTGTCGGCAGGACACGGCCCCGTGTAGACAATCTGCAGGGTTGAAAAACAGGTTTCTGGCTCTAGTTTTCCTGTCCCGGCTTTAGTAGCACTAGGGTTTAGTGCTCTAAGCCTCGTATGTACTTGTTTTAGCAATAAACACTACACCAAACCATAACAAACATCCTAAATTACCAATGTTCAACATCCCATCCATCACAAAGTTAAAAAGAAAAAACAAATGCAGAAAATAAAAAGAGTTAAAAGAAAGTAAATTGTTTAACACACGGCACGCAGGCCGGAAATTGTTCAAGATAAAAGGGGGGTTAACCTGTGGGATCACCAACCAACCACTTCTGCCTCCGCTCCTCCCGCTTAGTCCATGTCTTCGTCCTCATCATCATCTCCACCATGCCCTGCAATGTACTCCCGGATATTTCCAATATCATCTTGGATATCGGATATGTTTCTCTCGATTGCTCCAACCCGGTTGTACGTGTTGCTCGCCATGTTATAGGTGTTCCTGGTGCACATGAGGTTTTCCTGCAATAAATCATGTAAACTTTGAAAGTTAGGAAAACCGCCTCCTGAGGAGGATTGGCCCGGATCACCGTGGGGCTGGTACTGGTACTGATGATGTTGTGGAGCGTGAAGGACAAGTGCCTTTTGCGGGTTCCATGCATGCCTGTCTTGGGTATTCCTCCGGTCTTGTTTGAAGTACTTCGTATCTAGCCCTAGCATCGAGCTCATTCGCGTTAAACCTCGTGAACTTCCTAGCCATCTGAAAGAATACACCAAAAGTTAGCACGGAACAGTAGAATTTTCGGACAAAACTGCAAACAGCGTGCTGGACACGACCCCGTGTTCAGCGGACACGGCCCCGTGTCCAGGCGTCTGTTACTCAAAAACATCATTTTTCGACCCGGTTTCGAAAACTTGAAAATTTTTGGTCCAATAGGTGCGGTCTCCCCCAAAAATGAAATCCCAAGTGCCGTTTTTCCCAAAACAACCCGTTTACCCATTCAATTTTATCTTTTTCGGTTTAAAAATAAGGGTTTGGGGTTTTTGTGAGAAATCGGGCGAATCTATGAACAATACAAGTGGATTTACTTCCTTTAACACTAACTAAATGCTAACAGATTAAAGCAAAAATTTGAGGTTCGATCCGGGTGTAGTTCAAGAACCCTAGATTTTTTCCCCAAATTTTTGAAGTTTCAACTACATGCAAATGCTTAATCTAACTAATAATAGTGATAGAATCATACCTTGATGTTGTTAGAATGATAGGAGACGTCTAAAATCTGCGGAAAATCGCCTGGAACCAGAGCGTTTTCGAGGAAACGGGGCGTGTGGAATGGTGTAACTGTTATGAAAAGGGGAATATATCCCGACAGTAGCGCGGACACGGCCCCGTGCCGAGCAAAGTTTTTTTTTGTTTTATAGTGCTCGTGTGAGTGCCCTTTGTTTCCCAAAAACTTGGTTGGAAGACTTGCCGATTAAGATGTCATCCCGTTGGTTCGTAACTTACCAGGTATGATGTTGTTGCCTTTACTCATCGACCGTTTGAAGCGAGATTTCTTCCTCTTCATCCTCAAAAAATCCTTGATAGAGTTTCAGCCGTTGGCCATTGACTTTGAATGGAGGTCCATTCCGAGATTTAATTTCTACTGCACCATGTGGAAAAATATGGGTGATGGAAAAAGGTCCTGACCACCTAGACTTTAATTTACCAGGAAACAATCGAAGTCGTGAATTAAACAAAAGAACTAGATCTCCCACTCGAAATTCATTAGGTTTAATATGTTTGTCATGCAAGTTTTTCATTCTTTCCTTGTAAATTTCTGAGTTTGAGTATGCATAATTCCTAAGCTCGTCTAATTCATTTAATTGACAAAATCGATTTTTACCAGCAAATTCTAAATCTAAGTTTACATTTTTAATTGCCAGTAGGCTTTGTGTGCAATTTCTACTGGCAAGTGACAGCTTTTTCCATAGACAAGCTTATATTGGGTTGTACCTATTGTTGTTTTATAAGCAGTTCGAAAAGCCCATAAAGCATCATCTAATTTATCTGCCCATTCCTTTTTATTTAACCCTACGGTTTTTTCGAGTATTCGTTTTAAACCTCTATTGGTCACTTCGGCTTGTCCGTTTGTTTGAGGGTGATATGCTGTTGAGACCCGGTGATAGACCCCATATTTTGTTAAAAAAATTTCAAGTTGATGGTTGCAAAAATGGGTACCTCTATCACTTATTAATGCTTTAGGTGTGCCAAAACGAGAGAATAATTTTTTCAGAAATCTTACCACTACTCTTCCATCATTTGTTGGAAGTGCCTCGGCCTCGGCCCATTTAGACAAGTAGTCTACTGCCACAAGTATATATTTGTTTCCTTTTGACGGTGGGAAAGGTCCCATAAAGTCGAGTCCCCACACATCAAAAATTTCACAAACAAGAATGCCATTTTGTGGCATTTCGTTTTTGGAAGAAATATTACCTGTTCTTTGGCAAGCATCGCAAGTCTTGACAAGACTTTGGGCGTCCTTGTAAATGGTTGGCCAATAAAATCCTGAATCAAATACCTTTCGTGCGGTACTCGCGGCACCACGATGTCCTCCATATGGACTTTCGTGACAATGGCGGAGAATTCTTCGTGCTTCACTACCATGTACGCATCGTCGGATGAGTTGGTCGGCACACATTTTGAAAAGATATGGATCTTCCCAAAAATAATGTTTCACATTGGCAAAGAATTTTTTTCTTTGATGATGTGGCCAACCTTTTGCGACTATACCGCTAGCTAGGTAGTTAGCATAGTCGGCGTACCATGGTTCTTCCTTGTATTCCACCATTTCTAGGGACTCCGTTGGAAATTTTTCGTTGATTTGCTCATCCCTGGTTGCCTCCAAAGCTGGGTCTTCTAAGCGTGAAAGATGATCTGCTGCGGTGTTTTCTGCTCCTCTTTTATCTTTGATTTCAATATCAAATTCTTGGAGGAGTAGAATCCACCAAATCAAACGTGGTTTTGCGTCCTGCTTTTTGAAGAGATATCGAATGGCTGCATGATCCGTATAGACTATAGTTTTAGAAAGAACAAGACAAGAACAAAATTTATCAAAAGCAAATACCACAGCTAGTAATTCTTTTTCAGTTGTTGTGTAATTTTCTTGTGCATCGTTAAGTGTTTTACTAGCATAATAAATTGGGTGGAAATGCTTTTCTTTTCTTTGTCCCAAGACAGCTCCAACTGCAAAGTCACTAGCATCACACATGATTTCGAAAGGAAATTTCCAATCAGGCGCTATCATGATAGGTGCATTGACTAGCATTTCCTTTAGGGTTAGAAATGCTTGATTGCAATCCTTGTCAAAGATTAAAGGGGCATCTTTTTCAAGTAATTTTGTTAGAGACCTTGAAATTTTAGAAAAGTCTTTGATAAACCGCCTATAAAATCCGGCATGCCCTAGGAAACTTCTGATAGCTCTAACGGAGGATGGGGGCGGTAGTCGAGAAATGGTATCTATTTTGGCTCGATCCACCTCAATTCCTTCGCTTGAGATTTTGTGACCGAGTACTATTCCCTCCGTTACCATGAAATGGCATTTTCCCCAGTTAAGGGCGAGGTTAGTTTCCTCACATCGGGATAGCATTCGTTCAAGGTTATCGAGGCATTGGTCGTATGAATCCCCAAAGATAGAAAAGTCGTCCATGAAGAGTTCCATTGTCTTTTCTATCATGTCGTGGAAGATGGCTAATATGCAACGTTGGAATGTTGCGGGGGCATTACATAGACCAAACGGCATGCGTCGATAAGCAAAAGTTCCATAGGGGCATGTAAAGGTTGTCTTTTCTTGGTCTTCGGGTGCCATCGGGATTTGAAAGTAACCTGAAAAACCATCCAAGAAATAATAAAATTTATAACCGGATAATCTTTCTAACATTTGATCAATGAAGGGTAAAGGAAAGTGATATTTTCTTGTCGCTTCATTTAATCGTCTATAATCTATACATACTCTCCATCCTGTGACGGTTGTCGTTGGTATTAGTTCATTCTTTTCATTAGTTATTACCGTCATACCTCCTTTCTTTGGAACAACTTGGACGGGACTTACCTAAGGACTATCGGAGATAGGATAAATAAGTCTGGCGTCAAGTAATTTGATGACTTCGTTTTTAACCACTTCTTGAACATTTGGATTTACTCGACGTTGTGGTTGTATTACCGATTTGTAATCATCATTCATTAAAATTTTGTGCGTGCACATGGAAGGACTTATTCCTTTTATGTCTACAAGTTTCCAAGCGATCGCATTTTTATGTTTTTTCAAAAGACTAATTAATTTTTCTTTTTCTAAACTATCTAACTTAGATGAAATAATTACAGGTAATTTACCATCTTTGTTTAGAAAAGCATATTCCAAACCTTTTGGAAGTTCTTTGAGCTCAAGAGGTGGGTCTTTAGGAGACTCCTTATTTGGTTGCTCATTTTGATCAAGAACCTTAAAAGTTTGTTCTATGGCGACCTCTTCTTCAACAAAGTGGTCAAACTTTTCACTTGTATCGGGTGGTTCATCTTCATCTTCAATTAGGGGGTCATTATTGCCGAATGGATATTTCATTGACCGCTCAAGATCGACACTCTTTTTAAATGCCACCAATTGAAGAGGTAGATTGTTGTACTTCCAGTTTTTCAAAGCTTCGTGAGTTTTTACAAATGGTCGTCCCAACACTAGAGGCGCGTCATCGAGGATGACAAAGTCGGTGGGGACTACCATTTGATTTGTTTGAACCACGACATCCTCAACTACACCGATTGATTTTATTACCTTCCGATTGGATAGGAAAATGGGTATTTGAAGTGGAGAAAAATCACTAATACTTAATTTTTCGAAAATGTAGTTAGGCATTATGTTAACACAAAGATCTTTATCGATTGTGACATTACTAATAAATGAATTTTGAAAGAAACATGGAACCGGTGTAATGTTAATTTCAAATGGGACTTCTTTTATTAGTGAGGTTTGATCAATAGTTAACTTAACACTTACCGTTTCGTCAATTTTAGTGTTAGTGTTTAACTCTTTTAAAAACTTAGCATGAGTGGGTACTAAACAATGATTTTCAAAAGAAGGTGACAAGAGATTAATTTCTTCAAAATTAGACTCTTCTTGAATTTTAACTTTAACGGACTCACCTTTTTCGTTGTTTAACTCATGTGTCGGTTTTTCACTTATTTGTTCTTCCATTTTTACACTTTCAGTTATTTCTTCTTTATTTAATTGTTCTCTTGCACGGGACTCCTCTTCCCTTCCGCGAGATTCTTTTATATAGCGATCGATAACTCTAAGGTGTTCTAATATCCTATCGGTCACTTCGGTTATAGAAAAAAGGATCGGGATTTTCAAAGCTTGAATCCGGTTGTTCGATCCTTTGTTCCTCATAATACCCATATGAAGTAGATGGTTCACACCATTGTTCTTCATTGTAAGCATATGATGGATAAGGGTCGTAATTTTGTTCTTTATAATACTCATATGAGGTGGGTTGTTCACGCCATGGTTCCTCATAATAAGCATACGAAGGTGGTGGCTCATATCTTGGTTCCTCAAAGTATGAGTAAGAAGGCTCATACCTTGGTTCATCAAAATATGAGTATGAGGGATGGGGTTCATACCTTTGGTCTTCATAGGATGTGTATGAAGTTGATGGCTCGTACCTGGGTTCCTCATAGTAGGTGTATGAATTGGATGGTTGATATAAGTGACAATTTTGAACCGAGTGCGGGTCACCACAATTAGTGCAATAGTTATTCCTATAATCATCCTCCTTATAGGTGTAGTTGTAACCTCCTGAGTATTTATCCATAAGAATCACTCAGCAGACCACAACCAAGTCTCGAGATCAGAAAACAAAAATAAAAACGGAAACAGAGGCTGGACACGGCCCCGTCTTCAGTGGACACGGCCCCTTGTACAGAATCTGTATCTGGGCGTTTTAATTAAAGTTACTGATTTCGTTGAGCACGGGGAGTGTTCAGTGAGCACGGCCCGTGTTCAAGCTACTGTTACTGGGTGTTTTATGAAAAATGTGCAGCACGGCCCCGTGTTTAGTGAGCGCGGCCCGTGTTCAGGTTACTGTAAATGCAAAACTAAACTAAAATGCAGAAAAATGTGCGCGCGTTTTAAAAAGGTTTTGAAAAACTGATTAGGCCATCGATTTTAAGCTTTCTTAAAATCCTTGTGTCCCCGGCAACGGCGCCAAAAACTTGATGCGCGTGAAGTGTGTTATGGTTTTAATGTTTATTTTAAGCCCTTTTACACTTTCTTTAGCCAAGTTTTAAATTTATAAAACACGATATTTACTAACACTAAACACACATATGGGCAAGTGCACCCATCGTGAGCGTAGTATAGTGTTGGTAAGATACCGAGGTCGTCCAAGGACACAAGAGCTTTTGGTACCGGTTTATCCTCAACGTCTAATCAAATCAAAAGTTTAGAAAAATGTTTTAAACTAAGAAAATAAAAACTAACTAAAATGCTGAAAAATAAAAATAAAAGAAAAACAGATAGACAAGATGAATCACTTGGCTCCGACTCGTGTTTAGTGTAACCTTTGATTATTTCCGCACTTTTGCACTATTTAAGAGATTATCTTAGTTATTGTAGTAGGCCCCTCTTTTGGAGGTGACGTTACCCTCAACCCAGTAGTTTGAGTCAGCAAGGATACAATCCTAAAGGGTCGGATTATTGAAAGATAATTAATTAAGTTATTAATGCATAATGTGGTAGGCCCCTCTTTTGAAGGCGACGTTACCCTCGGCTAAGTAGTCTGAGTCAGCAGGGATACAGTCCTAAGTAGCCGGGTTAAAGTATTAATAGTAGTTTAACTTATGAGGGGATCAAAGAGTTTGGACTCCCGCCATCCAATACCGTTAAGTATTGAAGGAGGTCCTACTAAATTTGACCCAGGTCCTTTGCAGGATCTATACACTGAACAATGGCAAGACTCTTACCAAACCGTTCCCTTAACCCCCGACCAGGTAGCCAACATACCTCCATATAGACCGTGGAGATATGAATGGTGAAAATCTTTTATTTTATATAAATAGTAAAATAATGCCAAGACACCATGGACAAACGATAAGGAAGAATCACCTTCAACATAAGAAACTAGTTATTAAAGTCATTAATACATAACCAATTAAAAAGTGCGAAAAGATTAAAAATAAAAAGTATTACACTAGACACTTTGTCTTAACCAAGTGATGTAAGAGACTTAGGCAAACATGGCCTTGATTGTCAAGAACTCTTACGATCAATCTTGGATCCCGAGACGACTCACACACTCTATGATGGACAATGGATGATGGTGGTGGATGATGGTGTTATGGTGGTGGTGGGTGGTGGGTGAAGTGTGAGAGAGGTGGTGTGCCAAGGGATGGTTTGAGCTTGAGCCAAGCACTCCTATTTATAGGCTGAACAGAAGCTCGGGCACGGCCCCGTGTCCATCCTCTTCTCTGTCTTCATTAATTGCTTTTGTCTGCATTAGTTGACCACGGCCCCGTGTCCGCTGGGCACGACCCCGTGTGCAGAAGCATATCTGTACTATCAAGATTTGCCTGGATTCTGCGAATCTTATAGTTGACCACGGCCCCGTGTCCGCTGAGCACGGCCTCGTGGTGGGCGATGGAAGCTTCTACAACTTTGTCTTTTATGCTGACACTTGGGCACGCCCCCGTGCTCATTTAGCACGGGGCGTGTTCAGCCTTCTGTTCTCTTGTCTTGCTTGGGAAGATGCTTTCGGGGAGGTCGGGCATGCCACGTTTGTTCCTTTTCTTGTATTTATGTTAGATTTAGCTGCCTTTTTGCTTCTTTTGTTAATTTGAGCTCATTTAATCCTGAAAATACAAAAGGAAGACAAAAACACACCTTTTCCAACATTAGTACTAAAAAAGGGTTAGTTTTATGCCACAATTGATGTAATTTATATGTTGCATTTTGCACACATCAGCATCTTAAGTAAAACCTTGCGCGACTGCGCAACGGTTCTAAACAAGAGTGGGGAAAGAACAGTCTTTGATAACCCTGCACCAGAGGAGAAGAGAGATAAACATTCAACTAACACCCTTGCGCGGACCTGCGCAAGGGTACAGTTAGGTTTGAAGACAAATTCCTGAACATCCTCACACGCCTGAAATCAAGACTTGAACAAAGGAATCTTTTCTGTTACAACAGAATGGACACGTGGCAAGGGCATAAAGGTTTACAGTTGTAGATCTTCTAGAAGGATTTTAAATGCTCATCGTGCATGGCCATTCGGTTACAACTGATTGTGACGTGGCATAATCATGGGCGCTCATCTGATCACGATGATGGCACTCACTTGAAGAGAGATCTACACAAAACCACTTTCCACGTGGCATCTCCCCGGCCGTCGGTCACACTCACAATCCGTGTGCATGGATGTGACGTTAGTTATTGACGGAACAGTGGAATAACCGCCAACGGAAAAGTGTTTTCCGTTAATACCTCCGTCGGACTATTTTCCCACCAAAACCCGGCTATAAATAAGGTACTGCAGGTATGATCTCACAAGTTACTTCAGTTCACTCTCACTTTTACTACTTCATCTTCTTCCTCGGGATCACTATACTTATTCTCACGCCGGAGGGTGGTCACGGAGAGAACCCCCATTCTCCCCGTGGTGAGTCTAACGGCTTTCTGTTTTGCAGTGATTACCGGAGAAGGAAACTAGCCAAACCCCCGAATTGACGAGAGGATTAACCCCTTTTATGCAGAGACTAAACCCCTTATCTGATTGACTCCGGTCCAATTAGATCACTGTTTCTTCAGATATAAAACACCAAACTTTGTTTTTAACCGATAAAGCTGAACAAACAGTACTGAAACGACGGAACTTAATTACTAGCATTTACTATAATAAAAATCGCGCCTAAAATACGCGCCAAAAACTTCCTATATAAACAACCTCTCAAACCTACTAAAAACCACACCAAAACCCTAAACTCCATATTTTCCTCTATATCATTCATCTTAGAAACGCCAAAAAACCCAAATATCAAAGATTCCAATCCATGTTTCTTAGAGATACACTATTTTCTCAGTAAACTTTCGCTCGATGTAATGGGCAAGATCCTCAATATAAAAGCCAAAACATACAAAAACCACAAAATTTCAAAAACGTCATTTCATGGAGATTCAGTTTTGTTCTCAATAAAGTTTAGCTCAACGAGATGGACAACATTGTTAGACATCTTTCTTGACTGAGGATTAACAATGTTGTCCATCTCGTTTAGCAAAACATTATTGAGTTTAGCATGACCAAAATTAGAGGTTTATGGTAGTTTTATTTAGTGGCGTTGTTCTTTTTTGGCGTTTGATTTGCTTGTCCGATCTTATATTATTTGTTATGTAACTTCGAAGTAGCATGTTATGAACAAATAGGTCGAAAAAAAAGATGGAAAAAAAAGGATGTATAAAGAATGATGTAAAATGCCAATTTGAGATCTGTCTGTGTTCTGTAAGAATGAAATATACAAAATGCCAAACTACTCTTCACTAGCTCTCGAAGACCATCTATGTGTGTTCTATAAGAATGAAAAATACAAAACGCCAAACTACTCTTCACTAGCTCTCGAAGACCTTGTCGATCTTCTTTTAATTACGGCCTGTTTGCATGTCTATGCGTAGTGTCCATAGCCTTTGCAGTTCTGACACTGTCTTTCTTTGGCCCCGGGTTTCGACTTTGATTTCTTTTTCTCGTTTGTTATCTCCTGTTTAGATTTCAGGCGCTTCCGAGAACCAGAACCTTTGGATTTATACCCAACAGGGACTCTTATCGGATTCTTGTCGTTTATATATTGACCGGTTATCTCTGCAAATCTATCCCTAGTACTAGCGAGAGGAGCAACAATCTGCATATCTTGAAACTTCTTCATATAATATTGAACATGATCCTTGTATAAGGATAGCTCCTCTTTATTACCAGATAAACGGTTCAAAGTATATTCCATTGAAAAAATAATATCTCGCATCATACTTTGCACATCGGGATCAAGCTCAGTCATATATTCACGACTAATTGAGTATTCGGGAGAGCAGTTTGGGGAAGCCTCTTTGCGTAATCTATTCAAAATGTATTGTTTTGGAAATTCCCTAATGTCCATAATTCTCAAAACATAGAATATATGTGTACATAGCAAACCAAACTACTCAAAACACCTGCATGAGCAACTGCATGTGCAATCAGACTTACGGAACATTACCTGAAAAAACGCCAAAAAAAATATCTCTATAACGCCATTCAGGGAATGTTTGTCTAGAAAAATAAAAAAACACAATGGATATGATAAAACGCCATTCATAGAAAACGCCATATAAATACAAAACGCCATTGTTTACCTCAAATAAGGATATACAAGGTTGCAGGAAGTCATTTATGTAAAAACTTAACAAACCCATCGGCTGATCTTCGTAACGTTGATTTATGCAATCCGCAATTCCAATTAGCATAGCTTGAACGTCACAAAAAATACTTTTTGTGTATATGTCAACAATTGGTAATTACTCTTCAACTGGGGTCATTTGTATCAAGATTCATCATTATTTTTCCGGTGCGTGTGACGCTGTGCTTCTATTGCAGTTTTGTAATGAGTCATGAACTCAACAATAGTAGCTTTCGAATTGCACACTTAACCAAAAAAATGATTCTCACTCTCCGACCTCGATGTCGTTCGCATAAGACTCGACGTCTCTTCCATTCTATAGTATGCAGGGATCCAAGATTCCCTGAGTGCAAAAATATCAGGTAGCAAGTCATTATCTGCTAAATTGAACTCTCCGATAACCGCTTCCCAATCTGATTCAAACTCTTCAGGTGTGAGAATATATGTCCACACAACACCACAAATATGTTCTTTGAAAGTGGTGGAATTGCATAGCCTAATACCAACCTATGTATAACACGAAAACGCCATGCATAAAAAAACATATATATTACACAAAGACAAAAATTAATTAAAAAAACAGTAACAAGGTACAGAACACCATGTATTTTAAAACGTAGTGTATCCTAAAACGCCAAAGGTAAAAATAAGCATACCAACCTTCAGAGAAAATTTATGCATCACATGCCACATGCATAACTGATGCCTCGTGTCAACAAATACAACATAAATAGCCTTCTTCATTGCTGGACCTTGGTTAGTGACAACAACTTTTGGTTGAGAACCAACAGCTTTTAGAAAAAACTCTCAACAACCAAATTTACGTATCAGCAGTTTCTGACGTCAATAATGCAGCACCAAATTTAACATTGCAGTGATGATTGTCTATACCAGTTAACGGTAAAAACACCATAGCGTATCTGCATATGAAAACGCCATGAGAACTGAAACAATAATAAAAACGCCATTGCATGTAAACTAATAAAACTCCATTGCATGTAAACTCATAAAAACGCCATTGCATGTAAACTCATAAAAACACCATTGCATGTAAACTCATAAAACGCCAAAAAAACAGAAGAAGTTGAATTATAAAATATTACTTGTTGGAACAATACGTGGCGTCAAACGAAATCACATCACCAAACATGTGGTAATTACGTTTGGCTTGATCGTCACACCAAAAAAGTCCCTTCAAACAATTCTCTTCGACTGTGAAGTAATCGTACGAGAAATTAGGCTGGGAATGTTTTTTTTTTCATTCAAATGTCTCACAACCATATCTGCGTCATATTCCCCTATAAACAAGTTAATTTGCCTCTTGTAGTTCTTAAATTCAACTTTACTTGCACCCACGTCTTCAAAACCGCCAAAACAAGTCTTCATAACATTAAACGCCTTGACGGGACCCAAATTCAACTTAGACATGTTGTGTATAACATGCTTCTGGAGCTGAGTGACGTGTCGTTCAGTTGGAAGAAAATGCTTATCAGGACGTTCAACAAGATCATGGTTGTGCTCCTCGACAAACTTATACACCTTCCATGATCCAGCCGAAAAAATTACACCTAACAGTGCACCACAATCAGTCCTTTTTGAAAAGTTGGATCGCACTAATCGCTCCTTTTGATTGGGGTCCAACGTATCAACCTTCTTATCCTTATATAACCCAGATCTCGTACACAAGTAATACTTAATATGTAACACACCTTTAGAGTTTGTCTTTGTAGTCCCTTTCCCGACTGAAAACCCACACTCCTTGGCATACTTAACATACATTGAATAACAATCATCAAGGCTTGAGAATACCATGTCCATTGTGGGCTTTATTTCTTCACTAATGTCAGGAATGATAAATGGAAATCTGGTTTTGGGGCAAAGCCTTTGACTCGAGGAAGCAACTTCGTCTGAGAAAACACAGTGAGGAACAGAAAAATCAGAAAAACGCCTTTAAAAATAGAAAATGTCTCGTAGTAACACTATAGATTAAAACGCCATTAATTGAATAATAAACAAGACATAATAAACACATAATTTGAAAACGACATGATGAAAACGCCAAAATAAGCACACCAAAACTTTATTGATTAACAAAAACACTAATGCGACTTAATAATGAAAACGCCATGAGATGAATAATTAAAAACACTTAACAACATAAATAATTAACAAAAATATAACATCATAACGAAAACGTCATAGTTAATAAAACTGATATTTACACAAATTAACAAATAGTAATAACTGATGTATACAAATACTACTAAATAACATTCAAAACTAATCAAAGAGATGTAAAACGCCAATGATCGTAAAAACATAAGATATATACTAGATCCTAAAGGACAATTTAAATTAATATTGAAAACTCCAATTATCAGCTCTTTATAATTGTTGAACTACCAATTAAAACACGATTAAATTGGATAATTGAATAACTCCATTGAAATCATACAACACATTATAAAATACTAATATAAAAAAACAATGAAACAAGCATAAAAGAACAAAACGCCATATCTGTTGCATGATTTGCGGGAACAAAAATAGAAAACGTCAACGAATTTTACTTTGTCCAACAGAATCCACGTTAGAAGCCATAGATCTGAGAAAGCTTGCAAAGGAGGTAACAGCTATCAAGAAATCTTTGGAGTTTTAATTTGAAAGAGATTTATAACGCGAATAGGGAGGGAACGTATAAAAGGAAAATCGTACCCCTGCATATCAATTAGCGCCCCCTGCCACGTGTTGGGCCACATGTGTATATATATATATATATATATATATATATATGATTAGGTTCAAGAGTGAACACTAGTGTAGTTTGCGAACTGGGCGAACTAATCCTGGCCATACATGTGTGTAGATCAATGGCCAGGATTTGATGACGAAATACACTAGTGTGTTTTAGGATTTGATGATGAAATCCTAGCCATCCACGTGTGTAAATCAGTGGCCAAGATTTGTTCACTCAGTTCACAAATACATTAGTGTTCACTCTAGAACCCCACCCTATATATATATAGGTAGAGGTTCCTGTAAAAAGAGGGTTTTTTGTGAGAAATGTAAGAAAGAATCTACACCATTAGATATTTGATCTAATGGTTGAGATCATAATGGCAAAATTGTAAATAATATTTACTATTAAACATATTAATTTTCTAGATTAAGGGTATACATGTAAATTTAACATTTTTAAATTAAGAAACGAACATTAATGCACACGCAACTTCCCCCTCTTTTTTAAACGTCAATAACTTTTTATACGTAACTTTTAAAAAAATTACACCATAATAATGAGCTTTTTTTATCTTTAATATGAGTACCATATTGCTATACTTATATAGAGAAAAAAATATGTTTCGATCAGATGTTTTGTCTATGTTCATACAGTGGTGTTTTAATTGTATTGTGATTCAAAGCGTGGTATTTTAAACACATACTAGAAAGCACGCTGTTTTTTATCTACTGGAATGTAGGTTTTAAAACACCATGGTGTTTTAACATATGGAATCTGGAACATCTACTAGCATGCAGATGTAACACACCATGAATGCAGGTTTAAAACACCATGTACAATAACCATATAACTATTGAATGGTGTTATATATTTGTTGAATGGTGATTTTGCAGTGTTATTCGTAGTGTTTTTATAGAGATCTTTAAAATGGTTTATATACTTATTGAATCGTGTTGTATACTTATTGAATGGTGTTATATAATTATTGAATGGTGTTATATACGTGCTGAATGGTGGTTGCGGTGTTATTCGTAGTGTTTTTATAGAGATCTTTTAAAAAAATCATGTTCCGATAAATAAGGTGGCGGTTATGGAAGGTTTTGAATTAATTGAATCAATGATAAAATTACTTGTTTATCCTTTTTAATTAATTTAGATTGAGGACACATGTCATCTCCACAATATTTCTCACACTTCTCACACTTTTAACCTTTTTTACAATAACCTTACCCTATATATATATATATATATATATATATATATATATATATATATATATATATATATATATATGTGTGTACGGGATTAGGAGAAAACGCCCAAACGTGTGAGAACCGTGAGAACGGATCCTGGCGTAACACGTGTCACGCGACATAGTGAAGGGCGGAGGGGCTTTTTTGTCCTTTTATATTCTTTTTTAAACGCGTCTCACATCACCTCTCCATTTTTTGGCGTTTAACAAATAGGCGGTGTTTTATTGTTTTTTTAGATCAGGAGGAGCATAGTAAATATTTTGGTGTTTTAACTAAGTATGACTTTGATTGTTTTGACTTTCATCCTCCTGCCAGAGAACTTAATGACGAAACGTCCTCTGACCTCTCAAACCTCCATGCAATAACATGTACCATTTTTTTAAAATTAAATGGTGTTTTAGACAAGATGTGGCGTTTTTAGTGAATGTGTGGAGTGTGAAGCTTTTGTTTAGCTGTTATACTTATATAATGAGCTTTTTTTTGGGGGGGGGGGGGGAGGGGCAGGTAGATACTTGTTTTTGGCGGTAAAAAACATTAGTAATTTTCTTGATGTTTATTTTTTTATCAATTGCTGTGCCGTGTAGGATGCAAGCCTATAATGTGACAGACAATTATGGTGTTTTGAAAAGATAAATAAAGTCAATTTCCCATTTATGGCTTTTAATATGATAAATGTTTAGCAATAATGTTACACTTCTCTTCAGTTTACTCTTTTGCAATTACTGTTTCGTTCAGTTTCATCTGTGAATTAGTGTTGCTTTCCAGTAATACTTTGTTTGCCATTTTTTGGCGTTTTATATAGCATCCGTTCTCATAGCTTTCATACTATCAGGCGTTTTGGTGTTTGTAGTTTTTGGCGTTTTATACTCAATTTTTTTATTAGTAGAGAATTAGATAATAAACAACAGAGAATTAGATAACAAAAATAGAAAACGTCAACGAATTTTACTTTGTCCAACAGAATCCACGTTAGAAGCCATAGATCTGAGAAAGCTTGCAAAGGAGGTAACAGCTATCAAGAAATCTTTGGAGTTTTAATTTGAAAGAGATTTATAACGCGAATAGGGAGGGAACGTATAAAAGGAAAATCGTACCCCTGCATATCAATTAGCGCCCCCTGCCACGTGTTTGGCCACATGTATATATATATATATATATATATATATGATTAGGTTCAAGAGTGAACACTAGTGTAGTTTGCGAACTGGGCGAACTAATCCTGGCCATACATGTGTGTAGATCAATGGCCAGGATTTGATGACGAAATACACTAGTGTATTTTAGGATTTGATGATGAAATCCTAGCCATCCACGTGTGTAAATCAGTGGCCAAGATTTGTTCACTCAGTTCGCAAATACATTAGTGTTCACTCTAGAACCCCACCCTATATATATATAGGTAGAGGTTCCTGTAAAAAGAGGGTTTTTTTGTGAGAAATGTAAGAAAGAATCTACACCATTAGATATTTGATCTAATGGTTGAGATCATAATGGCAAAATTGTAAATAATATTTACTATTAAACATATTAATTTTCTAGATTAAGGGTATACATGTAAATTTAACATTTTTAAATTAAGAAACGAACATTAATGCACACGCAACTTCCCCCTCTTTTTTAAACGTCAATAACTTTTTATACGTAACTTTTAAAAAAATTACACCATAATAATGAGCTTTTTTTATCTTTAATATGAGTACCATATTGCTATACTTATATAGAGAAAAAAATATGTTTCGATCAGATGTTTTGTCTATGTTCATACAGTGGTGTTTTAATTGTATTGTGATTCAAAGCGTGGTATTTTAAACACATACTAGAAAGCACGCTGTTTTTTATCTACTGGAATGTAGGTTTTAAAACACCATGGTGTTTTAACATATGGAATCTGGAACATCTACTAGCATGCAGATGTAACACACCATGAATGCAGGTTTAAAACACCATGTACAATAACCATATAACTATTGAATGGTGTTATATATTTGTTGAATGGTGATTTTGCAGTGTTATTCGTAGTGTTTTTATAGAGATCTTTAAAATGGTTTATATACTTATTGAATCGTGTTATATACTTATTGAATGGTGTTATATAATTATTGAATGGTGTTATATACGTGCTGAATGGTGGTTGCGGTGTTATTCGTAGTGTTTTTATAGAGATCTTTTAAAAAAATCATGTTCCTATAAATAAGGTGGCGGTTATGGAAGGTTTTGAATTAATTGAATCAATGATAAAATTACTTGTTTATCCTTTTTAATTAATTTAGATTGAGGACACATGTCATCTCCACAATATTTCTCACACTTCTCACACTTTTAACCTTTTTTACAATAGGGGATGGATCATGAGAAAACTAGTTTAAATGAGAAAACCAAAAAAACTAACCAAAAAAGCCTAAAAAAACCTAAAAACATACCAAATTTTTTTTTTTTTACAATTTATTTTAAAAAAATCGCTACTTTTTATGTATGAAAAAAAAAATTTTTTTTTTTTGGTTGTACTGCACATGTGCACTAATACATAAAGCTTAAACCACTTAACCCACCCCCCACCGACACCCCCCAAAAACCTAAACCCCCCACCCCACATCCCCAAAAACCTAAATTCACCCTCCCACCAAAAGCCTAACCCCCCCCCATCCCCCAAAAACCTAAACCCCCCCACCCCCACCCTCCCGAAAACCTAAAACTAAACCCTAAACATAGACCCGAAAAAAACCTAAACCCCCCACCCCCCAAAAACCTAAACCCCCCTCCCCCCCACACCCAAAAACCTAATCCTAATCCTAAACCTCCAAAAAACCTAACCCTAAAAGCTAAACTAGACTCAAAAAGCTAATTTTAAGCATGTAATGCAATAAAAAAACCTAAACCCCCCCCACCCCCACCCCCCAAAAACCTAAACCCCCCTCCCCCCCACACCCAAAAACCTAATCCTAATCCTAAACCTCCAAAAAAACTAACCCTAAAAGCTAAACTAGACTCAAAAAGCTAATTTTAAGCATGTAATGCAATTGTAGTACATGTTATATTGCACATGTGCACTACTATAATAATAGTATTGAAAACAAGACGACGCCATAAACCTTTTTTTACGTCATAAAAAATATGCTCGAATATACTTGAATAAAAGATACAAAAATTTGTGATCTTATGGTGCAATTTTTGTTTTAAAATGATAACGTATGGAGAAATGAGAAATGTTTGAAAAGTTATATATTTTTTTTTCCAATTTTACCCCTCCTTCATTAAAAGTCCCCCCTCCTTCATTAAAAGTCTCTCCCCTCCTTTTTAGTGTTTTTTTGGTTAGTTTTTTGGTTTTCTCATTTATATCTAGTTTTCTCATGATCCTCTCCCTTTTACAATAACCGGGAGAGGATCATGAGAAAACTAGATATAAATGAGAAAACTAGAAAACTAAATAAAAACCACTAAAAAAGGAGGGGGAGACTTTTAATGAAGGAGGGGTAAAATTGGAAAAAAAATATATATAACTTTTCAAACATTTCCCATTTCTCCATACGTTATCATTTTAAAACAAAAATGGCACCATAAGATCACAAATTTTTGTATCTTTCATTCAAGTATATTCGAGCATATTTTTTATGACATAAAAAAAGATTTATGGTGTCGTCTTGTTTTCAATACTATTATTATAGTAGTGCACATGTGCAATATAACATGTACTACAATTGCATTACATGCTTAAAATTAGCTTTTTGAATCTAGTTTAGCTTTTAGGGTTAGTTTTTTTGGAGGTTTAGGATTAGGATTAGGTTTTTGGGTGTGGGGGGGGAGGGTGGGTTTAGGTTTTTGGGGGGTGGGGGTGGGGGGTTTAGGTTTTTTTCGGGTTTACAATTGCATTACATGCTTAAAATTAGCTTTTTGAGTTTAGTTTAGCTTTTAGGGTTAGTTTTTTGGAGGTTTAGAATTAGGATTAGGTTTTTGGGTGTGGGGGGGAGGGGGGTTTAGGTTTTTGGGGGGTGGGGGTGGGGGGGGGGTTTAGGTTTTTTTCGGGTTTATGTTTAGGGTGTAGTTTTAGGTTTTCGGGAGGGTGGGGGGTGGGGGAGTTTAGGTTTTTTGGAGGGGGGGGGGGGGTTAGGCTTTTGGTGGGAGGGTGAATTTAGGTTTTTGGGGGGTGGGGGGTTTAGGTTTTTGGGGGGTGTCGGTGGGGGGGGGGGTGGGTTAAGTGGTATAAGCTTTATTTATTAGTGCACATGTGCAGTACAACCAAAAAAAAAAAAAAAAAATTTTTTTTTTTTTTTTTTGAAATTTTTTTTTCATACATAAAAAGTAGCGATTTTTATATAAAAATTTGTAAAAAAAAAAAAATTTTTTTTGGTATGTTTTTAGGTTTTTTTTAGGCTTTTTTGGTTAGTTTTTTGGTTTTCTCATTTAAACTAGTTTTCTCATGATCCATCCCCTATATATATATATGTACGGGATTAGGAGAAAACGCCCAAACGTGTGAGAACCGTGAGAACGGATCCTGGCGTAACACGTGTCACGCGACATAGTGAAGGGCGGAGGGGCTTTTTTGTCCTTTTAAATTCTTTTTTAAACGCGTCTCACATCACCTCTCCATTTTTTGGCGTTTAACAAATAGGCGGTGTTTTATTGTTTTTTTAGATCAGGAGGAGCATAGTAAATATTTTGGTGTTTTAACTAAGTATGACTTTGATTGTTTTGACTTTCATCCTCCTGCCAGAGAACTTAATGACGAAACTTCCTCTAACCTCTCAAACCTCCATGCAATAACATGTACCATTTTTTTAAAATTAAATGGCGTTTTAGACAAGATGTGGCGTTTTTAGTGAATGTGTGGAGTGTGAAGCTTTTGTTTAGCTGTTATACTTATATAATGAGCTTTTTTTTTGGGGGGGGGGGGGCAGGTAGATACTTGTTTTTGGCGGTAAAAAACATTAGTAATTTTCTTGATGTTTATTTTTTTATCGATTGCTGTGCCGTGTAGGATGCAAGCCTATAATGTGACAGACAATTATGGTGTTTTGAAAAGATAAATAAATTCAATTTCCCATTTGTGGCTTTTAATATGATACATGTTTAGCAATAATGTTACACTTCTCTTCAGTTTACTCTTTTGCAATTACTGTTTCGTTCAGTTTCATCTGTGAATTAGTGTTGCTTTCCAGTAATACTTTGTTTGCCATTTTTTGGCGTTTTATATAGCATCCGTTCTCATAGCTTTCATACTATCAGGCGTTTTGGTGTTTGTAGTTTTTGGCGTTTTATACTCAATTTTTTTATTAGTAGAGAATTAGATAATAAACAACAGAGAATTAGATAACAAACAATAGAAAATGAAAAAAAAGTTAAAAAATCTAATCTAATTTCTCATCCAAATCTTCACTGTCATCAGCCTCTTCTTCTTTAACCTTTTTGGCGTTTTGAACATTTTTGAATACCTTACCTAGATGCTAATTTTCCTACATAATGCCCATCTTTAGAACAAGTTTATTTTAGTGGCATCCGGTATTTTGGTTTGATATATACTTGTTTGGTGACATGTTGAAGATCAACGTCTGGTCGAATGTATTGATCCCTTCATGCCATCAATATATCAATCAAGAACAAAGTGACATGACGACATATTAGTGTCATCAGTCTCTTTTTCATGAATTTTTGTCCATCTCATTCAGCAAAAGTTTATAGAGATACCCACCTCAGAGAAGAATCCATTTAGTGAAACTTCATTCAGAACAATACTCAATATAGAAGAAACGAGTTTCCCATCTGTGGTTTTTTAACTATTTTTTGGCATTCTTAAAGTGAGTGGTTTCTAGGAAACATGACGTTGTTTTTGGGTTTGATTAATTGATTGTGCAGAGACGTCCCTCTTATAGGATGTTTTTAGCGCGTAATTTAGGTGGGATTTTATTATAATAAATTATATTAATAAAGTAACCGTCTTTTTACTTACTGTGTGTATTTTTACTGTTTTTGTTCAGCTTTTTATGAGTTTAGGGTGATAGACGTGTCATCTTCCAAGTTTGGCGTTTTTAATGGCTTTAAGTAGTTTTTCGCGTTTTTTTTAGCTTTTAATAATAATTTTCCAAATTACTTTTATTATAGTTTGGGAGTTTTTGGCATTTTATGGCATGATGGCGTTTCACAAGCATTTTGTTTGTTTGGCGTTTTTATTAAAATAATGTATTTTTGTTCTTAGCTGAAAAATACATAACAAACAACAGAAAAAGAAAAATAAAAAAATAAAAATAGAAACAATTCATCTTCCAAATCTTCACTGTCATCAGTCTCTTTCTTCTTTGAAACATGTTCACTGGCGGTTTGACTTTGGTATGCTTCATTTTTTTTTTGTTGAAGTAGCTTTTTTGTGGCCGTTTGGAAAGACAAAATGACGTGAGTTTTTTGTTTGAAGTTCATTTTTATCTTCAAACCACTCATCAGTGTCATTCGTCTCTTCATGCCATTCAAAAATTCATTAACAACAAAACACAAAAAATGACATAAGTCTGACACCAGCATCGTTTTGTTGAAGATTTGTCCATCTCATGCAGCAAAATGTTATTGAGTTACACCCCCTCAGCTAAGAATGCATTCTGCGAAACTTCTCGAAGAACAATATTGAGTATACAAGAAACGATGTTTGCCATTTTGGCGTTTTACTGAGGAAATAGTGTATCTAAAAGAAACGTTGATTTGAAATCTTTGATTTTTGAGTTTTTTGGCGTTTTTTAAGATGATTGATATACAGTAAAATATAGCGTTTTTGAGTTTGATGTGTTTGATGTTTTGGGTTTTTTGCCGTTTCTAAGATGAATGGTATATAGTAGAAACTATGGCGTTTCCGGTTCGGGGTGTGTTTAATGAATGTCTGAGATGTTTTTGTTTATATAGGATGTGTTTTGGCCTGTAATGACATTTTATTCATGAGTTTGGCGTTTTTGGTAGAGAAGTCAAAAGACCCTTTTACCCTTAATGAAGCGCGTCCACTTAATAGAATTGGTGTTATTTACGAAAACGCCACCGCGCCAATCTAGTCCATAGATTGTTTTGATCGGACGATCCATAACCGTTCTCACCGTTGTCACACTTTTCATCGTTTTCTCTAAATCCTGACCCTATATATATATATACAAGGCCGTCTCCGTAAATAAGAAAAACAATTGAACCTGTGCGAGATAAAAATATTGAAAGCGCTTAAAAGTGTGAAAACGGTGAGAACAGATCCTGGCCGAACACGTGGCGCATGATATAATCAAGGCGGAGGGGCTTTTTTGTCCTTTTATCTTCTTTTCCAATGCGTTTCTCACAGCATCGTTGTCATTTTTGGCGTGTAGGATTTTTTTGGCGTGTAGGTAGAAACACTAACTATCTGGCGTTTTATTGTTTTTTAGATATGCCTCGATGAATTAATCGTTTTTGTGTTACATAGTAAATATTTTGGCATTTATGGCTTTCCCAAATTCATTAAAATCAATTAATAATTCAAACAACTTGGCGTTCATGACGTTCTTAAATTCATGATGTTTTCAAGCATGTAGTCTTCCTGGTCTCTGTTGTCACATATAACGGTGACCATGTCTGTGTCTTCATCAAAACGTCATGATCTGATGACTGGGTCCATTTTTGCATTTTCCTTGTTTGGTCTAAATTTTCTAGGTAATCTCCTTATAACCGTATGTGTTTTATCACAGTGGTTATCAAGGGGACGCCAAGTGGTAGGATCCCTCTTTGTACTTCTTTTTCCATGTTCAATATGGCTTTGATTGTTTTTTAACAAACACTCTTCTTCTGCTGTCAAAACGGATCACGAATCTTCTGATTCTGATGGTGTATCTCCATGAAACGATGGTTGCCATTTTTATTCCTTTCAAAGTTTTTTTTAACTTTGGCTTTTTGGTAAAGATGGCGTTTTTAGTATGATCAATGGAAGTGATGATGGAAGCGATGGTAACGTCGTTTATATAATGATGTTTTTGGCGCATAGTTTAGGAGGGAATTTTTTGTAATAAATGTTAATAATTAACTTTCAGTTATTGCTTGTTCCATCTATCTGCTAGATCTCCAACACGTTTTATCATTAAGGTTTGGCGTTTTGTATTAATGGCGTTTTAGTTGTTTTGAATGGCGTCAGCTCATTAGTTTGGCGTTTTGAATTAGAGTAGTAAAAAGACCCTTTTACCCTTAACGAAGCATGTTCCAAGTAACAAAGTTGATGTTATTTATTAAAACGCCACCACACCAATCTAGTCTATAGATTGTTTGATCCAACGGATGAGGGGCGTTCTCACCGCTTTCACACTTTTAATCGTTTTCCCTAAATCATGCCCATATATATATAGGGTAAGGTTCATTTGAGAACACCTTTATTGTGAGAATCGCGAGAACCAATGTGAACATAACAAAATAACATAAAAAACCTAACCCCCCACCCCCTAAAAAAAGAAACTAACCCCCCACACCCCCCCCCCCCCAAAAAAAAAAAAAAAAAAAAAACCCTAAACCCCCCACCCCCACCCAAGCTAAATGCTAAATGCTAAAAACTAAACCCCCAAACCTAAAAAAAATATAAAAACACACAAATTTTTTTTATATATTTTTTACTTAAAAATCGCTACTTTTATTAGCAAAAAAAACTTAACAACGAAATATAGCGAATTTTAAGTAAAAAATATTTAAAAAAATATTGTGTGTTTTTTAGCTATTTTTAGATATTTTTGGTTGTGTTCACATTGGTTCTCGCGGTTCTCGCAATAAAGCGTGGTTCCTAACGGATCCTTCTTATATATATATATATATATATATAGGATTCGGTTCAAATGAAACCACTACGAGTTGCGAGAACCGTGAGAACTTTTTGATCCGACGTGAGTTGGGCCAAATTTCTTTTTGCACAAACGTAGATGAAAACATTATAAACACATCTGTAAAAAAATTGTCGAGGCGTTAGTTTTGACTGGTTCTTGCAATAAAAGGTGGTTTCTAACAGATCTTTATCCTATATATATATATATATATATATAGGGGGCCGCTAAAATAAAAACCACATCCAGTTGTAAGAACCGAAAGAACCACTTTCTAGCCACCAGATCTACAAGATAGATAGATGAGATTAAAAGTAGTTAAAATTAACATTAAATACTTTTTTTCTTATTATGATTTTAATATTTTAATGCAAAATGGAAGTTTAGTAAAATTACTTTTTTTTGTCTTTTTGTCTTTATTATTTTTTATTACTTTTTTGTATTATTATAATAGTTGGTTTTTTTAAACAATTTTTTTTATTAAAACCCATTTTAAATTCAGATTTTTTAACAAAAACAATTATTTTTTTCTCGCCGGTTTTTTTGCGCGCCGTTTTTTCACGCCCCGATTACGCCCAATTTTTTTTCACCCCGTTTATTACGTTCCGTATTTTACGACCCGTTTTTTTCAAAAAAAAATTACGGTTTACGGGATAAAAATTTTTACCTCAAATTTTTACATTTTAAGTTTTAAGTTTTAAGTTTTAAGTTTTAAGTTTTACGTTTTAAGTTTTAAGTTTTACGTTTTACGTTTTACGTTTTTACGTTTTACGTTTTTACGTTTTACGTTTTACGGTTTTACGTTTTTACGTTTTTACGTTTTACGTTTTACGTTTCACGTTTCACGTTTCACGTTTTACGTTTTACGTTTTACGTTGACCCGAAACCAAGCCGAGCCTTCCATTGACTAGGGTTGACCCGAAACCAAGCCGAGTCTTCCGTTGACTAGCGTTTACCCGAAGCCATTTGACCTCTGTTAGTCAGGGGCAATTTTGTTATTTTCCACCAAACCTATCAAAACCTAATCTTACACCCCATTCTTTTCTCCTAAAGCAGTGACCACCCACTTGAAACCCATCACCACTTGAAAATCGACCACCACATGAAACCCATCACCACAGAAAACGAACAAAACCACAACAAATCTGAAGCTAGGGTTTCATTGGACCAAAATTCTCACAAATTCTCTGCAAAATCAACCAACTCATTGAACAATTCTCTGCAAAATGAGGACTAATTGTTGCCATACATTCATCGCATTCATCATCAAATTCCTAATTTTCTCACAAACATTCATCGGTATTTCAATCACCGTTTACTCTGCGTATATGTTGAATCAGTGAGAAAAACACTTGTTGATTCCTCCATCGCCATCTCCGCCACCGTCAGATTTAGCTCCGGGTCCGTCGCCGAATTCGTATAATTCGGTTTTCTCCGTTTTGGACGTCGTTAGGGTTTCAGATGAAGTGATTCGGTTGAATTTTCACCACCGCCGCCGGCCAACTACCACCAACCACCTCCCCACCACCGTCTTCCGTCGTCGACCAACCACCTCCCACCACCGTCTTCCATCGTCGACCAACCACCTCCCACCACCGTCCTCCACCACCGACCAAGCACCTCCCACCACCGTCTGGTTATTTTTTTTGAAGATGTGAGTTTGAGATCTGGTTAGTTTTTTTTTTTCTTTTGAAGATGTGAGTTTGAGAGAAAGAGAGGAGATAAGATTTCAAAATTGTGATGTGATAAAAAAAGTCTGTAGACTTTAATGAGGCAGACAGAGAGACAGAGGTGACATTTCATGTAAGGACCTGCAAAAATGCCCCAAAACGACCCGTAAGTGAAAACCCGGACCCCTGAAACCCTAATGTGCATGAAAAACCAAGAAAACAAGAAAATTGAGTTTCAGGCGGGCCGCGTAAATATTAAGCATAGCCTTACGCGGGCCGCGTCAACTTAAAGTTGACCGGATAGGGATGACAGGCCACGTGTCGCACACGTGGCGTACCTAGGTGTGACACGGAAGCCCTAGTCGTAGACTAGGTGGCTCTCGCGGGCCGCATAAAACTGAAAATTTTGCTATAAGTAGCCTGTGCATGGGGCTTTCAACTGTGTTCGAAAACTTTTCTCAAAAACGAAGTATACTGCCTAAATTCGAAGTTTTAAGTAATCAAGGCGCTGCTACGATACAGGGTATTAACTCGATCGCTGCTACGATTCAATGTCCGATCGATTGAAACCAATCCGATGGATGTTTAAGTGCTGCCCAACTTAGGGCTATACTTTGTCATTCGTCGTGAGGGTTTTAATCTCGTGGGTTATCGTAAATGTTGTATTAAGTTACTGACCTAGTTCGTATGCATTGTCATTTAATTTAGGTTACAAGGCTTATCAGTAGGCTAAACTCTGCCAGGTTAAACTTGCAATGTGAGTCATTCTCTTTTTATCAATAATGTTTTACAATACTCCAATCATTTTCAAAAGTTATAATTACAGGGATTAAGTCGTGGTTATCTTGAATCACTGGCTAGTGGGGTATTGTGCACATTACTAATTTCTCACGGTTAGGTTCATCAACCTAACAGTGATAATCATCACTACTTGGGTGAAAGGACCCAATAGTGGTATGACCATCGTCACCAGGAGGTGACACGGCGCCAGATAAAAATAAGATAGTAGCCATTGTAATCGCTCTTATGCTGTAATTTATAACTATGTGTCATTTTACCAAATTTGAATGACTCGCCAGTATTTCCCTACTGATAAAATATTTTTAAAACATGTTTCAGGTGACCTGCTGTGAATCAAGAAAAAGTGCTACGGAGCACTAACAAGCTTGAAGTAGTGGCTCAGTAAAATAAATAAACATGTTTTGTGAAACTAGGGAATTCTTTGTGAAATTCCTCTATTGTAAATTACGGGGTTTATCCCAAATTATGAAATAAAATAATTGGGCATTTTCAAGTTTTAAAAGATCATGTTAAAATTCCGCTGCCAACATAAATAATAAAAACCACGGGTTTCTGCCCCGCGGCTCCTGAAATGGGTAAAACCGGGCCGGGGGCCGTGACAGAAAAAGGTGGTATCAGAGCCACTGATTTAAGCCAATTAAGTATTTAGAAATACTTAATTTTTCTGATTGCCATTCTGTGATTCTGTGAAAAAAATAATTTTGACTTAGAATTTTGTATGTTTCTTCATGTATGCTAACAGCATGAATGAACTATCAGAAGCACTTCAAAACTTTTCTATCCATAGCTCAGATATGGATACCACCAGTACCTTCACTGGCTACCAGGCTGACACTGAAGAGCCAATGGTATTCCAAGCCCAACCTCAGGAAAAACCTAAACCGAAGAAAAGAAGAAGACTTGTAGGCTGGAGGCGTGTGCGTAGGAAGAGGCCAGCAACACAAAAAGTTATAAAGCCTAAGGATCCCAAAGATAAAGGCAAAGGAATAGAGATCGGAGAAAGTTCAAGGCAAGCCCAAGAGATGCCACCCTGGTAGGAGCTAGACCGCCAACTAGCAAATAGTGACCTCATCGGACCTGCCGATGAGACTCTCTTTAATTACCCAGCTGAAGCCCAACTTCCAGTCAATCTGGAACCTGCTATTCCAGATCCCCTTGTTAACTCCCGACCTCTAGGAGAGCTGGAAGAGTGGTGGACCACTGACTGGCAGTTTCAGAATCTCCTGAATAACCCTAATACCTTTTCCCCCAATTTGTCCCTGAGCCTCCACTACACCCACTTATGAGCTCAGAAAACTTAGCTAAACTCCGCCACTATGGCGAGGAGCTGGTGGACGAAGGGAATAGAATTCGGGAAGTGGGGGAGAGGATCTCCTGGAAATACGACGAGAGGGAACGCCGTTTCTGAAGTGCCAGCTGACAGGGATCGTATGGGGTTGTGGGAATGTGTGTTTAATAATAATATAATAATAAAAATATAATCCTGTAAAATAACTTAAAATAAAACTTTTGTAAGATAACTGGTGTGTACGGACGCATAATAATATATATAAAATATGGACGTCGCAAAATCGATAATTTTGGCTATACGTGTTGACGTGATTATGTGCGATTGTTTTATTATGTTTGGTTGTTATTTATTTTGTGCTAATCACTTATATATATATTAATTACCAGATGGAACATGCTAGTAATGAACCAGTTAACAAAGTTAACCAATCTGAACAAAACCATGAAGATCAATTTCTGAATAGGCAAGATATAGAGAATATCGTTGCTCAAGGAATAGCCAATGCTATTCCAGCAATCCTTGCTGCTGCCCAAAATCCAGTTGAACCTCCACCACCTATTCCTAGCAAACGTACTCGTGATGACAATTTCAGTAATAGTATATATGGAGGCGGCAACAATAATAATAACGATGATGTGATACAAGCCCCATTTCTTAAAAGAATGAAAGTTGCAACGCCTGGTTGCACTTACAAGGAATTTATTGCCTGTAAACCGGTAGAATTTACAGGCAATGAAGGGGCAATGGCTGCACTGCGTTGGTTTGGGGAAAACCTAGGCAGTAATTAAAATAAGTAAATGTGCCGAGGAGGATAAGGTCATGTATGCTTCTCACCTCTTTAAGGAAGAAACATTAGAATGGTGGAATACGGTATTACAAGCCAAAGGAAGTGACATGGCCTATGCCATAAGTTGGGAAGAGTTCAAGCGTCTGGTAGAAAGGAAATTCTGCCCCGAATATGAAAAGGAACAAATGGCGAATAAGTTCCTGAGCCACCGAATGGTGGATGTTGATTGTCGAGGGTATACTTCGAAATTCTTCGAATATGCCAGAATTGTACCAACTTTGGCCTCACCAGAACCAGTACTTATTTCTCGCTACATCTGGGGTTTGATTGGCGAAATTCATGACATTGTCAAAGTTGCGAGACCCTGCACAATTGACGATGCTGTGGAATCAGCCAACACTTTGACCGACGGGCTGGTACGCACAAGAGAAGAAAACCGAAAGAAGGAAGTGGCCCAAAAGATTACCCAAGGATTACGGGTGGGTAACAATAGTAATTTCAAGAAAAAGGGGACGGGGCAATCTTCCACTGCTCCATTCTGCGGTACCTGTAAAAGAAAGCATTTTGAAAGATACAAAGGATATTGCAATTTCTGCAAAATTCCAGGGCATCAAAAAGAAGATTGCAGGAGGAAGAAGTCAAAATCTGCTATAACTGTGGAGAAGCTAGACATTTTAGGCCAGACTGCCCGAAACTGGAAAAAAAACCAGCTGACAACAAAGCCAAATCTGCAGACGGAACTACCAAAAAGAATGCAAGAGCATTCCAGTTGATTACCCAAGAAGCGGAACTCATTCCAGATGTAATAGCTGGTACGTTCCTAGTTCATGACGTTTATGCAAAAGTATTATTTGACTCTGGTGCAAACCAAAGTTTTATAAATACTTCATTCTGCCAAGCTCTTAACCTACCCTTAACCAAACTTAGGCAAATTTTTACTCTCGAAACGGCAGATGGGAATTTTGTTAACATAGATAAGGTTTTGCGAGAAGGAAAAATAGAACTCTTAGGTCATAAATTTTCTGCAAACCTATTACCTATGAATTTAGCCGGATTCGATATTGTATTAGGAATGGATTGGTTAGTAGCTAACCATGCTCGAATTCTCTGTGATAAAAATTCCATAGAAATTTATACACCCACAGGAGAATTAGTGGTGATTACAGGAGATAAGCCACGTAAGCCACTGAAATTTGTTTCAGTAATGAAAATGGTCAGTTATTCAAGAAAACAAGGGATAGTGTATATGATTTCGGAAATCATCAACACTAAAGGTAAGGAACTTAAGGAAATTCCAGTAGTATCAGAATACCCGGATGTATTTCCGGAAGAACTACCAGGATTGCCACCAGATAGGGAGGTAGAATTTAGAATTCATCTAATTCCTGGAACTACACCGATAGCCAAGGCACCTTATCGGTTAGCACCCACCGAAATGTTAGAACTGAAAAAGCAGTTAGATGAGTTACTAAGCAAAGGATTTATACAACCTAGCTCATCCCCGTGGGGAGCTCCAGTGTTGTTCTGTTCGTAAAGAAGAAAGATGGTTCGATGCGAATGTGTATCAATTATAGGGAATTAAATAAGGTTACGATTAAGAATCGATACCCATTACCTAGGATTGATGATCTTTTCGATCAACTTCAGGGAGCTAGATATTTTTCTAAGATAGATTTACACTCCGGATACCATCAGTTGAAAGTACAAGAAGAAGACATACCTAAAACTGCTTTCAGAACTAGGTATGGTCATTACGAGTTTACAGTCATGCCCTTTGGACTAACAAATGCTCCTGCAACATTCATGGACATGATGAATAGAATCTGTAAACCGTATTTGGATAAATTTGTAATTGTCTTCATCACGATATACTCATTTATTCCAAAAGTCAGGACGAGCATTGTGAACACCTGCATGCACTCTTAACCTTGTTAAGAAAGGAGAAGCTTTACGCCAAATTCTCGAAGTGTGAATTTTGGCTACAAGAGGTACAATTTTTAGGACACATGGTGAATCACAAAGGTATTCACGTAGATCCCTCCACACCAAATGGAAAGTCCCGTAGTCAGCTATGGAAGTTAGAAGCTTTCTAGGGTTAGCTGGATACTATAGATGATTCATTAAGGATTTTTCCAAAATAGTTGTGCCATTAACTAAGCTAACCTGTAAAGCAGTGAAGTTTGAATGGGGACCTAGACAAGAGGAAGCTTTTAAGATATTAAAGCAAAGATTAACAAATGCCCCAATTCTTGCCTTACCTGAAGGGACAGAAGATTTTGAAGTTTATTGTGATACTTCTAAGCTTGGATTAGGATGTGTGCTAATGCAACGCAAGAAGGTAATTGTGTATGCCTCAAGGCAATTGAAAAAGCACGAGGAAAATTATACGATGCATGACTTAGAGTTAGGAGCCATAATTTTTGCCATTAAGATTTGGAGACACTATCTGTATGGAAGCAAGTTTACTGTCTATACAGATCATAAGAGTTTAAGATACATATTTGGGCAAAAAGAATTAAACATGTGGCAAAGAAGATGGATGGAAATTTTAAGCGATTATGACTGTGATATTCAATATCACGAAGGAAAGGCAAATGTAGTAGCAGATGCCTTAAGTCGTAAGTATCATGAAAAGCAAAAGCGAGTCTGTGCTCTTAGAATATGTCTGCAATTAGACTTAATGGAACAACTGAAGAATGTTCAAGTAACGGCAATCAAGGATGATGCTGAAGGAATGAAAGGACGAATAAAGGAATTAGAACAAGGAAGTGATGGAATTTGGAGATTCCATAAGAAAAGGATTTGGGTACCTAAGCAAGGAAATTTAAGAGATAAGATTTTAGAGGAAGCCCATAAATCTAGATATACCATGCATCCTGGTAATAATAAGATGTACCAAGATTTAAGAAATAATTTCTGGTGGATAGGAATGAAAAAGGACATAGCTAGATATGTATCTAAGTGTCTAACTTATTCACAAGTTAAGGCAGAACACCAGAAACCTTCAGGGTTACTTCAACAATTAGAAATGCCTGTTTGGAAATGGGAACTAATAACCATGGATTTTGTTACTAAGTTGCCCAAAACCAGAAAAGGTAATGACGCGATTTGGGTAATTGTGTATTGATTAACCAAATCAGCTCATTTTCTACCCATGAAGGAAACCTTTAGCATGGAAAGGTTAGCCAAATTATACGTAGACGAGGTAGTATCCTTACATGGAGTCCCACTCTCCATTATATCGGATAGAGATAGTCGTTTCACTTCACATTTCTGGACAAGTTTCCAAGAAGCCATGGGGACACGGTTAAATTTAAGTATAACTTACCATCCTCAAACAGATGGACAGAGTGAAAGAACTATCCAAACCCTGGAAGACATGCTCAGGGCATGCGTGATAGATTTTGGAGGAAACTTGGATGACCATCTACCCTTAATCGAATTCTCCTATAATAATAGTTATCATTCAAGCATAGAAGCTGCCCCATTCGAAGCACTGTATGGACGAAAATGCAGAACTCCAGTTTGCTGGGCAGAAATAGGAGAAAGTCAATTATCAGGTCCTGAAATCATACAAGAGACCACCGACAAAATCACTCAAATCAAGGAAAGACTAAAGACGACTCGAGATCGCCAGAAGAGTTATGCAGACAATCGACGCAAGCAGTTAGAATTCCAGATTGGAGACAAAGTGCTATTAAAAGTTTCTCCTTGGAAAGGGGTAGTTCGCTTTGGTAAGAAAGGAAAGCTAAGTCCAAGGTACGTAGGACCCTTTCCAGTAATTCAGCGAATAGGACCTGTTGCTTATCGCTTACAACTACCAGAAGAGTTAGCCGGGGTACATGATGTATTTTTTGTATCCAACCTCAAGAAGTGTTTATCTGACGAATCCCTGGTAGTACCTCTTCAAGACATAAAGGTAAATGAAAAGTTAAAGTTCATAGAGAAACCACTTCAAATAGAAGACAGAAAGGTCAAGTTCCTCAAGCACAAAAGATTGGTACTTGTCAAAGTTAAGTGGGATTCGAAAAGAGGACCCGAGTATACCTGGGAGCTAGAATCGGAAATGAAGCGAAAATATCCTCCCTTATTTCAATAAATCTCGAGGACGAGATTTTAAATAAGGTGGGGAGGATGTAAGGACCTGCAAAAATGCCCCAAAACGACCCTTAAGTGAAAACCCGGACCCCTGAAACCCTAATGTGCATGAAAAACCAAGAAAACAAGAAAATTGAGTTTCAAGCGGGCCGCGTAAATATTAAGCATAGCCGTACGCGGGCCGCGTCAACTTAAAGTTGACCGGATAGGCATGCCAGGCCACGTGTCGCACACGTGGCGTACCTAGGTGTGACACGGAAGCCCTAGTCGTAGACTAGGTGGCTCTCGCGGGCCGCGTAAAAGCCTGTTAAGGCTTACGCGGGCCGCGTAAAACTAAAATTTTTTACTATAAGTAGCCTGTGCATGGGGCTTTCAACTGTGTTTTATAAAACTTTTCTCAAAAACGAAGTATACTGCCTAAATTCGAATTTTTAAGGTATCAAGGCGCTGCTACGATACAGGGTATTAACTCGATCGCTGCTATGATTCAATGTTCGATCGATTGAAACCAATCTGATGGATGTTTAAGTGCTGCCCAACTTAGGGCTATACTTTGTCATTCGTCGTGAGGGTTTTAATCTCGTGGGTTATCGTAAATGTTGTATTAAGTTACTGACCTAGTTCATATGCATTGTCATTTAATTTAGGTTACAAGGCTTATCAGTAGGCTAAACTCTGCCCGGTTAAACTTGCAATGTGAGTCATTCTCTTTTTATCAATAATGTTTTACAATACTCCAATCATTTTCAAAAGTTATAATTACAGGGATTAAGTCGTGGTTATCTTGAATCAGTGGCTAGTGGGGTATTGTGCACATTACTAATTTCTCACGGTTAGATTCATCAACCTAACAGTGATAATCATCACTACTTGGGTGAAAGGACCCAATAGTGGTATGACCATCGTCACCAGGAGGTGACACGGCGCCAGATAAAAATAAGATAGTAGCCATTGTAATCGCTCTTATGCTGTAATTTATAACTATGTGTCATTTTACCAAATTTGAATGACTCGCCAGTATTTCCCCGCTGATAAAATATTTTTAAAACATGTTTCAGGTGACCTGCTGTGAATCAAGAAAAAGTGCTACGGAGCACTAACAAGCTTGAAGTAGTGGCTCAGTCAAATAAATAAACATGTTTTGTGAAACTAGGGAATTCTTTGTGAAATTCCTCTATTGTAAATTACGGGGTTTATCCCAAATTATGAAATCAAATAATTGGGCATTTTCAAGTTTTAAAAGATCATGTTAAAATTCCGCTGCCAACATAAATAATAAATACCACGGGTTTCTGCCCCGCGGCTCCTGAAACGGGTAAAACCGGGCCGGGGGCCGTGACATTTCGAGTAAATGAAGAAAATTCCCTTAAATGTATAAAATAATAGTGCACAAGTGGCAAAGCTTGATTGGTGGAAAGTGGTTCTCGCAGTTCTTACAACTGGGAGTGATTTTCATTTTAGCGGCTCCCTATATATATATAGAATAAATTTAGAGAAAATTAGCATGTACCCCCTCTGATTGGGTACATGCTAGTTTTCTCTAAATTTATTAACATATATATATATATATATATATATATATATATATATATATATATATACTTGTTAATAAATTATATCTGTAATATATCAGAGGGGGTAATATGTATCTTTTTTTATTACAGTAAAAAGTAAAAATATTACAGTAAAAAGTAAAAAAAAGGGAGGTAATAGAATTTTTCTTACAGTGGGTACAAGAAAATGGCTCCTGAACGTGAAGGTAGAAGCTCGAGCAAACCTTGAGATTTATGCATAGCAGATTGAACAAAGGGTAACAAAAGGTAAAAAAGACTCTTTTTGTTTGGAATATAATTTGAAGAACAATGAACGAAACTAAGGAGCTAAGAGGTTAGGCTTAGGAGTGACGGAGAGAATTTTAGTGTGCCATAAGGAGGATTGAGAATGCAAGAAATTTTTATTGAATTATGGGGATAATTTTTTACAAGTGCATTCTATGCCTTATATAGGCAAAAAGAAAAGCTATCCTACAAATGAAACACTATACATACTGCTCTAATGTCATAAAAATACACGAATACAAATAAAAGACATAAAAAGACAATATGCATTATCTACAATAATGTGTTCTTTGTCAGCTGAAATCATGGTTATCTAGAAATATTGTGTACATCTGTCTCTTGAGGTCCATGCTTTCATCATTTCTCTCTTGAGGTCCATGATTTTATCATTTCTTTTTAGAAATCTCTGTGTATTGAATCTATGGACTATGGGTTTCCAGGGTCTGAGTCTGGTTCCTGGTCTTCGTCCAAATTGATTATGTGATCAATTTCAAGGGATTCTCATTCTCCCACAAATGGTAGTAACATACTCCATTTGGAGGGTGTGTAAATCTGAACATAATACCCTTCACCTGATAATTTGAAGTCTAACCAGTGCAAACACTTAGGAATTTCTAGGGTTTTTTGATGTGTTTCGATAAAATTGTTTAGGGCTTCTGTATTTTGCTTACTCCCATCCTCTAACCATGGTAATTTACCAAAGTCTATATTGTAGTTTATAAATCTGTCTTTTAAAGAGTATTTATAAGGAGTATCTTTGATAAAAATCCTCTTCCTAGCTGGCCTGTATGTATAAGCATCTGTATATGGGAAAGAAGAGAATATTTTGTAGGAAATTGTAGGACATAATGCCCTAATAGCAATATTGCCTGCTATAATTACCATCTTTTCACCCATTTTGTTTAAAAGATTTGTTGTTCTAACATCTGTCTTTATCTCCATGTAATCAATCATACCATTATGGTAAAATTGAATAATTTGATCATCTGTTAATTTTGTAGGTGAGTAGATTTGGATTAGTAGCAATCCAGTCCCTCTGCCTTCTTGATCTGTTCTTTCAACAATTTTAAAACCTTGTTTTTCAGCATCTTTTGTAAATGCCAAATCTACTAGCTGTTTTTGTAATTCATACAAAATTATGGGGAACTCTGTGCAAACTTTTTGCGAAACCAAGGTTCTGAATTCTGGAAACTTTTCTGTAACTGGTTGAATGCACGCCCACCATGGTGTATCAATCATTCTTGCTTTGAATGAATCATAGCTTCTGTTTAAGACTGTGTTTGTTTCTTTTTCTTGAAGTTTTTGTAACACCTGTTCATATTTTGTTTCGAGAATACTAACTTTTTGTTTTAACAGACTATTTTCAACCTTTTCTTGTATAGACTGTGTATTTTTTCCTTGTTGTACAAGCTGATCTTGTAGCTCGATGATCAACTTTTCTTGATTTTTAATTACTTGTTCTGGCTTAATTTTTGCCATGTCTGCAAACGTTTGAACCTCTTCAGGTTCTATGTAAAAACCACTTACCCCAAAATGTTCTCTTGCTGTTTCTATAGCCTTTTGAAAATCTGTAAAGCCTTTGTAAATTGGGTTGGGGCATTGGATGTGCATAGCCACAGTTTCCCATTTATTAAAAATACCAATTTTAGTACCTCGAAATATGACATAATGGGTAAACTTAGGCTTTTGTGGTTTCTCAGGTGTTTTGCTACTTTGTTCATAAAAATAAATGCTTAATGCATTTATTTAACACCTAGACTTTAAAGGTTGAGGCCTGAGGCATAGTTTGAATATGCCAAAGGTTATCTAGTAAACATTGTTGTTTTTCTATTAATTTCATTCCAATAATTGGACGAAACTTTGTATTGGGATCATCACATCTTTGTACTGCATAATTTCCAAAGGTAATGACCGCATTTTGTGTATTCTGTGACTGAGAGCTTGCCTTTTGTGTAAAATGTCTATTTTTTGGAGGACGAACACTTGTAGCCTTTGATTGACTCGGGTTGTAAAACTGTGTAACACTGTTGAAACCTGTCAGTGTTGCAGACAATTTTCTAAAATTCTGTGTTCTTGCTGCTTGGATTGACTGGCTCATGAGTTTCTCTGTTTTTTCTTCTTCGGATGATGTATTCATCGGAGAGGATTTTGTAGGCTGTGTAGGATGTACAAGTATTGCCTTTCCTTTATCTTTTTTTCCTGTCCATCTAAAAGCAACAATCTGTTAATATTACGAGATAACGTATCAGCTATCCCATTATTTTTTCCTTTAATATGTTCAAAATTTATATGATATCCACTTCCTTGAATGATATTTTATAAATTAACCCATCGGGTTCTATTTATCTTTTTGCTTTCATCATTTTTTATAAATTTTACAATAGCTTCACGAGCAGTACTTCTCTGCAAACCAAATAAATATAGTCCTAAGCAAGAAGAGAAAATTTGTGCTTATGCAAGCGGTAATTTTCAAAACAAAACAAGCTGGACTAGTATCGATTTTGAAATACAGGCATTGATATATGCATTAGAAAAATTCAAACTTCCCCTTCACAATGAATTTATATATATATATATATACTACATTAATAAGCATATAGGAAGGGCAACAATGGTCATTTGCCATTGTACAATCATTTTAAGCACATAATACAACCTTTAAAGCATAAAGGTGTTGAAAAATCCTTCAACACACGTGGAGCAGCTCATATAAACTAACCGAATCTCTTTGACCCGTTTTACTCAAATGGATCCAATATATACTTTCTTTCACTAAATCTAAACCCTAAATTCATTTGATTCACATCCGCCCCCATCCTTCTTCTCTCTCTCTCTCTCACCAGACGCGGTGTCTGCATGCGACGGATTTCACCGGCGATTTCACCATCCTTCTTCTCAGGTACCGTTTTTTTAACGTTATCGGCATTTTTTGTGAAATTTTAGGGTTTGACTTAGATCTGTGAAATTTTAGGGTTTCTTTCTCTGGCGATTCCGACATCAGATCTACTGGGTTCAACTTCTTTTAGGGTTTCTTTCTCCGGTGGAAAAAAGATCCAGGTACTTTTTTTTGGCCAAATGTTTTCTTGGATCTATCGTACCACCGTCGACTTAGAGGTTGTTTTGTTTGTTCTGTTATAGATGAAGATGGAGCGGTGGAGATACTGTCGACTTAGATCTACCTTACCACCGTCGAGCCAGGTAATTTTTTCTGCTGAAATTTTTCTCAGATCTACCGTCATTTTTTGAGGATTTTTGATGAATATTGACAGATCTGAGGTTACACGACTTGCAGATCTGAGTTCTTAGAGGAATATTGATAGCCCGGATCTGGTATGTTTGTAGCTGATTATGTTTGTTACAGATCTGGTATGTTTGTAGCTGATTTACATGCTTATGTTACTGATTATGTTTGTTACAGATCTGGTATGTTTGTAGCTGATTATGTTTGTTATAGATCTAATGTTACTGATTAAATATGTGTATTTTTTGTGCCCGGATCTGGTATGTTTGTAGCTAATTATGTTTGTTACAGATCTGGTATGTTTGTAGCTGATTATGTTTGTTACAGATCTGGTATGTTTGTAGCTGATTTACATGCTTATGTTTGTAGTTGATTATGTTTGTTACAGATCTGGTATGTTTGTAGCTGATTATGTTTGTTATAGATCTAATGTTACTGATTAAATATGTTTACTTTTTGTGCCCGGATCTGGTATGTTTGTAGCTGATTATGTTTGTTACAAATCTGGTATGTTTGTAGCTAATTTACATGCTTATGTTTGTTACAGATCTGGTATGTTTGTAGCTGATTATGTTTGTTATAGATCTAATGTTACTGATTAAATATGTGTACTTTTTGTAACATTTTATGATATGGGTCTCGCAGTATGTGGTGTATTTTGGAAGGGCAAGAATGGTCATTTGCCATTGTACAACCATTTGAAGCCCATTGTACAAGCATTTAAGCATGAATGTGTTGAAACTTTCTTCAACACGCGGAGCAGCTCATGGATCCTAACCGGATCTCTTTGACCCGTTTTACTCAAATGGATCCAATATAAACTTTCTTTCACTCAATCTAAACCCTAAATTCATAAGCTGAGCTGAAAGTTTTGAGGCTATGATGTTGAGGCTATGATGCATAAGCTAAGCCTGTGAGGTTATGATGCATAATATGTCTGAACTGAAAGTGTTGAGGCTATGATGCATAAGCTGAGCCTGTGAGGTTACATATGTGTTTCTTGTGCTTAAAACACTTGTACATCATGCTTTAAAGGTTGTTTAAGTTTAGTGGCAAATTACTCTTGTACATCATGCTTTAAAGCGAGGTTACATAACACAATAGACTGTGATGATGATTGTATTTTGAGGGTACATAGAAGATCCGAGTAGCATCTTGGCGGGGCAATATCAAGGTTGCATAGTTCTCAACCTGCAACCGTGTGTTTGCAGCCATGGCTTTACCCGGTTTGTAGCTGTGTTCATCTCTCAATTATATACCTGAGTCTTCCAGATGTTTTGATAAGCAAATGAGCAGGTGGTGTATCGAAATCAATCTTCCCCTTAGGCGATTGAACCCGCCGCAAGTCGATAAAATGAAATGGCAAACCCTAAAATCGATTGTATAGTACACCGTGTTTTTCTTTTTAATCCCGAAGCTTTGCAGATTGTACATTATGCTTTAGAAGGTTGTAAATGTTGAAATAGCTGTGAAGCATAAGCTGAGCTTCAAACGCTATAATGGTTGCATGAGCATCAATTGTGTTAGTGCAGTATGTCTATCGCCTCCGTCATCTCAAGATCGTAGCTGAAACAGTTTATTTCTAGTGCTTATATTGTAATAGTTAGAAATATCTAGAAAAAGGCAAGGTGGCATTTATGTAAATAATGAGATCTCTCATTATATCCCTTGGCCTATAAATAGGAGCCTTAGGGTTTCATTTAGGAACTTTTGTGACTTTTGCTAGTTTTGGAGCTCATTTGGTGATCTTAGAGTTTGAAGGCTAGAGAGAGAAACTAGTGAGAGAAAGGTGATTCACGGTGATTGTACTCGTCATATCTTTCAATAGAATAACGTTAAATTGTACGTTCTTGTGTTCGGTCACGTTCGTGCACGGATTCCGCACGTCGCACGGTCGGTTCGCAATCGTTTCGGAGTGAAAACCGGGACCTACAAATTGTGATGTTCGTTTGAAGGGTACTTACATCTCCCTGACTTGATGATAGTCATTAGACTGTGATGATTGTTGTATTTTGAGGGTACATAGAAGATCTGGTTTGGCAGGAATTTTCTTTTTAGGACTTTCAGGCCAAGAAGAATCTGCAGCTGATGAGACTGAGATATTGTTTTGCTGCAAAAGCACGTGAGTTAAGCTGCCCTTCTAATTTCTTATTTGATATTACAACTTATGATAATGGAGTAGTTAAAGATCTGATTTATTAAACCGAAATGTTGTGCTGCTAATATTTTGTTATACGGTTGTGGACCAGCTCAATGTGAAAGCATAAAAGAGATGCTGGAGTACTTTAGAAGTCAAGTTGGGTCTAAGGCTTGGAAGAAGGTGGGAGTTGTGGCTTTCGCTACGGTATGGAGACTTTGGACGAGTAGAAACGAGAAAGAATTTAATGGCAACAACATTCCGATCGCTAAAGTGTACCAGTTTTGTTTTAATAGTCATTATGTATGATTTCAGAAGCTTTGACCATGTTGATATGTGTATTTCAATTTGTTGTATTTATGAACACAAATTATATTAAGAAAAAAAGAAAGTTATTTTTGTATTGTGTAATCATCATCTTCTTAGAGTTTTGGCGTGGTTTGATTTCATTCTTTGATGCGCAATGGAAAGAATCTTACTTTCACTTATACTTGTAGCATTCATACACGAAAACTGACCCGACTTGAGACCAACCCAAAATTCATACAAAGTGGTTTAGTCTCGGGTTCATTGTGTAGCTTTTGAAAGACTTATGCAACTGTTTATTCAGTGTTTGTATACGAAAGCCAATTGTTTGTGTTGTGTTTTCCGTTGCATCGCGAAATTGGTTTTTGTTATGGCTCAAAACTGAACCGTCCCGTACATAGGCTGCATAATCTTATATTCTTTTGACTACATGAATATTTTTTTTCATGGGTTAAATTTTATTTTTCATGGGTTACATTTTAATTTTGTTACTGCCCTGTTTGAATCTAAATACCATGTATTATTTGAAAAAAAAATGTCTTTAATACCAGAATTGCCTTTTTGATTTGTTAACCCATCCTATTCATTTCCACCTTTGATTTATATTTTAACTTTCAATACAGAGACAAGCAATTGTGGATCTTTACTGACGGGTGCACTTCGGAATGTAGTAGATATGAATGAATATAACCCAGTGGTAGATATGTAATTAGCGAGCTCTGGAATTTCAAGGAAAATCGAAGAGCTACACTGGGGTTATATTCATTCATATCAATCACTTCCTTATGTGCACCGCACCATCTTCTAGGAGGTTGTCAAGTGTTCTCGCCTTCGTAGTTGGTGTTTTGCGTATCTTTACATCCGCAGCCATTCTGTACAATATTTTCACAAAAAACATCACAAACAAACCTGAACAAAGCAAAACAAATCAACCCTCTGTTTTTTCAAAGCAAAACAAACATGAAGAACCCTCTGTTTTTTCACAAGCAAAACAAACATGAAGTACCCAAAATACCCAAATAACTGATTATCATCGAATCAAACACATTCAAATGACCAATAAACAACCCTCTGTTTTTTCACAAGCAAAACAAACATGAAGAACCCAAAATACCCAAATAACTGATTATCATCGAATCAAACACATTCAAATGACCAATAAACACATTCTGTTTTTTCAAAGCAAAACAAACATGAAGAACCCTCTGTTTTTTCAAAAGCAAAACAAACATGAAGAACCCAAAATACCCAAATAACTGATTATCATCGAATCAAACCAAAAATCAAAATGAGGAACACATTCAAATCATCGAATCAAACCAAAAATACCCAAATAACACATTCAAATCATCGAATCAAACCAAAAATCAATATGAGGAACACATCAATCCGAAATTGATCCGATCAGTTCTTTTTAAACAGTTCTCAAACAACCAACCAAAACGATTCAAAATTTACCAAAAATCAATTTTCACATTTCAAGTATCAATATTGATGTGTTCAAATAACTACACACTTGTTTCTTCGCATTTGATTCAAAAATTAAAACAAACAAGTATCATAGTTTCAATAAACAACCTACATATGTACTCTAATCAGCCAAATGATCACATGAGATCTGAAACTATAGAATCAAACAAAACCAAACCTCTGTTTTGAAGATGAACCTGATGAAGATGATGAAGATGAAGATGATCTGTTCGATGTCGATGAAGATGATGATGATTATAATCGGCGGTGTTGGGAGTTGGGAGATGATGTTGAGAAGTGTGATGAAATTGTGATCATATCTGCTATAGTGTAGATATTAAGGGTTTAGGTTAAGGGTATAAAGGACTTTTCATAATTGCAGAGATTATTTGTGTAATTAACTTTAATAGTTATAAATAATTATTATTTCAACCAATTTGGCCTGTCTTGATAATCAAAATAACCGACCATAAAAGTAACAAACCAACAACTAACTAAACTAATGAAAACTCAAGGTTGGTAACATGACTCAGGTTGGTAGTCGATCCAAGACCACTCCACGAAATTAGATATAACTATTTTTTATGTTTTTAGGTAAACATGTAAAGCTACAAAACCTGGATTGTTTCTTATAAACATTAAAAAATATACAAAATACCACGTCAACGATGAATAAAGACCAGAGCAATATGAATTATGATACACCACACCTATACCATGAATAATACAACATAAGTACTATACAATATATCACGAAATGATTGATAAACTAACAAAAAACGAGTATCGCATTGTAAACTGTTGTTGCATCACGAATTTGGTTTTGGTTATGGCTCGAAACTGAACCTCCCCGTACATAGCCCTAAACTCACCAACCTAAGTGATATGTTTCCCGCCGCATCGCGCGGGTAAACGACTAGTATATATATATATATATATATACATACATATATAGGGAGGAGATCATGCGAGAACCACCTTTATTGTGAGAACCGCGAGAACCAATGTGAACACAACCTAAAATAGCTAAAAAAAACCTAAAAAAACCTAACCCCCACCCCCCCCCCCCAAAAAAAAAACTAACCCCCCCCCCCAAGCTAAATGCTAAAACCCCCAAAAAACCTAAAAAAAAACTAACCCCCCCCCCCCAAAACCTAAACCCCCCTCCCCCACCCCCCACCCCCCTCCCAAGCTAAAATGCTAAAAACTAAACCCCCAAAAAACCTAAAAAAATCTAAAAAAAAAATCTAAATTTTTTTTAATATTTTTTATGCTCAAATCGCTACTTTTAGTAGCAAAATTTTTTTTTTTTTTTTTTTAAATTTAATTTTTTTTTTGGCTTCGAAAAGTAGCGATTTTGATATAAAAAATATTAAAAAAAAAATTTGTGTGATTTTTAGCTATTTTTAGGCATTTTCGGTTGTGTTCACATTGGTTCTCGTGGTTCTCGCAATAAGAGGTGGTTCTCGCATGATCTTCTTCCTATATATATATATATATATATATATATATATAGGGGGAGGGTTCATTAAGGAACACTAAAAAAGTAGGAAACCGTAGAACACTCTTAAAAATTCAACTTAACATGTTAAAAATTATTTTTTTCTAAATCTTTTTTTACGTTTTTCCTTATAAATACATGTAGAAACCTTTAAAAAAAATCAAAAACTAAAAAATATAAAAAAATGTTTAAAAAACAGTATATTTTATAAAATTAACTTAACATGTTAAAAATCAATTTTTTGTAAATTTTTTTTAGCATTTTTCCTTATAAAAATGGGTAGAAACTATTCCAGTAAAAAAACCATTTTTGTAAAAAAAATCTAAGTCTTTTTTTAACTGTTTTTTTGTATTTTTAGTTGTTGTTTTTTTATTAAAAATGCTTCTACAAGTATTGATAAGGAAAAGTGCCGAAAAAAATTAAATTTTTTTTTTAACATGTTAAGTTAAATTTTTAAGAGTGTTTCCCGGTTTCCACTTTTTTTGTACTCTCCCATGAACCTCACACGTGTATGGCCAGGACTAATTCACTCAGTTCGCAAGTTACACTAGTGTTTACTCTTGAACCTAATCATATATATATATATATAGGGAGAGGATCATGAGAAAACTACATATAAATGAGAAAACTAGAAAACTAACTAAAAAAACCTAAAAAAAAGCTAAAAAACATACCAATTTTTTTTACAATTTTTTATAAAAAATCGCTAGTTTTTATATATAAAAAAAATTTCAAATTTTTTTTTTGTTGTACTGCACATGTGCATTATATGTGTACTACACATGTGCACTATATCCGTAATAGTGCACATGTGCAATACAACAAAAAAAATTTTATTTATTTTTTAATTTTTTCCATGCATAAAAAGCTGCGATTTTTTATAAAAAATTAAAAAAAATTTGGTATGTTTTTTAGGATCCGTTAGAAACCACTCTTTATTGCGAGAACCACGAGAACCAATGTGAACATAGCAAAAAATACCTAAAAAATAAAAAAAACACACAAAATGATTTTTTTAATTATAAATCGCTAATTTTCATCCCTAAAAAATCTAGTAACGAAATTTAATGAATTTTAATTAAAAAAAACATTATTAGCATTTAGTTATGGGGTTTAGTTTTATAATTTAGTTTTTAGCATTTAGCTTGGGTGAGGTGGGTGGGGGTTAGGTTTTTTGGTGAGGTATAGTTTTTTTAGGGGGGGGGGGGGGTTGTTTAGGTTTTTGGGTGATGGTGGGGTGGGGTGGAGGTGGATGTTTAGGTTTTGGGTGGCGGTGGGGTGGGGTGGGTTTATTTTATTGTGTTCACATTGATTCTCGTGCTTCTCGCAATAAAAGTGGTTCTCATATGAAAAAACAAAGTGTGTTTTTCGGCCCTTTACATGAGTTGTAATAAGCGGATGACATAGGCATGACATCACTTTTTTACAGCATTTATGGTTGCTGTAAATTAAAAAAAATGAATTTTTTTTTTGTTTGGAAAAGTTGATTTTGTTAGGATTTTTAGTAAAAAACAATTGAAAATTTTCGTAAGGCCGAATTCTTTACATTCTCACAACTCGTAAGAATTTTTATTTTGCCCTAACCCTATATTATATATCATTAACCTATATTTTACGGCGGCGGACAAAGTTTTATGTTCCAGTGGGGTTGCCCCCTTTGGAGAATCGACCATGAAAGCTCTTATTGATAAACACCCTCTGGTGCCACCCCCATCATTGCCTTCCAACCCTATTGCCCAGCCCACTATTATTGCAGCAGAGGATTGCGTGCTTAAATGTATCCAATCCTTCCCTAGAAGGACATCATGTGGCAGAGATGGGATGCGGGCCCAACATTTGTTGGACGCTATTGGTTGTGAGGGTTCGGTAAGTTCCTCGGGTCTGCTCACAGCCATTACTAGAGTTGTCAACCTATGGCTTGAGGGGCTGTGCCCTAAGGTGTTGGCCGAGTTTGTGGCCTCAGCCCCCCTCACCCCCTTATTGAAACCTGATAATGGTATTAGGCCTATCACCGTGGGGGGCATCTGGCGTAGGTTGGTCTCTAAGGTGGCTATGAAGAAGGTTGGGAAGGACATGGCCCAGTATTTGGGGGATTTTCAATTCGGGGTTGGTACACCAAATGGGGCGGAGGCGGTGCTTCACAATGCGAACAGGTTCCTGAACTCTTTTCATGAAGATGGGTCCATGGCCTTGCTCACGGTAGACTTCACCAATGCTTTCAACATGGTTGACCGGTCAGCGTTCCTCCATCAGGTCCACCAACGTTGTCCATCTATCTATCGGTGGGTCCAGTTCCTGTACCCCCAACCCGCTAGGTTGTATGTTGGCAGCGATTGTATTGGGGCCACCACTAGAGTGCAACAAGGAGATCCCTTGGGGACCCTTCTCTTTGCCCTAGCCTTACACCCACTTATTCTCCGTGTCCAGGAGCACTGTAACCTCCCATTTCATGCTTGGTATTTGGATTATGGCACGATTATAGGTAATGCAAAGGAAGTTGCTAAAGCCTTGGACATCATCAACACGGAAGGACCATCCCTACGGCTCCATCTCAATATTAAGAAAACGGAAGTGTACTGGCCATCGTGTGACGGTCTCAAAGTTCAGGACGGCCTTTTCCCGCGAGGGATAGGTAGACCTGAGAGGGGGGTTAAGCTCCTTGGGGGGGCGGTTAGCCGAGATTCTATTTTTATCGGGGAATTAGCAGAGCGTCGGGCATTGACAGCGGTTGACCTTATGAAACACTTACCCTGCCTCCAGGACCCCCAGTGCGAGCTTCTTCTTTTAAGGTCATGCATGGGGGTAGCGAAGTTACTGTTTGGGCTGCGGACCTGCCAACCCCACTTGATGGCCAATGCGGTATCCTGTTTTGATGATGGTCTTCGAGAGGCTATCGAAGTCATTGTTATTTGCGGGGGGTCCTACTTCGGTGACCTTCAGTGGCGATTGGCATCTTTGCCGATGCGTCTGGGTGGTTTGGGCCTTCTCTTAGCTCGGGATGTTGGAGTTTATGCTTTTGTGGCGTCTAGAGCTCAGTCGTGTGTATTGCAAGACCATATCCTTCGGAATAGTGGGGTTGTTAAGCTTGACGTAGACTACCAACTGGCCCTTGAGTACTTAAGTATCTCTCTTCCAGACTTTGATATTGGCGGTTTCTCTAATATGGACACCGCCCCCCAAAAGCCACAAAAAACTTTGGCGAATGCCCTATTTGACAAAATCGCTCGGAGTCTGGGAGAAGCATTCGATTTGTCTCCCCTCCAGAAGGCGGTGATTGAGTGCTTGAAGGGCCCCATGCGCAAGATTTTTTTACTGTTATCCCGATCGAGGGGCTGGGGCAATGCATGTCGGCTGTTGAGTATAGGGCTATCCTCAAATACCGGCTGATGATCCCTATGTATTCAGAAGACGAAACCTGCCCAATTTGCCATAAAGCCTGCATGGATAAATACGGGGAGCATGCTATTCATTGTAAGGAGCTCCCTGGTTTCAAATATCGGCACGACTGGGTGAGAGATGTTTTGGGGGACATCTTGAGAAGAGCGGGGATTTCTGCCAAGAAGGAGGCCCCTGTGAATTTCCTTACAGATCCCATGGAAGGGAGATCTACATTGAGACCAACGGATCTGCTCGTCTTTGGTTGGGCGGGAGGAAAACATGCTTGTGTGGATCTCACAGGAGTCTCCCCCTTAGCTGGTTTAAGGGAAAGCGGGTTTGTAGCAGGACAGGCTATACAGAAAGCGGAATCTAAAAAGGTGGATAAACACGCTAAAGCATGTGCTGATAACCAACATGCATTTGTCCCCTTCGCCTTCGACACCTTTGGCTCCCTAGCTCCAGAAGCTATCCTGTTGGTGCACGAAATGTCTGTTGACTACGTTTGCATTAAGTCTTAGGTCAAGATATGTCAAGATTAGAGCTTGAAAGTCAAATTAGGGTTTAATGATGTTAATTTCGCTCATAATGACATATGTGTCATTATAAGCGAAATCATGAACTTGTAATTTCGCTCATAGGTCATAGTTGTGGGGGGTTTCGCTCATATGTACACATAGTTAGTGATTTCGCTCATAGATGCATAGGGGTTTCGCTGATGTGTCATGTCATTGGAGCGAAATTAGAAGTCTATAAATACCTGATGTGTGATCTTCATTTGTAACTGAGAGCGAAATCAGGTCATGCTTGTGGTGTCGAAACTCTGTCAAATTGCATTAAAAAAGCATCAATAAAGAAGGAAATTGAAAGGAAAAGCTGTAGTTACTTCGTGTACATTGATTCCGCCTTTATACATGAAGATGAACGATCTCTACTGACTTTTCGGGTCGCAAACCGGTGCAACAAGTGGTATCAGAGCTTCAGGACGAGGAGTTCATACTACTACAGCTGATTCGACCAAATTCTCTTACTTCTACTCACTTTCTCTCATACTTTTTCGATTTGAACTGGTTCCTACGGTTGAAATGGCCTGAATTTTGAATATAACGTGTAAAACATAGTAATAACAAACCCTAGAAAGAATTAGGTTAAAATTCGGACTAAAACATGGTGAAAATTGACTAAAACCTGATTTCGCTCATACGGTAATCGTAGGGGTTTCACTCTTAAGGTCACATACAATCTGATTTCGCTTATCAGTCATTACCTAATTTAGCGACATGTACGCATTCGCTTTTGTGACATTACCTAATTTCGCTCATACGGACATTCCTGATTTCGCTCATAGTGACACTCTTGATTTCGCTCTTGTGACATTCATCTGATTTCGCTTATTGTGTCATATTGCTATTTCGCTTATTTGTCATAATAACTGCTATTTCGCTTATTAGTCATCATTTTTCAAAATTTCGAAAAAATTTTCTAACCGTTTGCTGATTTTTGCAGGTACATTCAAGATGGATGACATATTCTTGAACCCATTTAGCGACATGTACGCATTCGCTGGAAATTCCAGAAACGATGATTCTTCGTCTAGCAATGCGAATGAGAACCCACCGAATACGAAGAAAAAGTTAACGGAAGCTTGGGAATCTGAAAGTGCCTTTGGAACCTTCAATAAACCTCCAAAGCTAATGGCTATCGAGGAATATAGTCGATGGTCAAGAAAGTTTGAAGACTGGTTGATGGCATTTGCATTTCCCAGCTGGAAGAGTCTGAAAAACGGTTATCACAATGGAAACAAAAATGGTGAAACTTTAACATCAGCTGAGGAGATTGAATCATTTGTGGCTGAGCAAAAATGTGTGGCATTGTTATTTCAGTCCGTCCGGGAAGACATAATCTCATTGATTGATTATTCAAATGCAAAAGATCTTTGGAAGAAGCTAGAAACAAAATGTTTAAGAAGTTCAGAAATTGTGAAAAACAAAAGAAAACTTCTTAGAAAAGAGTTTGATCTGTTAGGATGTTTAAAGAACGAGTCAGTTTGTAAAATGATAGAAAGGTTTGGTCATCTGAAGCTGGAATTAGCAAGACATGATATCAGATATCCTGAGGATGAGCTTATCGACAAATTGTTTGATTCATTGCCAGACGAGATGGATTGGAGATATTATGCGCTGATGCTGAAGAATACCATCAAGGCACCAGAAAAGTTGACTTTAGATTTGTTGATTGAGAAACTCGAGAGTCACGAGTTGGAACTGAAAAAGACATTCAAAGTCAATCACTCATCTTATCAACAGAATTTGGATTTGTATTATCCAAAAAGCATGATGCCAAAAGCAACTTCTCCCAAGACTGCTTTTTCTGCTGAAAATGTGTCCACAGCTAGCAAAGAAAGTCAAAGCAATCAAAGCAGTGGAAATCACAGTGGTTATCACAGTGGATCTTCATCATCTACAAGTCATTCTGATGCAAAGAATCGTTTTCAATGCAACATCGCAATAGACTTAAAGAATGCTCAGAATTTTGATGAGGAGTCGGCTAAACAGCAGATGATCTTTCTAGCATCTGTGTTGGAATCATATGAAGGGTTAGTAGTAGGGAAGATAGGCAACACCAACCTGACGAAAGAAGATTATGATCAAATTGATCAGGAGGAAATGGAGCTGATCGACATTCGTTGGTGTATGGCAAGTGTTGTTCGTCGAGCACAGCGTTCCATCTACCAAGTTAGGTTTTGATAAGTCCAAGGTGACGTGCTTCAAGTGTAAGCAGAAAGGTCACTTCAAGCGAGAATGCAGAAACGCATATGCTGATGAGTCGGAGAACCCTTTCAGAGAATATTACTACAAGAAGGCAATTTATCACCAGAATAAATCTGAGCCGCCTAGATTGAAGCAGGTTGAAGACAACAAAGAGAAATCTAGAGCTCTTGCGGTGATTTATGATGATGAGGGTTATGATTGGAGTCAAGAGGTTCTACCGGAGGAAGATGCGGTTGGTTACGCATTCATGGTGAAAAACGAACCTGTTCCGTGGAAAGACAACAGAACTGAAGAGCAGAAGTATAGATACAGAAAAATGTTGGCTGAAAACAGAATAATTAGAATATCTGGTATCTATTTGGAAGCGAAGAGAGCGAGAAGATGGGATCCGGACAGGGAGTGTTATCTTGATCCATATGGAAATATTGCAGTTGATGACAAAACTCTTGATCTGGAAGCCATAATCAAGGAGTTCAAAGATGAGGATGATTATTGGCAGAATAAATGGTGGGGAACTGGAGACGAGAAAGAGAAAGAAGAGAAAGAGAAAAGAGAAAAGAGAGAAAGAAGAGAAAGAGAAGAAGGAGAAAGAAGAGATAGAGAAGTCAAAGAAAGTTGACACTGGGGTTATTGACACAACGCAGGAGTTAACTGCTGAAAACCTCGGAAAAATGGCTGACAAAGTGTTGGCTGCTAAGGCACTTGAGGTAGACTCTAACTCCGTGTCTGAGTCAAAAAGCCAGGTCAGTTCAAACTTGTCAACAAATGTGTCAGGTAAGAAAATTGATGGAAATGTTGATTGCAAAAATTGCATCAAAGAATGCAAATTTTGTAATACTGTCACGTATCTCAATGGTAAGAAAGTTGAAGATCTGACAGCAAAAGTCAGAAGCGTTGAGAATCAAATTCTTGATCGTGACAAAAGAGTTAAAGCTTCAACTGAACGGATAAAAGAATTAACTAACCAAATTGAAAATGATAAAATTGATCATGAAAGAGTTAAAAAGGAAAATGAAAAGTTAATTCTTGAAAACCGTCAGATTTCTGAGAAGTTTGAAAAACTCAAAAGCACAATGAAAGATAATGATGATCGAAATGGTAAAACTTATAAAGAAAACGTTCAACTAAAAGCAGTGCTTAGAGTAAAAGAAGAATCAATCAACCAACAACTGGATGAAATCGCTAAACTGAAACTTAAATTTCAAGAGGCTGAAATTGAAAACGAGCGAATCCAGTTGAAGCTTAACAGTTACAGCTCCGCAAGCTTTGTTTTGCAACACATTATTCCCAAACCCATCGGGAAAGACAAAGCAGGCGAAGATGTGTACTCTGATGGAACTGGGGTGGGTTTTCATCAAGTTCCACCACCTGTTCTTGATAACTACACGAAAAAGCAATCAGGGTTGGTTGAAATTGAAGAAGAAAGTGAAATGAATCTTCCGGATTCAATTGATGTCACGTTCACATCTTCCAATGACGATAGTGTCCAAAATGATATTGTAAAAGGTGTTGTTGAAAATGTGCTAAAAACGGATAGTGACACTACTGAGGAAGATGGGTGTTTCTTGGACAAATACATTCCGAAACAAAAGTCCAAGAACAACTTAAATGAAGAATCAAATCTTGTCATGTACAAGATGTTGGGTTCAGATAAGTTGTTTTCGGATTCTGAGTTTCCGATTGAGAATGTTAATATGAACAAATTGACAAATGTTTTCAAGTTGGTCGAAGTTGAGTTGTCAGAAGTGAACAATCTGAGTCAAACAAAGAGAAAAATGAGTTTTGAGAAAGATAAATCATACTACAAGAAATCTGTTAATCCATCACGTTTTTATAATAACAATCGAAATAACTGGTCGGGTGGTTATCAGGGTGGTAGGAATTATCAGAAAAGAAATGTTCCAAACAAAAGGTTTGCTGAAAAGAAAAAGTTTATGAACAGTTCGAGTTCACTTGCTGATGAAGAGAAAGAGATTTTTTCAAAATCGAATGAAGAGTTCTTTGAGAAAAGAGCTTCACAGTCTCAGTTTGAAGGCACAAGTCAAGTTGTTGATACTCGAACATGTTTTAGATGTAATCAAGTTGGTCACATTGCACGAAAGTGTACCAATGTGAAGCCTAAGACTGAAACTGTGAAGATTCAAAAGAAGAAAGTTGACGAAAAGGGTAAAGCACAAATGGGTGTTGAGAAAAAGAGTGTGAAAAATGACAACACCAAAGTGAAAAATGAACCCGTAAAGAAAGTGGTAACTAAAAATGACAAATTTTACAAGCGGGTTGCATTATCTCAACAAGTTTGGAAACCAAAAAGTGAGAAAAAGATTTCATCTTCTGAGGATTCAATTCAAATTGATTATGATGCAAATTTTCCACCTTTGAAGGCTGAAAACTTCAAAATTCAAATTGCGAGAGTCAAGGTTACACCAAAGGCTGATGAGGCCTGGGTGGACTCAATGTTCGACTAAACAGTTTGAATTGCCGGAGCTTCCTTGATCGCGAAGCATGAATCGGCATCTTTATTAAAGTTTAAGTCAAAGTTTGATATGTGCAGGAACTTCCAAGAGCTATTTCAAGATGGATCATGGATAGTGGAGCGTCTCGACATATGACAGGAAAGACTGCATTGTTGTATGACGTTAGAAATATCAATGGTGGTTATGTGGGATTTGCTGGACATGAAGGTGGTCGAATTATTGGTGAAGGAACGTTATCCAATGGGATTGTAACGTTTGAGAGAGTTAACTACATTACTGAGCTGGAGAATAATCTGCTTAGTATCTCGCAGATTTGTGACAATATGTATACCACTCACTTCACAGACAAAGAATGTTTGATCTTGAAACCAGGATTTGTTATCCCTGAAGAATGGATTATCATGCGGGCACCTAGAGTGAATGATTTATATGTGTTGGATATGAGTGTAGCAACTACAACTACTGGTCAAGCACATTGTTTTGTGTCTAGAGCAACAGAGAAAGAATCGAAGTTGTGGCACCGAAAGATGGGGCATATACATCTTAGAAAAATGAATCACTTGGTGCACAATGATTTAGTTTTGGGTGTTAATATCAAAGGTTTTCATCTGGAAGGGGAGTGCATTAGCTGTGTTAAAGGCAAGCAGAAGAAAAAGTCACACCCTACAAAGCAAGTTAATTCAGTTTCGAGACCTCTGGAAAGACTTCACATGGATTTGTTTGGTCCTGTGAATGTCAAAAGTATTACAGGAGATTACTACTGTTTGGTCGTTACTGATGATTATTCCAGATTTTCGTGGGTTTCTTTCTTGAAAACGAAAGACGAAACGTTTGACAGTTTGATGGCGTTGTTCAAAAAGATTGAGAATCTGTACCAAAGGCGTATCAAAAGAATTCGTAGTGACAATGGTACTGAATTCAAGAACAGCAAGATGGAAGAATTTTGTGATGAAAGAGGTATATTGCATGAATTTAGTGCTCCATATACTCCGCAGCAGAATGGAGTTGCAGAACGCAAAAATCGGACACTAATCGAGATGGCTAGAACTATGCTCCCAGATTCAAAGTTACCGATAAATTTTTGGGCTGAAGCTGTTTCCGCCGCATGCTATACGCTCAACAGGGTTCTCACTGTCAAGAAGTTCAACAAAACATGCTTTGAGCTAATCAATAACCGCAAACCGAATTTGAAGTATCTAGAACCGTTCGGGTCACCCTGTACTGTTATAGAGCCTCATGGAAAGTTTGGTCCGAAGTGCATTGAGGGAAAATTTGTTGGTTATGCAAATCCGATGCGACGTGTCTTCGTTCCAAGTGAGAAGCGGATTATTGAAGCTGCAAATGTTGAATGTCAAGGTTATACTATGCCGCCGCAGAATCCTGGAGATTCATGGCGTTATCATTATGACAAACTGTGGGATTCGTTTGACATGAGAGAAGAATCAGAGGATGATGAAGATTTCTTTGATGAGTTGGATATTTTGCGCGAATACGAGTCACATCAAAGGTTCCCAGCTGAGTATTTGAGGCGACCACGGGAAACTTCAAATGACGATGAAGCAGGTCCGAGTAATGCTGGTGAACATGATAATGTCCAACAGAATGAAGTTGCTCAGGATAATCAGTCGGATCAGAATGATAATCAAGAAGCTGAAAACATGCCAATCTTTGATCATGGTGATTCAGATTTTTAGGGGGAGCAAATTCAGATTTCAAGTCAAACAAACCAAGTTGGTGAACAAGATGCAGATCAGAATGTTACTAATCTGGAGGGCAATGTAGATGTTCTAAGCGAAGTGATGCCGCGAACTCTTTCATATCATCCAGAGGAGTTGATCATAGGAGAATTGCAGACAGGCGTTCGCACTCGAAGACAGATTGATAAAGGGCTTACAAGTTTTTATACAACAGTTGCTCCTTTGCAAACTGAATTTTCATTGAGTTGTTTTATCTCGCAGGTTGAACCAAGAACTTACAAAGAGGCGCTTACTGAAGATTCTTGGGTCAATGCAATGCAGGAGGAACTTAGCCAATTTGAAAAGTTGGGAGTGTGGAAGTTAGTTGATTTGCCGGATGGTTATAGAAAAATCAATACAAAATGGGTATTTAAGTGTAAGAGAGACGACAGAGGAGTTGTTGTAAGGAACAAAGCTCGACTCGTTGTTCAGGGCTTTAGTCAACAGGAGGGGATTGATTTTACAGAAGTCTATGCTCCTGTAGCACGACTAGAGGCAATCAGAATTTTTCTTGCATTTGCATCTTGGAAGAACTTCAAAGTATATCAGCTAGATGTAAAATCGGCGTTTCTTTATGGGAAGGTCAAAGAGGAGGTTTATGTCGGACAGCCGCCGGGCTTCACCGACCCAATCCACAAAAACAAGGTCTACTTATTGGACAAAGCGCTGTATGGTTTACACCAGGCCCCGAGAGCTTGGTACGAGACTTTGTCTCAACACCTACTAGTCAACAAGTTCATTCGTGGAAAAGTGGATGCCACTCTCTTCACTAAAGAGGTCGACGATCATCTTCTGATAGTTCAGATTTATGTGGACGATATAATTTTTGGGTCAACGAATGAAAGTCTGTGTAAAGATTTTGAATCAGTGATGAAGCAAAAGTTCGAAATGTCATCAATGGGGGAGATGAAATTCTTTTTGGGTCTATAAGTTGAACAACTACCTGAGGGAATTTTCATTCATCAGACAAAGTACGTTCATGATATTCTAGAGAAATTTGGGATGTCAAGTTCTACTCCAGCTGCTACCCCACTTGCAACAAATCATGGGATTCACCCAGATCTCACCGGAGACAGGGCTGATGAAACGTTTTATCGATCCATGATAGGTTCTTTGATGTATCTAACTGCTTCACGTCCTGATATCATGTACCCAACGTGCCTCGCAGCAAGATATCAATCTAACCCGAGAGCTTCGCACATGATTATTGTGAAGAGGATATTGCGCTACCTGAAAGGAACTCCTTCATTGGGGTTGTGGTATCCTAGGAAAGGCGATTTTACGCTCGAAGGGTATTCCGATTCAGATTTCGGATGCTGCAAAGTCAATTCCAAATCAACAACTGCAGGATGCCAGTTCTTTGGACCTAGATTGGTTACCTGGCAGTGTAAGAAACAAACGTCTGTGGCGCTATCTACATGTGAAGCGGAGTACGTTTCTGCTAGCAGTTGCTGGTCTCAGATCCTGTGGATACAGCAACAGATGCGCGACTACGGTTTGCAGTTTCTTAACACACCTCTTTTTGTTGATAATGAGGCCGCTATAAATATAACAAAGAATCCAGTACATCACGCTAAAACTAAACACATAGAAATTCGTCATCACTTTATTCGTGATTGTTTCGAGAAAAAGTTGATACGAATTGAGAAAATCCACACTGACGAACAGAAAGCTGATTTACATACCAAAGCTTTTGATAAAAATCGGTTTCAATATTTGTTAAAACTGAACGGTATGAAGCTTATTTCGGTGTCGGATGGAATTGTGGGCGTTGATGAGAGTACTGTTGCGGATGAAGACGAGAAACAATCTGCAATGGTTTGTCGATTTTTTACTTGTTTTGGTATTTAGGGGGAGTAGATAGATGTATATAGATATCTTTTCAGAAAATACAAAAACATGATAAAATTTCAAAATACAAAAACAATATAAAATCTGAAAAAGAGCTTGTGTATGTAGGGAAAATGATAGTACATCGGCTAGACAATTACAGTATGCTAAAGATTTGTAAAGTTTAAATGAGTTAAACAGTCTCACTAATGATGTGTCAATAGGTTTTCGCACATTTAGTAGATTTATTCGGGATATAAACCTAAAATTTCAAACTTGTGAAATTCGTGGGGAACACTACTTGGATATATAGGTAACCCCTGAAATCTCGTTTGAAAGGTCTCGTATTCTGATATACTAGGTTTTTATACTCAATGATGTCTGGGGTATTATTCCGGGACTTCTGCTGAATGGAAGGTCTGACCTAGTCCTTGGATAATACTTTCCGCAAATGCTTGAAACATAGCATAAACCCTTAGCATGCTGATGAAACAATAAAATTGATAGTCGCTGCTGTTGTAGCTAAAAGATCCTCTAAAGGGGACATACCGTAAAGTCGAAGCTGATATCTCTCTACGTATACGGAAGTATCGACCTGAGATCCCTCGGCCCTCGCATTACCTAATTTATGTACAGATATCATTGTAGTATACTCACCTATAAGACTGAATATTGGGATTCTGGATACGGGAGTATATTCATGAGGTGGGACACATGAATGAGCTAAGTTCATAATACATCTAATTCGTATCCTGAGTAAATTGAAATTTGTGTGAGAATTTAAGATGGATCAGTATATCGACAATCGAGGTGAATTGTTTAAGTCTGAGTATGAAATGAAGTTTAACGGTACTTGTAATTTGTCTGATAGCTGATATGATTCCCTGACACGCTCGCCGAAAATTAAGTTTGTAAATAGTTTTCTTTGTTTACTTTCTGCAATTTAAGTTTTCTGTATTTCATTTCTTAGTTTAGAACACTTTATAAAATCCAAAAAGATTTTATTTCTGCTTTATTTTCCGACAAACCAAAGTGGAGAGTTGATTGTTGGATTCTCAGATGATTGAAGCAGATGCAGGAGATTCTGGACTGAAGAATGAGGAGAGCTTACTTTGATGGAGTTTGTTTTATTGAAAAGTCAAAAACAAGTTCATTAACTTGATACTTGTTATTTTCAGAAAATGTGTAAATTGTTGTTTTTAAAATCAGTTTGATTCGTCAAATAATCAACCAAGGTCATTAAATTGAACTTGGTAGATTAATCGAGTGATCAGGGTCATTAACTTGGACTTGAATACTTGAGTGGATTTCTAAAACTGATTGAATTTGTGATTTATTGTTGAAAAGATAGTTTGTAATGTTTGATGTTTGAGACACAGGTTTTGGACTTCATCATTCCCACGGAAGCTAAATGTCAAAGCTTGAACCAGATCAAGACCTCAGATTCTAGCATATTGAGAGGGGGAGTCTGTGAAAGGGGGAGTCTGGATCAGCAGTTAAAGGGAAGTCTGAAGATGAAGACAGGACAAGATTTTGAACCTATGAAGATAGAGTTGATATGATGAAAAGACAGAGTTGGAGAAAAGACCAAGACTGAAGACTCGGAGCTGAAGACTTCGTCAACATCCAATGGGGAGTCTGTTGGTGCACGAAATGTCTGTTGACTACGTTTCCATTAAGTCTTAGGTCAAGATATGTCAAGATTAGAGCTTGAAAGTCAAATTAGGGTTTAATGATGTTAATTTCGCTCATAATGACATATGTGTCATTATAAGCGAAATCATGAACTTGTAATTTCGCTCATAGGTCATAGTTGTGGGGGGTTTCGCTCATATGTACACATAGTTAGTGATTTCGCTCATAGATGCATAGGGGTTTCGCTGATGTGTCATGTCATTGGAGCGAAATTAGAAGTCTATAAATACCTGATGTGTGATCTTCATTTGTAACTTAGAGCGAAATCAGGTCATGCTTGTGGTGTCGAAACTCTGTCAAATTGCATTCAAAAAGCATCAATAAAGAAGGAAATTGAAAGGAAAAGCTGTAGTTACTTCGTGTACATTGATTCCGCCTTTATACATGAAGATGAACGATCTCTACTGACTTTTCGGGGTCGCAAACCGGTCCAACATATCCGTTTGTTAACTAGGGTCCAAAAGGTTGTCGACAGCAGTTGCTCATCAACAGGGGGGCAGATGTTTGTCTTTAATAGGCTAGGGTTTGCTATTCAGAAAGGGGTAGCGGCGCAGCTTGTTGCTCGCTTACCTGCGATATTGATGTAACTCGGCCAGTATTACATATATGTAAATAAATGTTTATAATAAACTAATTATTAATATGAAAAAAAAAACCTATATTATATATCATTACATGTTTTCTTTTTCCTTTTTCTATACTAGTTTAATATTTTAACAAATGAAAAATCTAATCTTGAATTTGATATGTATATATTCTGATGATGGTATATTTATCTGTTAAATTACAAATGATTATAGACGAACTATTGTAACCATTTGGTTTTGGATACAATTATATTCACACAATTCATTCATGCATTTGATCTTGACAACTTGAACGTACTATTGTATGTTAGGCACGCTGTTATATTTGGTTTAAAAACACTATTGTAAATAGTTAAAACACATCGTCGTAGTTAGACAACTTAAACGCACCATTATAACAGTTTTACATGTAAAGGTATAATCAACAGTGCTTCAACGGTTTAAAAACATCATTTTCTAAGTATTGCAACATTATACGCAAGTTAAAGATAAAATAAATTATTGTTTGCATCCCTATAGTTTGTTAAAAATCTTGATTTCAGCTAGTAAACTGTTTTTCTTAATATCAGTATAGTAGTCATAACCCCCTTCCAGCCCAGTTGTGTAAGATTAAATATATTATGGTATAATATTTAATCTAGTAGCCATTATAATCATTTACATTATATAGATCAAAATATATAATAACCTATTAAATAATTAGTTGGTAATTGTTGATGGACCATATTACCCTTATTAACTAATTAGGTTTCCTCCTGGGTGCTTATATAAGGAGAATTATGTGGAGGTTAAAGGGTTACTCAGTTACACAATTTGACACACCCCATTAGTCATAACATTAATCTCGCCTCCCTCTCCATAACCGATTCCCTTATTCGGTTTCTTAGCTACCATCATCAGTCAGCACCCTAAGGAGGAACCAGATCACACTGACATCTATGTCGAACTCTATGTCGTCTTCTCTAACTGGATTCTCCACTGCTTTCCTGTCTAATGCAATCAAAGGTATGTTTTCATGTTTTCCTTTATGTTTAAACAGAACTGAACCAACATGTGGTATCAGAGCATATGTTGATAAATCAGTTCTGTTTTTCGTATCCATTATTCTGGGATTAAAAATCTAGAAAACAGAAAGTTTTAAAGCCTTAAAAGTCACGGCTGTTTTCGAGTCAAATGGCACCGAAATCACTGTTTTCGGAAAACTATGTTTAATATTTGATTCAAAATCATAATGGACAAACCTAATTTCCGAAATTTGTTAACTAAAGTCTAAAATATAAGGTTTCGGATCCCAGATTATGTTTTAATTTTTTAGGGTTCATCATACTGTTCTAAGAAAACTCGAAAATTCCCTATATTTTGGAATATAATTTGGATTAGTGGGTGTTTTTCATTATTTTGATCTTAATTTTATCTATTAAAATTTCGAAAACTGTTAATAGATTTTCAGTTATTATTTTCGAAATCTTTTGATAAGTTTAGATCAGAAATAAAATAGGAAATACTATCCCAAAATCCCTTAAATTTCAAGTTTTAGTTATTATCACAAGAAACAGCTATTAACAGTGGGTTTCGAAATCATCAATGTACTAATCGCACAAGTCCCTTTAGTCGCACAAGATCAGATCAGATATGATCTGATCGCACAAGACATTCGCACAAGATCAGATCACATAAGAAGTGATCTGATCGCACAAGGGAAATCGCACAAGAACTTATGGATCGCACAAGACTTGTGGATCGCACAAGATAGTGCTAATCGCACAAGACTTGGGCCTTACATACATCCCAAAAGTTTTGGGCCTTACTGATCGCACAAGTTATTGGGCCTTACTGATCGCACAAGATTCGAAACCTCATTATTTTAAGCTATTTAATGTGACCTAAAATTTTTTAAGCTGTCCCCCGCACCCCCCAGCGAACTCACCGCGGAGTTCGATCCGCGCTAACGGGTGGTTTGCTATTAAATGATTGGTTTTGTAAATACTTAGTTAATTAGTAAGGATCAAATAATGTTTCACAAAACCAAAATGGCTTAACTTGAATGAGCTTCTGATGTATCACTTCTGGCCAAAGCTGATTTAATGCATCTACTTATCGTTCAAGTATTACGAAAGCTATGTTAAGTGTGCATCATAAACATGAATGTCTTAATATCTGGCCAAAGCTGATTTAATTCCTTCATAGATGGCATACTTAACGAGTGCATAACTAAAGTGATTGTTTCAATTCTGGCCAAAGCTGATTTGTCACAAATACTTTGCACACATGCTTAAATGATTACACTTCTGGCCAAAGCTGATTTGTTTTCGTTTAAGTAGAACTTTAAATAGTCTATTATTTTGATGTTAGTAATAGACATATCACAACCTCTTCACATAATGATCCTTATATTAATGATCCTTAATTAAGTTTTATGATCATTTCGTCTGCCTTATTCTTAGTACCTATAATTTTACTCACTATAATTTTCTTCTATAAGTCTATATCTCATCCACTCTAATTCCTAAATCTAATATGTTTTGCTTAAAGTTTCTATAAGAATTAGCTCTTAAATTAAATCATTGATTATCTCTTAAGACACGATAATCCTACTACTCTCTTCTGATAAAGCACTACAGAAGAAAAGTAGAGCATGATGATTAGGATAAATCGAACATGATGTCTCTTATGATAATCAAGATCTCTCTAACATAAACGCTATCACTAAAGTTATTCCAGATTAAGTCTTTCCTAAGACTAATCTATAATTGTGGAATAATCATACGAATTCCTAAGATGCATGCCTTCATTTGAAATTCTAAACTATAAAGTTAAGTGGTATATGTGAATACATTATAATGTACAAAACCATGACCCATAAAGTTAAGGGCTTACGCATGGAAATAAGTACAATTTTCCAGTACATAACATACTTAGATTTTCACTTGTACAATTTGATGCCTTATAAATCAACTATAACACTCAGAAGTACCAAAGTATAATGAGTGTGTTGATAAGCAACATATGTACAAAGAAATAAATGTTTGAAACCAGAAAATAAGATGTTATTCACCTTACAACCACTAATAGTTTAAAAGAGGATTGTTCTAAGGTCCATAGACAAATTACAAGTGCTAATCCCAACTCTAAGGTTCTTCAAGGGGAAATCTCACTGCATAATTATGTCATTAGACTAGGCATAAGCAACGAGACTATCCATTATTCCAAAGAACAGTTGGATAAGTTAATTAGGTAGCACTTACTAAAGATATTTAAGTCTGATAATTTTAATATTCCAATTAACACATGATTAGTTGACTCTAGTTTTAAACGTTTCCTTACCAGAAGTCAACAAATAACTAACATGAGAGTTAGTGACAAAATTAAATGTTAAGACTATAAGAACCATAATAAGCAGTCCTCTAACAACGCTTTTCGATACCTTATATATTCTGAAGATTAATCAGAATATAGTATCATAATTAAGCAATGTTATGAAGGTTGGGAGGTTTGCATAGTCAACATAAAGTCACACTTACCGTAAACTCTCATTTTATTTGTTCTAAATATCTGGATAGAAACATTACTAAGATGAAACTAGATGATACCTTATATTTTCACAACTTTTGTCATCATGCAAATGAGAATTTGACAAAAGGAAAATGAGACTTATAAATTTCATCCATTATAACTGAAATTCATGAGAAATCATGACATGGTTAATGAGGATGATTTTTTATCTAATCTCATTCTAAGTGATTTTAAATCATGACATTAAAGCCCTAAAGTATTACTTGGCTTAAGGAATAAGTATGGGTCCATCATAAGTCATTCATTGACATTCGTGGAACTTATTCCAAATGGAATATTCAGACATAATTCATTTATCATTTAAAAGACTATCAACTTGTATCTAAATTTTGTCACATATGGCTGACGGTCTTAGAAGAAATCTATTCATATATATATATATATATATATATATATATATATATATACACTTAATACGATTTCTATTAAATATGTCCTTAAGTTTCTTATGATATTTGGACATTAAGGAAATCCAATAAAGTCTAACGTATATATGATAGGTTCCCACGTCACATAGCTCATTGAAACTTTTCTTGTAGCATTCTAGAGATATTAAAGATCAGTGGGAGCATTAAGTGTTTTAAAACAACTTGCAATAGTTGCAAGAGGTGGGGAGTGAAAACTTTATATTACTTCACTTTACACCTCTTGTACAAGACACTGCTCCATTATGACACTGTTCTATCATAACTTATCTCCTTAAATCTAATGCTACTCTTACAAAAGTTTCATTGTTGCCTAATTGTGGGCGCCCTTAGATTTCTTACCTGAACTAACATAATCCTCAACAAGAGAAACTACAACGACTGACGTCATTAACTTGTTTCTCTATTAGAATTTGTTGGTCGTTAAATATTGACCCTAAGCATGCTGAGTTCCTAAAGTTTTCTAAGGTCAGTGGGAGCAGTCAAAGTCCTTATCATGATTTGCAAGGAATACAAGAGGCGGGGGGAAGAGTGTCATTAAATTTAACTCCGATTACACCTCTTGTACACCATACTGCACCAACTCTTACAAACTTAGAATCCTGAAAATGATAGCAACCTAACCAAGAGCTAATCCATAAAACTGAAACTTCTAACAAACCCAATAATCAACTCAGGAGGTCATCTAGGTTTAAAAGCCTACTAACTTTGATGATTACATAACCTCCCTAACTGAAGTTGAAATAGATTTTGGAAACGTTTACTGGTCCTATCTCTTCAAATTAAGCCATTAGTGTCAATCAATATTCTTTTAAATGGAATAAAACAGTTTTCTAGTAAAACTGATTTTATGTGTTCGTATAACGTTCGGGATTTGATTGAATTACCTAAGAGTTTTCATAACCAAACCAAATCCTGATATAAGCGTTAAGACACGAAGAAGCATGATTGATTGTCAAAGGTTAGACTCAGGAAGAGATGAATTATCAAAGAATCTTTATTACATATCTTATAGAAGATTTCTTTGAGGATCATCACTGTTCTAGTAGCTTATAATAGTTTAAAGCTACATTAGATGAACATTAAAAACAATTTTCCCTAACAAATGGCTAGCATATTTACATGTTCATTAGATAACAACCTAAAGTTTCAAACTGAAGGTTAAAGAACACTTTATTTGTAAGCCAATAATATCCATGTATGGGTTAATGCAAACATCATAATGTGATGAAAAGCTAACGTAATTATTTTCATCAAGAATCAAGTGGATTAATGTACCTACCTCAAGATGAGTGGGAGCAACTAAAATAAACTTGTCTATATAGATGACATTCTTTTGACAAGTATATGTTACATAAGTCAAATCATTGTTAACACAAACTTTGATATAATAAATCTCAGAGATATCTCTTACGTGATTGATATCATAACATACTGAGATAGACCCAATGGGATATTAGTTCTGTTCCATAAGTTTAACATTAAATGGGTCCTTACATATGTAACAATCAATATTGCTCTTCCTTTAGAGGATAATAGGATAAATGAGATTATTTCCTTACGCTTCATTAATTAGAAGCCTTATGTAAGTTCAAGTCTATACTCGTTTAGATATTACTCACATTGCAACACACTAGATATGTCTAGATTAATGTGAAGCATCTAATGGAGTATTACAATATCTTTAAAAGAAACGAGAAGCTATAATTTGAAGAAGAAGTGAGAATTAAAACCGGTTTATTACTCTAACTTTGAGATATTCAAAGATGACAAAATGTAATTTCGGGTATATCTTTATGTCAGCAGACAAAACCTATTTCATGGAGGAGTCATAATGCACTGATATTAACAACCTAAGTTATAACGACATAATATAGTCACTAAATGTTGTTGGAAATTTATCAGTGGACTCATAAGTTGATTAACTCCATATAATTAATGTTTTGAAGACTTAGTGTGATAAAGTCAGCTACCATAACTCCTTGAACAGTAACAGTTCAAGAGGTGCTACATTAATTTTCGATACGCAATTAATTATTCGTTTGTGAACGAATTGAGGAAACTAAGTTTGTATCGAATACATTCATGATATGCTTAAGGATCCTATAACTGAAGGGCTATTACCCATAAGTCTTGTTAAGAGAGCTCAGAGACGGGTATTAATTGATGGCCGTGCGCAACTGCATATCGTACTATGAATGACTAAGTAGTAGTTAATTTTCCTCATCAGTTTGATTTTGTATGTCTCTAAGAATATGTCACGCTAGCATAATGGCATATAGACAAATATAGTTACAAATCAAACAAAGGGCTTATGCGTATTTTGATCATAACGATTAGGTTTTAAATTAAGGCTATAGTATGATTAATGGGGGTCCTGAGTCGCATAATGATTCAACGGCTGTATTTCTCTGCTATAGTACTTGTTTAAGGCTAAAATGAGTGTTAACTCCTGATCAGGCTTATCTAATACTCATAGTAAATGATTACTCGGCTAAGTGGGAGAATGTAAGATTAAATATATTATGGTATAATATTTAATCTAGTAGCCATTATAATCATTTACATTATATAGATCAAAATATATAATAACCTATTAAATAATTAGTTGGTAATTGTTGATGGACCATATTACCCTTATTAACTAATTAGGTTTCCTCCTGGGTGCTTATATAAGGAGAATTATGTGGAGGTTAAAGGGTTACTCAGTTACACAATTTGACACACCCCATTAGTCATAACATCAATCTCGCCTCCCTCTCCATAACCGATTCCCTTATTCGGTTTCTTAGCTACCATTATCAGTCAGCACCCTAAGGAGGAACCAGATCACACTGACATCTATGTCGAACTCTATGTCGTCTTCTCTAACTGGATTCTCCACTGCTTGCCTGTCTAATGCAATCAAAGGTATGTTTTCATGTTTTCCTTTATGTTTAAACAGAACCGAACCAACAAGTTGGTCCCATGTGGTATGATTGGGCCGGTTCCTCCTTGGAGGTCACCGGTTCGACTCCCGGCTGCGGCATATTGGGGGGGGGTCGTCCCAATAATGGATCGTTTCCTACCGAGGCATGGTTCGATCCGAAGGGCATCCCGGTTTTACCCAGCTGTTACCCCAGCGAGTCTCTCGTGTGGGGGCAGTATGGTTTCCGGGCGAAGGTCAGTCAGAGCGGCAGCCGGGGCCCGATCGAACATCGCGTCTGCGAATGCTGGGCTGACGGGTAACCGTCCTTGACGAGGACCCGATGACCAATAGTCCATGTACATATTGAAAGTCACCCTTCAAAAAAAAAAAGTATAGTAGTCATCATTTATTGTCTCGTCATATTACTTTAATTAAATGCATGTTAACAAGCTAAAGGTACAAGCTCTTAATACAAAAATAATGAGGGATGGAGTGTTTTTATATATATATGCTCGTAATTGTACCTGTTGCGCGTTGCGGTGGCGTCAAATCATATTTTAACTCGAATTTATACGGTTAGATAAAAACAAAATTTATCGAAACGCCAACCACTTTAAATTTATTTGACCTAACTCGTTTCTGAACAAAATTTATCTTAAAACGTATACCAACTGAAAACGTACATAAAAATAGGCATGAAAACGTTATATATTTGACCCTGGTCCTTTCCAAAAAAAAAAGGATATCGAAACGCCAACCACTTTAAATTTATACCTACATGTACATAAAAATAAGTAAATAAGAACATAGTTTTTTTAATTTAAAGAATTAAAATATTAGGAATTATATATATATTGTTGACGAAGTACGATAAATAGTGACTTTATTTTTATAATAATATATAGCTTTTTATTATTTTTTATTTAATATATTATAATAGTTTATTATTATATTTACTTTTAATAACATATTTTTATTTTTTTTCCTTTTTTAAAACTTTATATTTCCTTTACCATCTTTTTAATATTTGTTTTTCATTTTTAGAACATATATTAATTTATCGATTAATTTGATACTTCTTTAATAATTTACGTGTATAACTTTTTCTAAAAACTAAAGTACGTAGTTGTGGATGATTTATTTTCTGACATTCCGTTATAAGTTTTGTTAAAAACGAAGTTGTACTCAAAATAAAGTATTTATTTGGTATCATAAAACGGTACGACGATAAACGAAACCGTTTTAATGGTTTGGTTTTCTAAACAACATGTTTTATTTTCAAATCACGTTTGTTTTACATTATCATTTGTTCGGTTTCGCCGCAACGCGCGGCGTAAAACAAAATTAGTAAACTTTAAAACTCAAGAGAGTTAAAATAACATTTTACAAAATTTTTAAAAATCAAAAGGGGTGAAAATATCAATATTGAAAGTTAAAAGAAAATTAAAATGTGTGAATACTAATTCACACATTTTAATATATATTAGTTTTATTAATTTATTGATGAGAAGACAATTTTTTGTTGAGCGAAGATGTATATGAGACTTACAAAGTAACACATGACTTTTTCTTTACAAATTGTAATACCAAAAATAAAAACAAAAGATCAAGGATCGAACACATGATCTCTAATTTATTACTAACTAGTAGATGCCTCGCCCGCGTTGCGAGGCGATGGCCGAATAATTCTCAACCAATTAAAAAAAGACTACTATAATTTTGCTAGGAAAAAAAAAACAAAAACGATGATAAGACCGTAATTTTGGGCCCAGGACAAAACTGTAATTTTTCAGGACTAATGAGTTAGTGTTAGACAACTCCTTAACACGAAAAAAAATTAAAACGAGTAAACCAATTAAAACAAAAAACCTTTATAGTTTTGGTAAAAAAAACTAAAACGATGGAAAAACGTAATTTTTAACTGAGGGCCAAATCATAATTTTAATTCGGGGATAAATTGTAAACTAAATGGACCAACGGGGGAGTGCCAGGAAGTTGCCGGTACGACTGTAATTTTACACTGGGGTGTAAGGTCCGCGTTTGCGTCTAATAAAAAGACGACTAAAGGACACTAAAAACATAAAAATTTTCTTAAAAGTGTCCAAACTTTTCGCAATTTAAAGCGATGATATCAATAACATATGTGCATTAATTTAACAAAATTTGGGCATGACCCGTCCATAAAACGAGCATACCCCTGTTTTAAACATAATCAAACTAAATACAATTCTACGATTTGTTCGACAAGATACTGCTAAAAACCAAGACAACAAGTTTTGAAAAGTATGACTACTAACAAGGTTATGCAAAATAAACAAGTATTGGACCAAAAACATTAGAACAAGCTAGCGGAAGCGTTTGGTATGACATAACATGAACACGTGCTCGCTCCGATTCTCCAAGTCGCCTAAATTGAGGATTTACCTACATTCAACAACAAAGCTTTAAAAAGTTAGTCATTATACTTGTTTCGCTTACAATACCATCATTTTAGTTCCATTCATTTATGTACTTTCATTTCTCTTACGCATTCGATTACCCAATTAGATGGGTATGGCATATACTCTCATAATGAGATTCAAGCATACACTTACTACCCGGTAACATCGGGTTAATTGCTTTCAACATAAATCTTTCGTTTTATTCGTATAACGGATTGAACTTCATACATTCGTTATTGCATTCATGACCACCCATTCTAAACGGATGGTACCTTATTCTTACTCGACTTGTTCAACTCGAACCGGTCGACTTGCATCGCTTATTATAACCTTCGTTAACATAAACAAATCCGCAAGGGATTTGCTATCTACTTACTGATCACCATAATCATTATAACAAGGGTTGTTTTTCATGATTATTAACAAAATTTAAGTAAGGTTTTGTATGCAACGGAACATACCTCAGTCTTGCGTGCCTTACGTTTTCCTAGTGCTCGTACCTTCTTCCTTCTCGCCTACATTACAACATTCATTCATTCATTTAGTCAATCTACTTCATTCTACCATTTTCCATGTTACACATACATTCATCTCTTAAGCATTTCATCAAACACTTGGTAGGGATCATAATAGGGTATAAGGTACAAGTCTTTAAAGCACATCTTTACTAGTACATCATCACCCAACATTCCCATCTATTCTAATTTGCATAACTATTTCCTCCTACATCAATTTATCTAGCATTCAAGTATTACAAACAAGATCATATATCAAGATAACATACAATCATAATCATTATGATCTTCCTAATCATAACACAATTTCACAAAGTGGGTTCTCACTACAACCTTTCATGCAACCTAAATCAAACATGATTCTTGTTCTAGAAAGCAATTCTAACTCAGATTTCCCGCATTTGATACAAGAAATCGAGATTGGGTTTAACCCCTCATTCTACAAATCATATTTTCAGAAAATTAAACTTACCACTTAAGAAATTGGGGTTAGCTATTCGAATTTAATGACTCATGCACTGGATTAGCTTATGAATTTGGATTCAATTGCTTGATTTTCTTGAGCTAGGGTTTCCCCCTCCTCCTGCCTTGTTCGGTCGATCCCCCAGACACACTTACTGTGTGTTTGGGGTTTTAATTTGTTTTATTTATTTAATTTAGCTGTTGATTTAGTAATTCACATCTTTACCCCCTTTACTTAGCTGTTGATTTAGTATTTCACATGTTTACCCCTTCTAGTTTATTTACCTATTTATCTTGTTCCTCTTTCCATTACATTACTAATGTTTGTATTATTTCCATTAACTAAGTTAAATCTCTAGTTGATTTAACTTTTGTGTCCATTAATCCTTTTTGGAGTGTTACAAGTCTACCCCCCTTAAAAGAGGTTTCGTCCTCGAAACCTGGGCACATAACAAATTTAAACGTGTACATACCAAAAAGAAAAGGATAGTGCTTCCTCATTTCATCTTCCGCTTCCCATGTGAGTTCCGACCCCTTTCGGTGTTGCCATTAAACCAACACTTGTCTAACAGCTTTGTTGCGGAGATTCTTTACCTTGACGTCTTTAATGGCTATTGGTCTTTCGACATAATTCAACCCCTCTTTCAACTCGATGTCATCGAGAGGTACTAATGATGTTTCATCCGCAAGACACTTCCTCAATTGTGACATGTGGAAGGTATTGTGAATCCTGTCTAGAGTAGGCAGTAATTCTAATCGATATGCAACCCTTCCAACTCGTGCCAAGATTTTAAACGGTCCAATATATCGAGGGCCTAACTTACCCCGTTTGCGAAAACGGATTATACCCTTCCATGGGGACACTTTCAGCAGAACGTAATCTCCGACTTGAAATTCAATAGGGCGCCTTCTCTTGTCTGCATAAGCTTTTTGCCGATCCTGGGCTGCTTTCAGTCGAGCTCTAATCAATTCTATCTTTTCATTTGTTACTGCTATTAAATCACTTGGCGCAAGCTCTCTTTGCCCTACTTCACCCCAACATACGAGAGTTCTACATTTTCTCCCGTACAGTAATTCATAAGGAGCCATTTGAATGCCACTATGGTAACTATTATTATAAGAGAATTCCACTAGTGGTAGATGGTCATCCCAATTTCCCCCAAAGTCTAAGGCACACGCTCTCAACATATCGACAAGTGTTTGAATGGTTCTTTCTGACTGACCGTCAGTCTGAGGGTGGTAGGCGGTGCTTATGTGTAGCATCGTGCCCACACTCTCGTGAAACTTTTGCCAGTAACAAGAGGTGAATCTAGTATCCCGGTCCGAGACGATTGACACGGGCACTCCGTGTCGGGATATGATCTCATTCATATATATTTCTGCCATTCTCTTGGAAGAGTAAGCCTCTTTGATGGGTAGAAAATGAGCGCTTTTCGTAAGTCGATCTAGGATTACTCATATTGTGTCGTGCCCCCTTTTCGTTCTAGGAAGCTTGGTTACCAAATCCATCGTTAGTTCCTCCCATTTCCATATCGGAATCTCTAAAGGTTGCAATTCCCCGTATGGTTTTTGATGCTCTGCTTTCACTTGGGAACATGTTAAGCATTTCGCGACATACTTAACAATATCACGTTTCATGCCCGACCACCAATAATTGGTCTTCAAGTCCCGATACATCTTTGTAGCCCCAGGGTGGACCGAATATCGTGACTTATGAGCTTCTTCAAGTAACGCAGTCTTGACTTCACAGAAACGAGGTATCCAAATTCGGCCGAATCTCGTCTTGAGTCCAGTCGAATTTTCTTCTAGCTTATCGACCACACCTTTTAATCTTTCTTTCTTTAAATCTTCCGCTCCAAGAGACTTTATTTGGGAATCTCTTATCATATCAAACAATCGTGGTGTAACTATCATCCTCATGGATCTCACTCGAATCGAAGGTGGAGACTCCTTTCGGCTTAGTGCATCCGCCACCACGTTCGCCTTTCCCGGGTGGTAAAGGATGTCGCAATCATAATCTTTAATCAGTTCTAACCATCTTCGTTGCCTCATTTTCAAGTCTTTCTGTTCAAAGAAATATTTGAGGCTTTTATGATCCGAGTAAACTGTACATCTCGTACCATATAGGTAGTGTCTCCAGATCTTTAAGGCGACCACAACCGCTGCCAGTTTCAGATCGTGTGTTGGGTAGTTTACCTCATGGGGCTTTAATTGTCGCGAAGCATACAGAATAACCCTTCCCCTTTGCATCAAAACACAACCTAAACCCTGCTGTGAAGCGTCTGAATAAACGACCAGATCTTCAGTCCCATCTGGCAAAGTCAAGACCGGAGGACTCGACAGTTTCTCCTTTAATATTCGAAAGGCCTCCTCCTGTTCTTTACCCCACACAAACTTTTCTTTCTTTCTTTCTCGTTAGTTTTGTTAAGGGTAAGGCTATCTTCGAGAAATACTGTATGAACCTTCTGTAGTACCCCGCGAGACCTAGAAAACTTCTTATTTCAGTTGGATTTTTCGGGGAAACCCATTTCATTACGGCATCAATCTTTGACGGATCTACCAAAACACCTTCCGAATTGATTACGTGACCCAGAAACTGTACCTCTCTGAGCTAGAAGGCGCACTTCGAGAATTTCGCATAAAGTTTTTCTTTGCGGATAATTTCAAGTACTTCTCGCAAATGCCTCGCATGTTCAGCCTTACTTCGCGAATAAACTAGGATATCGTCTATGAATACGATCACGGACTTATCTAACATAGGTCGGCATACCCGGTTCATAAGATCTATAAACACTGCTGGAGCGTTCGTTAACCCAAAGGACATAACTAGGAACTCATAATGTCCATATCGGGTTCTAAATGCGGTCTTCGCAATGTCTTCTCCTCGTACCCTGACTTGGTGATACCCCGAACGCAGGTTAATCTTAGAGAACCAACTCGCCCCTTGTAATTGATCAAAAAGATCGTCAATTCTAGGTAAAGGGTAGCGGTTCCTCACGGTCATCTTATTTAATTCTCTGTAATCGATGCACATGCGCATCGACCCATCTTTCTTCTTAACAAATAAGACATGCGCTCCCCATCGTGACACACTCGGGCGTATAAAGCCCTTATCTAGAAAATCTTGTAATTGTGTCATTAGCTCCCGCATCTCGGTGGGAGCCAATCTATAGGGAGCCTTCACAACCGGCTTCGCACCCGGATTTAATTCAATGCGAAACTCTATTTCCCGTTCGGGAGGGAGTCCCGGCAATTCCTCCGGGAATACATCCGGAAATTCGTTCACGACCTCAACATCTTCAAGCTTCGAGAGGGTTTGTCGAGCGTCTATTACATAAGCTAGGTATGCTCTACTCCCATTAAGTACGTATTTAACAGCTTGAACAAGGGTGCACAATTTGGTTTCCACATTTCTCTCCCCTTGAATACTCAAATGCCTTCCACTTAGAGCTTGAACAAACATTATCTTATTTTCACAATTAATTTTTACACGGTGTCGTGCCAACCAATCCATTCCCACTATCATTTTGAATTCCCCCAAAACCATAGGTATGAGGTTGATATCAAATTCTTCATCTTCTATAGTGAATTTGCAATTTCTACAAATCTCGTTTAACATATAGGTCTTACTATCGGCTATTTCTACTTCTAAAGGCATCGGCATCCGTTCAATCTTAAATGAAGGATGTTGTACGATTTCATTTGAAATAAACGACACAGTGGCTCCGGTATCAAACAAAACATGAACCGGCATAGAATTTAATAAGAAGATACCTGAAACGACATTCAGATGAACCTTAGCCTCCTCGGATGTGATTTGGAACATCCTTCCTTTAGCCCTAGAACCCTCTTGCTTCTTGTCTTCCTTTTTCGACTCTTGCTGAAGTTTTGGGCATTCCGATTTAATGTGCCCCCTTTTGAAACAAGTCTTCGGGCTATTTGGACATTGATAAGACGAATGTCCCTCCTTACCACATTTGTAGCACCCCTTCTTTCCTAACAGACACTCTCCAGTATGAAGTTTTCCACAAGTCTTGCAAGGAGTAATACCACCCTTCGACTTATCTTTCCTTCCTTGCTCTTGATACTTCCCTTTTTTAGATGGACTCGAACTTGCACCTTTTTCACTTGATCTCTTTTCACCACGTTCCTCTTGCCTCTTAATTTCAATTTCTCTATCCCGTGCCAGATTGATAAGCTCATCAAGGGTCTCACATTTCGAGGGAGTGATGAACTCCCTAAATTCTGCCTTTAATACCCCGTAAAAGCGATTGATCTTCATCCTTTCAGTCTTCACAAAATCTCCACAGAACTTCATCTTATCCATGAAAGTATTTGATATTTCATTTATTGACTCGTTTTTCTGTCGGAGGCGCAAGAAATCCTCCTGAATCTTATCAATAGCCGACTGAGGGCAATGGTATCTCATAAAGGGCTCCTTAAATTATTGCCAAGTCATTATTTGGAGTCTATCCTCCCCTATTTACTTACTATGCGCATCCCACCAGTCTTTTGCCTGGAGAGTGAGTTGGCCAGTAGCAAACATCACCTGATCTTCCTTATCGCACCGACTTCGTATAAATACCGCTTCTATATTTGAAATCCATCTTTGGCATGCAATCGGGTCGATTTTACCATCATACGTTGCGGGATTGCACGCCATGAAGTCTTTGTACGTGCACCGTCGTTCTTTGCTTTTGCTTTTAGATCCCTCAATCAGTTCTTTCAACTCTTCGACTTTGCTAGTCATCATGGCATCCACGACTCCCAACACCCGACTTTCTACTTCTTGAGCTAATCGTGGAAGATTAGCTTGCATCACCCCTTCCGCCACCTCCGTGATCTTACTATTAAATGCTTCTTGACGAGCCGTGTCATCATCCTCGTTAACATTTCTTGCATCAGCCATCTACACATTGTCATGTTTACGTTTAATACAAATCATAAGCTTTCAATACAACATGGTTCATTAGTCCGCATTTACTTCATTCGCATTCTAATATTTGAAACTTTACTCGCCTTTAAACTTTCATCATTCTTTCGTGTCATTCGACACATTACTTTCGAGTTTTATAAATTTCTTTATATCGTAACCACTAATCGTGGTTACATATATCTTACTAGGCCTTATATAGACCCTACACGTACATTTAATAGGCCTTCGGACAATTTGGAAACTCAAAATACGAAAAACAAAACAAAACAAAAATTCTCAGCGGATTTGATTTCCGCTAGCCGTCGGCGACGGCTTCACACCCCGTCGGCGACGGGCATTGTAAATGGGGCGTCGCCCAAAAGGTCCGTAGACAGAAAGATAGGCCGTCGGCAACATGAGGGCGTCGGCGACGACATCACAGCCCGTCTGCGACGGCCCTTCCTTTGCTGAAACGCTGAAAAAACCATTTTGGGGTGTTCCGACTATTTCCCGGGTCCGTTTTCAGCTACACGGGTCCCGGAACTTCTTATTTTACCCGCCTTATCACCCATAGCCTACTTAAATCTTAAATCTTATACCGTAACACACTATGCATACTCATATTAAACGAATATTTAAAATTTTACCACATTGGCGATCTCGGAGCGAGCACACTTTTGCACGAGCCATCGGTTTGAGTTCAAGCACTATTACTCTTGCTCGAATCCCTCAAACCTAGGCTCTGATACCAACTTGTAAGGTCCGTGTTTGCGTCTAATAAAAAGACGACTAAAGGACACTAAAAACATAAAATTTTTCTTAAAAGTGTCCAAACTTTTCGCAATTTAAATCGATGATATCAATAACATATGTGCATTAATTTAACAAAATTTGGGCATGACCCGTCCATAAAACGAGCATACCCCTGTTTTAAACATAATCAAACTAAATACAATTCTACGATTTGTTCGACAAGATACTACTAAAAACCAAGACAACAAGTTTTGAAAAGTATGACTACTAACAAGGTTATGCAAAATAAACAAGTATTGGACCAAAAATATTAGAACAAGCTAGCGGAAGCGTTTGGTATGACATAACATGAACACGTGCTCGCTCCGATTCTCCAAGTCTCCTAAATTGAGGATTTACCTACATTCAACAACAAAGCTTTAAAAAGTTAGTCATTATACTTGTTTCGCTTACAATACCATCATTTTAGTTCCATTCATTTATGTACTTTCATTTCTCTTACGCATTCGATTACCCAATTAGATGGGTATGGCATATACTCTCATAATGAGATTCAAGCATACACTTACTACCCGGTAACATCGGGTTAATTGCTTTCAACATAAATCTTTCGTTCTATCCGTATAACGGATTGAACTTCATACATTCGTTATTGCATTCATGACCACCCATTCTAAACGGATGGTACCTTATTCTTACTCGACTTGTTCAACTCGAACCGGTCGACTTGCATCGCTTATTATAACCTTCGTTAACATAACCAAATCCGCAAGGGATTCGCTATCTACTTACTGATCACCATAATCATTATAACAAGGGTTGTTTTTCATGATTATTAACAAAATTTAAGTAAGGTTTTGTATGCAACGGAACATACCTCGGTCTTGCGTGCCTTCCATTTTCCTAGTGCTCGTACCTTCTTCCTTCACGCCTACATTACAACATTCATTCATTCATTTAGTCTATCTACTTCATTCTACCATTTTCCATGTTACACATACATTCATCTCTTAAACATTTCATCAAACACTTGGTAGGCATCATAATTAAGGTATAAGGTACAAGTCTTTAAAGCACATCTTTACTAGTTCATCATCACCCAACATTCACATCTATTCTAATTTGCATAACTATTTCCTCCTACATCAATTTATCTAGCATTCAAGTATTACAAACAAGATCATATATCAAGATAACATACAATCATAATCATTATGATCTTCCTAATCATAACACAATTTCACAAAGTGAGTTTTCACTACAACCTTTCATGCAACCTAAATCAAACATGATTCTTGTTCTAGAAAGCAATTCTAACTCAGATTTCCCACATTTGATACAAGAAATCGAGATTGGGTTTAACCCCTCATTCTACAAATCATATTTTCAGAAAATTAAACTTACCACTTAAGAAATTGGGGTTAGCTATTCGAATTTAATGACTCATGCACTGGATTAGCTTATGAATTTGGATTCAATTGCTTGATTTTCTTGAGCTAGGGTTTCCCCCTCCTCCTGCCTTGTTCGATCGATCCCCCAGACACACTTTCTGTGTGTTTGGGGTTTTAATTTGTTTTATTTATTTAATTTAACATTTTTACACTTTCACCCCCTTTACTTAGTTGTTGATTTAGTAATTCACATATTTACCCCTTCTAGTTTATTTACCTATTTATCTTGTTCCTCTTTCCATTACATTACTAATGTTTGTATTATTTCCATTAACTAAGTTAAATCTCTAGTTGATTTAACTTTTGTGTCCATTAATCCTTTTTGGGGTGTTACATGGGGGCAAACTTGTAATGTCACCAGGAAAACAAACAAAAACGATGGGGAAAATGTAAATTTAAGTTGAGGGTAAAATCGTAACTTGGCTGTGAGAAAAAAAAACTAATGGCAAAACTATAAATTTATACAGGGCAAAATTGTAATTTTGAACCGAGGGAAAAATTGGAATGTTTAGCTGGGAGCAAAAGCGTAAATTTTTTTTTAATTGGGGGTAAAAACATAATTTTGAACTGATGGGAAAATCGTATTTTTAAGGGAAAAAAACTAATGACAAAACTGTAAATTGAAACGGGGCAAAATCGTATTTTTTAACCGGGGGCAAAATTGAAATATTTAGCTGGGAGCATAAGCGCAAATTTATTTTTAAGTGATGGCAAAAACATAATTTTTAACTGATGGCAAAATCGTAATTTTAAAGGGGGATAAAATCGTAAATTTGTTGGGCCAATAGGGGAGTGCCAGGCAGCTGCCTGGCACTATTGAAGTTGCCGCCCATTTAGCCCAATAAAGGGCCTGAACTGTTGCCTGGTCGGCGCCGACACTTGATAATGTAGTAGTTGATAATGCGCCAAACTCAAGACAGTATAACCCGTTTTTTTAATCTAATTCAAACCTCGCTCTGACCCGGCTTGAACAGGGACCGACCCGAAAATTTTAACGTTTTTTTTTAATTTTGAACATCGCAAAAAAATGGACCCCGTTGTAAAAAAATCATGGATTCGCCACTGTAGCACACTCCCCTTTTGTTTGCTTTTTCGCCAATTATATATACATATAAAAGAAAGAGGGAGGTGGCTGTGAGTAAACAATCACCGACCTTTAGTTTTAATATTATATATATATATAGGGAGTTGCTAAAATGAAAACCACTCACAGTTGTAAGAATCATGAGAACTACTCTCCACCAATCAGGATATATATATATATATATATATATATATATATATATATATATATATATATATAGGGAGTCGCTAAAATAAAAACCACTCCCAGTTGTAAGAATCATGAGAACTACTCTCCACCAATCAGATTATGCCAACTTAAAAGTTATTTTTGTCATTTACTCCAAATGTCGAATCTCCCATCTCTCTTCATTTAAATCACTTTACTTTTTAAATATCTCTCTCCTCTCTCATCTTTCATCTCTATCTCTCATATCTTCCTTTTCTTTATTCAAAGATCCATAAACAACCGATTTGGGAAATGAGCCTAGTTTTAGGATACAAAAAATGTTTTCCACAAACAAACCCTCTTATGTTCGTTTTTGTATGATCTGCTTCTGCATTTTAGTTTTTGTTTTTGGCTTTAGGTTCGGACTATTTCTGCTAGGAACAAGCTATGGCTTCTGATGCTCACCTTCATCACTCCCCTATCTCCGGAAACAACCTTCGCCATTCGCGTATTCCTGGCCTTCAATTACCAACCCTTACCTGCAAAAACCTCCGATTTAAGCCAATTGATATACTATCTATTCGACAACCGATTCCCGATTCCGCAATGGAAGCTGTGGCGGAGGGGGAGGTAATGGTAGTGATAGTCGCCCGGACGAAGGGGGAAAATTCGACGATAATTCATAAAGTTTGGGGCCATTGGGGCTTTACTTAGTGGTTGGAAATCAAGGGTTGCTGCTGATCCTTAATTTGCATTCAAGGTGTTAATGGAGGAAGTTGTGGGTGTGAGTGCAACCGTGTTTGGTGACATGGCAACGCGTCCAAATTTCGGTCTAAACGAGCTTGATTTCATGTTTTCCACTCAAACTTTTTCTTTTTTATGGATTTTTGTAATTTACTTTTTTTTAACGGCAAATTTGGATCACTGACGTAAAACGTAAAAAGTTTAACGTAAAGCGTAAAAACGTAAAAAATTTAGCGTAAAACGTAAAACGGAAAAAGTTTAACGTAAACTTTTATGTAAAAAGTAAAACGTAAACTTTAACATAAAACGTAAAAATGGGAAACGTAAAAAGTTTAACGTAAAAACGTAAAATGTAAAACGTAAAAATGTAAAACGTAAAAAGTTTAACGTAAAACGTAAAAAGTTTAACGTAAAACGTAAAAAGTTTAACGTAAAACGTAAAAAGTAAAACGTAAAAAGTTTAACGTGAAAAGTAAAACGTAAACTTTTAACGTAAAACGTAAAACGTAAACTTTTATGTAAAAACTTTTTTAACGTAAAACGTAAAACTTTTTCTACGTAAATTGTAAAACGTAAAAAACCGTGTGATAAAATGGCGCCTAAACACGGGGCGTGAATACGCGACGAAAAAAACGTGACGTAAAAAATGGCGCGTTAGAACGGGACGTAAAAAACGGCGCGTTAAAAAAACAACGCTTAAAAAGCCGAGCGTAAAAAATGGCGTGCAAAAACGATGCGTGAAAAAGCCGGGCGTAAAAACGGCGTGAAAAAACCGGCGCGCAAAAAATTGTTTTGTTAAAAAAATCTGAATTAAAAATGCTTTTAATAAAAAAATTCTGTTTAAAAAATAAAAACTAATATAATAATACAAAAAAGTAATAAAAAAATAATAAAGACAAAAAGACAAAAATGAGTAATTTTACTATAATACCATTTTGGATTAAATATTAAAGACATAATAAGACAAAATGTATTTAATATAAATTTTAGTTATTTTTAATCTCATCCATCCCTCCTGTTGATCTTGTTGCTAGAAAGTGGTTCTTTCGTTTCTTACAACTGGAGATGGTTTTCATTTTAGCGGTCCCATATATATATATAGGGTGGAGTTATTGTAAAAAAGACCAAAAGTGTGAGAAAGGTAAGAAAGAATCTCAGTCATTATATCTAAATTAATTGAAAAGGGTATAATTGTAAATGCATTAACAAATTCAAATATGGTAATCCTTTATTTAAGGATTTGGAGAGAGAAAATCCTTGATTTAAGGACTTATAACCGTCCATAATTAGAGCATGTTCATGACATGGTGTTTTAAATAAATTCATAGTTCAATTCATGGTGTTTTTACAAAAAAATATAACACCATTCAGTAAACAAAATATAACACCATTCAGTAAACAAAAAAACACCATTCAGTACAAGATATAACACCATTCCGTAAACAAAATATAACACCATTCAGTAAACAAAAAATAACACCATTCAGAAAATAATATAACACCATTCAGTAAACAAAATATAACACCGTTCAGTAAACAAATTAACACCATTCAGTAAACAAAAAAACACCATTCAGTAAATAATAATAACACCATTCAGTAAACAAAATAACACAATTCAGAAAAGAAAAAAAACACCATTAATGAAAGAAATATAACACCTCTGTATCATCTTCTCCACTTCCGGCACCGTTCGATGTAGAGAGAGAGATCGCACGACCACCACCACTGCCACTTCCGGCACCACCACCGCCGCACCACCCCTGCCGATCCAGCACCACCACCGCCGCTGCCGCTCGAACCACCACCACCGCCGCTGCCGCTCGCACCAGCACCACCGCCGCTGCCGCTGTCGTTTTTTGATCTTCCGATTGATTGAACATGGAAGAAGAAAAGAGAGAGAAATTGTGATCGTATGAGAGAGAGAACGAAATTGCAGGGATTTGATTTACACATGAAGATAAAAAGACACAATTGCCCTTATAAATTTCAATTCAGTCCAAATTAATAAAAATATTTTGCAATTTGGTCCCTATTGATCTCAATCATTAGATCAAAAGATCTAATGGCTGAGATTTTTTCTTACCTTTCTCACACTTTGGGCATTTTTTACAGGATCCTAACTCTATATATATATATATATATTATAGATAAAGTTTTATTTAATTATTTTTCTATTCTTTATAACAAGAATATTTTGGCGGATTCTTAAAAGTTAAGAGTAGATTTTAAGGGAGAGCAAGGACTAAAATAACAATGGAAACACATAGGGTGGTCGTAGGAAACAAAACTATAGACGGAAACCGAAATTTTTTGACAAATCATAGAGACACAATAATGCAAACAACAATTTACTCCTAAATATGTCATAATTCTCGATTTTTATGGTTTAGCTCTTTCATTAACATAATAAGGAAATGCATAAATGTTACGCAGGTTTACAAAAAAGTGTGTAGCCAAATTTAAGCAAAAAAGGTCAGAAGTTACGTCGAAATTATGTTTACCTTTTCAGCTATATTTAGCTTCGTATTATTTACAATCTTAACATCGTCTTACAATTAACCGTCAAGACACGTGTACTGGCGTTGGGTTAAAAAATATGACTCTTATAGGGTTCGGAGATGCACTTTTGGGTTAAAAATTATGACTCTTATAGGGTTTGGACGAACCATACATAGTGCCACAAACCTTTTAAGATATATGGAAAATTAAACTGCAATCATTATTATATTATCATCAATTTCTTAGTATTTGTGACAGATTTAATTTTTCTTTAGAGTTAATTGCCCGGATGGTCCCTGTGGTTTCACGTTTTTTCACGTTTAGTCCCCACCTTTTGAAAATAGCAGGTATACTCCTCATGGTTTGTCATTTTGTTACTCGGATAGTCCCTGAGTAGATGTCAGTTAGTTTGGAAATTGCATGTATGCTCCCTATGGTTTGTCATTTTGTTACTCGGATAGTCCCCAGAGTAAATGTTGGGGGACTATCTGAGTAACAAAATGACAAACCATAGGGAGCATACATGCTATTTTCAAAAGATGGAGACTAAACGTGAAAAAACGTGAAACCACAGGGACCATCCGGGCAATTAACTCTTTTCTTTATTTTTAACGGTAAATTTCTTAATTCTGTCATATATGGGACTTGAACCCAGGACTTCCTCATCCCAAGATGTTTAAAGGTTTTACTTTTGCCAATGGATCATCACTCCATTGGTGTGACAGATTTAATTAGCTGGTTACAGTCTCATATTGCACTCAAAGGCTCGTGTACTTATAGTTATTTAATGGGCATTTATGCCACTTTTATAATGATTATCTGCTTTTTATCACGTCAAAGATATATATTTTTTTGAACAGTTAAACTTGCACACTATAGGAATTAAAACCCTAACCTTTTCCTACTTTAAACTCTATCTAATTCATCAACACAAATGGGTCTATTCCCAAGTGGATTATTTGCTTGACCTTCTGTAGTGTACTTTAGTGTAAGCTTTTCACTACTCCAATATCCCCTAACATCAGCTATTACTGTATTTTGGTGTGTCTATGGATGATCACTTGTTATACAAACATTGTTCGTACACTTTACTATCTAGTCTTAGACATTCAAAAAATAAATATTCTTTTAGTAAGAGGTTTCTTAATTTCTATGGAAACCGACTGACAAATTTGATTGCAATCAGACGTATTTTTGGTATCTTTAGGCACCACTTCACATGGCTTGACGACGAACTTCAAATTTTGATCTTCATTCTTGTGTCATTGTTTATTGGGCTGAATGTCCTTGTGATCTGCGATCTACCAAAGCATAATTTGGGTTCCTTCGTCTAGTACGAGGAAAAGTATTGTGCCGATGCACTTATAGTCTACCCGGCTTCCTTGGATTATATGTATGCTTTGCTAGTTACGTTGATCTCTTTCTAATCCACCTACTCTATGATGTGACGATATTGACGCCATGTGTTTAGCAGTCAACCTGGTGTTTCATTTACATACAAAACACCTAAAGATCGACTTTCATTCATTCACGATATGTTTGTTATCACAGACACTGAAAGTTCGTTGTCCTCTTACAATTGTCCATATTGATATTCCTTTGACCAGAAGAGTATCTTCTACTTGTTGATCTGACACAATTTAGTCAAAGCTTCACGTTGTGTGAACTCTTTACTTTGCATAAGCTTGTTAGACTATTAGAGCATAAGCGTATTAGACTATTAGAGTACTTTTCACAAACTTAAAATTCCCTCTTTCACTTTTTATCAACACTGACTCTACACTAAGGTGTTGTTTGATTTTTAGAAGATAAAATGTTTGTACTCTGCGGACCACATCTGCAGACATCTGTAGAAAAAGAGGTGGACCAAACGTCTACAGTCTACAAGAAAAGACTATTTGTTTTTAACATATGTAGACTTCTAAAATAAACTGGTGGTGGTGTATAGACGGTGGTGGGTGGTGGTGGACGTGGACGGTGGTGGTGGATGGTGGTGGTGATGGACGGTGGTGGGTGGTGGACGGTGGTGCTGGTGATGGACAGTGGTGGGTGGTGGTGTTTAACCCTCTACAGACCTTAGAAGATCTTAGAAGGGGTTGGGCCAAGTCTGCACCAAGAAGAGCTCGTGTAGAGGTTTTTTAATGAAACGTCTTCGGAAAAACAAACAGTCTTCAGATGGTAATGTCTGCGTGGTCTGCGGGGTGCAGACATAAGAGTCTGCGGACCACATCTGCAGACATTTGCGTGGTGGTGGTGGGTAGTGGACGTGGACGGTGGTGGTGGATGGTGGTGGTGATGGACGGTGGTGGGTGGTGGTGTTTAACCCTCTACAGACCTTAGAAGGGCTTGGGCCAAGTCTGCACCAAGAAGAGCTCGCGTAGAGGTTTTTTAATGAAACGTCTTCGAAAAAACAAATAGTCTTCATATGGTAATGTCTGCGTGGCGCAGACATAAGAGTCTGTGAACCACATCTACAGACATCTTTAGAAGAAGAGGTGGACCAAACGTCTGCAGTCTGCAAGAAAAAGACTGTTTGTTTTTAACGTATGTAGACTTCTAAAATAAACTGGTGGTGGTGAGTGGTGGTGGTGGTGGACAGCGGTGGTGGGTGGTGGACGCGGACGGTGGACGGTGGTGGTGGACGGTGGTGGTAGACGATGGTGGTGGGTGGTGGACGGTGGTGGTGGTGATGGACAGTGGTAAGTGGTGGTGTTTAACCCTTTGCAGACCATAGAAGATCTTAGAAGTGGTTGGGCTAAGTCTGCACCAAGAAGAGCTCGCGTAGAGGTTTTTTAATGAAACGTCTTCGGAAAAACAAGCAATCTGCAGACGACAATGTCTGCGCGGCGTAGACATAAGAGTCTTCGGACCACATCTGCAGACATCTGTAGAAGAAGAGGTGGACCAAACGTCTGCAGTCTGCAAGAAAAAGACTGTTTGTTTTTTAACGTATGTAGACTTCTATAATAAACTGGTGGTGGTGTACAGAAGGTGGTAGTGAGTGGTGGTGGTGGTGGACGGTGGTGGTGGGTGGTGGACACGGACGGTGGACGGTGGACGATGGTGGTGGATGGTGGTGGTGGTGGTAGACGATGGTGGTGGGTGGTGGACGGTGGTGGTGGTGGTGATGGACAGTGGTGGGTGGTGGTGTTTAACCCTTTGCAGACCTTAGAAGATCTTAGAAGTGGTTGGGCTAAGTCTACACCAAGAAGAGCTCGCGTAGAGGTTTTTTAATGAAACGTCTTCGGAAAAACAAGCAATCTGCAGACGGCAATGTCTGCGCGGCGTAGACATAAGAGTCTGCGAACCACATCTGCAAACATATGTAGAAGAAGAGGTGGACCAAACGTCTGCAGTCTACAAGAAAAAGACTGTTTGTTTTTTAACGTATGTAGACTTCTAAAATAAACTTGTGGTGGTGTACAGTCGGTGGTGGTGAGTGGTGGTGGTGGTGGTGGTGGACGGTGGTGGTGGACGCGGACGCGGACAGTGGACGGTGGTGGTGGTGGTAGACGATGGTGGTGGGTGGTAGACGGTGGTGGTGGTGGTGGTGGTGATGGACAGTGGTGGGTGGTGGTGTTTAACCCTTTGCAGACATTAGAAGATCTTAGAAGTGGTTGGGCTAAGTTTGCACCAAGAAGAGCTCGTGTAGAGGTTTTTTAATGAAACGTCTTCGGAAAAACAAGCAATCTGCAGACGGCAATGTCTTCGCGGCGTAGACATAACAGTCTGCAGACCACATCTGCGGACATATGTAGAAGAAGAGGTGGACCAAACGTCTGCAGTCTGCAAGAAAAAGACTGTTTGTTTTTAATGTATGTAGACTTCTAAAATAAACTGGTGGTCGTGTACAGACGGTGGTGTTGGGTGGTGGTGGACGGTGGTGGTGGGTGGTAGACGTGGACGGTGGGTGGTGGTGGACGGTGGTGGTGGGTGGTAGTCGTGATGGACGGTGGTGGGTGCTGGATGGTGGTGGGTGGTGGTGTTTAACCCTCTGCGGACCTTAGAAGATCTTAGAAGTGGCTGGGCCAAGTCTGCACAAATAAGACCTCGCGCAGAGGTTTTAAGTAAAACTTCTTCAGAAAAACAAACAGTCTGCAGACGGCTATGTCTGCGCGGCTCAGACAGAAGAGTCTGCGGACCACATCTACAGACATCTGTAGAAGAAGAGGTGAACAAAACGTCTGCAATATGCAAGAAAAAGACTGTTTGTTTTTTAACGTATTTAAACTTCTAAAATAAATTGGCGGTGGTGTACAGACGGTGGTGGTAGGTGGTGGTGGATGGTGGTGGTAGACGGTGGTGGTGGGTGGTGGACGGTGGTGGACAGTGGTGATAGACGGTGGTGGTGGTGATAGACGATGGTGGGTGGTGGACGATGGTGGTGGTGGTAATAGACGGTGGTGGGTGGTGGTGTTTAACCCTCTGCAGACCTTAGAAGATCTTAGAAGTGGCTGGGCCAAGTCTGCACCAAGAAGAGCTCGCGCAGAGGTTTTTTAATGAAACGTCTTCGGAAAAAACAAACAGTCTGCAGACGGCAATGTCTGCGTGTGGTCTGCGCGGCATAGACATAAGGGTCTACGGACCACATCTGCAGACATATGTTTAAACCAAATTTGATTTAACTAAATAATCATCTCATTAACATTAAAATCAAAACTAGTAACGTGACACTTCTTTCATTTAAAATTAATGTAAGCATTTCTTTCAACATTGTTAAATAATATAATTTATTGTGAGAATAATTGTATAATACACGCGACTTAAACTAGTTTAATAATGTTATACTGGTTGAGCACTTAATGGTTCAGACTGTTTGTTTTACGAGCAGATGTCTGAATGATTAAGACATTTGCCTCTGAATGGTTAAGCATTATACAGAGTCTGAATTGTTAAGCATTATACAGAGTCTGAATGGTTAACACCTCTAATCTGAATTGATCAGATATTTGTCTCTGAACGGTTAAGCATTATACAGGCTCTTAATGGTTCAGACCTTATACTGGTTCATCACTTAATGGTTCAGACCTAGCACTTAATCATTCAGATGTTGCCAAACATCCCCTAAGTTTAGATGACTAAAATATATTTACTTGCATGAATCAATAAAAGACGAACTAATTAATTTGGAATTTTACATGCATGCATGTATCAATAAAGATGACCTTATTTATTTGAAATTATTAGACTTTTAAATTAACATGTAATTAAACATTGAATGGTTTATTATCATGTGTAAAATTTGGAATTTTACATGCATGAATCAATAAAAGGCGACCTAATTTATTTGGAATTATTAGACTTTTAAATTAACATGTAATTAAACAATGAATGGTTTATTAGCATGTGTAAAATCTGCCGTCATATATATATATTTTTTTAAATTTCGTGATGCAGGATCTTTTAGGAATAGTGTTCCAAAAAAAATTGGATCCGAAATATCAGATATTTTGGATATCTTAAAATTTGATTATCCGAATTTTCGGATTCAGATATTGATTTCTAAAAATTTCGGATAATCGGATTATCTGATATCTTAGAAAAAAATTTGGATTCTGATATTGATTTCTAAAAATTTTGGATAATCGGATTATCCGATATCTTAGAAAAAAAATTAGCAAATATATATATCATATGAGTATTAAGTGTGTACATGTATATAAATTAGTAAAAAATAGTAAATAATCGGATTTTAATGTGGATTCATGAATGTTTTTTTTTTTTTCAATGTTGAAATATTGGAATATCGAATACATGTTTAGTTTTAATCTATGCACGAAACAAATTTTTTTTCTTTTATAGCTTTGATATCATCTGAAATTCAGATAATCCGATCTTGAACAGCCCTACTTTTAGGTTTGATGTAGATCCAACATTTAAACACAATGAACAACAAATTAAAACACAATGAACAACATATTAAAACACAATAATCACTACCAATAACACACTGTATCGAAAACTCAAATATAACACAATCTTCACTGTGTCATAAATTTTGTTATAGGTTTTGATATAAATACGCAGTGGCCTGAACCCAAATTAACATTGTGTTACAAGTTTTGATAATAATACAATGTATAGAAACCCTAGTAAAAACGTAATGACCAAAATCTAGTAAAAAGACACAATGATCTGAACCTTTAACACAATGCAAAAAGAACCCAGTAAAAATGATTTTTTTTTATTTTTATGTAGCAATATCATACTCATATTAAAGATAAAAACCGTTTGTTATTATGGTGATTTTTAAAAAAAAAATGGCGTATGAAAAAGTTATGGACGTTTTAAATTGATGAGGAAAATTGACATGTGCCTTGCATGTGGAAAGAGAAAGTAAATAAATGTAGGATTCTTTTTATACCCTTACATTATCTTCTTTTCTTTAAAAGAAATCTCAATCCTCCAAATCTTATGTCAATGGACTAAAATCCCTCTTATCCTTCTTATTTATCTTCCCTTTGTAGCATAATAATTATCTATATACATAGGGAAGATTCATTAGAAAATGGGTTTTGTCTAAGTAGCATAAGAAAGATTGTAAAAATAATGTATAATACTTCTTATAATTAGGATTTAAAGACATTTTGTTCCTAAAACACAAACTCTCAAGTTGAGAGTCTCACCGTTTCTTTCTCAAAATACAACACAAGAAATTTAGTAAAAAAACTCTAGTACAAAAAAAATCTAACACAACAAATCCATTACAAAAAAATTAGCATAAAAAATACTGGACAAAAAAAATCGAGTACAATAAATTCTTTACAAAAATGTAATATTACATAGAAATATAACTATTTTTTGGGAGGGGTTAATTGTCATATTTTATATAGCAATATAGTACTCAAATTAAAAAATAAAAAGTTGTTTGATTTTATGGTGCTAATTTTAAAGAAAAATGTCGTATAAAAAAGTTATGAACATTTAAAAAATTGTTGAGGGGGGAGGGGGATGATATGCATGTGGAAATCACAATTATATTATTCCAAAATTGCCCTTGCACCTATCTTTTTTCTATACTTTCATCTTAGTCGTTGCTTTGTGTTAGGAAACTTTATTTGTAAGTATTGAAGAAAAGCCAATTCAGCCTGATCTATGAAGAAGATAAAGTCTTGAAGATCAAACAACAGGAAGAAGCCAGATAGGACGATTGAAAAGAACAACATCTACTTCAAAGAATCAGAAACTGATTTAAGAACAAGAGAAGATTATAAGAAAAGGCCATTCTGATGGATCTAATGATATTTCTGATGAAATATCATCAGTTTCTGGCAAATCTTATCATCAGACTTTCTGATGATTTGTTCACCAGAATTTCTGATGAAGTGGTTATCAGAAATTCTGATGAAATCTCACTTGTCTAAATGAGTTCTACACTGCCACAATAACCGAAGCAACTTGACATTATTGGATCTCATGATGACTAAGGCAACTCGATAATTAGATTCAATGAATATGTTAAGAAGCTACTTTTTGCAGGACATATACATGAATAAACAAATGTTTATTCATGCCTCTGGGCTTTCTATAAATAGAAAGCTCTTCAAGCAAAGGACGATGAGTTAAGCCAAGCATTCAATACATACAATAAAACTCCATTGTCCTTTCACCTCAGAATTATACAAGTATTCGTTTGTAATAGATAATAACCTCACAATCACTTTGTAAACCATTTTGTTTCAAAGTGATATAAACTTGAAAATTTTGTAGGTCTTGTTTCTTGAAAGTCTGATTTCTATTTCCGCACACACACTATTTTCATATTTGTTGAAATCACTTGCCATATTACGTGAAAAGAAGTTTTTAAGCCCAACTGGGACCAACAATTGGTATCAGAGCAGATTGAACAAATCATTTTCAAACGATCAATTGCTCATCTCTTTTTCTCTAAATATGGCAAACTTTCAAACGTGGAATAACGCTTTCAACATTGGTTCTATGTCTAAACTCCGACCTTGGTCAGAGAGGAATACCCACAATGGAAAATCAGAATGGTCAACTTCCTTAATGTACATGACCGAACTCTGTTTTAATCCATTGTAAGGGGTCCATATGTACCAACAACTGAAATACCAGCTATTCCACCAACTGATCAATCACCAGGATTCCCTGCCTCCTTGGCTCCCAAAAGTGAAACTCTTTGGAGCCAAGAAGACAAGGACCTCATGGCTGTAGATGAAAGGGCAAAATTACTTTTAATAATGGCTCTTCCTAATGACATATTCTCTCAAGTTGATGCATGTGCATCAGCTAAAGAGATATGGGATTAGTTAGAAAATCTTTGTGAAAGAGGGGAAAGGATGAAGAGGAACAAAAGAACAAATTGTGTTTCCTCCTATGAGAGGTTTAAAAGTTTACCAAATGAAAAACTTTATGAAACTTGTCATAGATTTGCTAAACTTTTGAATGAGCTAAAGAAATTTGGGATTACAAAATCAAATGATGAAAGAAACATAAAATTTTTGGATGCTTTGCCTAGAGAATGGAGAAGTCTAACCATGACTTTGTCCTCAACCTTAGAACTAGGTAATATGAGTCTTCATGATTTATATAGCATTCTGGTCCCCAGAGAAGAAGAAATATTTGAAGAATCAATTCAGAGAGGGGGATCTTTAGCTTTAATCTCAAACTCACAAAGAACACCTATCAATTATCCACAAACCTCAAACAGTCAAAATATTGAAAATTCTGACACATCATCAGATTTTTCAGCTTTTGCTGAAGCAATTGCACTGCTCACCAAAACTTTTGAGCAGAGGTTAAGGGGAGGTGGCCAAAGATACCAGAAAAGTGATAAAGGGAGGATGGAAGGAAGATCTAGGGATGAAGGAAGATCAAAGGATAAGGGAAAAGTAGAAGTTGTGTGTTACAAATGTAAACAAAAGGGTCACTATGCATCAGAGTGCAAAACCAAGAAACTGAAGGATGTTGCATACTATGAGAAGAAGCTGGAAGAAGCAACAACAAGTCAGTTTGATAGTAGGGACAGATACATGGCTGTCAGATGACTCTTCTGATGAAGAAGAAGAAGAGATGGCCAATTTCTGCCTCATGGCACTTTCTAATGAACTACCTGAAACATCAGAACATAAGGTAAATCTAGATAATCTTGACCTTGAACACAAATTAAACAAACTCATGTCAGATTTTCGAAGTCTGCAAGATAAACAGAAATCAGATAGTAAAAAATCTGATGAGTTGCAAAGAACACTGAATAAAGTTATACTTGAAAACCAGTTACTGATAAAATAAAGCTTAGATCACAGAGCAAAAATTGAATTTTATGAAAAAGAAAGAAAAGATCTATACAAGAAAATTCATGATAAAGAAATAAATGTAAAGGGTTTTCAACAAGCAAAGGAATTCATTAATTTTATTGAAACTACACCAAAGAACAAAGGTGAGGGTTTAGGGTATGTAAAAACAAATGAAATTAAACCCACCACCTTTGTGAAAGTAACACATCAGATTTCTGATAAATTTACATCAGAATCTGATTCAGAATCATGCAGATCAATAAGTTCTGAGAACTCTTTTGAAATCTCAAAACTCAACTTAAAAGCAAAAAGGAGTGAATCCAAACAAAAGTGTTTAAAAACTCCAGAAGTGATTCACTCAAGATTTCAAAATTATCCAACAATTCCATCATAAGTAGAGAAATCAGAGAATTCTGATAAAGAAACTTGTATGTGTGTTGACATTCTGAAGCTGGTTCAACACCATCTCCAAACAAAAATTGAAAAATCTGTTCATGGCTCAACATGTAACAGATACTCTGATGAAAATTCATCAAAAGAAGATAATTTGATTAAAACTTCATCAGAAAAAGTACCCAAGCAAGTCTGGGTACCAAAAACCCTCTATTTTTTTCATTTCAGAACCATCATGTGCAGCAGATCTGGTACTGCGATTCTGGAAGCTCCAATCACATGACTGGGGACAGAAGCTTACTCAGTAATTTTGTTTCAAAACTGGGTAAAATGGTTAATTTTGAGAATGGAGTAAAAGGGAGGATTTTGGGGGTATGGATGTTTGACCATCGAAAAAGTAGCCTATGTAAAGGCTTAAAGTACAATCTGCTGAGTTGTTGTCAATTCTGTGACAAAGGTTTTCAGGTAACCTTTTTACCAGAAAAATATTTGCTAATTGGTATGGATGATAATAAGATCTATTTAAGTTGAAAAAGAATAAGACAGTCAATCTACTATTTTGATTTTAAAGAGGAAAATGAACATCCAAAATTATGTTTATTTTCAAAAATTAACAAAGGTAGTAGTTGGTTGTGGCACTAAAGGTTAGCCCACTTAAACATTAAAAATTTAAGCAAATTAGCAAGAAAAGGACTGGTAAAAGGATTACCTTTCATATCCTCAAAGAAGGATAAAATTTGTGAAGCTTGTGAAATGGGTAAATCTAAAAGAAGCTCACACAAAACAATTTATGAATCTTCAATAACACAAAATTTAGAACTTTTGCATATGGATCCCATAAGCACTGAAAGCTTTTCTGGAAAGAAGTACATACTTGTAATTGTAGATGATTTTTCCAGATACACATGGGTAGAGTTTTCAAGAAAGAAAAGTGAAACTCCTGATCTGATAATAAATTTTATCAGAAAAATTGAAAATCTGTTAAAATTGACAGTCAGAAGAATCAGAACAGATAATGGAACAGAATTTAAGAATTCATAAGTTGAGAGCTTCCTTGTAAGTAAAGGAATCTCTCATGATTTTTCTGCTCCAAGATCACCTCAACAGAATGGAGTGGTAGAAAGAAGGAACTGAACCTTAGTGGAAGTAACCAGAACAATGCTTGCTCATGCAAAACTGCCCACCCATTTTTGGACAGAGGCAATAGCAAATGCTTGTTTTACCCAGAACAGATCCATAATCAACAAAAGACATAATAAAACACCCTACAACATTATAAATGGGAGAATACCAAGTGTAACATTTTTGCACACATTTGGTTGTAGATGTTTTGTTTTCAATGATTTTGAAAGTCTAGAAAAAATTGACAGAAAAGCAAAGAAGGGTATTTTTCTTGGATATTCAATGTCCTCAAAAGCATATAGAATTTTTATTCTAAACACAAGGGCAATCAGAGAAATTTTATAAGTATCTTTTGATGATTCATCAGAAACAGATGTTTCTGATGAATATATGAAGGAAATAAACCTTTCTGATAAACAAGAAAATCTTGAACATCTTTTTGAAATAGTGACAGAAGAATTCCTAGGACATGATAAATCTCTCACAAACAAATCTATAGATAATTCATGTGCTAACCCTGCAGAACAAATGGAAAATGTTCAGAAACCTTGAATCAGAACAATGAAAATACATCTGACAATCAAATTCTGATACATTCCATACAAATGAGGCAAATGTTCAGGGGGAAACTTCAAATCCATCAGAAACAACAACTTTTCACAACAAGTTGAGATGGATAAAAGGACATGTTCATTCTGACTTCATTGGAAATCCAAAAGATGGTGTGAGAACAAGATCTGCCACAGCACACGAGTGTGCTTTTGCTGGGTTCTTAAGCAAGATAGAACCCAAGTCTGTCAAATAAGCTCTTAATGACTCAGACTGGATTCAAGCAATGCAAGAAGAGCTTGATCAGTTTGAAAAGAGTAAGGTATGGGATATGGTGCCTAAGCCAAATGACAAATAAGTCATAGGCTCAAAATGGGTATTTAGAAACAAATCAGATGAAAATGGCATAATAAGGCAAGGTTAGTGGTCAAACGTTATTGTCAACAAGAAGGTTTTGACTATGATGAAACCTTTGCACCAGTGGCCAGATTAGAAGCAGTAAGAATCTTTCTTGCTTATGCTGCATCCAAAGACTTCAAAGTATATCAAATGGATGTGAAATCTGCTTTCCTGAATGGTAAGATTGAGGAAGAAGTTCATGTGCATCAACCTGAAGGCTTTGTTGATCCTAAATTTCAAAACCATGTTTACAAATTAAACAAAGCCTTGTATGGTTTGAAGCAAGCTCCTAGAGCAAGGTATGAAACACTTTCAAACTTCTTACCCAATTCTGGCTTCACAAAAGGTACAATTGATACAACTCTTTTTCTTAAAACACACAAGGGTCACACTTTGTTAGTCCAAATTTATGTTGATGACATTATATTTGGATCAACAAATGAAAAGTTTTGCAAAAAGTTTCAAAAATTAATGACCAGCCACTTTGAGATGAGCATGATGGGTGAGTTAACCTTTTTCTTAGGTTTACAAGTCAAACAAAGAAATGATAGAATATTTTTGAGTCAATCTAAGTATGTGAAAACAATTTTGAACAAATACTCACTGGAAAATTGCTCAGTCTCAAAAACTCCCATGGCAACAGGGAACAAACTTGATTCTGATAAAGAAGGAATAAGTGTGGATATTAAAACCTATAGGGGGATGATAGGATCATTGTTATACCTAACTACAAGCAGACCTGATATTATGTTTGCTACATGCTTTCTGGCAAGATATCAATGCAATCCTAAAGAATCTCACCTAAAAGTAGTCAAAAGGGTTTTTTAATATCTAAAGGGTACATCAGAACTTGGTCTCTGGTATCCTAAAGATACAAATCTTGAATTAATTGCATACACAGATGCATATTATGCAGGATGCAAGATTGACAGAAAGAGCACATCTGCTGCATGTCAAATCTTCGGAGAAAAGTTGGTATGTTGGGCAAGTAAGAAACAAAACTGTGTTGCAACATCAACAGCTGAATCTGAATATGTAGCAGCAGCAAGCTACTGTTCACAAGTACTGTGGATGCAAACTCAGCTGAAGGATTATGGAGTAAATCTGACAAAGATACCCATTCTATGTGATTCAAAGAATGCAATTGCAATTACAGAGAATCCAGTTCATCACTCTAGAACCAAGCACATAGATGTCAGATATCACTTCATAAAGGATCATGTTGAAAAAGGTAACACAGAAATGTACTTTGTTCCAACAGAAAATCAAATTGCTGACATTTTTACAAAACCTCTTGATGAAAAGAGACACAATTTTCTAATCAGCAAACTTGGCGTGGTTAATATAAAAGATGAAGATGTTTCAGAAAACAATATGTCACAAACTGAAAACTAAACTGAAGATAATCAAGGTGCAAACAAAATTTCTAATGATCAAAGAATGAAACAACAAATTTCTGATAAAGAAATCCATCAATCTGATGAAATATCAGAAAATCTGATAAATTATCAATAATTTGATAATTTACCAGAAAATCTGTTGATTCATTAGAAAATCTGATGAATCATCAGAAAATCTGATGAACCATCAGAAAATCTGATGAAATCATCAGAAATTCTGAAAAAACATTAGAAAATTTCTTAAAACATCAGAAACACCTCTGATTATCAGACAAATTCATGAATTTACCATCTTTATTCATATCTCATATTTGTATAAACACATAACTGTAGATAATCTGTTTTTTATTTTTTTTCTTCTTTGTTCATATTAAAAAAAATCAAAAAGGGGAAAAGTAACTTGCTTTAAGATAAATCCAAAGCCACCATAGGGAAAATCAACCGTCACAGGTAAAATTTTTGCAGAAAATTGATTTCTCTTCTACTTCCAAAGCATGCAACGTCATCTTTTCATAAGATTATAGAGAGACACGGGGGCATGAAAATGATTAGGGGCTATAAAGGTAGCCACCTACTTATTCAATGCTACTCACAAACGGGGGCTTCAAACTCTGTCATATACTCTCTGAACCCAAATATTGTATTAAATGAAGAGAAAGAAAAGGAAAAGAAAATCTTTAGTTGTTAATACCATTTATGGAAAAACTATTACTTTCATCTGTAAATATTAACAACTCTTGAAGACTTTCTTCATCACAACAACCTCCACTTCAAAACATTTCTGAAAAATTTAACTTTCAAAAACATCAAATGGCAAAAGAAATCAGAACCGATCACTTTCCTCTCATTCTTCACGAAACACACAACCTTAGACTAAGGTCAAAACTGGAAGGTCCTGCATGGGAAGATTGCCAGTTTGTGTACAACATGTTAAAGCAAAGTCCTTTGGGCCATGCTATATCAACACATGTCACAATCTACCCTGCACTCCTTCAAGAGTTTTGGTGGGATGCAGAAACTGTCTATAGAGGCACCAACATGTGGATACAAAGCCAGGTGAGCTTTACAATCATTCTAAAGGAGGAAACTCTTAGGGATGCCCTCCAGTTGGGTGATGATCCAGACACCAGCTTCTTCCCATGGGAAATGCTGGAAGAAACTCTGAAGGATATGGGTTATCGCACACCCAACGTTTCAAGGCAGATCAACAAGTCTGGTTTCATTCAACCATTCCAGTACTTGGTGACACAGCTCAGTTTCTGCTTCTCAAAGAAGATTGGACACTTCAATGAGCTGTCTTACAAGATGATGGAGGTGGTACATGCAGTTGTAGAAGAGAAACCATACAACTTCTCCAAGTTTCTCATGAGAAACTTGGAATCAAGCATGCACACTCGTCAACCTTTTCTGATCTACCCTCGCTGTGTGACCAAGGTGATAACAAGTCAGCTGGACTTCGGAGGAGTAAGAAGCTGGTACCCAAGGGCCCAGGTGGTTTTACAAGAAAACTTGAATGTTCCCTCCCTTGTTCCATCACCTAATCACAGTGGACACAGAACATACTTATGGTTGTATGTTAAGGGTATCTATAATGAGTAGTTTTTTTTTGTTGTAATTTTTTTTTTGTTTGAAAAGTATATATTTGCTTTATGTTTTCTCAAAAAGAATCACAATAGATCTAGGGGGAAGTAAAATAGCATATCTGATAAAATCAAGAAAAATCTAATGAAGTTCAAAGAAATCTGATGGATCTGATGAAACATCAGAAAATCTGATAAATCATCAGAAAATTTGTTAAGACATCAGAAACACCTCTAAGATAACCAGAAAAACTGATAAATCATCAGAGAAATATGAAGAAATATCAGTTAACATTGCTTAAAACCAGATTCAAAGGAACTTGTGACAAAGTAGAAAAAGATTCATAAAAGTTTCTGTCAAGGATTACAATTTTCTTTCTGGTTAAATAATCTTAAAAGGAATGAAACAATAATGATGTGAATTTTTTCACAACAAATACTCCTTGAAGATCAAGAGCAAAGATTTGAAGCACAGAAATGCTATGTAAGTAATATATTCAAAACCTTACTTATTCCCTCTCATATACAAAAAAAAAAAAAAAAAAAAAAAAAAAACTGATTCAATCTCTAAATTTGAATCCAATGAATTCTGATGAAGTATAGAGAAAATCCAACACTCAAAAGTTTTATTCAAGGATTTTCTGATACACATCATCCAAAGGACAAGTTGGGAACAAAGTCAGTTTCAAAAAGGATTTTTATTGGACCTTTTTACAATAAAAGGGTCCCACAGGTATAAAGGTGCAAGTTGGATGCTTGTGTTTATTTTTTAAATCCTTGAAATCTCCGATTTTTAGATAAAATATTTGTATTAAAATATTAGAGATATACCAAGGGTTTTTAAAACGGTTGTTTCCTAAACGGATTAAAACATCATTAAGGTGTCATAAACCACCTTATATACAAACAACCCACGAAAAACACTCAAAGATCTCTGTCTCAAAACACTATAAATACATCTTTCAAAGGCAGAGAATTCCACCTCCAACTTTCTTCCTCAAAAGCAAAAACCCTAAAAACCCTTTTCGAAGCAAAAACTCAATTCACCATGGCTGCAATCAACATCAACATGCCACCAGTTGAACACTCTGTTCAAATCATCACAGAAGCAGAATTCCTACCCTTGAAAAGCAACAATGAAGCTATGAACACCAACATAGAAGAATATGACACGAAGTGTCAAATTTTGATCGAATTTCTGACAAGGTGCCCTATTGCTCAAGCTCTAACAAAGACCAGAGATATACCTGAAAAGCTTATTCAAGAAGTAGTAAAGACACTCAAACTCTCAAATCCAACCGAGCTTACAGCACATGTGTGGGGAGATATCTTCATTACTATCACACCGGAGAAGATAAGGGAATGTCTGAAGTTACCTATAAGCAACAATTATGATGAAGCACCAGAAAAGGAAGATATGTTTGCACAGCTTGATGCTATGATGGGATACAAGGTAAAGATCTCAAAGATTGGTGAATTTAAAAGAAACCAGCTGCCTGCCTTCTAGCAAGTGCTAATAGAGATTCTGAACAAGTGCTTATCATCAAAGATTGGGGGAACAGATCAGATAAATAAGAATGTTCTGACAATCATGTTCAGCCTCATCACAGGGTTGAACATTGATTTTGGAGCAAAAATATTTACTCTAACCAGAAGATCAATATTGACCAACACTGGAAGGATAGATTCACATCTACCTTTTCCCAGATATCTGTCAATCATAATTTCTGATGCATTTTCTGAAAGGAATATGGAAATTCCTGCATCAGAAAATATGTGGAGTACTGAGGTGATGAGACCATGGTTTGTTGTGGGGTCCTGGAAATCAGATTTTGATGTTCCTGCTCTACCAGAAAGTGTGATGAATCTGATACCAGGGGATTCACCCTACAGAGCTGAATATCTAAAGATGTTAAGCAAGAACCAGAGAATAAAGAAGTTTTTGACAGTGTGTCCCCAATGGAGCATGATGCCCAAGAATCAAGTACACCACAAACAGAGCAGGAGGCTCAGTCAGAACCTTAACAAGGTGATGAAGATGTACACATGAGTCATGTGGCAGAAGAGCATCATGCAGAAATCTCACATATGGGAGAAACAGGTGCACAACACTCTAAATTTAGTATTGTTCAAGATTCTTATAGTGATTCTGATGAATCAATTCATGGAGGATATATTATTGAACATAGAAGTACTGTTTCTGAAAAACAAGTTGTGAGTGAATCCAAAGACCCATTCTCTGAATCAGAAAATGAGGAGGAGTATGAGGTGGCAACAGGTAGATATCAGTTTACTGATCAAGGAAACCTGGATGAGAAAAACAAGAGTTTCTCAACAACTCATGGAGAATCTGAAAAGGTTCAAGGATATGAGGAAAAACCCGGATTTGAATAAGTTTCAATATTCTGGTAAGGGTATGGAGAATTTGGAATATTTCCAACCTTCTAATCTTAAAACATCAACAAGTGTGTCTTCTGCTGGTGTTAGAGGTGGAACATCTGTTGTTCCTCCTGTCACCCAACAACATCAAACTATGTCAACAGAACAACTACACAAGGAGCTTGATGACATCACAGCTGTTTGTACTGGGAAGACAGCAACAGAAGAAAAGCTTGATCTGATACAGGAAGAGACCAGAAATCAAAAGTCTGACATTAAAGCTTTATCAGAAACTGTTGAAACTGTGAAGAAACAAACAGAAGTCAACACTGCAACTCTCAGTAAACTACAACAGTCATCAGAAAGCAGAGAAAAGTCATTAGAATTTGAGAAAGCTCTCAAGGAACTCCAAGAAATCAAGACAAAGATGGCAGAAGTTGCAAGTGTAAGGGAAAGCTTAAGTGCTGGAAGGATTTTTAAAGAAATTTAAATCCTAAGAGCTAACAGCAGCAGCATGGCTGAGGCTCTTGAAAAACTGATGGTGGAATAGTCCACACAAAAGAATCAAGACAAACTGGAGTTTCAGAAAATGCAGAACAAGAAGAAACAAATACTTAAACTCTTACTAATGTTCACTGGTTAGTAAAGAGGTTGCAGCACAATGTTGCGAAACTAGCAAATGTTGATATGCATGATCTGAAAGCTCCAATTCCACAAGATGAACCAAAAAGAGGACCATAAATTTCTAAACAACAGTCCAAACAACCAGAAATTTCTCAACAACAATTCAAGCAACCAGAAGTCACTCAACAAGAACCACCCAGGCAATCAGAAACATCAGCACCACAAAAACAGAAGCAACCCATGGGTCCTCCTTTAAATGTGCCAAAATTACTCATGGGTCCTCCAACAAGTATACTAAAACCAGACAGATTAAAAGATCCAAAACAAGAAACAATTCCAGTTGAATCATCTTCCATAGCTCCCACAAATGAAACAGAATTTAGAAAACAATTTCATGAAAAAGAGAAGATGAAGTGACATCCTCAAAAAGACCAAGGACAGTGATCAGAAGGTCCAGATGGAAAGTCTAAAGAATTCACACTCCTGAAAGCTGATCTACATACAATGATGTACCCTAAAGAACACTTGAAGCACTACTACTGGAATGATAATGAAGATAAACTGGAAAGGCCACTCTCTCCAGTAATCTCAAGAATCATTGAACTCAGAAATGAGAGAAGTTGGAAACTCTTGCACAATCCTATTACAAATCCAGTGGTTGCTATTGAGAAGATTAGCAATGTGAGTATTCAAGGAAGGGTCATGGGTACTTATGGACAGAACAAATATACTTTGGTCAGGGAAGATGGAACTCCAACAACTGTTACGGATGGAGATCTGGCTGATGATATTCATCCACTGAGCCTGATAAAATTAAAATAACTCATTGATAAAGAAAAGGTCAACACACTACAGATCAGAAGAGCCCTTGAAAGCATCAAGGATGCATGAATGAAAATATATCAAAGAGCTACACTGGCAGACTTTGACTTGTGCATTAACTTTGAGTATAGCAGCAAAGTACTAACACCTCCTCCTGACAACACCATTCCAGCTGAAATTCCACCCTCCAAAGCAAGAACTGGAGCTATCTTTGAAAAACCATAAATGTCAGTGGTTTTCAAAGATGCTCATGATGAGAAAGCTCTATTCAGAATCAGTGAAATAAACAGGTATTCAAATCAGACTCTGAACTATATCAAGAACCGCATGAATGAGAAACAAGAGCAGCTCAAGAAGAAAGGAAGAATAATGAACAGCTGAGGAAGGCAATTGAAGATGTCATTGAAAGGTGGAAGGAAGCAAGAGGTTGGTACAAGGATCATTACAAAGCAACTAACAAGATGATTGATTACAAGAAAAGGTTGAAGCCAGGAGACAAGTTCAAAAGTGGGTTGAAGATCAATTGATAATTTAATGAACTTATATTCTGTTTGGAAAACAATATTTTTCTGTTTGTTTTGAACTTGTTTGATTTTTCTGAATTTGGTTGTTTTGAATTATGTTTTTAAGGTTTGATTGAAATTTGTTTACGTTTGACATAGATAGTTGTTTTTCTTACAATACTTAAGGGGAAACTGTTAGTAAACTTTATTTGTAAGTATTGAAGAAAAGCCAATTCAGCCTGATCTATGAAGAAGATAAAGTCCTGAAGATCAAACAACAGGAAGAAACCAGATAGGATGATTGAAAAGAACAACATCTACTTCAAAGAATCAGAACCGATTTAAGAACAAGAGAAGATTATCAGAAAAGGCCATTCTGATGGATCTGATGATATTTCTGATGAAATATCATCAGTTTCTGGCAAATCTGATCATCAGACTTTCTGATGATTTGTTCACCAGAATTTCTGATGAAGTGGTTATCAGAAATTCTGATGAAATCCCACCTGTCTAAATGAGTTCTACCCTGCCACAATAACCGAAGCAACTTGACATTATTGGATCTCATGATGACTAAGGCAACTTGATAATTGGATTCAATGAATATGTTAAGAAGATACTTTTTGCAGGACATATACATGAATAAACAAATGTTTATTCATGCCTTTGGGATTTCTATAAATAGAAATCTATTCAAGCAAAGGACGATGAGTTAAGCCAAGCATTCAATACATGCAACAAAACTCCATTTTCCTTTCACCTCTTAATTATACAAGTATTCGTTTGTAATAGATAATAACCTCACAATCACCTTGTAAACCATTTTGTTTCAAAGTGATATAAACTTGAAAATTCTGTAGGTCTTGTTTCTTGAAAGTCTGATTTCTATTTCCGTACACTATTTTCATATTTGTTGAAATCACTTGCCATATTACGTGAAAAGAAGTTTTTAAGTCCAACTGGGACCAACACTTTGAATGAATGGTCAAGATGTATTTTGACCTTAGTTAGGCAAAATCAACTTTTTATTTAATCCTACCACATATATACATTTTACATGGTTTTCTATATGGTGTCGGTGTTACAACATTTTAGAAACATTTGAGGTTTTTTTTGGGGTTGGGGGAGGGGTTTAATTGTCATATTTCATATAGCAATATAGTACTCAAATTAAAGATAAAAAGATGTTTGATTTATGGTTCAAATTTAAAAAAAATATATTGTCATATAAAAAAGTTATGAACGTTTAAAAATTTGTTGGGGAGGGGAGATATGCTTGTGGAAATAGAAATTTAACAAATAGGCTATTACAAAAATGCCCTTACACATATCTTTTTTACTACACTTTCATCCTAGTCGTTGATTTGAAAAATGAAATGTCAAGATGTATTGTTACCCTAGTTAGGAAAAATTAACTTTTTATTTGATCCTACCACATATATACATTTTACATGTTGTTCTATATAGTGTTGGTGTTACGACATTTAGAAACATGTGAGCTTGCTTTTGCGACATGTTTATCTTAATATAGATCTAGATATAAGTTTTACTCAAAATCAAAGTTGTGAATAGTAATGTAAAAGTTAGTGAAGCACATACGTACAATATTCAAATATGCCTCGCCATTTTATACTTTTATAAAGTGACGCCATTTGCTCTCTTCGTTATTTTAGTAATATAATATACCATTTCATAAAAGTGTTTCACCCATATATCAGATGTAGCTATCGAGAACTATGCGTGTCAAATTCCAAAAGTGTTTTACCAATATATCTCCAAAATAAAGGATGTGAAACCAGATGGTCATTGTGGGTTTCGAACGGTGGCAGTTTTTGGAGGAGGTCACGGAGGCACCGAGAGCCAGATACATTATTGGAGTCGACACTTCGTGGACCCGATTGTTTGAGACTGCTCGGAAGGATTGCTATCGAGAGCTTGTGGTCTAGTTTATCTCATCATTTACTTATACGGAGCGGCCGACGGATTATGTGGAGGACCCGGAGCGCCCATTTACGAAATTACTTTGCGTTTAGCCGGGAAACGTTTTGAGATGTCTCTTGAGACGTTCGCGGTCCGTTCGGGGTTGTACACTGAGCAGAAGCTTGCTACAGATCTTTACACCGAGGGGATCAGAGAGTTAGACAAACAAAGCCTCGTTAGTTTTTAGATGGTTATTGTTGCGCTCCCGTTTGGTAAATCCTCAAGAAAGTGGACCGCCATCAGAGACCCCTTATACCGATACTTATATCGATACTTACATCGTATCATCACCTCATCCATTGTACCACGCGACTTGGGTTGGGCCAAGGTCAACCTGGGTGACCTTTTGTTGATGCACTTTTGTGTGGATGTGGCTCGGTTCGGTTCGGTTCGGTTCAAGAGCGGCGTAGCGACATTCCTCTGTCATGCGACTAGAAGAACGACACTCGAAACACAACGACACGCGAACGAAAGAGTTGCATCATGATGACATCAGCATGATGTCATCATGACCAAATCTAAATAACATGGGCATGATCGAAATAGAACTTTCATGTTGAAACAAAATAGACTTTTATAATATACATAATTACATATGCATCGAAATAGACTACATACATATCATGTCATATGTATTTCGATAATATGTATTTAGTTACATATCAAGTCTGTTTCGAAGAATACAAGCTATTTCGAAATATCCTACTTATATTTAATATATATTTCGATGTCTTGCATATGTATTTCGATGTCCCAAGTCTGTTTCATTGTGTTTCGAATATGAGTGTGTCTGTTTCGATGTATCTCTTTTGTATGTACTATAAATACAGCAGAGGCTCTGTTTGAGAAATAGATTTCACGGTTCAAAGAGTTAGGACAAAATATTATAAACTTTGTAATGTTACTCTGCTGAAATCAATACCATTGAGCATTGAAGTGACATTCATTTGTTATTGATTGTGCTCTTGCTTGATTTACATACAAACTTGGATTCCGCACTTGTTTGTGTGTTCAACAACAAGGAATAGGTTTCTCTAAGATCCTCCATTTTAGGGACCTACAAGTGGTATCAGAGCTTTGGCTCAATTCCTTGTTGAAAATCAAGCATATTTGAGAGATTTGAGTGGTATTTGAAGAGTTTTTGTACAAACACTAAAACTGAAAAACCCACTTTCTTCGATGAAAATATGGACTAAAACTAATTAAATTGATGTTTTTGGTTGATAATTTTGGTTAAAAACTTGTTAAAAAACTTTGAAGGTTGTCAAAAACCTGAATTTTAGTGAGTTTTAGAGTTTAAAATTTGAACTCAATTTTTTCCGTTGACAAGTTTGGCCGGATTTTCTTGCCGGAATAGTACTTTCCGATGAAGGGATTTTATTGGTTGACCTGCAAAAGGGTTGGTGGAGCAGGAGTGTACCATTTGTCTTTACCTGCTGCAAATCCAATTTTTGTCTCTTCCACCTATTTCGATCAAGCCATTTCAAAATTCCTCCTATCGAAATACCTTGTCCCTATTTCGATACACCATCTTTTTGAAATAACAAGCCTATTTCGAAATTACCTTATTTCAAAATTACATCTTTTGAAATAACAGGCCTTTTTTCGAAATAAAAAAGGTCTATTTCGATCCAGCCCCATTAATTCACAATTTCAATCCACTGTTTTGAGATAACAGTAAGGGTAAATTACACTTTTCGTCCTTTATGTTTGTATTGGATTGTAATGGATGACCTTTAACTTTAATAATTATAGTTACCGTCCTTTTTTGTAAAACTCATTACACACTATGTCCTTTAGCACTAACCAAGTTAAATTTACTAGCTTAGTCTAGTCATGTGCAAGACACATGAGGGCAATTTAGACATTTTACTTGTTTACTTACAAAAAAACTAAATTTAAAAAGATAACAAAAAAACTAACTTACCCTATCTCTCTCATCCAGCACCACCTCCACTCACCACCACCCACCACCAACAATAGCCCACCACCAGGTCTAAGCCTCTCACCTCCAACATCACCCCATTTCTTTCTCAATTAAACTCACAAGCCCTTAATAGTCAGACCTCAATCAACCCAAATTAATCACTCCATACCCAAAAACAGAGAAAAAAGCTTATGTGAATTAAACCTGATGGCGGCGTTGGAGAGACCGACGAGGCTGTGGACGCAGCCGGGGCCGGAGACGGTGAGGAGGACGAACTTTGAGCAAGTTTGGTGTAGTGTATATTCTAAAATATAGAAGAAAATGGGGCTGGTAATGGCTTGAAATGGTTACATGCTTCCTCCTCAAATGGAAATTGCTCCTTTACGCTGCTTTGTAGGTTGCCGGAAACTCTGTTTTGATGGAATTTCGTCGGTGTGTGCTTCCTCAGGCACACATCACGAGGATACCTCCGTTTCACATCGTAATCGCGTTTTCATCAACACGTAATAACCATATAGGTACTCCTTAATTACTTACAATTGCTATTTGATGATTGATTTCTTACTCTAATGATTGTGATTCTGAATTGTGAAATTGATTGGTTTGGGGATTTGTTTTTGAGAGAAAACCTGATGCAAGCAAAAATTGGGGGAAATTTTAGAATTTTGAAACCCTAATTGGTATGGGTAGAATGGTGTACTGGCACAGTGGTGGTGAGGGTTGGTTTGAGAGATAGAAAGATGGGAGAGACAGATTAGGATTGTTTATTTTCTTAAATATATTTTAAGTATAACAGTAAAATTACTAACCTACCCTCATGTGCAAGTCACATGTTATATTTATGTAACACCCCAAAAATGCATAATAGCTTATTTTAATGTTTAAATGTTTCAAATGATTAATTAAGTTTTAAATATATAAAGGAAGTTTATAAACTTTGAAAAGTATACAAAAATGACAACAAAAGCAACTTGAGGGGTTGAACATGTAAATTATAATAATAAACATAAGAAAAATGAAAACCCAGTGTTTGGTGGGTGTGTGTGTAGCGAGCAGAGGGCAAGGGAAAGGGGAAAACCCTACTCCTTCAATTGAACTCAAGATTCAGAAAATTAGTGATGGTTTTAAACACAAATTGAATGCATAAACTTAGTTACTCCATAACCTAAGTGATTTGAACATCAGGTAAGTTAAATTCTATGTTTTGATGCATTTTGATGAAGTGGGTTTTAATCAATCCGTGAAATTATATGAAATTGAACTTGTATGTGAGTTAGAATCACCATATAGAAGATGTTTTATGCTTGAAATTGATTGGATTGAAGGTTTGAGGAGAAACCCACTTGTTCTAGTAGTATAATGATCATGTAGTTGAGCAGATAGAGTAATTTTGATGAATAAATGTATATGTACTAGAATATTGATAGTTTACTATGTAGTAGGATGAATGAATTATGCAAAGTTAGTTGATTGAATAAATTGTGAAGATTATAGTGGAATTGTGCATAGGACACATGTACTTGGTGCATAAAATGTTGTACGCACACTATGTGTTCGATGAAATACCTCAATGAAAATCTAAGTAGTTTTGAATGAAATGTGAACTAATGTTTTGCATAAGGAAATTACGGAAATTGGTATATTGTCAATCGTGGTATGAAATACGAATGGTACATGAATGTAAATGTTATACAAACGAATGATATAATCTAAATAAGAATGGATTATGTGTAGGATTGAAAGAAGAAGGAGCAAGTTCCGGGTTACAACAAAAGGCTCAAGAACGAGGTAAGTGTTAGGATCTGAGTTTCTTATGATTGTGTTTGTTTGTCATAATTGAACAAATGAATGAAAGTAAAATGAGATTAGATGCAGCAGAAATGGAAACAAACTTTGTAAACACAATCAAAGGGGAAATAGTTTTTCATGAACAAATGCTTTTCATTAGTCAAAAGATTATAATCAAAAGATTACATACATGTTTACATACTAAACTCCCCCTCAGCATGAGCTCAATGGTTGATCATACAAGATAACTGGATTGAAGGAGAAAACTCCTTAATAGAACAATACAAACTGTTCTATTTATAGTATAGATCAAACCACTGAAGCATCTTAGCTGACGTCACCATGAAAGTGACATCTAATAGCCTAACAACCTAAAGGACTGTTACATACAACTACTGATGACTAAACAACTGATTATAAGTAAATGACAAAACATAGGTAAACTACTGCTTCATTTTCCACTGTTGTAGTCTAAGCACTGATGTTGAACATCAGTGCTTTCTTCAAAGGTGATCCGTCCTTGAATGAGCAGCACTTTGGTCTTCAGCAGTACTTAGGAGACATCAGTAGATAGAGCTTCAGTACTTTAGCAACATCAATCTTTAAGAGCAGCAGTTGTTGTAAGAACAGTTCTTTAGTGCATCAGATGTTAGAGCCACTGTCAAGGGGAAAGCTTTAGTGCAAACAACTTCTTATTTTGAATCCACTGTTCTGAACCAGTTTTGGCTTTTATCATCTATTCCTCTGGTAGGGTTCAATCCCAACAATCTCCCCCTGGAACGGATGATGCCAAAACCCTTCATTATTCTTGGATCTTTATTGCCTCATCAGGAGTTCTCAAACTTGACCTTGGAACTGTAGTTCAAAGTTCATGGAGTCCTCATCATTTTCATCCCTGCACAGTGTAAGTTCAAGGAGATCCTGTAGATCTTCAACACCCAGGCCAAGTGCTTGTTCCCTTGATATGTACTTCACTTCACCACTGGACTTGAGCAGAGTCAATACGTGGGTCTTTTGATCAAACATCCACTTTAGTATTTTTGAGCCCAGTGCGTTTCTTGGGAGAGTCTTTATTTTAGATGAGTTTGGAGATGGGGGCCTGTTCAAAACATTTTTGGATACAACTTGAAGAATTTCTGAGCTTTCATTTTCTAATGCCATTGTTTTGATAGCTTCCTTGAAATACACAGCTTCTTGTTTTTTTTCTTCTGCATCAGTCAGCTTTTGCCTCTTCTTTTGGTTTAACACAATGATAGAGGTATCTGATGATGTGAACATTGGTTAAGAAGTGTGAGCCTGCTTCTTTGATTTTTCAATGGCTTTGTAATCAGGTTTCTTTGGAAGACTAGGATCTGTTTCTCTCCTTTTTCTCAGTCTTTCATAAGCCCCATCAGTGTACTGCTTTGTCCATTTTGCTATGGCTTTAGCAGTTCCAACCTTTGCATCAACCAATTCTTGCTTCTTTATTTTATATTCCAATGTAAGATCATCAATTTTCTTTTTGTATTTGCTCCAATTTGGTGCTGACTTTTTCATGCCAGGATCTCTCTTTATTCTTTCAATTCTATTCAATTATGCTTTTAGAGCAACCAGAGGCCAGTCTTGGAGCTGTTCAGCAGTGGCAGGGTAGAATTTCTCACTCATAATTAGCTTGATGAGGTCTTCTTTTAGATCTTCCTGCAATTTAGCTTCTGGAGGCAAGTTAGACATTTCTTTGCTCAGGTCTCTTGCATAGTCTTCTAATTGTTTAACGTTAGTGAGCAAAAACTGTGTATAACTTGAAATTTCATTGTCACTTTTCCCTTGGCATTCAAGTCTGGCTCTAGTATCGGCTTGCCTGGCTTTGAGCTTTAAATACTCATTCATATTGGCTGGATCTCTGTAACCAACTAGAGAATGGAACTTCCTTTTTGAAGGATCATCCACCAAGTAGAACTGCCTCATTTCATTTTTGACTGCTTGCAGTTCTAGTGGATAACTGGCAGCTATTGGTACAACATCAGCAGGATCATAACCTTGGAGTTCTATTGGATCTTTAATTGGATTGACCAATTTTGGAGGAATGAAAGGTTGAGGCTTAATGACATTATAAGAAGCAGATGAAATGGGAACATGTGCTGGTATATCATCATCATGCACCTGGAATTTCCATTTTTTGGTATACACCTTTTTAGGAGAAGGCGTTTTTGTTTGAGTCTTTGGTGCAAAAGGAACAATGGCTTGTGAAGAGACATTTGAGGTGATAGGTGATTGACTAACAGTTGTTGAAACAACAGGTGTTTCAACCATTGTTGTCATTACAACAGTAGATGTATCCACTGTTGTCTTCTGCTTTTTAGCAGGTGGTTTTTGTGATGGAGGTTTTGTTTATTCTGTGGCAATGGGTTGTATGGTGATATTTTGAGTAGTAGGTGGTTGACTAACAGTTGTTGAAACAACTGGTGTTTCAACCACTGTTGTCATTACAACTGATGATGTGTCATCAGCTGTCTTCTGCTTTTTGGCAGGAGGCTTTTATGGTGGTGATGAGATTTTTGGTGGGGCAGTGGTTGAAGTGTGTGTTGATGTAGTGGTGGCAGTTGTTGGTGTAACAGCTGTGAAACCACTGAAGTACCAACAGCAGTTGATACAGCAGGGGTTTTAACATCTGCTGGTTTGGAGGTTTGATGTGAGGAGTTTTTGGGAGTTTGGGGAGCATGTTTTGTGAGTCTGGAAGGTGTGGATGTTGGAGTTGGTGTAGCAGTGGATGGTACCTTTTGTGCTTTCAACAACTATTGCAACATATTTTTTTATTTCTGCAACAGATGTATTAAGTTTGTCAACTCTATCCGTCAATTCTCGGTACATTAAACCATCACGCAACTTAATGGGATCATCTGATTTCCCACTGGCAGTGGTTGTATCAGTGGTTGACTTAGGGAAAGTATCCCAAAAATCATCCACTGATGCCCCTTTTTCTTGGTACTAGGGTCTTCTATATTCAAAAGAGGTTGCCATTCTTAGCTCACCAGTGTATATTGGATATCCACCAGTTGGCATTATGGTTCCTAAAGAAGATATTGCCTTCAAGGAAGTCTTAGGGATGAAACTATTGTCCAAGTGTAAACCAGTGGGTTCAACACTTGTAGTACCTGCTTCACTTGAACTACCACCAAGAGTTACATGTAACTCAAGGGGTGTAACCTCCTCAACTATTGGCGGGTTAACAGAGATTGAGACACCAGATTCAGTCACTTTCTGTGGCATAATCTCATGAACAGGTGATTGAGATGAACTGAGTTTTGTCTGGGCTAAATCAACTACATCCAATAGAGGTAATATTTATGGTGGAGGTGTGGTAGTGAGTATTGGTGTGGAAAGAGAATTTGTAGGATCGTTTTACTGACCAAACGAGTCGTTCAGAAGAGTTTTTGCTCAATACGAGAGGCGGAAACAAACGTATCAAGGTAATTCAGCTAGATATTCACTTTAAACTATCTATAGATTGATTTGAAAAAGATTTACAGCGAGTAGACACTTCGGCAGCACTTCGGCTCTCAAACCGGAAAGTTATGACTGACTCAAACGAAATCAGAAAGCACATATTTATAGACAGTCTAATTTCACATGGACCTTTCAAACGAAATTACATTTCACACGGAATTACAATTCCGTGCGAAATTACCTTAAAACCTATTTTTCTCGTTTTGCGTGCCCTGATCTATCTAATACAATACAAGACTCGATACAAGACGAAGTCGACAGACGCATGCACCAACAGACTCCCCCTCGAATGTTGACGAGTCTTCAGTGTCGAGTCTTCAATCTTCAGCCTTTATCAGTCTTCTCGACTTCTTTCGAAATATCTAACAATGTAAAGCATCCTCAATCTTCTCTTTCTCTTTCTTCCAGAATCGCAACCTGACTCTATGCTCTTCTTGATCAGATCTCTTGATTCCTTAAGTTCATCAACATCATCAGCTTGTATGAACATCAGGATCTGAACTTGGCTCTACAATCTTCTATCCCAAGATCTGTGGCTGGCTCTTACAACTTCAGACTCCCCCTTAAAATGTACTTGGGATCGCAGTTTGGCTTCCACAAATTCAAAATCTTAACCTGGCTCACATTCTGTTCACGATCAAAACCTGGCTTACCTGCACAATCTTAACCCAGAAATAAATCTCACAATTTTAACATTTTTCAAATTTAGGTTCTTTGCTTACCACTTGTATGAATAAAATGATATAACATTTAAAAACTTCTGATGACCACTTGTAGGGAATCATTCAAAAAATAAATGATTTTACAATATTAATCTCTGATGAACCATTTGTAAAAATTTCTTCATACACACTCTCCCAAACCTGTTCATCATGTTTAGCACTCGGAATTTTGAAAATCAGCTCTCCAACATCAGTTGTCGAAAATCTTTTTGTATTTTTCAAAATTTATGCTACAACACACTAAAATCCTTTTGGAATTTTGACTTTAATGAAATGCATAGAAAAAAATATTTACATACACTATTTTTGTGAGTTTGTGTAAGAGGATCATATCAGTTTTGAGACAAATCACAAACACCGTTAAGCTATAAACATTTTCAGTTCTAAACAATTCACTTAGATGGTCAGTATACTGATCCACTTAAATTTTCACACAAATTTCAACTGTTCTGAGATACGAGATTAATGTTTTAAGGACTTAAACTTATTCGCGTGTCCCACCTCAGAATATACTCCCGTATCCAGATCCCAATATTCAGTCTTGCAGGTGAGTATACCTAGATGATATCTGTAAAGGGTTAAATGCGAGGGCCGTGAGAGCTCAGGCTATTGCTTCCGCAAAATCAGAGAGATGACGACTTCGACTTTTGGTGGGTTCCATTTAGAGAATCTTTTCTTCAACAGCACATGATTAGCATTTTTCAATGTTTCATCATTTTTTATGCTGAGGGTGGGCTATATTTCAAGCAAGCATAAAGTATTCTCCGGGGACTAGGCCATTGCTTCCGCAAAATCAGAAGTCCCGGGATAATACCCCAGATATCACTGAGTATAAAGACCTAGTATCTCAGAAAGAGGGACCTTTCAAACAAGATTTCGGGGGTTACCCATATATCCGAGAGATGTTCCCCACGATATAAGTAAGTTTGAAATTTAGGTTTATATCTCATCACAATCTACTAAATGTGCAAAAACCTACTGGCACATCATCAGTGAGACCGTTTATCACATATTGACTTTCCAATTCTTTAGCATGCTGTGATAGTCCACTGATGTACTATCATTTCCTCTTTTTTACAACAAAACTCTTTTCATTTTATCATGTTTTTGTTGTTTTTCAAATATTCTAATTTTTTTGGATTTTCTGAAAATTTCTTACTCCCCCTAAAATTCAAAAGCATTTAAAGGAAATTTGAAAACAAACTGTACAAGGGAAAATGACAACTGATTTTCAAGCTTCAATTCGCCATCCACTTGGCATAAACAATCAGAACTCCCCCTGAAAACAAACTATTTTCCCATTAAGTTTTCAAAACACTTAAGTTTGTTGTTGGGATTGAACCCTACCATAGGAACAGATAATGAAAGCCAAAACTGGTTCACAACAGTGGATTCATAATAAGCAGCTGTTTATGCTAGATTTCTCCCTTGAAAGTGATTATAACATCTGATGGTCCTCTATCCACTGTCCGTATACAACAGCTGTTGTTCTTCTAACTACTGATGAAGCCCTGAAGACTGCTAAGAAGTAAACACTGCTGGTTCAATCTACTGATGACAAAGCACTGCCAACTCAAGGACTGATCAACTTTCAGGAAAGCACTGATGGAAGAAGATAACAGTAGTTTAGTGTATTACTTATCTTATGTAGAATCAGTGGTTAAGATTAGCAGTGTTTGTATAGGAACAGTTGTTACAGGTTGTTAGGCTGTTAGACGTCGCTTTCATGGTGATGTCAGCTGAGATGCCTCAGTGGTTTTGGTTTGCCTATAAATGGAGCAGTACCCTGTACTGTTACATTTGATCGTTTTAAGTGAGTTCTTCTCCTCAATTCAATCCTTTCATCTTGTGCAACCAACCATGGAGTATCAGGCTGAGGGGGAGTTTAGTTTGTAAGCATGCTTGTAATCTTTTGATTTGTATTGTAAATCTTTCGACTTAATGTCAAGCATGTGTTTATCAAAACTGTTTCTCTTCATGATTGTGTTTACAAAGTTTGTTGATCATTTCCGCTGCACTTAAAATCTGTTCATTCCTATCTGAATTGTTCAAATTATGCAAACAAACACAATCATGAGTGACTCCGATCCTAATAATTGGTATCAGAGCCAGGACAGTCAAATTCGATCTAACAGTCAATTTGACATAACAGTTCAGCTCAAAATTCATTGATACTGAGGTTGATTGTATTCAGTTGAAAAACAGAGTAATCACGTTTAAAATAATTATTCAAAAACTCTGTAAAACAACCAAGATGTCATAGGACACACAAATTTCATACAACAAGTGACGTCATGCATAAATCACCTTTAGTTTTCAGATGTGAAAATATATCTGATAACTGTGGTATAATTATTTACGAAAATTGATCTCAATTGTTGTTTTGAAGTTCGTGTGGTTTCCATCATGTTTATTGCTTAAGTGTGTACCTCTGGTCGACAAAAACCTATGTTCATAAAACATTAGTGTTTTCGCTCACATAAAAAGAGGGAAATTAAAACTTTAGTCATTTAGATCTTATGTATTGAAAAACAGGTTGAGGATCCTTCAAAAGGACCAAAAATCAATTGTGTTAAGAATACATTAAGAAAATCGGCAGTAAAAAATGTCCAGATCATGGGTAATGTGATATTTGGCTAAGCATGTGCAGAAATGACCAAATCTCTCAAAACATTACTGCAAAATGATTTTGGAATAAGTATTCCTTCAATGATACCTCCCAGTGAGTATTTTGGTACTCATGAATGAGAAGGGTAAAAATAGAAGAAGAAAATTCACAAAAACTCGAAAGTGTGTTTATCTCAAAACTTTTGAAGTCAAAAGTAAAGAGTATAAACACAAAACACTTAAGAGTTCAAATTTGGGGTAAAGATGGTCATTAAGCAACTGTATGCATTCATTGAGTCAGGAAAGTTCAGGTAACAATAGTATCCCCAGTGAATGAACGTACAAGAGGACTAGACAAATTTTCAGAATCATCACATGGTAACAAAGTCTATAACAGGGTTTTTAAAAACTCATGTGTACACGTGTCCTCATTTTTGTTGTCAATCAAGCAACAAGAAAATGGTACCAAACAGTGGTCAAAATGTATTTATAATGTCATACCACTGTTGTCAAACCACTGACCATTTTCATAAACTTGAGAATGATATGATTAGGAGCTTTAGTGGAAAATTTTACCAGATTCTTTTGATGCTGTTTTCAGAAAATTCTTTAAATTTTTTTTTGGAAAAGATTTTCTCTAATCAATCTTTAAGAATAATATATTTTGAACTTTTTCACTGGTTTTTGTTAGTAAAAGTTTCAATCTCCTATCAGGATATATAACCTCTATTTTTGTTGGTAATATTATCCTCAAAATGGATCAAAAGCAAATGGTACAAGTGTCAAGGTCATGTCAAACTCAAGTTTGTTTTTACACTAAGCAAAAGATTGATTGTTAACAGGCTCTGAAATACTTGGGCACTCATGGTCTAATTAAAATATTATGACACAAAATGAGTTACCGTAGTAAAAAGGTTTTTCATCATCTGGGATACTAAACCACTGTCAGAAATCTATAAAAGCTTCAAAATGTGTAATTGACATGTGGCAAAATCTTGAATGAAAAATTCTATAAATGTTGCTGATATACTGGTCTTTCAAATCTTTACCATTACCCCTAACCACTGCTTTGTTCAAACATCTGCTTCCTAAATTCTGTCCACTGCTGAAAATCAACCCCTGTTCCTCCATTTTCTTGGCAAGCACTGATGCTTAAAATCAGTGTCTTATCCACTGATATGCTATCCACTGATAGTAAAAATCATCCACTGTTATCACATTATTACCATTGTAACCACTGATGCCTGCTTCATCAGTGGCTCTCAAAACAACTGTCCTCCATAAAACATCTCTTCATCAGCGGTTGACACGTGGTCAGTTTTTAGCTTTCAGATTGTCTATAACCGCTGCCACGTCAGCATTCACTTTTTCCCTAAATAAAACCCTGATCAAAACCCCAAACAGGGTTTTACACTGTCGAATTGAATTCCAAAATTCTCTTCTCAAAGCAGTTTCCAAACTTTCATCCCAAATCATTCTTCGTTCGTCCTCATCAAAATGACGATATCAAAATCAAAATCAAAATCAAAATCATCTTCATCTTCACTTCCCAAAGAGGCCACTCAAATGGCTGCTGAACCCATTAAAATCCCGTACAAATATCCTCACAACTACTTGGGTCTACTCACAAAACCCACAAACAACCATACCTTCGATTCCATCATCGACATCTTATCTGCATCAAAGTACAAAACTTTTTTAATATAAGATGCTCCCATTTATCAACAAACTCAGAGAGAGTTCTGGAAAAATGCTACGCTTGAAAAACAAGACGATAAAGTCATAGCCATCAACTCCTCCATACAGGGTAAAGCGATACAAATTACTCCTCAATCCATCTCAGAGGTCTTTAAACTCGATGATCAGAAAGGTAAAACTTCTTTTCCCAAAAACGAGTTGAAAACTGATTTTCTGAAAAGAGGGTATGCAGAACAAACAAAAAGGGATACCTTACAAAAAGGCTATTTTCCTTCGGCACCTAGGTTTTTATTTCATACACCTTTGATGTGTGTTTCAAATAAAACAATTGCTTTTAACGAAATACCATTGAAGATCCAATGTCTGGGTTATGCTATTTTAAATGACAAAAATTATAACTATTCCCAGGAGATCTTTGATGATTTGGTGAAAAATGTTGATAGCAAAGCATTTCTACTTTTTCCAAGGTTTCTAAGCTATTATTTTAAACAAAAATTTGGAAAAGAAAATGAAAATTTGCTCGAACAAGGTGTTTATTTTCAAATAAAAGGTTTAACACCTGAAACATTCACTAGAATGTTAACACCTTTAAAAACAAAAGCAGAGGTGCCTGAGCAGAATTTAGCAGTTACCACTGCTCCTCAGGTATCAGCTGCTGAGCCCACTGCTCCAGGTGATCATAGCAGCACAACCACTGCTTTGAAACCCACACCTGCCATCACCAAAAAGACCAAAAAGAAATCATCCAAAAAGCCCACCAAACCCTCTAAAAAGGCAACCCTGGAAGATGAGATCCCAGAGCTAATGCCAGTGACAACACAAATGTCACCACAAACCACTGTTGCTACTTCCTCACAGCAGATGGAAGAAAGATCTCCACCATTGCCTCAAACTCCTCCTGCATCCTCACAAAAGGATCAGGTTGTAAGCACAGGGACCCCACATTATGAAGCTCTGGACCCGATTGGATCCATCTTCCTCAGTCCTGATCCCAAGGACATGTCTCTTTCAACACCCATACCCTCACCAATCATATTACCACAATCCATAATACCCTTGTTGCATGCAGTTGCTATAGCTCAGACACAAACCAGTTCCTCTCTATCACCTATCACTAAGAGTATACTCCCACAAGTGACTGGGTCTGATGCTACTACCCCTGCTATCCCAGCAACAACTGAGGAGGTTACACCCCTTGAGTTACAAGTAACTCTTGGTGGTAGTTCAAGTGGAGCAGCAACTACAAGTGATGGATCAACAGATCTACATTTGGACAGTTGTTTCATTAATAAGACTCCCTTGAAGGCAATTTCTTCTATAGCACCTCTGGTAACCACCAGTGAGTTGATTTTAACCACTGGTACCCTCAAAAGGTTATCAAGTGTTGAAGAGAGAAGACCCCAGAACCAAGAACAAGGGGCATCAATGGGTGATTTTTGGGACTCAATTCCTAAGTCACACATTGATACAACCACTGCTAGTGGGGAATCAGATGATCCCATTAACGTGGGTGATGATTTAAAATATCAGGAATTGACGGGCAGAGTTGAAAAACTTGAAACATCAGTTGCTGAAATAAAGGATATGGTGCAACAGCTGTTAAAAGCTCAAAAAGCACAATCCACTGTTGTTCCAGCTCAAGCACCTGCACAACCTGCACCTGCTGCAAATGAGTTGTGGAAGTTATTTCAACCCCTGCTTGAAAAACAAAAACAAATGGCTGATCAGCAGCATACAATACATGTACAATTGCTGACAAACATGGTGGAGTCAAGATTTAAAGATACTCAAGCGAACATCAAAGCTATCAAGGCTCATATCCAAAGCACCACTGGAAAAGTTCCTCCCACTGTTCTCTTCATGGATAATCCACTTCCAGATAATGCCAAAAAGGGGGAGAAAATCAGGTGGAAGAAAAAGGGAATTGAAGATGGTGTCTATATTGAACCTGAAAAAGATAGCCAAACTAAAGTTGTAGTATCAACACACACCACTTCATCACACACCACCACAACCACTGCCTTACCATCATCATTATCTCCCCCTGCCAAAAAGCAGAAGACAACAGATGTTACAACATCTGTTGTAATGACAACAGTGGTTGAAGCACTAGTTGTTTAAAAACCTGTTAGTCAATCAAAAATCACTGCCACTCAAACCACTGATCCACCCAAGACATCATCAGCCTCTCCTACAATAAAAAGGAGAAGGATTTTCATTCCTGATGATGATTCTCCATCACCACCACCAAAAACAACTTCACCGCCTTCAACCCCTGCTCAAAAGCAGAAGACATCTACTGACACATCAGTAGTTGTAATGACAACAGAGGATAAAACACCAGTTGTTTCAACAGCTGTTAGTCAACCATCCACCACTGCTCACACCATTTCTACATCACAACCAAAGCTTTACAACAGCAAAAGAATAACAACTCAGGCAGATGAAGACAAATATGATCCTAATGCTGCAAAATATCCACTGGAACCTGAAGCTGTAAAAAATGAGATGAGACAATTTTACACCGAGGATGATCCCTCAAAAAGAAGATTTCCTTCTCTCATAAGCTTTATAGTCCCAGAAAATATGGATGAATTTCTCGAGCTCAAAGCAAGGCAAGCTAAGATAAGAGCTAAGATTGAGTGCAAAGACCAAGGTGACGAAGCCATTTCTAAAAAAAATGGAATTTTTGCTCACTAAAGTAAAACAGATGGAAGACTATGCAAGAGATCTGAGCAAAGAAATGTCAAGTTTACCACCTAAAACAGATCTACGAAAAGAAATGAGAAAAGAATATCTTGCATATATCATGAAAGAAAAATTCTATCCAGCTGAAGAAAAACAGTTTGAAGAATGGCCAATAGTTGCATTAAAGCATGAGGCAAATAGAATTGAAAGAATCAAAAGTGATCCAAGTAAGAAGAAAACAGCTCCAAACTGGAACAAATACAAAAAGCTCATTGCTGATCTTACAGCTGAGTACAAAAGAAAGAAGCAGCAGCTGGTGGATGCAAAGGTGGATACTGCCAAAGCCATAGCAAAATGGACAAAGCAGTATACCGATGAGGCTTATGAAAGACTTAAGAAAAGGAGGATAACATATTCTGACACTCCAAAGAAGCCTGACTACAAAAATCCAGAACAACAGATCAGTGTTTCTAAACCACTGATCACATCAGCAGTTATCCCTATTCTTGTGTTAAACCAAGAAGAAAAAGAAAAGGAAGCTGAGTACTTTACAGAAGCCATCAAGAAAATGGATCTAAAAGAAGATAGCTCAGTGAAACTTCAAAATCTTGTCAAAAAGGTATTAACTAAACCTGCATCACCAAACACTTCAGCAGATATCTCAGACAATGAGCTAGATCAACAAAAGAAACAAGAGCAGATTGACAAAGAAGTTGCAGAAGACATAGCTGCAGAAAATGAAGTCATAGAAAAGGCTTTCAAACAAATGTCTGAAGCTCAGGATACTGCTTTACAAATTTTCACAAGGCCAAAATCTCCAAGCTCATCAGAAAATAAATCTCTCCCAAGAAACCCATTGGGTTCAAAAGTACTAAAGTGGATGTCTGATCAAAAGACCCACGTATTGACCTTGGTCAGATCCAATGGCGAAGTGAAGTACATATCAAGGAAAGAAGCACTAGGTCTTGGTGTTGAAGATTTGCAGGATCTCCTTAAACTTTCACTGTGCAGGGATGAGGATGACTCAAGTTCCAAGGACTTTGAAGTAGAATTTAAAAGGCAAGTTAAGGAGCTTCTGATGAGAAATAAAAATCCAGAATAATGAAGAGTTTTGGCATTATCTGTTCCAGGGGGAGATTGTTGGGATTGAACCCTACTAGAGGAACAGATAATGAAAGCCAAAACTGGTTCACAACAGTGGATTCATAATAAGCAGCTGTTTATGCTAGATTTCTCCCTTGAAAGTGATTATAACATCTGATGGTCCTCTATCCACTGTCCCTATACAACAGCTGCTGTTCTTCTAACTACTGATGAAGCCCTGAAGACTGCTAAGAAGTAAACACTACTGGTTCAATCTACTGATGACAAAGCACTGCCAACTCAAGGACTGATCAACTTTGAGGAAAGCACTGATGGAAGAAGATAGCAGTAGTTTAGTGTATTACTTGTCTTATGTAGAATCAGTGGTTAAGATTAGCAGTGTTTGTATAGGAACAGTTGTTATAGGTTGTTAGGCTGTTAGACGTCGCTTTCATGGTGACGTCAGCTGAGATGCCTCAGTGGTTTTGGTTTGCCTATAAATGGAGCAGTACCCTGTACTGTTACATTTGATCGTTTTGAGTGAGTTCTTCTCCTCAATTCAATACTTTCATCTTGTGCAACCAACCATGGAGTATCAGGCTGAGGGGGAGTTTAGTTTGTAAGCATGCTTGTAATCTTTTGATTTGTATTGTAAATCTTTCGACTTAATGTCAAGCATGTGTTTATCAAAAAGTTTCTCTTCATGATTGTGTTTACAAAGTTTGTTGATCATTTCCGCTACACTTAAACTCTGTTCATTCCTATCTGATTTGTTCAAATTATGCAAACAAACACAATCATGAGTGCCTCCGATCCTAACATTTGTTTTAATCAAAATGGTTTTTCCGGAAAATAAGTTTTGCTGATTTCATAAATCACTTGTAGATTAGGGAATCAAATCATCACTTTGTTCTTCTTTAGCCACTTGAAAATTTTTAACAATTTTTAAGATCAATCAACAAAAACCACTTGTAGAAAATCAAGTATAAATTAATGTCCCTGATTTACCACTTGTAAGACGAAATATCACTAAAAGTGAATTTCTCAAGAAAGTTGCCAATACCTGCTCCACACTTACCAACCTGGGAGCTCCGGCAAGTCCTGATTTTTAACAATCATAATAGGTTCCATCCCAGTCATAAACCTGGGACGACCTATCCTTACCTGGTTTCTTTGTTTTCTTCTCATAAAATTCCTTTACCCCTTTGACCTTTCCATCAACCATTTTTCCAAAAATATTTTGAACTTTGGGGCTAAAATCTTTTTCAATATCAAAATCTTTCTTTTCAGAGAAAAATTGATTTGAAATCTCAACTTTACCAACTTTTTGTTTAAAATTTTCAGCTCGCAATGGTGGAAAATTGACATCATCCATTGGCGGAACTGACTTTCCATCTTTTAACTCAACCTGTGGCTCCTCTGACTTTGTGGAATCAGATTCATTGCCTGAAAATAGCTCCTCTGATTTTGATGAATCAGAATCATTGCAAGAACTACCATCAGATATCTTAACAACCCATTTTTGATTGTCAAGATTTTCTTTTCTCTTGTAAAATCTTTTTGAACATTCACCAACCTCAAACTTCAAATTTTTGAAAACTTTGAATTGTTTAGTTGGTGGTTCATATTCAACAATCTTTTCTTTCAGTTTTTCAGAGACTCCCTGTTTTGTTTGGATTGCCTTTGAACAATTCCTGGCTATATGGCCAACTGTTTTGCATTGAAAACAGGTTCTCGTTTCCTTTTTGTGAGCAACTTCTTTCTTCATTTCTTCTTGCTTCTTCGCAAGGAATTCTTTGTTTGTCTGCTTTCTAAATAATTTCTCTTTTTCTTCTTCCAAAGATGTACCTGAAACAAACACAGTTTTTGGTTTATAAGTTTTTTCATGTTTATGATTTTTCGGTGGAATAAAACCCAATCCCTTCCTTTTGAAATTACCATTATGGTTTGATCTCTTTTGAAAACCAGAACCAGAATTGTAACCCTTTTTCTTGTTTAATCTTTGTTGATCTCTTGAGGTGTAAGGTCTTGGTTTTTCAGAAAGATTTACATCTTTTATTTCAGAAATATTAATTTCCGTTAGTTTGAAAACCTTTTTAATCATTTCTGGTTTAACACCTCTTATTGGAAATTCTTCATCAGAATATAATTTGTCAGAATCATTCAAAGTATATGCTACTTTGACTGTTTCATCATTCAAATTAGATTTTAATAACAAAAACTCCTTATTATAAACCCGTCTGTCATTTTTGACTGTTGACTTTCACTTGTCAGACTTTGACTTTGAGTTTAACTCCAACTTTGACTCATCGATTTCATTGTTATCCAACACCTGATCGACCACTTTCTTTATTAATTCAGACTCATGATCAGTCAGACGATGTGAAAGTGACATCAATGTTGTCTGGCAAATTTTCTGAAGACTCAGACTCCCACTGTAAATTGGTTGCCTTTTTGACTCTTTCTGAATTTGGATTTCTAGGAGAATATTCATTTTCAAGCAGGGGTGGACACTTGTTGTAACTGGCATCTTGTTTCTTACCAGAAATCTTCATTTCAGTATCCTTCTTCTTTTCAGAACTTTTGTCTTCAGATACTTCCTCTTCATCAAATGCCTTCATGCCTTCAACGGTTGGATAAATCCTGTCAATAACATAAGAAGTACATGAGTAACTTTTTAACAATCTATTAACTCTTTCTGTTTCAATCCTTTGGGTTTCCAGTTTTTGTTCAAGCACAGCACATTTCTCAATGTAATTGTTGACCACTTTCTGCTTTGTCATGAAAGCTCCTTGAAGTGTCTTCATTGCTGTTGCTTGTTCACTACTTGATTGATTGTATTGATTCATTGCTTTGTTCAAAACATCGTAAGATTCTTTCAATCTGTTCATGTTATGAATCAAAGTACTATTCTGCTTCTTTACTGCTTCACAGTTTTCACATATCACCAGAATCTTTTGTGCATCAGCTTCTGCTTCAACTTTGAAAACTGGAATGTTTTTCATTTTCTTCCTTATCACAGGAACTTCTTCATCATCACTGCTGACAGGTTTTTTAACTTTCTTATTTTTCTTTTTAGCTTTTTCATCATCACTGTCACTCTCTTCCATCAATTTTAAATGCTCTTTCATTCTCCTTGCATAATAATCATCATCATTATCACTGTCTTCAGCAACTCTAGCAACAAAAGCTTTGTGATTTGAAGTTTTGTTAGGATCATAATCATCCCAACTGAAATTTGCCCAGCTAAACCCTTCTGGTAATTTTTCATCATCTTGATTTATCAGACATGCTTTACTACCAGATGAAACATATTTGTCCTAACTGAATTCTTTTGTTGACTTTTTATCATCTTGATTCACCATACAAGCTCTCTTTGATGAATCTTCGATTGTCTTTCTAGCATGTGCAGTTTGTGGTTCTTGTTGTTGTTGAGAAACTTGATGATAAATTGCTTTCCGATAGTAATCATTGTTGTTGAACAGATTTTGAACTCCACTTGCTTCGCGGTTTGTGCACTCCCACTTGAAGTATCCCTTTTCCCTGCAACAAAAAACAAGTAACTTTAGATTTATCAAAACCTAGAGTAGAAACATTTGCATCACGGAAATCATCTCTTCCCGTAATTTGTTTAAACTTTTCGGCTCTTCTCAAAACACTCGCCAAACACCACTTTATATCCATCAATTCCATTTCCTCAGCATCAATTTGATCGTAATCCTCTTTTGTCAACATTGGATTCCCGATCGTTCCTGCAACTAAACTTTCATATGATTCTAATACAGTTCCCAACAACGACATGTGACCTTTTGCAACCTCTCCCGATAAATTTTCATCATTTTCAAGATTCAAAACAATGTTACATTGTAATCTCTTGCCATTCTTGGTTGTTGAAAAATTTGGATCAAATGATGGATATGAAGAAAATTCAGTTTTGCTGTTTGATCCTTTAGATGACCCTCCTGATGAACTTTTAGCATTGAATACAGTTTCAACCTTTGGTAACATGTTGGTTTTGTCACTGATACCTCCTTTGTAATAAAGACCGATATCTTGTTCACCATCAAAATCCTTCATTCTCGAGATCTTCCTTTGTTCCATTTCCTGAGCTTCAAGTTTTTCAATGAATTTATTCAGTGTCAAATTACTAAAATCTTTCTTATTTCTCAACATCATGAGATATGTGCCCCAAGTTTCATGTGGCAATGCATCTGCCAACTTTTCTATCAACTCTTCATTATCTTTTGTGATGCTCACTCTCTTCATTTGGACTAACAGATTGCAATATCTTTCAATAATCTGCTTGGTGCTCTCAGTTCTCAAACTACGAAATAGATCAAATTCCTTTTTCAAAAGTGATTTTTTGTTCTTGATCATCTCTTTACTTCCAACAAACTTTGATTTTAATGCTTTCCAGATAGAGTATGCACTCCCATTGTGTTGCAATAAAACCAAGATATCTTCTTTAACCGCTTGATGCAATAGACTGATCATCATCTTTTCATTTTTGTATTTCTTTCAATCATCAACACTTAGATCTTTAATAGCAATCTCCTCTTCATCATCATTCAACGGTCTAATATATTTCGTTTCAACACATTCCCAAGCATACAAATAATTTGCTTGAACCCAATTCTCAAATCGTTCCTCCCATCCTTTATACTCCTCGATATTCATGAGCTTAGGCGGTTTTTGCATAGTGCCCGTTTCATTTTCCATGTTCAAGTTCTGAGTAACAGAAGCCGGAGTAGTCGGGGTAGTAGCAAAAGCGTTATAAAATTCCTCTTCCATGTTTCGGTAACAATTTTCACAAAACAGTCTTTTCAAACGAAATAACCAATCTCAAGTGAAAAACCTCTTCACACGAAATACCCTTTGAAACGAAATACTGAATTCAAGCGAAATAAGGTGGTTTTGAACGAAATAGGTAATTTCGTACGAAATACTCAAACAAAATTACAACTTTGATGCGAAATAGCTAATTTTGTGTGAACCACTCAAAGGAAATTACAATCTGGTGCGAAATAAGACCCTAATTTCGTGCGAAATTATGCTGATGTCATCATCTCGAGCTGTTTTTGTCAAAATTGATCAAGTTTTAAGCCGTTTTAAGATCTGAAACTTTCAAGGATTTGTTAAAACACTATTACGCACATAATGTGTGAAATTCAAAGCATTTTAACCGTAAAAACTTGTTGATTTTGAAAAAGAAGGTGTAGAAATCAGATTTTGCAGCTGAATTGGTATGAACTCTTCCTCCTGAGCTCTGATACCACTTGTAGGATCGTTTTACCAACCAAACGAGTCGTTCAGAAGAGTTTTTGCTCACTACAAGAGGCGGAAACAAACGTATCAAGGTAATTCAGCTAGATATTCACTTTAAAATGTCTATAGATTGATTTGACAAAGATTTACAGCGAGTAGACACTTCGGCAGCACTTCGGCTCTCAAACCGGAAAGTTATGACTAACTCAAACGAAATCAGAAAGCACATATTTATAGGCAGTCTAATTTCGCATGGACCTTTCAAATGAAATTACATTTCACACGGAATTACAATTCCGTGCGAAATTACCAAGCGAAATCACACTTTGTAATTTCGTGCGAAATTACCTTAAAACCTATTTTTCTCATTTTGCGTGCCCTGATCTATCTAATACAATACAAGACTCGATACAAGACGAAGTCGACAGACGCATGCACCAACAGAATTTGCCCCAGGAGCTGGGCTGTGGATGATAGAATCAAGTGATTCTAGAGCATCATAATTTGGTGTCCCTGTTCTTACAACCTGTTCTTTTTTAGAAGAATCAGGAGGAGTTTGAGGCTCAGGTTGAGATCTTTCTTCCAACTGTTGTGAGGAAGTATTAGCAGTGGTTATAGGTGACTTTGGTGTTGTCACTGGCAGTTGCTCTGGGATCTCATCTTCCAGAGTTGCCTTTTTTGTAGGTTTTGGGGGCTTTTGAAATTTTTTCTGTTTTGGTCTTTTTGTGGTTTTAGGTGTGGGTTTTACAGCAGTTGTTTTGCTGCTGTGATCACCTTGAGCAGTGAGCTCAACATCAGGTACCTAAGGAGCAGTGGTTGCTGCTAAAGTCTGCTCAGGAACCTCTGCTTGTGTTTTGGAAACTTTTGATAGCCTTGTAAATGTTTCAGGTGTTAGGCCATTTATTTGACAAGGTTCACCTTGGATAAGCACATGAGCATTATCCTTTGAAAATTTCTTTTGAAAGTAATAGCTTAAGAACCTTGGAAACAATAAAAATGATTTTTTAGTAACATTTTTGACCAAATCATTGAAGATCTCCTGGGAGTAGTTAAAGTTTTCCTCATTCAGATAGCATAACCCAGGTATTGGATCTTTAATGGAATTTCATTGAAAGCAGTGGTCTTATTGGAAACACACATTAGGAGGGTATGAAATAAAAACCTTGTTGCAGGAGGAAAACTGCCTTTTTGTAAGGTGTCCTTTTTCATCTCCTCTTCATACCCTATTTCTAGAAAATCAGTTTGATACTCTGTTTTAGGGAAAGAAGTTTTACCTTGAAGATCATCCAGTTCAAAAACCTCTGACAGAGTTTGTGGTGTGATTTTAACTGGTACACCCTTTATCGAAGAAGTGATGGCTATAGGCATTTTATCTTGAGATTCAAGTTTCGCATTCTTCCAAAATTCTTGCTGGGTTTCCAGATAAACCGAAGCATCAGAAGTCAACAAAGTTTTGTACTTTAAGGACGAAAGAGCATCAATGACAGAATCGAAGGTGGTGGTATGACTTGGTTTTGTCAGTAGACCCAAGTAATTGTGAGGAGCTTTGAATGGAAGTGCCATGGTGAGTTTGAGTATGTGTGCAAGGGAAAGAAGATGATGAGGGATTTGAGAGAAATGGATGGTAACTGCTTTGAGAAAGGAATTTTGAATTCGATTCGACAGTGAAAACCCTGTTTGGGGTTTTGATCAGGGTTTTATAAAGGAAAAAAGTGAATGCTGACGTGGCAGCGGTTACAAAAGATCTGACCGACAAGTACTGTCCACGTGTCAACCACTGATGATGAATGGAAGACAGTTGTTGAGGAAACCACTGATGGATCAAGGATCAGTGGTTGCAACGGTTATAATGAGAATAGTGGCTAATTTTCAACTATCAGTGGATAGCCTATCAATGGGTTAAAACACTGATTTTAAACAACAGTGATTAACAAGAATATGAGGAAACAGTGGTTGACTTTCAGCAGTGGACACTAGTATCAGAACATATGTTTGAACCAAAAACAGTGGTTATGGCAGACTTTTAAGGATTTAATGAAAGTTTCATTTTTAGTTATTTTTAAGGATGGAATTTTGATTTTCTGAAAACATTTTAATGCTTTTATTCATATAAAAACAAGATTTTGCTTGTTATTCCATGTTCAGCATGCCAATCCTAGAGATCAAGCTTTCAAAGGTGGATGTGTCTAATGCTTTTGTTAGCACATCTGCCAGCTGATCTTTAGTTGGTACATGGTGCAGAGAAATCAAACCTTTTTCATAGCAATCCCTCACAAAGTGGTGTCTGATTGTGAATGATGATGAATCAATGGGATATTGAATCTTTGATGATATATTTCAGCTACTTGACAACCCTGCATAAAAGAAGTCTTTTGAGCAACTATACCAAAATTCAATAATCATACTTTGAAGTTACAAACAGTTGGACTTTTCAGCAACAACATCAGCATCATAATATTCTTCAATCAGTGGTTGGGAAAACATCTGCTGCATGTGCATAGTCACAACACTAAGCTTATTGCCTAGGAGTTGATATCCCCCTGATGTAAGCCTTTTCACACTCTTGGTGTTTTTGCTTGTTTGAGTGTGATAAATCTTGACAAACATGCTTCTAGCATATGCAATGTTCTTTAAGGACCCACTTTTAGCCAAAAGGATTCTCATTCTTTGGCTGTGGCACAAGTTTTTCAAGCTTGTTGTCACTGAACTGCTGAAGCTCTTCTTACATGACATCTGCCCAACTTTCTGTCTTTTTAGTACCCCAAGGTGCATGACTTGTTGATGGAATGGTAAATGATCAGCAAGAAGACAAATGTTTTAGGATAGTCTTTTTAAAAGAGACCCTTTTCATTGATGTTGTCAATTGATTGGTGAAATGGATGAGTTGTAGAAGAATTGATGTTTTAAAAAGGTGAAACTGCAGATGTGAATCATCTGAGCTAACCATTGCTGGTGACTATGATGATCCAGCAGTGGCTTGAAATGAAGGTGGAGAAAATTTTAAAGATGGGTTTGGAAACACTAATGATCTTTTATCCATTTTTGATGGATTTTATCAACAGTGGTTAGGGGTGAAGTAGTGATAGAGATTTAGGAGGCTATTTTGGTCAAACACTATTAGTTCATCAGTGGATGAGCTTTAACAGCTGTTTTATACACCTGTTGCTCTGATGAAGGAGATGATTTTAACTTGTGACAACACAATATCATATCCAGCATCTGTTGATGATGATTGTGAGTTACCTGCAGAACCAAATACTTGACAAACATATTTTAAATGCAAGTTTATCAGAATTAATCATAACAGCAGGGTTTACAGATTTTTGCATTCAGGGTTTTATCACACATCTACCTTAACCACACATTTTGTGTTTTAATCCTTTGAGGATTTTAGAGTAAAACATGTGCAGCCAAATATTTTAAGCTTGTTAACAATCATCCTTTATTACTGATTTAGATTTGAGTTTATGAATGAACTGATCCATACTCTAACACCATCTCCTTATGATCCATTATCAATGAATATATTACCCCATGCAAAAATAAAAGGGTTTATCATCCTGACAGGTGTTTGAACTTTTACTATAAAAAACAAGTAAAAGTGCAAAATATCATTCTAAAAAAATGAAGAATAATACATATCCTGTTTTATTTAATTAAACCTTTACAAAAAAATAAGTAAAGATTTTTCTGATCACAGTATCAAAAAGATCTGGTGTTTTTCAAAGATAATGTTACTTTTAATCAGATCAGAATCACTTCATTCTTAAGTTAAGGAAATGGTCAGTGGTTTGAATCAGAGTTTCATAACCACTGTTTGATACCATTACCTTATCAGATGATTGTAGCTGAGAGGTGCCAGTTTACAAAGGTTTTAAAGGTTCTTTGTAAACCTTATTACCTTGTACAAAATTTCTGAAACTAAGGCCTAATCCTCTTTATTCATAATCAAACTGTTGATACCTTTGTTACCTGAACTCCCTGATGATACAGTGATGGTACATGGTTGATGAATGACAAATGTTTGACCAAAGGATGTATGTTTATTTTTGGTTTTTCCTTTTGTAGGACCCACCTGTGGACTCTTAAGTGTTCTAGATTTATGCTCTTTTCTTTTGATTTCAAAAATTTTGAGATAAACACACTTTTGAGTTTTTGTAATTTTTCTTCTTTCCCTTTTTGCCCTTTCATAAGGAAGTGGTGAAACTTTCACTGGAAAATTTTTCAAGGAAAGAATACTCAGACCAAAACCATTTTCAGTGATGTTCTGAGAGATTTGGACATTTTTGCACATGCTTATGTCAAATTTCACATTACTCATGATCTGGTTTTCACAAAATCAAACATATAACCTTTGTAGGATTTCACCCTTTTTCTCACAAGAGATTTGGGTTAATTTTCACACTCTTTACAACACTGATATTTTACTATCATAGTTTTGAGCTGATCCATGGTTATGTCTGATGCAAATTTTTGAGACTACTGATTTTCATTTAATTTTTAAACAATTTTGTTTTTAACTTTTGAAGGTTTTCCAAAATTGTTGTTCACATATAATATTTTGTTCCTAAGTGTTCATTTCTCATATGTTACCAAGGGCATAAATACCATTTTTCTGAACATACGACTTTAATGACATGAGATAAACCCTTAGCAGCAGTCAATCATGGAACCAATCATAGTTTTCATCACGAACATTCATAGATCTATGACAGACTATATCCAATCCGAGATCATTAAATTTTACCAACTTTAACAATCATCGGTAATTTATATCAGATTATCAGTGTTACGTGAATTCTATGTGATAGATAACATCTTGGTTGTTTTACAAAAGTTTTTCGAATAACCAACTTTAGACGTGATTATCCTTTACTTTTGTTTTTCAACAAATATGACCAACCTTAGTATCAATAAATTTTGAGCTAAACTTTTATGTCAAATTGATTGTTAGATCAAATTTGACTGTCCTGGCTCTGATACCAATTGTTAGGATCTGAGTTTCTTATGATTGTGTTTGTTTGTCATAAATGAACAAATGAATGAAAGTAAAATGAGATTAGATGCAACGGAAATGGAAACAAACTTTGTAAACACAATCAAAGGGAAAATAGTTTTTCATGAACACATGCTTTTCATTAGTCAAAAGATTATAATCAAAAGATTACATACATGTTTACATACTAAACTCCCCCTCAGCATGAGCTCAATGGTTGATCGTACAAGATAACTGGATTGAAGGAGAAAACTCCTTAAATAGAACAGTATAAACTGTTCTATTTATAGTATAGATCAAACCACTGAAGCATCTTAGCTGACATCACCATGAAAGTGACATCTAACAGCCTAACAACCTAAAGGACTGTTACATACAACTACTGATGACTAAACAACTGATTATAAGTAAATAACAAAACATAGGTAAACTACTGCTTCACTTTCCACTGTTGTAGTCTAAGCAATGATGTTGAACATTAGTGCTTTCTTCAAAGGTGATCAATCCATGAATGAGCAGCACTTTGGTCTTCAGCAGTACTTAGGAGACATCAGTAGATAGAGCTTCAGTACTTTAGCAGCATCAGTCTTTAAGAGCAGCAGTTGTTGTATGAACAGTTCTTTAGTGCATCAGATGTTAGATCCACTGTCAAGGGGAAAGCTTTAGTGCAAACAACTGCTTATTTTGAATCCACTGTTCTGAACTAGTTTTGGCTTTTATCATCTGTTCCTCTGGTAGGGTTCAATCCCAACAGTAAGTTCGTTTACTTACAAACTTATGTAATGCTAGTAGTTGTAAATTTATTATTACAAATCCATGAAAAATGTTAGTTGTATATTCCATTAGTTTCTAGTCGAACTATAGAAGGTATATTTCAAATTGAATGAGATGTCGAAAGTAAGGTTCCGTATTGATTCGTGATGGGGTTTGATTGAGAATGTGTAAGATAAGGATTCATGATGACCAATTATGAATGGGTTACTTAGAATGGAATGAGATTGTAAAAGAATGATATAGTGCCTAACTGTTTCTAAACGGGTTGATTGGTACTAAGGAAAAAGAATGATAAAAGAAAGTATTGTATTATGTTGTCCCGTTAGCTATGGGTCAACGAACTTGTGTTAAGCTGATTTTTCAAGAATGAATTGTGGCGAATTTAAGGTTATGTTTATTCGAAGTCGAATATCTATTTATGTAAGAATTTTTAATGTTTTTATTTTGTTGAATGATAGGTAAAGCACCTACTTAAACGGCCACACCTTGCTCGGGACGAACACGAACCGCGACGCCTTCGACACGTTTCCGTAATCTAGTGAATGCATATGGGTCAAAACATTTTGGTTATGTATTAAACTATGTTTAGTTGTTTAAATACTTTGTTTAAGACTTACGGTTATCTTTTTGTATATGTCAAATAGTGGTTATTAGACTCATATGGTCATCACTCTAGGTGTGACCAATGCTTTCTTAAAAATGTATAAAATTTAGTTTGGTCGAAATTTTAAAATGACATGAAAGTTTTTAAAAAGTAGACGCTTATAATTGCCGTTTTGACCTTTCTTTTAAAACAGGCATTTCAAGTTGGTATCAGAGCAAAGGTTTGAGAGAATCGAACGCAAATGGAAGTGTTTGAACTCAAACCAAAAGCTCATAAGAATGCGTGTGTTCGTTCCAAGATGCAAGGTGGAGGTAAGTACTCAATTCTTCTTTTAGAAATCCCATATAGTTATTGACGTTAGAAAGAGAAGTGAAAGCGAATTACATACCCGAGAAATGAGTATTAGAAAGTATTGGGGTTGGCTTAGGTGAATAATATGTGAAACGGGTCAAAATGGCTGCAATAAGAAAAAATCATCCATACCATGCTGGGCGTCGCCGTAGCTTACGGTGGCCACCGTAAGCTACGGTAGACACTGGAGCTTTTAACCCACCGTAGGACAGGATAGGGTGACCGTAAGGATTTAAATGCCACCGTAAGCTACGTTAGCCACCGTAGCTTACGGTGGAGACCAATTATAACTATGTTGATACATGTTGTTGTGTTTGCTGTTTTTATCACATGAAGAATCCTGAAGGCATTATAATGGGGCTTTAAAAGATCAAATAAGTAACAAGAAGGTATGTAAAGGAAATAAGTGTTATGTTAATGGATGTCGGGAACGTAATGTTCCCAAAAGAAAGTTAAGGATACGTTAGTGACAAGTCTAATGATATATTAAAAGGATGTGGACTATGTATTGCTATCTTGGTTATATGATAGAAAGAATGAATGAATATTTTAAGTAATGAAAGTTGAAATTTTGTAGATGGCGGACGAAAGAAACGTAAACGATGATAATGTAGCACGCCAAGAAGATATAAATAAAAGAATATCAGAAGAAGTTACCAAAGCTATGCAAACTAATTTACCTCAATTAGCTCAAGAGGTTGAGAGTCATGTTTTGGAAACGGTGGAAGCTATCATGACAAGTAAGATAGACGAACTAAAGGAGATGTTTGGCGAATCTCACAGAAAGAGTGAAAAACGTAGATGTACTTACAAAGACTTTATGGCGTGCAATCCCTATCCATACAATGGAGAAATTGATCATATTAAGTGTCAAAGATGGATCGCCAACATTGAGGCCGTGTGTATACGTAGCCGATATGAAAAAGAAGACCAAGTAATGTTTGCTACGGGTCAACTTCAACAACAAGCCAAGGATTGGTGGGATACGCATTGTAAGGAGTTGGGTGAAGAGAAACTCTAAACTTTAACTTGGCAAGAATTCAAGGAGCTGTTTCTGAAGTATCACTTTCCGCAGTCGGCAATCGATAGAATACAAGAAGAATTTCTGCGTCTTCGCCAGAAGGAGGAATCTATTGATGAAATCACCAACACCTTCCTTGAGAAGTTAAAGTTTTATCAAGACTTCGTTAAGTCGGAAAGAATGAAGATCAATCGATATCATGACATGTTGAAGGCGGAGTTTAGGGAGTTTATCACTCCCTCGAAGTGTGAAACATTGAACGAAGTTATCAACTGGGCTCGGGATAGAGAGATCGAGTTGAAGTGGCAAGTAGAGAGAGGGGAGAAAAGATCTACTGAAAAGCCTACAACCGCATGCCCGCCCAAGAAACCTAAGCAACATGATAATAGAAACAAGGGAGGATCAAGAAGTAGCATTCCTCCATGTAAAACTTGTGGGAAGCTTCACACTAGAGAATGCCTGCTGGGAAAGAATGTGTGACATCTGTCACTTTTCCATGCATTCCGTACAATAATTAAACAGTAATTTGTGCTTTAAAGACTGTACATGATTTAGTTTACAAGATGAATGAATTTATGATTTATGTTATATACATACAATGGCATTTCATGTTGCAAGACTTTTATCACTACTACATGCAACACAATATAATTCTATTAATGCACAAAGCAGAGTTGGCACAGTTATCAGACAAACTAGAAGTTAGACAGACATGATGTTAAGACACAAAATAAGCCCCAGGACCAAGTGTTACACTAGTATAGTGTGTAGGAAAGTAGGGATTACAAAACTGCCTCCCTAGTGACGACATAGGTACTGGAAAGTGCCAGAAACACACTAAAACTGCAGAATTCTACAAAAAATAAATAAATTCAGCAAAAATTCAGCTTTTAACATCTAAATATAATGCAGAAATGTGATTTAATGGTCCAGAATACTTTCCTAAGTGTCGGGAATCAAAACTGTCACAAAACACAACATGAAGCACACTAAACTGCGCAATTTAGCACTTTAACGAACAGTAACGAAACGAATAACCGGACACTACCGGAAACATCAAATTCTTACTAGAAGCATTGTTTTAGTGTCATAAAGCTAGTTATGGTCACCAAACATCATAACACATCCTATAAACATATAACACATATAACCCTAACTAGTATACTTCAAATCTAACTATAACACTTAACTTACCATTAAATGTTACACTTTACCCTCCCCCTTTTGATGGAAAGTTAGGGGACATGGGTCCCACATAAGAATTCTTTGTTATATTTTAATTGATATGTAGAGAATATGCTAAACATGTTATACCTTATGCTATTAAATGTGGGAAGGATCTTTATTTAAACCAAAAGACTACAACATAATTATCAATTATCTTCTTCAACAAAACTCCCTCTCCTACACTCACAAAGCTCACGACCACACTTACCTCTCACACCATCTCCATTTTCATTCCATTTCCAAGCATTCTAAGGGCCCTCTAAGGTGTAAGAAGCTAAGTTAGGAAGCTTGGAGGCCTTGGAGATTGAAGGACCTTCACCATTTGCTTTTAACCACCTTGTTTATCATTTTCTTCATCTTGAGTTCTTCCCTAGCCCTTGTGCTTGTAGTAAGCCTCTTATAACTTGTTCTTACTTCTCATTTTGAAGGTTAATAGATTATGTAAGTTGTTAAACATAAAGATCATGAAGAAACATAAGCATGAAACTTGAACATATGATTAAAATCATAAGAAATCATGTTGTTTAAGTGTTGTTATGCTTGTTGATTGTTAATTTCTCATGTTTATGATGTTGATCATCATGTGATCTTGCTAGATAGTGATTAAAGACATAATCTAGCAAGATGAGAGGATGATTATGTTTAGATCAAAGTAATAATTCATATGTAAATCATGAACTTGAAGTGAAAATTGTTTTCCTTGTAAAATAATGATTAAAGTAAGTGTAAAGTCTTGTAAATCTATGATTTCAAGAATGATTTTTCAAGAAACGAAGTTAAAAATACAAAGTTTACTTAAGCTTGGTTATTAAAGGGATTAACCATATTTTTAGTGGTTAAACAAGTGTAGAAATATGTATGTAACAAGAAAAACTCAAGAAAAAACATTTTTAGAAAAATGATTTACAAGTTGTATACATCTAACTTCTTTAAAAATGATGTTTTCAAATAAACAATCACACTTTAAAGGGTAACTAAGCTTACTAAACACACTAGTAAGTTACTACAAATTTTTGTAAATTTTCAAGTTCATGAAGTAGTAATTTATACTTGATTTTGGCAAATTGGTAAGTGTTGATTGGTTTATTATTGATTGTGGTGATTTATAAAAGAAAACGATATACTTTGAAAGCATGGAAACCTCCATTTTTAAGGGGAAACTATGGCAAAATTTTTCTAAAAATATAACACATAGAAAAATTGCTTTTAAACAAATAATTACAAGTATATTTTAAACCATGAAATTTTATATAAAGTTTGCCATAATTTTTATTGCAAGATTATAAATATTGGAGGTTGGTTTTTGTAAATAAAAGTGACTAAATATGTATTTATGAAATATATATTTAGATGTCACCATGTGTGTGATTATTTGTATATTATGTGTATTAGTTATATTATATTAGGACTTGAAATAATATAACTCACCAAAATACCAAGAAATTACAATCCAAAATATTACCAAAATTCCAAGAGAATGAATATACAAAATATATCCAAATATTGGAAGAAACCGGACAAGGAATATAACTCACAAAAATATTCCGGAAATAAATTCATAAGTATATTTTGGTAATAGTATTTTGGACACCAAGAAAACAAAAATATGATTCTTACAATAATTACAAAATATATAATATTTTTTACAAGGAGAAAATATATTATTTTTGGGTAAGTAAAAATATATATTTTCTTGGAATTATTAGAATATTATTTTTGGGAGAAAATATATATTTTCTTAAATAAACTTTGGACATATTATTTTTGGGTGAAAAATAGATTTATATATATATTTTCTAATTTAGACTTGAAAATATATTATTTTTGAGACTTATATGAAATGTATAAACATTTTTTTTGCCAAGGAAAAATTATAAATAATTTTTTATGTAATATTTCCTAAAATATATATTTTGGAAAAATATATTGATGTATTTTTATTAGAAATATTATTCCGACAAAGTTAATACAAAAATTAAGTATGAGATACTTAATAAACACAATTAAAATACGTATTCTCGTACGTATAATTACACACCGGAATACGCCATCAATACTTGGCAAAAATATAGAAGGATAAGAATACGAATACAAATACACCCATCATCGGGAAGTTATACCAGTACAAATACATAAACTTGACAAGTTAAAATTTATGATTTTAACTAATATTCCAAAATTCACAAATATAATTTAAGTTAAAATATCTATTATTTTAACAAATAATTATATACTTTGGAGTATTATAATATACTTCAATGACATAACTCAGAATACACCAAGATTTCCAAAACAAGTCCTAATGAACAACTAAGACAAAGAGTCGTTACACAACCTAAACGTCTAATAAAAACACGGCACTTGCGTAGGTAGTTGTACGACTCGTAGGAGGACCTTTGAATATACGAGACAACTGGACGCAAACTTGTGAGTTCATGTCCCCCTTTTCTCTTAACTGTTTTTGGATTTATAACTCTCAGGGGTGGAATACATGTTGCATATGTTTAAATGGTATGATTTGGCTATGAAATGAATTATAGATCATGTGAGCATAGATTAAAATTGAAATGCCATTAACTCTCATAATAAATATGGACGAAGGTTAGATCTAACTGGTACGGCCGAGCCCCACTCATGGTCCTTATGTGACCACTTGAGTGCTTTGGTGTCCCAGTCGAGGTAATTCGACAATAGTCAAGGGTAATTTGACACAATCAAGGTAAATTGACACAGTCAAGATGAATTTGACACAGTCGAGGGGAAATTTGACACAGTCGAGGGATTCAACGAGGGTATAAGCCTACTCATATTGAGTACTCCCTATGTCTTCACATACATTAATGTCCTTTTAAAACATTAATTTGATCTGTTCATAGACGCTTTTCATACCTGTTTTTCAAAGGAGTCTCTCAAATGTTTACAAGCTTATCAGTACTTATAAAAAACGCATGAACTCGCTCAACTTTTGTTGATGTTTTTCAAAATTACATGTATTTCAGGTAACAAGTTGGATCTTGGGCACGGGTGTTGTTTCTAGAAGTAAATTCCAAGTTAGATGTCATCCACTTTTGTTTGTTTGTAACTTAGTCAAAGGTCATGTTGTTTGAAACATAAATGACCGGTGTTGTAATATTTTAAACATAATCAATGGATGAACATTGTTTTGATCATATAGTTGCTTATTATGATTGAATGCAATGATATTGAACAAGTCACACATCATACGCTTCTACAAAATTCAGGGTGTGACAGTTTGGTATCAGAGCTTCGATTGTAGTGATCTAGGATTCCTTCTCGAGTCTAGACTACAATCACTAGGACCCTCTCACGAAAACATTTTTACAAAAAGGTTTTTCATTGCACTCACGATAGCGTCAAGATCCATGAGTCAAACATTTTTCAAAGAAAAGACAAGGCAAGGACATTAGTAGGGAGGAAAGTACCCTAAATTAAAGTGCCAATTAAGGCATGGACTACGTGAGATAGACTTCTCAAAGATAAAATGACCCCCCCCCCCCCGAATGGACAAACGAGAGTTATATGTGACATGATGCATATATCTGCCTGTTTATGCTAAGTAACATATTTATTTATTAATATATATATATATATGTATGTATAAGTGTAAGGAATAATCATTTACGTGAACGAGATACCTATGACTCCGAATCCTATTATTGTTCTTAACTCGCACGATGAAGCTATCGACCTCGCGTTTACTGCAAAGCTCATGGCTGGAGTGATTACCAAACGAGATTCTAAGCTTGTTTCCGTAGGAGATGGTTGTTCTTCCCTCTCCAATGCGAAGGTGCCTGACTACCATAGTGACGGCGAGGCGGAGAAGGCTACCTTGGGCAACAACCTTATCAGCAGGATGAGGTCCCTGTGGATTTTGCGAAACAAGATTGACGACACACTTGACCAGAAAAGGAAGATGAAGTACTCATCTTAAAGGTGCCCCTCCAACTACTAGGAATTCTCCTTATTCTTATTACGTTTAATCATCGTGCCTATTCGCGTGTAACGATAACGGATGTTAGCGCATGGACCACCGCAATGGTCTTTTCCATGTCAGAGGTATAAGGACAGTACTGTCCCCTCTTTGGTGGATCACCTCCTTTGAACGAGGGAAAGTTGGGTGACCGTGCAAGACAATTTATTATTACGGAGGCCCACGTAATAACGACTTATAGTGCATGGAAATCCTGGTGGACTCTGCGGGTCAAGTTAATGATCACCACCCATCCAAAAATAATTTCTAAGAGTTCACACCTTCATCTAGTAGAACAATACCTAGACAGTTGCTATAGCACTTTGCAAAGTAGGAAACCTATCTTTACCTACTTCGTGTCTGACACTTCTACCCGGACGAGTCGTTTGGGAACCGATACCTAAGCAAGTGAAGATGGATAACACTCGGAAACGATTCTGTGACGTTACACTCTCTATCACCCCTATATGTACAACCCCCATCTCTTGGGAAGTATACCCGTCTTTGTGAAGCTAAAGACCTAAGAAAACCAATGTAGAGGGAAAATAAATACTACTTTCATATTATGAAACTTGTATGACCGAGGCGATGTAACCTCGAGTTCATTTTGTTTCCCCGTTACAAACAATAAGTCAAGTTGTCAAGCCTATATGAAAGATCAGTAGTTGTTTCCTTACTTATACATTGTTGATTATATATGCATGTGATATTGGGTGATTACATGTTTGCTTGTGGTGATATATACCTCATAGACAATTATGGAATGTTGTCTAACCTACCCCATACCTTTTGACAAAAGAAAATGCCGCCCAGATGTGACACAGACACCATTACGTTAACTAAGGCCGAATTCAACGAGCGCATTTCCCAAGCTATAGCGCAGCATGAAGCCCTCCGCTCTGAACACAGCGGTGGCACTCCCGGAAGTAACCCTCCAATTGGCTGCACCTATAAACAGTTCCTGGACTGCAAGCCATTTAATTTTGATGGTACAGGAGGTGCCGTTGCTTTTGTTCGTTGGGCAGAAAAGACTGACTCCGTTCTGAGAATGAGTAAATGTTCGCCCGAGCGTAGAGTTACCTATATCTCAGGGTTGTTTTTGGATGGCGCACTCTCCTGGTGGAACCTTCAGGTTCAGACCCTTGGTGAAGCTACTGCTTATGCACTGAGCTGGGATGAGCTCAAGGAATTGATGCGGAAGAAGTACTGTTCTAGGGCCGAAATCCAGAAGCTTGAGACTGAGTTCTGGAATTTGAAAATGGACTGGTCAAAGATTTCTGAGTACGTCCAACGCTTTCACGACTTGTCTAGGGTTGTTCCCTACTTAGTCGAGCCAGAGTTCAAGAGGATTGAGCGATTCATTTGGGGACTTGCTGTTAGTGCAATACGTCTATTGACTTCGTCTTGTATCATGTAATAGGATAGAATAGGATTATCTGTGCCTGAGGTTCGAGAAACAGATTTTCAGGTTTATGGATGTGATTCCGCTCGAAAGTGACCCTGGTCATTTCGAGCTAAATCAGAAAGTTCGGATTCCGCTCGAAACCACCCTTGACCATTTGAAGCGGAATCAGGAACACTATATATAGGGCACTTGTGTTTTCATTTGGTACACTTCTGAATTTGTGTCGAAGTGCTGCCAAAGTTTGTCCAGGTTGTAATCAGTGTTATTATCAATATTAGTGACAAATTAAAGAGTATCAAGCTGTTTCCACATCCGTTTCACTGATTCCGCCTTTGACTCGAATATAAAGCTCTTCTGAACGACTCGTTTCGGTCCTACAACGATCCTACAAATGGTATCAGAGCTCAGGATGAAGAGTTTAGCTTGATATCATCTATTTTCTATCTTCTACACCTTCTTTCATCAGTTCAGGAAGATTTCACGGTCAAAATTGGATCAATTTTTCACAGATTGTTTAAAAGTACACATTAACAAAGCCTTGAAAGTATCATAGCAAAATTCAGACTAAAAGTGACTGAAATGAATCCTCGACTTGATTTCGCTCGAACTGACTTTGTTCGAATTAGTCTGATTCCGCTCGAAAATACATTGATTTAGCTTGAAATTGTTGATTCCGCTCCAAAATATTTTCTGATTCCGCTCCAAAGTTACCAAATTGTTGATTCCGCTCCAAACAGTCCTCAACTGATTCCGCTCGAAGTGTTAATCAAGTGATTCCGCTTGAAGATTAAGTCTGATTCCGCTCCAAGTTACTAAAGTCTGATTCCGCTCCAAATTGCAAAATTCTGATTCCACTCCAAATTGCAAAATTCTGATTCCCCTCCAAAACACACTTAAGTGATTTCGCTCGAAATTCTTATTCAGCTTGAAAAGAGGATTTTTGTGTCGAGATCATTTCACGTCAATAGAGTGTCAGTTTGTTTCAGAATATTTGATATTGTGTGTACTGATTGTGTTTTGTTTGATTATTTGTCCAGGTTATTCAAGAATTTCAAATCATGGCTGAAGAATTTTTCAACACGTTCTACAATGCGTTTACATCGGATACGGTAGAATCATCAGAGGTTACACCCAAAGCTATAACTAAGACGATCAAGGATAACATCAAACATGACAACTTTTATGGAACCTATTCAAAACCTCCGAATCTGGATAACATTGAAGATTATGTCTGGTGGATGGAGAGGTTCATCAATTGGACGAAGGCATATGCACATGAGAGTTGGTTCTGTTTGAAGTTTGGTTATGAGAGCCCAGTAAATGACAAAGGAGAAGAAATTCTGACCAAAGATTATTCAGAAGATGACATAAAGAAATTTTCTTATGAACAGAAGATGATTGCTTTGATTCAGCAATCAGTTCGAGATGATATTTTCTCATTATTAGTTCATGATGGGTCATCAAAGTCTGTGTGGAAAGCTTTGAAAGTAAAAGCTAAGGGGGGTAAACAAATTTAGAAAAACAAAATAGCATTATTGAAAAAAGAATTTGATTTGTTTGACAGTTTAAAGGGAGAGACTGTGAGGAAAATGATTGAGAGGTTTTGCCATTTAAAAATTGAACTTGAAAGATTCAAAATTGTGAAAACAAGAGAAGAGATAATTGACAAAGTAATTGAAGCGTTACCACGAGCTGATCAGTGGCAAACGTTTGTTTTTATCTTGAAAAATGATGCTAAATTTGATACAATTTCTCTTGATGCATTGTTAGAAAAGATTGAGAGTCATGATCTGGAGCTACAAAAGCAAAACAAGATGAGTGGTTCATCTCATCAACAAAATGTTGGCTTGTACTTCAAAGGGAGTGTACCTTCGGAGAAAGGTGTTAGTTCACCAAAGACAGCATTCAGTAGTGAGAAGATGAAAGAACCACAAACAACTTCATCAAGTTACCATTCTGGATATCATTCATCTTCAAAATCAAGTTCTGATGAAGCTGAGGAGATTCTGTGCAACATTGCTCTTAAACTGAAGAATTCTCCTGCAATGAGCATCAATGCAGCTAAGCAGCAAATGAGTTTTCTTGCATCTGTTCTGGAGTCGTATGAAGGTCTAGTGGCTGGTAAAATTAGAAACTCCGAATTAACCAAAGAAGACTACGATCAGATTGATCCGGAAGAGATGGAACTCATTGACATTCGCTGGTGTTTGGCAAGTTGCATTCGTAGAGCTCAGAGATATATGTAGATTACAGGGAAACAATCTTTGGGTGGTCCGTCAACGAAACTTGGATTTGACAAATCCAAAGTGACCTGCTTCAGATGCAAGCAAAAGGGTCATTTCAAAAGAGAATGCAGAAATTCTGAAGTTGCTGAAGGAAATGAACGTCCTTTCAACGATGATTATTATCGAAAAGCGATCTACCACCGAAGCAAAGAAGAGCCGAAATTGATTGAAGATAAAACCAAATCAAGAGCTTGTTTTGTAATTCACGATGATGAAGGTTTTGACTGGAGCTCAATTTGTCCAGAAGAGGATCGTTTGGAAAATGTTTGAAAAACAGCTCATGGCAGAGCTGTGACAGAGGAAAGAAAGTTTGTTTTTGTTGCTGAAATTAAAGAAGATGTTAAAGAAGAAAAAGGCATTGTTGAAGTCAAAGAGAGAACTCGGGAAGAGATTTTAAAGGAGAAAACTGATAGAGAAAGATTTATTGTGGGATGCAGAATGCAGAAAATGGAGGAAGAATATGAGAATGCTGTTGCGAACAAACGATGGGATAAAAAGCAAGAATGTTATGTCAACAAACAAGGTGAACCAGTTGTTCCCAGATGTGACATAGTTCATGATGATGTTCTTCTTGTTATTCCTCGATCCGGCGAATATTACTCAAATGTTGCAAAAGACAAAACATATGTAAAAAGGCTGGATAAAATCATCAGGGATGCTATGACAATCAAATTGAGAAAGAGAAATGAAGAAAGAATGAAGAAGAATATTGAGAATATGGTTGATGAATTGAAGAAGGTCACTGAGGAAGTCAAGATTGAAGAAGTGAAAGATGAAATTCAGAAAGTTGAGGATGTGAAGACGTCTGAAGAACAGAAGGTAGTTGAGAAAGAGAAAGTTGTTATTGAAGAACAGCAAGTTGAAGTAGTCAAGAATGAGAATTTGGAAGCTGGTGATGATGTTGATGAAGTTAGAGTTGAAGAAAAGCAGAATGATGCTGATCAGAAACAGACAAAGACTGCAACAAACACCGAAGTGCCAATCACTGAGGTAAATTCTGATTCTAACATCTTAACTGAAATTGTTGAACAGTGCAAGAAATACATGGAAACGTGCAGTGCTTGTACTGAAAAGGATGAAAAGATCAGAACAAGAGATCTTGATTTCACAAAACTTGAAGAAGTTTTCAAAAACAAGTGCAAAGAAATGTTTGAAAATGTAAAGGTTTTAAAAGAAAATAATGAAACGCTTTCAGAAAAATATAAAAAATTAGAAAAAGAGAATGAAGTTTTGAAAGAAAATGTTTCTAAAATGACAGAAGAATGTTTTCAAAAAGAAAATATTTGCCAAGAAATGAAAAAGGAGTATGATTCAATAAAGTTGGCTTATCACATTACAAAAGAATCATATGAAAAAGTAAAAAGTGAAATGAAACTTGTTCAATCAAGATTGAAATATTGTTCTGAAACATCAAATGAACTAAAACGAATGTATGAAATAAAACAACAAGTTGTAAATTCTTATATTGAAGATGTTGCTAAACTTAAGCGTAAGATTGCCGATTTAGAACAGGATAACAACAAATTAAAAAGTTATCACGCGTCGTCATATGTGCTTGAACGTATTTTCAACATAAAACCGGATGGGAAAGATTCTGAGCAAAACACGAAAGGTATTGGCTCAGAGTTTCATCAAGTTCCACCACCGGAAAAGTTTGTGTTTTATGATGATGAAAAAGTCGAAAAAGCTTTCAACATGGTAGATCAATTGCCAGACAACATTGACGTAACCTATTTCAAATCTGATGATTCTAGTGATTCAGAGGTGGTAGGTAAAGTCGTTGAAAGTGTGTTGAAAGAAGAGTCGGTTGATACAGGTAAATCTGAATCACAGGATGAAGATGAAGGAAATCTTCATGATAGTTATCTGAAAAACACAAAATCTGAGAAAAAATTGAATGATGATTCAAAAGGATTGGTTTATACCATGATTGAATCAGACAAATTATTCTTAGATATTGTATTCCCGATTCAGAATGTGATCTCAGAAAAGGTTGATAAAGTTTTCAAGATGGTGGAAATTGAAAAATCTGATATTTCAAAGTTTGCTGGTAAAAGTCACAAAACTTTTTATAACAAACCTGGTTTCAAGAAGAAAAACATGAAGGCTGGGTTGGGTTTTAAAAAGAAACAAAATTGGAAAAGAAATGAAATGCAGAATTATCAGGCAAAAATGAGTTTTGTTCAAGGAAAAAGTTTTGAAGAAGAGGAACAACTCAAATTTAGACAACAGTCTAATGAAGAGTTATGTGATCAAAAGAAAAAGCAACAACCACAGGTCAAAGATGTGTCCATGAGAACATGTTTCAAATGTGATAAAAAAAGGACATCTTGCACGCAAGTGTCCAAATCTAAAACATGTGGATGTTGACAAAAAGAAGATTGATGCTGAGAAACAAAAATCTGAGAATGTGAGATAAAGGTCAACCAGATTTGACTCAAAACAAACTTGGAGGTACAACACAAACAAGTTTGCTTCGAATCAAAATTGGAAGTCAAACCTGTATAGGTTCGATTCTAGACAGACCTGGAATTCTCATACACCCAGATTTAAAACAACACAAAGCTGTAAAACATCTGTTGATATGACAAAACCACAACAATTCTGGAAATTGAATGTTGTTCAAAAACAAAGTGTTCAAAAAGATTCACATTTTTACAAACGTGGTACTCCTAAAGGTCAAACATGGAGTGCAAAGAAACAGGTGATTCTTGAAAAAGATGAAAAAGTTGAAGTAAAAGTTGAAAAGATTTTTGTGAAAGATGACAAAGAGTTTCCAGCATTGAATGAAAATTATTGTGTTGAAATGCCTAAGGTTCAACAAACCTGGGCTAAATTGTTCAAGTAATTGAGTAGTTTGTTTGTGCAGGTGCTCATGGAATTTGAAGATTGTGATTTTGGAACTCAGATCAGCCTGGCATAACAAGAGGAGAAGGCTGTTGCTGGACCCTTTGTTGGTTGAACCAGGGAGTTTATTTGTTTTTCTGTAAATAAATAAACAATATTTTCAAAAATCCTAAAAATTTGAAAAAATTAAAAACCAAAAATATGTTTAAGTTTTGTTAAAAACTTGAAAAACCAAAAATGTGTTTGTTTTTAATTTTTGTCAAAAATAGAAAATTAAAAAAATATGTGTTGATTGAATACGCCGAAACCCTCACGGCTGAACAAACATGATTAATTTCACAAGATTGAAAAACGGTTTTCAAACTGTAAATATCAATGTGTTGTAAATCATGGGGGTATGTTATTTTCTGCAAATCAGTGCATGAGAAGCAGAAAATGGATGGCGAGACAAAGCTATCAGTATTGGTTGTCAAATTTTCTTTAAATGATTTTGCATTTTAGGGGGAGTAATATTGTTAGAAAATCCAAAAACATTTGAAAATTTGAAAATGACAAAAACATGATAGAAACCTATTGGCAAAAAGACAAAAACATGATAAAATTCAAAAATGAGTTTTTGTGTAAAAAGAGGAAATGATAATAGATCAGTAGACAGTTACAGTACGCTAAAGAATTGGAAAGTCAATATGTGTTAAAGGATCTCACTGTGGATGTGTCGGTAGATTTTTATACATTTAGTAAACTTTTTCGGGATATAAACCTAAATTCAAACTTACTTATTTCGTGGGGAACACTACTTGGATATATAGGTAACCCCTGAAATCTCGTTTGAAAGGTCCCTCTTTCTGAGATACTAGGTCTTTATACTCAGTGATATCTGGGGTATTATCCCGGGACTTCTGATTTTGCGGAAGCAATGGCCTAGTCCCCGGAGAATACTTTCTGCTTGCTTGAAATATAGTGCAGCCCTCAGCAAATTGATGAAACAATAAAATTGATAGTCATTGCTGTTGTAAAAAAAGATCCTCTAAAGGGGACACACCGAAAAGACGAAGCCGTCATCTCTCTGTGTATACGGAAGTATCGACCTGAGCTCTCATGGCCCTCGCATCTAACCCCTTACAGATATCATCTAGGTATACTCACCTGTAGGACTGAATATTGGGATCTGGATACGGGAGTATATTCAAGAGGTGGGACACATGAATGAGTTTAAGTTTTTAAAACACCTAATTCGTATCCTGAATCAGTTGAAGTTTGTGTGAAAATTTAAGTGGACCAGTATATCAACAATCTAAGTGAATTGTTTAATTCTTAATGTGTAACTAAGCTCAACGGTACTTGTGACTTGTCAAAATCTGATATGATCCTCTGACGCATACTCAAACAAAAATATTATCTGTAAATATGTTTGTACATATTTCTTTACTGCTTTATATTTTCAGAAAAATTCAAAAAGATTTTTGATTCTGCTTTATTTTCGACAACCGATGTCTGAAATGCTGAGTTTCAAAATCTAAGTAAGCTGATTGTGTTTCTGAAAAAGTTCATTAATTTGAAACTTGAATTAAAAATCAAAAATCAAAAACAGTTTGTGATATCTCTAAGGTCATTAATTTGGACTTGGATGATTAACTGTGAGGGAGTTGGATTCTTTAATGCTGCTAAATCATTTAGTTTGTTGATAGGGGGAGTGAATTAGAGAATTTGATTGAGAATTTGAAAGCATTGTATTTATAGATGTTTGAGTGATTGCAGATAGTCCAGATTACGATCCCGAGAGCAGAGTCTAAGGGGGAGTCTGAAGACAAGCTTGAAGCAAGAGGAGCTTGTAGATGGATAGCTAGGTGTCGATCCCAAAGCACGGAAGCTTGACGAAAGGGGGAGCCCTAAGCTGATGGAAAAAGAAAAGGATTGATGGATGCTTATAATGTTACAATTTGGATGAGAATGCAGAATGATCAAGACCGAAGATGTGTCATACTGGAGACTAGACACTGAAGACTTCGTCAATATCCGAGGGGGAATCTGTTAGTGCAATACGTCTATTGACTTCGTCTTGTATCATGTAATAGGATAGAATAGGATTATCTGTGCCCGAGGTTCGAGAAACAGATTTTCAGGTTTATGGATGTGATTCCGCTCGAAAGTGACCCTGGTCATTTCGAGCTAAATCAGAAAGTTCTGATTCCGCTCGAAAGTGCACCTTGTCCATTTCGAGCTAAATCAGAAAGTTCTGATTCCGCTCGAAACCACCCTTGACCATTTGGAGCGGAATCAGGAACACTATATATAGGGCACTTGTGTTTTCATTTGGTACGCTTCTGAATTTGTGTCGAAGTACTGCCAAAGTTTGTCCAGGTTGTAATCAGTGTTATTATCAATATTAGTGACAAATTAAAGAGTATCAAGCTGTTTCCACGTCCGTTTCACTGATTCCGCCTTTGAATCGGATATAAAGCTCTTCTGAACGACTCGTTTGGGTCCTACAACGATCCTACACTTGCACCTCAAATTATGTGCATGGTTACTGCCTCAGAGCCTCCAACCATCACAGAGGCTATCGACTTGAGTGTCACACTTACTAAAGAAGCTCTACGGATGGGAAAGTTTTCGGGATCTGAGGCAAACAAGAAAGAGACTCATGTGGAGTCTTCGGACAATAAGAAAAGGAAGTCTTCGAACCTAAAGATAGGCACCCAAGCCAGTTATGAAAGCTCTAAAGCAAACAAAAGAAGGGAAGTGGACCCGTCTCATGGCATGCAAGCTTATGGAGCCATCAATAAGGCCGGTGGTAAGGTTTACTTGGGGACTAAGCCGAGATGCGAGGAATGCAATTTTCACCATGAAGGTCGATGTCTGAGGCCTAAGTGTGTTAGGTGTGGAAAAGAAGGGCACAACAAGGATGCCTGTTGGGGGAAGTATCCCAAACAAGGAGGAAATGATGACGGCAACCAAGATAGAAGGGATAATGGTAGAGTTCTAGGTTGCTACAAATGTGGTGAAGTAGGGAACTTTAGGAAAGATTGCCCTAGGAAGAACCAAGCAAGGAAGGGTCTTCACGATCGAAGCTCGTGAAGCACGCCATGATCCAGATGCGGTTACGGGTACGTTCCCTATTAACCAACTCTATGCATCTAATTTTGATTAATACTGGCACCGACTTTAACCTTGTATGCTTAGAACTTAAGAAACTACTTGGCTCAGTTCCGAGTAGGATAGGCGTCCCGTATTCTTTAGAATTGGCGAATGGAAGGTTAGTTAAGCAAGGGGGATGATTAAGGATTGTATTTTGGAACTTAGAGAGAGGGAACCCCCTATTACCGTTGACTTGGGAAGTCACAATATTGTAGATAGCATGGATTGGATATCCAATGATAGAGCTGAAGTTGTTCGTCATAAGGAAAAGCATTCGCATTCCTCTTGCGAATGGTGAGACACTTATAGTATACAACCTTCTTGCAATAGATGCGAGGGCACTAGGCCCCATAAGGCAGTGGATTTACGACATCTCACATTGGTCGTAGAGACACAGGAGCGCCTCCGAATAGGCTGCATAGCCTTCCTTGCTTATGGTGTCAATAAAGAGACCAAGAAGCCAAAGCCAGAAGACATCCCCGTCGTGAAGGAATTTCTAGAAGCCTTTCCCGAAGACTTGCCTGGGTTACCTCCACAGTGACAAGAGGAGTTTAGGATGAACCTAGTGCCAGGAGCGGCACCAGTGACGGATGACGCCTTACCTACTAGCTCCGTCCGAGATACAGGAGCCTCCGATGCAACTGCAGGATCTACTAGGCAGAGGAAATCTACCAGGCCGAGCCTCTCACCGTGGGAAGCCCTCGGTGTTATTCATTACTAAGTAGGACGGCAGTTTTTACACGCGTCCACAGCCTAATCTGAGAGGAACTCAGAAGAACTAATGGGGAAAAAATATTACGCATAGGTTACAGGGAGATAGACAAATAACCACCAAGAATCGGTACCCCCTTACCAAGAATCGATGACTTGTCGACCAACTGCAAGGTTCCAGCTACTATTCCAAGGTGGACTTAAGGACAGGGTATCACTAGTTGAGGACACGTGGAGAAAGTTGGCAGTTTCCGTTTTGCATCAACTTCAGAGAATTGGATATCAAGGACCGGTATCCTTTGCTAAGGATTGATGTCCTCAACTGCGAATACAAGAAGAAAGTATCCCTAAAACGACCTTTAGGACTCGCCTTGAGCATTACGAGTTCCCTGTCATGCCCTTTGGCTTAACAAATGCACTAGCAGCATTCATGGACCTCATGAATCGGGTGTGTAAGCCGTACCTGGATAAGATCGTGGTTATGTTTATCGACTGCATCCTTATATGCTCAAAGATCAAGGAAGATTATGAGCAACATCTGCAAGTTATATTGGGACTCTTAGAGAAAGAACAGTTGCGTGCTAGGATGCCGAAGTGCGAATCCGGGAATTCGCGAGGCAAGATTCTTAAGGTCACGTGGTGAGTAAGAACGGGAATCATGTCGACCCACAATCAAGAAGTAAGGAGTCCCATAGATGTAACTAAGAATTTTTGGGGATTGTAGGCTGTATCAGACGACTCCTAGAAAACCTTTCAAGGACTTCTCAACCACTAACAACCCTAACCTAGTTGATACCTATCTTGTCTTCACCTGACAGTACCAATAAAATTGTGGTTCTTGTGACGCTTCTCAACAAGGTCTCGATTGCGTGTTGATGCAACAAGACCAATTCATCGCATAGGCGTCACGTTGATTAAAGGATCATGAGAAGAGACTTTAAACTAGGTGCAGTAGTTGTGCGTTGAAGATTTGGCGTCATTACTTGTATAGGAAAACGCTGCACGATCTTTACTGATCACAAGGGTTTACGGCACACCGTTAATCCGAAGGACTTAAACATGAGATAACTAGATGGAATGAGCTACTGAATGATTATGACTGAGAGAATAGGCATCACCCGGACAAGGCAAGCGTTGTAGCAGACGCCTTGAGCCGCAAGGAACGCGCAAAGCCTCTAGGGGTGCAAGCCTTAGAGATGATCATACAGACAAATCTCGTCACTTGGATTCGTGAAGCTGAGCAAGAGGCGCTCAAACCAGAGAACCTTCAAGCTGAAGTGTTACATGAATGGAAGTGCAATTATTGCCTAAGGAAGACGGAACCTTGTACTTCATGGAACGACTTAGGGTTCCGTTTCGCGACAATTTTCATACGATAGTTTAGGGAGAAGGCTCATTGGTTAAGGTACTCGATCCATCCTGGATCTGACAAGATGTACCAAGACTGAAGGATTAGTGTGGATGGCCCAAGATAGGAGCTGATATAGCTACATATGTGGGTAACTGTCTTACTTGTGTCGAAGTTAAGATAGAATACCATTGATCACAAGCTAAAATTTCCAGAAGAACTTAGCAGTGATCATGACACGTTTCACGTGTCTAGTCTTTAGAAGAGCCTGACTCTAGGAACATTCATCATTCCCGCAAACAAGATTCATGTCAACGACAAACTCCAATTTATTAAAGAACCTGTTAAGTGTCACACCCCGACCACGTAAAACAACAAATCATGGCGGAAACGTCGGGGAGTGTTGTAACAGAATTATCGTTTCATAACCATGGATACAAAAAGAGTTTCGTTTTATTGATAATATTAAACATTTACATTGTCTTAACACGCAACAACCAAGTACATATCCTCTATCATTATTATTATGTCACTAAGGCCTCGTCCAGATCCTATGTGACGCATGCATCCTAGAAATCAATCAAGCAACAACACCTGAAACATATGTAAAAACAAAGTCAGCAAAGAAATGCTGGCGAGTACATAGGTTTTATAAGAGTATCGGAATCATGGCTTCGTTTACATGTTGCAGTACTTTATTAGACTAGAAGAGTCAAAATACAAACCTCGTTTTGAAAATTGTATTGCAACATAGCTAACCAACTCAAATCAAGTTGGTTATAGTTCATAAAATCTCGTAGCCATGATTCTTAACCCAAAAACATTTGTTTTAGAAAACCAATTTGTAAAACATCTCGTAAAAACTCGTTAATAAAACTCGTATGGTTCATATCTTTTAGAAAACATCGTTGTGTGACATCGATTCAAAATCGTTTACCCAAGTGAACTAAATAACGCCACGGTATGTAATATGTTGAAAACACTTATATATAAGAAGTACCAGCGGCGTATCTACCATGCTTTCACCACATTACACCCGTCCCGTTATCTAAACACTTAACCAAAAACCAATCGTTTATCCAATTCGTTTAACTCATTCAAATCGTTTCCAAATTTTTAACTCGTTTAAATCGTTTCCAAATTGTTAACTCGTTTAAATCATCCTCGTTTTAATTTGTGAAAACTATTTATGGTCGTCTCGCTAATAACATTCAAACCTTCGTGACTCTACTACCTCGTTTCTCGCTTCTCGCATTAACAAATCTCCAAAGGGTAAGTTAACAATCACAGATTCAGTCGTTACCCACAACCCCAACACATAACCATGGGTGTAGTCGATAACGGGATTTGTCAGATCATATGGTACCATAACCTAATACTGGTCGGTTCGGCCAAAATTAATGAATGTCATTCGTTATGTAACTACAACCAACAAGTTCGTTCACATTATTGAAATCGTTATTAGTTTAGTATAAATCGTTTTAATCATTTTTGAAATCATCGTTTAAACCTTGAAATCATTTTTGTACATATGAATCACCCCAAAACAATTGAAAACAGTAAAATAGGGGAACTATGTACTCACATGAAGTGCAAAGTATCCTCAATCAATAGAACTTCAACAAACTCAAGTAAACCAGAGAAATCAAGCAGCACCTAGTAATCGAATCACTAGTCAAACAATCGACACCTCAATCGGAAGATCGGATAGAATGAGGTATTGTAAACCAAATGAGTGTTGGAACTCATGTGATATGGTTTAACAAAGCCTACATTCTAAATCGGAACCTAACCTAAGTGCTTTCGACCCATCGCGACCCTTTAAGGTAGCTTACGGTACTTTAACGCGTCGTTCGCGCAAAGCGCGTTCGAGACGTCTAACTAGTCCTATAACAAGTATTATATGCCTAAACATGTTTAAATATGTTACATAATCAGTTACGTGACAAAATTTTAGGTTACATATGCTTATTTACGAATTACGTATGAAAAGGGTATTTTGGTCATTTACCTAAGGCATATAAACTACCTATCATACAACTAATTAAACCTAAGTGACCATAAGGTATAAACTCGGAAGGTTATTCCCTATGCAACTACGGTCACTAAACATGTTTGGTCGGATCCTAGTGATCGACCAAACGGGTCGTGTTCGAAAGTCTAAGCGGGTGTTTAGTCCGCTTGACTTACGACTCTACACAAGCACTAAACTAAAAGTGACGAGCTAAACATGCTAAAACATGTTTAGTTAAGTTAGAAAACAGGTTTGGTATCAAAACAAACGGTTTTGATACCCAAGAGTAGTTTGGTTACAAAATACGCAAGAATACGCATTTTGGCCGAAACTACGACTCGTCACTAAGCCTAGATAACGTGGTAATCAGTAGGTATAGTCACTAGGGACTATAACCATCGTGATTACGCTCACGTTATGAAGTTCAAACGAACTTCGCATTGACCATAAACTGGTCAAGCCAGAAAGTCAAACGTAGTTTGACTTTTAAGCTAAAAACGCATAAAAAGAACGAAGGAATACTTACAAAGGGTCCCCGCAAGCAAATCTTGATCTAAGTAGCTCAGGTATGAAGCAAAGGCCTCAACTTAGAGCATCTTATATCAGATTTGAGTGAGGATGAAGTGAAGCGGGGGGTGCTATTTATAGGAAAACTAGAACCGTTAGGATCGTTTATCGGGAAACGAGCTTCGATCTAGGCCATACACCTCACACCCACTGATTTGTGAAACCATGGGCATCCAAAACAAGCACATAGAATCAAAGAAACCAGGTGCAAGAGTGTGGAACAGCTGGATCATGCTGGATTCAAGTTTCTGCTGATCTGGGGACTGCTTACGGACCGTAAGCAAAGGTCCATACGGTCCGTAAGGACCTTGCAGGTCAGCAACTTTCAAAAATGGCAGTTTTAGTCCCTGAAGCCCCAAACTTGGTTTTCGATGCATTTTTGACACGTTTAAGCCCCGTTAATCCCATTTCAAAGATCTAAAATGAAGTTAAAGTATAGGGAACTTAAAATATGCTCAAAAACATCTCGGATGTCGGCTCGTTTGGTCGTACGGTTGCGTTGTTCGGTTAATTACGACGGAAGTCGTAACGAACGCAAAAACGATCCAAATTAAGCGACGAATGGAATTTTATCAAGCCAATCACTAAAATAAAATATTTTAATGATTACATAAATTTTTGGATGTCCGGATATATTCAGAACGTAAGATATGCGCGAAAATGCAAACTTATGCACTTTTTGACGCTTTTAGTCCCTATTGATCAATAAAGTTTATTTTAGCATACCGAACCCCTCAAAGCCTATTTCTAAGCTATGTAAAGGATATTTAGGGTATGTTTAACTTATTATCAAGTTCCGTAATGTTCGTTACTATACAAATCGGTATAGTTTCACAGTTTGACACAAATAGTCCCTACGATCGAACAAACTTGATTTCAACACACCAAACCATCCAAAACTTATTTCTAAGTTATGTGGAGGTTATTTAAGGTATGTTAAGCCTATTTCACTATTCCAGAGTGTTCGTTGCATTAAACTGGTTATATTTACGCATCAGTCCGCGTATAACCTTCCAGAAAGCGATTTAAAGCTTGAAATCGGAATCGAATCGAATTGAAAAAAATCATCAAACACAAATACACACATAAAAACACCAAAACACATATAATAAAACCAAATCACATTGTTTTATTAATAATCATCATTGTTTTACATTGTACATCGATTACAGAACACAGTTGTCACATTAAGGTTGCGGGCGGGAAGCCCATGAAACAAGGAGAAGTCTTAATCGATTTGTTAGAGTTCTCTGGAATTCAGATCATGGCCCAGAGTTTACCTGGGAACATGAAGACCAAATTAAGCCGAAGTGACCACATTTGATTCATAACTCCCCTGCGACTGATGGTATAGCTTGAATTTCGGGACGAAATTCTTTTAACGGGGGGAGAATGTGAAAACTGGCACTTTTCCATGCATTCCGTACAATAATTAAAAAGTAATTTGTGCTTTAATGACTGTGCATGATTTAGTTTACAAGACGAATGAATTTCTAATTTCTGTTATATACATACAATGGCATTTCATGTTGCAAGACTTTTATCACTACTACATGCAACACAATATAATTCTATTAATGCACAGAGCAGAGTTGGCACAGTTATCAGACAAACTAGAAGTACTGACGGGAGTTTGGTACTTAGACAGACAAGATGTTAAGACACAAAATAAGCCCCAGGACCAAGTGTTACACTAGTATAGTGTGTAGGAAAGTAGGGATTACAAAATTGCCTCCCTAGTGACGACATAGGTACCGGAAAGTGCTAGAAACACACTAAAACTGCAGAATTCTGCAGAAAATAAATAAATTCATCAAAAATTCAGCTTTTAACATCTAAATATAATGCAGAAATGTGATTTAATGGCCCAGAATACTTTCCTAAGTGTCGGGAATCAAAACAATCACAAAACACAACATAAAGCACACTAAACTGCGCAATTTTGCACTTTAACGAACAGTAACGAAACGAACAACCGGACATTACCCGAAACATAAATTCTTACTAGAAGCGTTGTTTTAGTGTCACAAAGCTACTTATGCCATTAAATGCTGGAAGGATCTTTATTTAAACCAAAAGACTACAACATAATTATCAATCATCTTCTTCAACAAAACTCCCTCTCCTACACTCCCAAAGCTCACGGCCACACTTACCTCTCACACCATCTCCATTTTCATTCCATTTCCAAGCATTCTAAGGGACCTCTAAGGTGTAAGAAGCTAAGTTAGGAAGCTTGGAGGCCTTGGAGATTGAAGGACGTTCACCATTTGCTTTTAACCACCTTGTTTATCATTTTCTTCATCTTGAGTTCTTCCCTAGCCCTTGCGCTAGTAGTAAGCCTCTTATAACTTGTTCTTACTTCTCATTTTGATGGTTAATAGATTATGTAAGTTGTTAAACATAAAGATCATGAAGAAACATAAGCATGAAACTTGAACATAAGATTAAAATCATAAGAAATCATGTTGTTTAAGTCTTCATATACTTGTTGATTGTTAATTGCTCATGTTTATGATCTTGATCATCATGTGATCTTGCTAGATAGTGATTAAAGACATAATCTAGCAAGATGAGAGGATGATTATGTTTAGATAAAAGTAATCATCCATATGTAAATCATGAACTTGAAGTGAAAATTGTTTTCCTTGTAAAATAATGATTAAAGTAAGTGTAAAGTCTTGTAAATCTATGATTTCAAGAATGATTTTTCAAGAAACCAAGTTAAAAATACAAAGTTTACTTAAGCTTGGTTCTTAAAGGGATTAACCACATTTTTAGTGGTTAAACAAGTGTAGAAATATGTATGTAACAAGAAAAACTCAAGAAGAAACATTTTTAGAAAAATGATTTACAAGTTGTAAACATCCAACTTCTTTAAAAATGATGTTTTTAAATAAACAATCACACTTTAAAGGGTAACTAAGCTTACTAAACACACTAGTAAGTTACTATAAATTTTTGTAAATTTTCAAGTTTATGAAGTAGTAATTTATACTTGATTTTGGCAAATTGGTAAGTGTTGATTGATTTATTGTTGATTGTGGTGATTTATAAAAAAATGATATGCTTTGAAAGCATGGAAACCTCCATTTTTTAGGGGAAACTATGACAAATTTTTTTCTAAAAATATAATACTTAGAAAAATTACTTTTAAACAAATAATTACAAGTATATTTTAAACCATGAAATTTTATTTAAAGTTTGCCATAATTTTTGTTGCAAGATTATAAATATTGGAGGTTGGTTTTTGTAAATAAAAGTGACTAAATATGTATTTAGGAAATATATATTTAGATGTCACCATGTGTGTGATTATTTGTATATTATGTGTATTAGTTATATTATTTTAGGACTTGAAATAATATAACTCACCAAAATACCAAGAAATTACAATCCAAAATATTACCAAAATTCCAAGAGAATGAATATACAAAATATATCCAAATATTGGAAGAAACGGAACAAGGAATATAACTCACAAAAATATTCCGAAAATAAATTAATAAGTATATTTTGGTAATTAGTATTTTGGACACCAAGAAAACAAAAATATGATTCTTACAATAATTACAAAATATATCATATTTTTTACAACGAGAAAATATATTATTTTTGGGTAAGTAAAAATATATATTTTCTTGGAATTATTAGAAGATATATTATTTTTGGGAGAAAGTATATATTTTCTTAAATAAACTTTGGACATATTATTTTTGGGTGAAAAATAGATTTATATATATATTTTCTAAGTTAGACTTGAAAATATATTATTTTTGAGACTTATATGAAAAGTATATATTTTGCGAAAATATATTGATGTATTTTTATTAGAAATATTATTCCGAAAAGTTACTACAAAAATTAAGTATGAGATACTTAATAAACACAATAAAAATACGTATTCTCGTACGTATAATTAAACACCGGAATACGCCATCGAAACTTGGCAAAAATATAGAAGGATAAGAATACGAATACAAATACACTCATCCTCGGGAAGTTATACCAGTACAGATACATAAACTTGACAAGTTAAAATGTATTATTTTAACTAATATTCCAAAATTCACAAAGATAATTTAAGTTAAAATATCTATTATTTTAACAAATAATTATATACTTTGGAGTATTATAATATACTTCAATGACGTAACTCAGAATACACCAAGATTTCCAAAACAAGTCTAATGAACAACTAAGACAAAGAGTCGTTACACAACCTAAACGTCTAATAAAAACACGGAACTTGTGTAGGTAGTTGTACGACTCGTAGGAGGACCTTTGAATATACGAGACAGCTGGACGCAAACTTGTGAGTTCATGTCCCCATTTTCTCTTGACTGTTTTCGGATTTATAACTCTCGGGGGTGGAATACATGTTGCATATGTTTAAATGGTATGATTTGGCTATGAAATGAATTATAGATCATGTGAGCATAGATTGAAATTGAAATGCCATTAACTCTCATAATAAATATGGACGAAGGTTAGATCTAACGGGTACGGCCGAGCCCCACTCATGGTCCTTATGTGACCACTTGAGTGCTTTGGTGTCCCAGTCGAGGTAATTCGACAACGGTCAAGGGTAATTTGATACAGTCAAGGTAAATTGACACAGTCAAGATGAATTTGACACAATCGAGGGGAAATTCAACACAGTCGAGGGATTTGATGAGGGTATAAGCCTACTCATATTGAGTACTCCCTATGTCTTCACATACATTAATGTCCTTGCAAAACATAAATATGATCTGTTCATAGACACTTTTCATACCTGTTTTTCAAAGGAGTCTCTCAAATGTTTACAAGCTCATCAGTACTCATATAAAACGCATGAACTCTCTCAACTTTTGTTGATTTTTTTCAAAATTACATGTATTTCAGGTAACAAGTTGTATCTTGGGCGCGGGTGTTGTTTCTACAAGTAAATTCCAAGTTAGATGTCATCCACTTTTGTTGGTTTGTAACTTAGTCAAAGGTTGTGTTGTTTGAAACTTAAATGACTGGTGTTGTAATATTTTAAACATAATGAATGGATGAACATCGTTTTGATCATATAGTTGTTTATTATGATTGAATGCAATGATATTGAACAAGTCACACATCATACGCTTCCGCAAAATTCAGGGTGTGACAGAAGGGATGCTACAACTGTGGTCAAGATGGGCATCCTTACTATAAGTGCCCTAGTACCGTGAGGACGTGTTTCAATTGCTTCACTCCTAGTCATGTCAAAGCTGAATGTCTGAAGCTCAAGCAAAAAGGGCAAAAAGATGGGAAGAAGGATGAAAATCAGAAGGCTCGGGGAAGGATGTTTCAAATTACCACTGAGGAAGCTAAGGTTCTACCGAATGTTATGTCAGGTATTTTCTTTGTCAATCTTATACCCGTGAATGTGTTATCCGATTCCGGTGCTAGTAGATCATTTGTGTCAGACAAACTTATGTGCCATCCCTCTTTTAGAAAAGAATGAATGTCTATACCCTTAGAAGTAGAAGTAGTGGATAGCAAAAGTTATTTGTTATGTGAAGTGTGTAAAAACTGTAAGATCACCGTAGAGAACGAAGATTTTGAAATAGATCTTATTCCCATGGTTTTGGGGAAATTTAAAGTAGTAGTGGGAATGGATTGGTTATCCCGATATCATGCGTAAATTCGATGCGAGGCAAAGGTTATTCATGTATTGTCACCTAGTGGGAGTCGAGTAAGTATTTATGGGGAAAGAAAATTAGAGGCGAAGTTGTGCATGATTGTCGAAGCGGTTAAGTACGCCAGAAATGAAGGCAAGGCATTTTTGGCCTACGTGGTAGACACTAGACAGAAGACGCCAGAATTTGGAGAAGTAGAAGTTGTGAATGAGTACCCAGATGTGTTTCCGGATGCCGGGACTACCACCCGAGCGAGAGGTAGAATTTCGAATCGAACTAAACTCGAGCGCCAAGACGGTGTCTAAGGCTCCCTATAGATTAGCTCCCGCTGAAATGCGAGAGATAATGACACAAATATAAAACTGCTCGATAAAGGCTTCATAAGCCCGAGCGTGTCACCTTGGGGAGCCCCGGTGCTTTTTGTGAAAAAGAAGGATGGTTCGATGCGCATGTGCATCGACTATCGAGAATTGAACAAGTTGACAGTGAAGAATCGATATCCCCTACCTTGACTAGATGGTCTTTTTGATCAATTGCAAGGGGCAAACTGGTTTTCAAAAATTGATCTGCGCTCGGGATATCACCAACTACGAGTAAGGGAGGAGGATGTCGCGGAAACTGCGTTTAGAACCCGATATGGACTAACCAACGCGCCAGCTGCATTTATGGATCTTATAAATCGAGTATGCTGACCCATGTTGGACAAGTCCATAATAGTATTTATTGACGACATATTGGTTTACTCCCGAAGTAGAGCCGAACACGCACGTCATCTACGAGAAGTATTAGAAACTCTTCGGAGGGAAAAGTTATACGCAAAGTTCTCAAAATGTGCTTTCTGGCTCAGAGAAGTTCAATTTCTCGGCCATGTGATAAATGAAGATGGTGTTTTAATGGATCCTACCAAGGTGGAGGCTATTATGATTGGGTTCCTCCAAAGAACCCGAGTGAAGTAAGAAGTTTTATGGGTTTAGCTGGGTATTACCGAAGATTCATACATGATTTTTCTAGAATAGCCTTACCCATGACTAAACTGACGAAGAAGAACGAGAAATTTGTCTGGGGGCCTGAACAAGAGAAAGCATTTCAAACGTTAAAGGATAGATTGTCTAGTGTACCGGTGTTGACCTTACCTGAAGGATCGGAATACTTGGTTGTTTTTACCGATGCTTCACATCAGGGATTGGGAGGTGTTCTAATGCAACGGGGTAAGGTGATAGCATATGCCTCAAGGCGGCTTAGACCAAACAAATGTAATTACCCGACGCATGATTTGGAACTGGCCGCGGTGGTGTTCACGTTAAAACTGTGGCGGCACAATATATATGGAACGAAATGCATGATTTACTCGGACCACAAAAGTCTCAAGTACTTCTTTGAGCAAAAAGACTTAAATATGGGACAGCGAAGGTGGTTGGAGCTAATTATGATTGTGAAATCCTTTGTCACCCGGGGAAGACCAATATTGTAGCAGATGCATTGAGTCGGAAGGATTACCCACCTCCAATACAAGTTAAATCTATGAGAATGACAGTCACTCCTAAACTTTTGGAGTTGATAAAAGAGGCCCAAATAAAGTCTCTAAATGCTAATGATCCGATGAAAGAAAGAACGAAGGGATTTATTGATGAATTAGAAATGAATGCTTACGGCATCATGACTAGGTATGGCCGAATCTGGTACCTTGGTCATGTGAAGTAAAATCATTGTTACTTGAGGAGGCTCACAAATCTCGTTATACGGTGCACCCCAGAGCAACAAAAATGTATCAAGATTTAAAAAGGTGATATTGGTGGCCCGGAATGAAACGCGACATCGTTAAGTACGTCGCTAAGTGTTTGATGTGTACTCAAGTGAAAGCGGAGCACCAGAAACCGTATGGAAAATTACAACCTTTAGAAGTACCGGTTTGGAAATGGGAAGACATAACCATAGATCTCGTTACGAAACTCCTCAAAACAAAACGAGGCCACGATGCTATTGGGTTATTGTCGACCGTCTCACGAAAAGTGCTCACTTTTTGCCTATACGAGAAACCATTTCTTCCAAAAAATTGGTGGAGATTTACACGAATGAAATAATAGCTCGTCACGGAGTACTTGTGTCTATTGTGTCGGATCGTGACACAAGATTCGCGTCTCGATTTTGGCATAGATTTCATGAAAGCGTGGGCACTAAATTGCGATTGAGTACTGCGTACCATCTGCAAACGGATGGGCAGTCAGAAAGGACTATACAAACGTTAGTAGACATGTTGAGGGCTTGTGCATAGATTTTGGAGGAAACTGGGGCGACCATTTGCCGTTGGAAGAGTTCGCGTATAATAACAGTTATCAAAGTAGTATTCAAATGGCGCCATATGAAATGTAGTACGGTAGAAAGTGTAGAACCCCTGTGTGCTGGGGAGAAATAGGACAGCGAGAGCTTGCTCCTAAGGATGTTGTGGCAATAACAAATGAAAAGATCAATCTGGTGAGGGCTCGATTGAAGGCAGCGCAAGACCGACCAAAGTCCTACGCGGACAAAAGAAGGCGCCCCATTGAATTTCAAGAAGGGGATCGAGTATTTTTAAAGGTCTCGCCATGGAAGGGCATAATTCGGTTCCGTAAACGGGGGAAGTTGATCCCTCGGTACGTTGGGCCGTTTAAAATTTTAGCCCGTATCAGAAAAGTGGCATACCAGTTGGAATTACCTCCAGCTTTGGATGAAATCCATAACACTTTTCACGTGCCACAATTAAGAAAATGTCTCGCGGATGAAACAGCTTACGCGCCACTCGACGATATCCAACTGGATGAGAAGATGAACTATGTTGAAAGGCCGGTGGCTATCAAGGATTCCAAAATAACGTATCTTCGCAATAAGGCCATTCGACAAGTTCTAGTCCAATGGAAACACCGGAAAGGATCGGATCTAACATGGGAATCGGAGGATGAAATGCGAAAGATCTACCTGGCTTTATTTGGTACGTATTCAGGTTTCGGGGACGAAACCTCCTTTAAGGGGGGTAGACTTGTAACACCCAAAAATTGCATAATAGCTTATTTTAATGTTTAAATGTTTCAATTGATTAATTAAGTTTTTAAATATATAAAGGAAGTTTATAAACTTTGAAAAGTATACAAAGATGACAACAAAAGCAACTTGTGGGGTTGAACATGTAAATTATGATAATAAACATAAGAAAAATGAAAACCCAGTGTTTGGTGGGTGTGTGTGTGTCGCGAGCAGAGGGCAAGGGAAAGGGGAAAACCCTACTCCTTCAATTTAACTCAAGATTCAGCAAATTAGTGATGGTTTTAAACACAAATTGAATGCATAAACTTAGTTACTCCATAACCTAAGTGATTTGAACATAAGGTAAGTTAAATTCTATGTTTTGATGCATTTTGATGAAGTGGGTTTTAATCAATCCGTGAAATTATATGAAATTGAACTTGTATGTGAGTTAGAATCACCATATAGAAGATGTTTTATGATTGAAATTGATTGGATTGAAGGTTTGAGGAGAAACCCACTTGTTCTAGTAGTATAATGATCATGTAGTTGAGCAGATAGAGTAATTTTAATGAATAAATGTATGTGTACTAGAATATTGATAGTTTACTATGTAGTAGGATGATTGAATTATGCAAAGTTAGTTGATTGAATGAATTGTGAAGATTACTAGTGGACTTGTGCATAGGACACATGTACTTGGTGCATAAAATGTTGTACGCACACTATGTGTTCGATGAAATGCCTCAATGAAAATCTAAGTAGTTTTGAATGAAATGTGAACTAATGTTTTGCATAAGGAAATTACGGAAATTGATATATTGTCAATCGTGGTATGAAATACGAATGGTACATGAATGTAAATGTTATATAAACGAATGACATAGTCTAAATAAGAACGGATTATGTGTAGGATTGAAAGAAGAAGGAGCAAGTTCCGGGTTACAACAAAAGGCTCAAGAACGAGGTAAGTTCGTTTACTTACAAACTTATGTAATGCTAGTAGTTGTAAATTTAATATTACAAATCCATGAATAATGTTAGTTGTATATTCCATTAGTTTCTAGTCGAACTATAGAAGGTATATTTCAAATTGAATGAGATGTCGAAAGTAAGGTTCCGTATTGATTCGTGATGAACAGGTCAATTGGGGTTTGATTGAGAATGTGTAAGATAAGGATTCATGATGACCCATTATGAATGGGTTACTTAGAATGGAATGAGATTGTAAAAGAATGGTATAGTGCCTAACCGTTTCTAAACGGGTCGATTGGTACTAAGGAAAAAGAATGACAAAAGAAAGTATTGTATTATGTTGTCCTGTTAGCTATGGGTCAACAACTTGTGTTAAGCTGATTTTTCAAGAATGAATTGTGGTGAATTTAAGGTTATGTTTATTAGAAGTTGAATATCTCTTTATGTAAGAATTTTTAATGTTTTTATTTTGTTGAATGATAGGTAAAACACCTACTTAAACGGCCACACCTTGCTCGGGACGAACACGAACCGCGACGCCTTCGACACGCTTCCATAATCTAGTGAATGCATATGGGTCAAAACATTTTGGTTATGTAGTAAACTATGTCTAGTTGTTTAAATACTTTGTTTAAGACTTACGGTTATCTTTTTGTATATGTCGAATATTGGTTATTAGACTAATATGGTCATCATCCTAGGTGTGACCAAAGCTTTCTTAAAAATGTATAAAATTTAGTTTGGTCGAAATTTTACAATGACATGAAAGTTTTTAAAAAGTAGACGCTTATAATTGCCGTTTTGACCTTTCTTTTAAAATGGGAGTTTCAATTTAACTGGAAAATTTAACTTAGTTAGTGCTAAAGGAAGTAAGGTGTTATGAGTTTTACAAAAAAAAGGACCGTGACTGTAATTATTGAAGTTAAAGGCTATCTGTTGCAATCTGGTAATCATGTTACCACATTCACAGTAGCTTCACAACTTCTTTGTTTTTAATCATGAGTACACATCTTTGGGGTACGAGCAAGACTCAGAGAATACTGTTTTGGGAGCAACCACCCAAGGCATCCACATCTTCTCGGAAAACCAATGGGGATTCGTTGCTAATCAAAACCAAAGCATTAAGAGTTTACTGGTAAGCGACAATGAGACCGGAAGCGGGAATCATCCACAAAAGCTTTTTTTATATAAACAATTACCCTATTTGGAAAGGTAGATTTCAAACATAAGTTCTTGGGCAGAACATAGAGTTATGGCCTTGTTTAAGTAACCATCTCAATCCAACAATTGAGGACGCCGGATCTAATTCTGTGACATTGGCAACTATGTCCGATGACGATAAGAAGGCTTATGATCTAGAGAAAAAGCAGAGTTGGCACAGTTATCAGACAAACTAGAAGTTAGACAGACATGATGTTAAGACACAAAATAAGCCCCAGGACCAAGTGTTACACTAGTATAGTGTGTAGGAAAGTAGGGATTACAAAACTGCCTCCCTAGTGACGACATAGGTACCGGAAAGTGCGAGAAACACACTAAAACTGTAGAATTCTGCAAAACATAAATAAATTCAGCAAAAAATCAGCTTTTAACATCTAAATATAATGCAGAAATGTGATTTAATGGTCCAGAATACTTTCCTAAGTGTCGGGAATCAAAACTGTCACAAAACACAACATGAAGCACACTCTACTGCGCAATTTAGTACTTTAATGAACAGTAACGAAACGAACAACCGGACACTACCGGAAACATCAAATTCTTACTAGAAGCATTGTTTTAGTGTCACAAAGCTAGTTATGGTCACCAAACATCATAACACATCCTATAAACATATAACACATATAACCCTAACTAGTATACTTCAAATCTAACTATAACACTTAACTTACCATTAAATGTTACACTTTACCCCCCCCCCTTGATGGCCGGTTAGGGGACATGGGTCTCACATAAGAATTCTTTGTTATATTTTAATTGATATGTAGAGAATATGCTAAACATGTTATACCTTATGCTATTAAATGTTGGAAGGATCTTTATTTAAACCAAAAGACTACAACATAATTATCAATCATCTTCTTCAACAAAACTCCCTCTCCTACACTCACAAAGCTCACGACCATACTTACCTCTCACACCATCTCCATTTTCATTCCATTTCCAAGCATTCTAAGGGCCCTCTAAGGTGTAAGAAGCTAAGTTAGGAAGCTTGGAGGCCTTGGAGATTGAAGGACCTTCACCATTTGCTTTTAACCACCTTGTTTATCATTTTCTTCATCTTGAGTTCTTCCCTAGCCCTTGTGCTAGTAGTAAGCCTCTTATAACTTGTTCTTACTTCTCATTTTGATGGTTAATAGATTATGTAAGTTGTTAAACATAAAGATCATGAAGAAACATAAGCATGAAACTTGAACATAAGATTAAAATCATAAGAAATCATGTTGTTTAAGTGTTGTTATGCTTGTTGATTGTTAATTACTCATGTTTATGATGTTGATCATCATGTGATCTTGCTAGATAGTGATTAAAGACATAATCTAGCAAGATGAGATGATGATTATGTTTAGATCAAAGTAATCATCCATATGTAAATCATGAACTTGAAGTGAAAATTGTTTTCCTTGTAAAATAATGATTAAAGTAAGTGTAAAGTCTTGTAAATCTATGATTTCAAGAATGATTTTTCAAGAAACCAAGTTAAAAATACAAAGTTTACTTAAGCTTGGTTCTTAAAAGGATTAACCACATTTTTAGTGGTTAAACAAGTGTAGAAATATGTATGTAACAAGAAAAACTCAAGAAAAAAACATTTTTAGAAAAATGATTTACAAGTTGTAAACATGTAACTTCTTTAAAAATGATGTTTTTAAATAAATAATCTCACTTTAAAGGGTAACTAAGCTTACTAAACACACTAGTAAGTTCCTACAAATTTTTGTAAATTTTCAAGTTCATGAAGTAGTAATTTATACTTGATTTTGGCAAATGGGTAAGTGTTGATTGGTTTATTGTTGATTGTGGTGATTTATAAAAGAAAATGATATGCTTTGAAAGCATGGAAACCTCCATTTTTAAGGGGAAACTATGGCAAAATTTTTCTAAAAATATAACACTTAGAAAAATTACTTTTAAACAAATAATTACAAGTATATTTTAAACCATGAAATTTTATATAAAGTTTGCCATATTTTTGTTGCAAGATTATAAATAAAAGTGACTAAATATGTATTTAGGAAATATATATTTAGATGTCACCATGTGTGTGATTATTTGTATATTATGTGTATTAGTTATATTATTTTAGGACTTGAAATAATATAACTCACCAAAATACCAAGAAATTACAATCCAAAATATTACCAAAATTCCAAGAGAATGAATATACAAAATATATCCAAATATTGAAAGAAACGGAACAAGGAATATAACTCACAAAAATATTCCGAAAATAAATTAATAAGTATATTTTGGTAATTAGTATTTTGGACACCAAGAAAACAAAAATATGATTCTTACAATAATTACAAAATATATCATATTTTTTACAACGAGAAAATATATTATTTTTTGGTAAGTAAAAATATATATTTTCTTGGAATTATTAGAAGATATATTATTTTTGAGAGAAAATATATATTTTCTTAAATAAACTTTGAACATATTATTTTTGGGTGAAAATAGATTTATATATATCACTACTAGAAAACAAGGGGATTTCCTACCAAAATTTCCGACAAAACCAATTTCGTAGGAAAATTCCGACCATTTTCCGACAAAATACCAACTAAAAAAATAATCTGGTTTTACCGACTATTTTCCTACAATTTACCGACAAAAAAAAATGGTCGGAAATTTGAAGGAAACTTCCGACTAAGTTCCGACCAAAAAAAAAGAATAAAAGAAGAAAAAAAGTGGTCGGAAAATGGTCGGAAAAGTTAACTATACAAAAAATAAAAATAAATCTTTGTCGGAAACTAGTCGGAAAACATAAAACCAAATTCTAATTACTGTATATTTTAAAAATAATATTTATGAGTCTTAGTTGGTCGGAAAGTTGTCGGAAATTTCCGACCATTTTCCGACTAAAACCATTATTCTTTTGTTATATAATCATGTGGGGGTATATGTGTGTACGTAAATGTATTTGCTTGTGTCTATATGTATGCAAGTATATATATATATATGTATAAGTATGTGTTTGTCCAAGTGTACACACACGCATACATACACACATACATATATATACACATACTTAGCCTGTTTTAATTAATGGGTCCCGATAGTATACATACACGTATAAACGTGTACAATGCGTACAAGTTGGTAAAGTAAAAGTATTTCATGTATAATTAATCTGTACTAAAGATAGAATGGAAAAACGATGTTTAAAGGTTGAAAAAATGAAAAAAACGAAAATTGGTGTCGGAAAATGGTCGGAAATTTGTCGGAAATTTCCGACTAAAACAATTATTCTTTTCATATTTAATTATACCGAGGTGTATATCTATATATATAAACGTATTTCTTGTTTCTATATGTATATGTATGTGTGTATGCAAGTATATATATATATATGTATAAGTATGTGTTTGTCCAAGTGTACACACACGCATACATACACACATACATATATATACACATACTTAGCCTGTTTTAATTAATGGGTCCCGATAGTATACATACACGTATAAACGTGTACAATGCGTACAAGTTGGTAAAGTAAAAGTATTTCATGTATAATTAATGTGTACAAAAGATAGAATGGAAAAACGATGTTTAAAGGTTGAAAAAATGAAAAAAACGAAAATTGGTGTCGGAAAATGGTCGGAAATTTCCGACCACTTTCCGATGAAACACAACATTGGTCGGAAAGTTGTCGGAAATTTCCGACCTTTTTCCGACTAAAGCCTTTATTGGTCGGAAAATGGTCGGAAATTTCCGACAAATTTCCGACTAAAACAATTATTCTTTTCATATTTAATTATACCGAGGTGTATATCTATATATATAAACATATTTCTTGTCTCTATATGTATATGTATGTGTGTATGTATATATATATGTATAAGTATGTGTTTGTCCAAGTGTACACACACGCATACATACACACATACATATATATACACATACTTAGCCTGTTTTAATTAATGGGTCCCGATAGTATACATACACGTATAAACGTGTACAATGCGTACAAGTTGGTAAAGTAAAAGTATTTCATGTATAATTAATGTGTACAAAAGATAGAATGGAAAAACGATGTTTAAAGGTTGAAAAAATGAAAAAACGAAAATTGGTGTCGGAAAATGGTCGGAAATTTCCGACCACTTTCCGACGAAACACAACATTGGTCGGAAAGTTGTCGGAAATTTCCGACCTTTTTCCGACTAAAGCCTTTATTGGTCGGAAAATGGTCGGAAATTTCCGACAAATTTCCGACTAAAACAATTATTCTTTTCATATTTAATTATACCGAGGTGTATATCTATATATATAAACGTATTTCTTGTCTCTATATGTATATGTATGTGTGTATGTATATATATATATATGTATAAGTATGTGTTTGTCAAAGTGTACACACACGCATACATACACACATACATATATATACACATACTTAGCCTGTTTTAATTAATGGGTCCCGATAGTATAAATACACGTCTAAACGTGTACAATGCGTACAAGTTGGTAAAGTAAAAGTATTTCATGTATAATTAATGTGTACAAAAGATAGAATGGAAAAACGATGTTTAAAGGTTGAAAAAATGAAAAAAACGAAAATTGGTGTCGGAAAATGGTCGGAAATTTCCGACCACTTTCCGACGAAACACAACATTGGTCGGAAAGTTGTCGGAAATTTCCGACCTTTTTCCGACTAAAACCTTTATTGGTCGGAAAATGGTCGGAAATTTCCGACAAATTTCCGACTAAAACAATTATTCTTTTCATATTTAATTATACCGAGGTGTATATCTATATATATAAACGTATTTCTTGTCTCTATATGTATATGTATGTGTGTATGTATATATATATATATATGTATAAGTATGTGTTTGTCTAAGTGTACACACACGCATACATACACACAAAATAGGGATGGCAATGGGTCGGGTTCGGGTCGGGTATTGGTAATCCCATACCCGTACCCGGTTATAAAATTGCGTCCCATACCCGACCCAATACCCGTCGGGTATTTGTCGGGTAATTACCCGTCGGATATCGGGTATACCCACGGGTATCGGGTTTACCCATTAGTTTGTTAAAAGATATACGTTGGGATTTCTAAATACATTTTTTACTATTGTAATTATTATATTATTTTATTTATACAACTATTATAAACTAAACATGTACATTAGATACATATAAGTTTTATCATCAATTAATAATAACTTTATAATACTTATACACTCACATGCATATACTTCACAACATGCAAAATATAAATACTACTATCAAATACATATACTAAAAGAAAATTTATTTTTTCACATTATGAACATACTAAAACAAATCACTAATAGACAAGGGTTAATGGAAAATAAAAGTATAAATTAAAAAAAAATCAGGTATATAGTTCGGGTAAACGGGTATGTGATTTCAGGTAATCGGGTCGGGTATCACCTAATCCCATACCCGACCCATACCCGCGAAAATTTTTAAAATTAATCCCATACCCGGCCCAATACCCGTCGGGTATCGGGTATACCCGTCCCATTTGTGTCGGGGTTCGGGTATACCCGTCGGGCTCGGGTATTTTTGCCATCCCTAACACAAAAACGGGCTTGTGGGCCTGGGGCCAAGCCCATTTAATAAACACTAGTATATAAAGCACTCTTATAGTTTGAAACCCTAATCCCCATTTTCTTTCTAAAAATCACGCATACCAGACCCTTCATCTTCTATTCTTCTCTCTGCTTATGTTTCTTCTTGGAGAAACCCTAGTCAAATACACACACAAACATATGGAGACCATCTTCTCCAAACCAAGTCCCACAACAACAACAACCTGCTCCTCTTCTCCCTCTCGTTCAAGATCGGCCAAGCGACACCCCCCATCTCAATCTATACTGCAAACACACACACACATGAAATCAGAATCATAACCATCTCTCAACACAGCCGCACCCACTATGTCTCTTCCGTTTCTCTTGTCGTCGGAGAAGAATCATCGGTGGCACCACCGGCCACACACACCTCGGAACCGGACTCGAGCAAGAGGGAAAGTTCTCGGTCAGGAAGAAAGAGGAACTGTGGAGAGAGGAAGCTGGTTTGGAGAGAGAGGCGGCGGCGGTGGTGGCCGACGACTGCCGAAGTCACGTCGGCACGACGACAGTGAGGGTGGTGACCAAATCCAGTGAGTGCATCATTGTATTATTATCTTTTTCAATTTTTTTTGTTTTCGGGTCGACGTATCAGTTCCTCACTGTGCTAATCCTATTTTTTTTGTGGATCTTTGTAATTTCGGTGATGACTCGGGTGGATACTGGGGGCGGCCCACGACTGTAGCTGACGCCGACAGCGGTGGCGGCAGGAGGTGGTTAATCATGTTCATCTTGCTTCTGGTTCGAGTGAGTTCGGGTCTTATTTCGGTTTGATTTCGGAGCAGAGTGGGTCTCGGTTCAGAATCGAAGTTCGGGTCTTATTTCGGTTTTGATCGTTTGCTTTGCGTGTGTGTATGTGATTGTGTTTTGCTAGATTTTGGTATTGTGTTTTGAAACTAATAATCTAATTTTGTTTTAAAATCACAGTTCCATGTTTATTCTAATTGGTCCATGTCGTATAAACACATTATTAACTAAACATACTTTCTGAATCTGATTGAGTTTTTGTTACTGTTAACAGCCTGTTCCAGGATATGATTTAGCAGGTGTGGTGGTTAATGTTGGAAAGCAAGTTGAAGGTCTGAAAGTAGGAGATGAAGTATTTATCTCGATTTCACCTTCGAATTCCCAAACCAAGGTTTCTAGCAGGTAATTTAGGTTTTCTCAATCAACTACTAGTAATTTCATTTTGATACTGAATGTGCTCATTTGTACGCAGTTGTTCTGTATTAGAAACTTTTGATTTTGTCAATCAAATTCACAAACTGTTTGTGACTTTGTTCTAGTACAAAGTTAGGTTTATTTGTATGTAATTGTTCTTGTTTGATTGTTTAATTCAGTTCCTGTTTGTTATAGTAGTAATTTCAGTGATTTAAGTGCTAATTTTGTATGTAATTGCTCTTGTTTGATTGAAAATAACAGTTGCTGCATCACAAAATGGAGGAGTATTTACTTCTCCTGAGATAGCGAAATCGTTTGACTTTACTTCCGAGGAGCGGATATACAACTGGTATTTCTTTCATTCAGATGCGTATTTATGTTTGCTTTGTTATTACGCACAATGTATGATTGATAGTTGTTTCTAGGTGGGATTCTCAAGGCTATTTTAAGCCGAAATACGATGGGGGAGGTGAATCTTTTGTTGTTTCAATGCCGCCTCCGAACGTGACTGGCTCTTTGCACATGGGGCATGCTATGTTCGTCACACTTGAGGTTGGATTATTGACATAACAGTTTTGTGCTATTTGTTAGTTATTTTGCTAAACATCAATTCAATGTGAATATGACCAGCTGGCAAATGTGCAGTTGTCCTCCAGGATATTATGATCAGATACAACAGGATGAAGGGCAGACCTACCCTCTTGTAACACCTGTGCCTCCACGGCCATCAAACAAATACCAAACCAATGAAATATTGTATTTCATACTTGGGATTTGTAAAAATATGTGTATCGTTTGCACATATCGACTCTTGTTCGATTTCAAGCTTTAAATCGCTTTCTGGAGGGTTATACGCGCTCTGATGTGTAGATATAACCAGTTTAATCCAACGAACACTCTGGAAAAGTGAAATAGGCTTAACATACCTTAAATAACCTTTACATAACTTAGTTATAAGTTTTGGAAGGTTTGGTGTGGTGAAATCAAAGTTTAATCGCTTACAGGGACTAAAGTTGACAAACTGCGAAAGTATGCCAATTTGAACTGTAACAGACCTTCCGGAACATGAACATAAGTTAAACATACCATAAATATCCTTTACATAGCTTAGAAATAGGCTTTGAGGTGTTCGGTATGCTAAAATAAACTTTTGTGTCATTCAGGGACTAAAAGCGCCAAAAAGTGCACAAGTTCGCATTTTTACGCATAACTTACGTTCTGAATACATCCGGACATCCAAAAATTTATGTAAGCACTATAATATTTTATTTTAGTGTTCGGCATAAGAAAAATCCATTCGTTTCGTCATTTGGATCGTTTTTCGCGCTTATGCGCATTCCGTCGTAATTAAGCGAACATCGCGTTCGTACGGCTAAACGAACCGACATCCGATATATTTTTGAACACATTTTAAGTTCCCTATACTTTAACTTCATTTTAGAGCTTTGAAATGGGGTTAACGGGCCTTAAACGTGTCAAAAATGGGCTGAATGCATGACAGGGACCAAAAGTGTAAATCTGCCAAACTTGGGCCTAGCGGTGCGCTACACTTATAGCGTAGCGGTGCGCTAGGGGTCTGCTGACCAGATTCAGAGTTTTTAAACAGCAGGCTGCAGCTGTTTGATCCTCCACCACATGTTCCCAATTGCCTAGTCATGATGATAAGAACCATTTTAAGCTTCCATAAGGTTCCGACAAGTGTACGGGTTGGATCATGGCACGTTTTCCATGAAACGATCCTAACGGTTCGGGTATTCCTATAAATACCCAACCCACACAACCTCATTTTGCACAAGAATTCTGATTTGAGAGCTCTAAGTTGAAACCATTGTTTCATACCTGAGTTCTTGGATCGGGATTAGCATTCGGGGACCCTTCGTAAGTATTCTTTCGTTCTTTTCCTTATTTTTACTGCTTTTCGAGTCAGAAAGTCAAACTTTGTTTGACTTTCAGCGTTGACCAGTAATGGTCAATGCGAAGTTCGTTTGAACTTCGCAACGTGAGTGTAATCACGTTGGTCATAGTCCCTTGGGACTATGCCCACTGATTACCACGTTGTCTAGGGTCGTAGGGTAGGCGATCTAATAAATCGCCTATACCTTCGAACCCGACCCAGTTTGGTCGATCATTAGGATCCGACCAAATACATTAGGTGACCATAGTAGGTAGGGAATAACCTTCCGAGGTTATACCCTATGGTCACATCGTTTGAGTAGTTGTATGATAGGTAGTTTATATGCCTTAGGTAAATTACCAGAATACCCTTTTCATTTATAATTGGTAATTAAGCATATGTAACCTAAACTTTTGTCACATAACTGATTATGTAACATATTTAGGCATATAACACTTGTCATAGGACTAGTTAGACGGTCCGAACGCGTTTCACGCACACGACGCGTTAAAGTAGCATAAATGGGTCGCGATGGGTCGAAAGCGCTTAGGTTAGTCTCAATGTAGTATGTAGGCCTTGTTAAACCATATCATATGAGTTCCAATACTCATTTGGTTTACCAAGCCTCATTCTATCCGATCTCCCGATTTAAGTCCGGTTTATTTATATAGTTTTAGTTTGCCGACTGATTCCGTGCTCCCTCTAGCTTTGTTTGGTTGTTGTTCAAGACCTCCAAGCATTATCAGGCGAGTACATTCTTCCCCTATTTTACTGTTTCCAAACTGTTTTGGGGTGACTCATATGTGCTAAATGTTTTCGATGTTATAACGATGGTTTCAAAAACAATTAAGGCGATTTATACAAAACTAATAACGATTTCAATAAAGTGAACAAACTTGTTGGTTGTGTTTACATAACAAATGACATTCATTAGCAATGATCAAGCCGACCAGTATTAGGTTATGGTACCATAGGATCTGACAAATCCCGTTATTTACTACACCCGTGGTTATGTGTGGGTATGGTAGGTAGCGACTGAATCTGTAATTATTAACTTACCCTATGGAGGTTTGTTAATACGAAAACGAGAAGCGACGAAAACGAGAAGCGATGAAAGTCACGAAGGTTTGAATGTTATTAGCGAGACGACCTTATAAGTAGTTTCACGACCTAAAACGAATTAAACGATTTACGATTGGTTTTCACACGATGTTTTAACGATTGGGTAAACGATTGGCTTCAAAGCGATATACGATATTATTTTGGTTATACATATTACATGATTTACATTTGGGCATGAACATTACTTTGGTGGTTTGGTTTGGATTAAGTGATTAAGTAACAATGCGTGTGGAATATGATACAAGCATGGTGGATACGCCGCTGGTACTTCCTATATATAAGTGTTTGTATGGTATTACATATTGTAGCGTTATTTGAATCATTTCAGTTTGAGACATAGAACATTTTATACAAATAACATACTTTTCACAAGACATTTATTTACAAACAACTTATCTTATACAAACTCATTTTACATGGTTATTCATTTAATCATGCATTATTCTCTTATTTATACATATCACCTGAACTTATCATTGTTTTTCAAATAATTTACTAAAACAAATGTTTTTGGGTTAAGAGTCATGGCTACGAGGTTTTACAAATTATAACCCGCTTGATTTGAGTTGGTTAATTAAGTTGCAATATTATACTCTTTTCAAAACAAGGTTTTTAAATAAAGTATTGCAACGTCTAAACTAGCCATGATTTCGACACTCCTACAAAACCTATGTACTCGCCAGCATTTCTTTGCTGACCTCGTTTTCACATATGTTTCAGGTATTGTTGAATGATATCGATTGATAAGATGCATGCTCACATAGGACTGGACAAGGCCTTAGTGACTCAATAACAATGATAGACTATGTTTAAATAGTGTATTTAGATTTCAAGACGATGTAATTATTCAATGTTTAATAAAACGAAACACTTTTTGGTATCCATGGTTATGAAACATTAATTCTGTTGCAACACGCCCCGATGTTTCCGCCGCGATTTGTTGTTTTACGCGGTCGGGGTGTGACAGAAAAGATGGTATCAGAGCCAATGGTTATAGGGAATTAGGTTATTAGTAATTAGTAATGCTTTGACCTAGTCTATAACCTTCTTAGGACCCTAACGCGAGTTTACTTGCGTTTAGTCATAAAACAATACCGTCACCTATCCTTAGGCGACGACCACAACAAGAACATATATTTCAAAACCGCTTTGAAAACTAATCATCTGTTTTAGGATGATTGATTACTAGGTTTTGGACCCTCTATTGTAAGGTTTTGAACTCTCTATTATATGGTTTTGAACCTCTTTGAGTTTTCAAAACTTCGTCAAGGTTTTGGGTTTTAAATAATGTGAACACGTGCAAACTGGAAGGGTGAATGCCTGTATTCTGGGTTTTCTGTCTAGGCAAGCACTTCGTATACATCTCATCAGACGCGAGACCAGTTGTGCTTACCTGGGAATTCTTGGGATGAGTGTTCACTTATTAGGCGAGCATGTCTTCGCGATACATTATTTTTGACCCATTTACTTTGATCAGTCACCGTCTCATTTGTTTGCCTTAGGTAACAAACAAATGATCGCAATCTTCATGCGTTATCATTCTGTTTTGATTGTCCAATAATCTTTCACCTGTTTCTCCCTATGCCTTTCTTTTTCTTCAAGAATGTCTCTTCATCACGATGACGCCCAGATATCTGAGCAAGCAGCCAAAATTCGCTCAGCGAATAGGCGAAGTAGCCCTGAAGACTGTTGAATTAGCTACTGCCATGTATCATCTCCAGGATGAAGCCACTCAAGAGTCACCAAGACAGGCAGGACCTAGTCAGGTGACAGCACCATCAGCCAAGAAACCAATCGAGGAATCAAAGACCATGGATGAACGATCCCCTAATAAGTCAAAGAAGCGAAAGGCTTCTCAGAACTTCGCCATGGTCGCTCACAATGGTAAAGCAGTCCCCAACCAACCAGCTCAACCCCCTGCTAGGTGTGTATGGCTTTTCCTATGATACCTACATCAAGGAACTATGTACCTTATAAACTACTCTTGTGATTTCTCTCTCTCAAATGATTGCTCATGATTCCCTCGAAAATTTTAAGTACTCGTTTCACTCTAAGAAACAAAGTACAGAAAATTAAGTGACATTATGAGTAATCGTGCTTTTCGCACATCTGTGCCTTTAAATCCTTGGTTAGATAACTAAGGGTATTTTCAAATCTCATACCCATTACGTTTTGATTTTTCAACATACACAGTACCAGTATTTCAAAACAATCTTCATGGTCTCAAAACATTTCATATAGTTTGAAAACAATTTTTCTAGATGCATTGTCTGTGTTATTTCAAAAACATTGGCCATGTTATCAAAACCAACCTTTCTAATTTCAAAATATTTCATATAGTCTGAAGACAATATTAACACAATACATTTTCTGATCAAGTGCATGATTTCGAAAAGCATCATTCATGTCTTTCAAAAACCTTATACATAATTTCAAAATTCATTTCGCATGATTTTAAAACATTTTTGTAAATATATCTACCTATTACACCTACTTTATGATTTCAAAAAAATATTATATATAAGGTTTCAAAAACGTTAAACACATTTTTCTTAAAAGAACCCCATGCATAGTTTTCAAAAATATTTTCCTCATACATTGACTTAACCTTCAAATTCCGCTTCATATGTCGCCTTGACATATCAGGCATCTCAACTTCATAAGCATTTTACTTCATGTTTTGACTTAAGCACATCCCGTGCAAGATTTCAAAACATCTTCAACTTCTAAAATCCATATGGGATCTTTTTATCTCCACAATTAGACCCTTGTGGATAATCATCATTCAAATCAGAGTCCTTAATCGGATTCCTTATGTACCTTAATTCGAACACTTCGGTTCCTAGTAATCGAAATCGAATTTTCTTTTTGAATCTTTCTATCTTTATAGTTGGATTCTTGATAACGTTTAAAGTACCAAATGAAATTCACGGAATGGATTCCTAGTGTGCTTTAAATGCATGTACGCAATTTACAAGACAAATTAACGAACAATTTTGTGGTTATATGATATGTGTTTATGTGTTCTCCTCTATGTTTTTGTGTGTTACGATTTTCCAAATCCTCATAGAATCTTTCATATCTTCATATGAGAGATTCATAGTAGGATATTCAAAAGGTACTACCTTAAATCCTTATGGGCTTCTACCTGGTAGTTAAGACCCTTCGGTTATATAGTACCACTCCATGATTCATAAGAGACCCTCTTAGTAGTCTAGTCAAAAAGATTGATTCACAATTTGGTTAGAGAACGACATCTAGTGATGTAGCTGAACAGACTCCTTGATAGTCTATTTAGATCATTTATTGATTTAATTTAAAGGACTCTATGGCGGTCTAGTCACACTCATCACCGGTTTGTTCATTTGGTTTTCCCCTACACACTATAAAATAGACTGTGTGAATTGTGCAAAGAATTGTCTGATTATGGACGCGTACATAATTATGAAATTTAGTGCACAGTAAGATTTATTATGTGTAAGAACCGATAGTGACAACAATAACGAAATGAGAACGATGTAATGGAGGTACGGTGGACGCACCAATGACGCTTCATATACTTGTATATAAGTATCCCTCTTACATTGCAATCATGATGTTATTAAAGATTACTAGAAGTTCAGAACCCTAACCAATATTGTTCGATCTTTTCAACCTCATGTTTTCAAGCTCTCACAAGTTTCCTCTAAATAAATTTCGGGACGAAATTTCCTAAAGTAGGGGAGACTGTAACACCTGTGCCTCCACGGCCATCAAACAAATACCAAACCAATGAAATATTGTATTTCATACTTGGGATTTGTAAAAATATGTGTATCGTTTGCACATATCGACTCTTGTTCGATTTCAAGCTTTAAATCGCTTTCTGGAGGGTTATACGCGCTCTGATGTGTAGATATAACCAGTTTAATCCAACGAACACTCTGGAAAAGTGAAATAGGCTTAACATACCTTAAATAACCTTTACATAACTTAGTTATAAGTTTTGGAAGGTTTGGTGTGGTGAAATCAAAGTTTAATCGCTTACAGGGACTAAAGTTGACAAACTGCGAAAGTATGCCAATTTGAACTGTAACAGACCTTCCGGAACATGAACATAAGTTAAACATACCATAAATATCCTTTACATAGCTTAGAAATAGGCTTTGAGGTGTTCGGTATGCTAAAATAAACTTTTGTGTCATTCAGGGACTAAAAGCGCCAAAAAGTGCACAAGTTCGCATTTTTACGCATAACTTACGTTCTGAATACATCCGGACATCCAAAAATTTATGTAAGCACTATAATATTTTATTTTAGTGTTCGGCATAAGAAAAATCCATTCGTTTCGTCATTTGGATCGTTTTTCGCGCTTATGCGCATTCCGTCGTAATTAAGCGAACATCGCGTTCGTACGGCTAAACGAACCGACATCCGATATATTTTTGAACACATTTTAAGTTCCCTATACTTTAACTTCATTTTAGAGCTTTGAAATGGGGTTAACGGGCCTTAAACGTGTCAAAAATGGGCTGAATGCATGACAGGGACCAAAAGTGTAAATCTGCCAAACTTGGGCCTAGCGGTGCGCTACACTTATAGCGTAGCGGTGCGCTAGGGGTCTGCTGACCAGATTCAGAGTTTTTAAACAGCAGGCTGCAGCTGTTTGATCCTCCACCACATGTTCCCAATTGCCTAGTCATGATGATAAGAACCATTTTAAGCTTCCATAAGGTTCCGACAAGTGTACGGGTTGGATCATGGCACGTTTTCCATGAAACGATCCTAACGGTTCGGGTATTCCTATAAATACCCAACCCACACAACCTCATTTTGCACAAGAATTCTGATTTGAGAGCTCTAAGTTGAAACCATTGTTTCATACCTGAGTTCTTGGATCGGGATTAGCATTCGGGGACCCTTCGTAAGTATTCTTTCGTTCTTTTCCTTATTTTTACTGCTTTTCGAGTCAGAAAGTCAAACTTTGTTTGACTTTCAGCGTTGACCAGTAATGGTCAATGCGAAGTTCGTTTGAACTTCGCAACGTGAGTGTAATCACGTTGGTCATAGTCCCTTGGGACTATGCCCACTGATTACCACGTTGTCTAGGGTCGTAGGGTAGGCGATCTAATAAATCGCCTATACCTTCGAACCCGACCCAGTTTGGTCGATCATTAGGATCCGACCAAATACATTAGGTGACCATAGTAGGTAGGGAATAACCTTCCGAGGTTATACCCTATGGTCACATCGTTTGAGTAGTTGTATGATAGGTAGTTTATATGCCTTAGGTAAATTACCAGAATACCCTTTTCATTTATAATTGGTAATTAAGCATATGTAACCTAAACTTTTGTCACATAACTGATTATGTAACATATTTAGGCATATAACACTTGTCATAGGACTAGTTAGACGGTCCGAACGCGTTTCACGCACACGACGCGTTAAAGTAGCATAAATGGGTCGCGATGGGTCGAAAGCGCTTAGGTTAGTCTCAATGTAGTATGTAGGCCTTGTTAAACCATATCATATGAGTTCCAATACTCATTTGGTTTACCAAGCCTCATTCTATCCGATCTCCCGATTTAAGTCCGGTTTATTTATATAGTTTTAGTTTGCCGACTGATTCCGTGCTCCCTCTAGCTTTGTTTGGTTGTTGTTCAAGACCTCCAAGCATTATCAGGCGAGTACATTCTTCCCCTATTTTACTGTTTCCAAACTGTTTTGGGGTGACTCATATGTGCTAAATGTTTTCGATGTTATAACGATGGTTTCAAAAACAATTAAGGCGATTTATACAAAACTAATAACGATTTCAATAAAGTGAACAAACTTGTTGGTTGTGTTTACATAACAAATGACATTCATTAGCAATGATCAAGCCGACCAGTATTAGGTTATGGTACCATAGGATCTGACAAATCCCGTTATTTACTACACCCGTGGTTATGTGTGGGTATGGTAGGTAGCGACTGAATCTGTAATTATTAACTTACCCTATGGAGGTTTGTTAATACGAAAACGAGAAGCGACGAAAACGAGAAGCGATGAAAGTCACGAAGGTTTGAATGTTATTAGCGAGACGACCTTATAAGTAGTTTCACGACCTAAAACGAATTAAACGATTTACGATTGGTTTTCACACGATGTTTTAACGATTGGGTAAACGATTGGCTTCAAAGCGATATACGATATTATTTTGGTTATACATATTACATGATTTACATTTGGGCATGAACATTACTTTGGTGGTTTGGTTTGGATTAAGTGATTAAGTAACAATGCGTGTGGAATATGATACAAGCATGGTGGATACGCCGCTGGTACTTCCTATATATAAGTGTTTGTATGGTATTACATATTGTAGCGTTATTTGAATCATTTCAGTTTGAGACATAGAACATTTTATACAAATAACATACTTTTCACAAGACATTTATTTACAAACAACTTATCTTATACAAACTCATTTTACATGGTTATTCATTTAATCATGCATTATTCTCTTATTTATACATATCACCTGAACTTATCATTGTTTTTCAAATAATTTACTAAAACAAATGTTTTTGGGTTAAGAGTCATGGCTACGAGGTTTTACAAATTATAACCCGCTTGATTTGAGTTGGTTAATTAAGTTGCAATATTATACTCTTTTCAAAACAAGGTTTTTAAATAAAGTATTGCAACGTCTAAACTAGCCATGATTTCGACACTCCTACAAAACCTATGTACTCGCCAGCATTTCTTTGCTGACCTCGTTTTCACATATGTTTCAGGTATTGTTGAATGATATCGATTGATAAGATGCATGCTCACATAGGACTGGACAAGGCCTTAGTGACTCAATAACAATGATAGACTATGTTTAAATAGTGTATTTAGATTTCAAGACGATGTAATTATTCAATGTTTAATAAAACGAAACACTTTTTGGTATCCATGGTTATGAAACATTAATTCTGTTGCAACACGCCCCGATGTTTCCGCCGCGATTTGTTGTTTTACACGGTCGGGGTGTGACACCTCTGGCTTCCTGGAACTGATCATGCTGGCATCGCCACTCAGGTTTCGCTTTAAAAACTATTATATTCCCGAATGTTTCGTGGTTCATGTAAAATTGTATGTTTATAATGGTTCGTTTCTGTCTGTTGTATTTTTCTTTTACTTATATTTACTTTTATGTTGATAAACGTGACGTTCAGTTGGTCGTGGAAAGAATGTTGGCTTCTGAAGGAATAAAGAGGGTTGACTTGGGTAGAGAGGAGTTTACGAAGCGAGTTTGGGAGTGGAAGGAGAAGTATGTTAATTTTATTTTTAGGATTGTGTGCATAACATGTAAATGAAAGTCGAATTATATAATTGTTAACTTATCACTACTTCTAATTATCTAGTTTGAATATATCTGAAGGTATGGTGGAACCATTACAAATCAGATAAGGCGGCTCGGTGCGTCTTGTGATTGGACCAGAGAACATTTCACACTCGATGAGCAGCTAAGTCGTAAGATAGCTTTTGAATCATATAGTCACATCCAGTAATTTGATAACTATTTTCAAACGTATAATGCTAAATAAATGTCAACATTTTATTCTCTTTCTTACATCTTGCAATAATGTAGAACCTGTTGTTAAAAGTGCTACTATTTAATGACTTATTGAACCCTACATGTTTGCATAACTTCAATCATCTAACAATTCTTGACTTTTATTTATTTTTTTATTTGTTGCAGAAGCTGTTATTGAGGCGTTTATTAAACTTCATGAGAAAGGGCTTATCTATCAAGGTATGGATAATTTTCACATAATTTCTTTCGCCAACTATAAGTTTTTTCTCAAGAAAATTATACGCGAGTTTTTTTGCAGGCTCCTACATGGTTAACTGGTCCCCAAATTTACAGACGGCAGTTTTTGACTTGGTATATTTTTATCCCTAATAATCAGTTATATATAATTATATATGTTTTGTATTTTCAAGCACCAAAATTATCATGTTTATACTGTTGTAGGAAGTTGAGTATTCTGAAGAACCTGGTACTCTATATCATATCAAATACCGTGTTGCTGGAGGTTCTCGGTAATCGCCCCATATTATTTTTCACCCTCCACACGTTAAATTAAAATTTTCATTAAAAATAACTTTTATTTTGTGCTTCTCTTTTTCACATTGCAGGGATGACTTTTTAACAATCCTCCACCATAAGTACTTAACATAACCGAGTTGATGAAGCAGTTTGGTAATCCTAGCAATCCTCCACCATAGTTTAGTTTTGTTTATTGTCTTTTGCGGTTGAACTTGTAATTTAAAAACCGTGGGATATTTTGTTGTTGAACCTACAATTTGACAACCGTTTTGTATTTTGTGGATGAACTTTCAGTTCTATAATCGTGTCGTATTTAGTATTTTTATTGGATTTTTTTTTCTGCATTTTTAGTAGAAAAATCTGGATTTTTTAGTTTTTTTATAATTTTTTTTTATTAAAAAGTTTTTTAGTCGGAAATTGGTCGGAAACTTTTGGTCGGAAAATAGTAGGAAAACGGCGGTCGGAAAGCTGTAGGAAAATTGTAGTCGGAACTTTGTCGGAAACTTTAGGTCGGAAAATAGTAGGAAAATGGCGGTCGGAAAGCTGTAGGAAAATTGTGGTCGGAACTTTGTCGGAAACTTTTGGTCGGAACTTTGTCGGAAAATTGTAGTCGGAACTTTGTCGGAAAATTGTAGTCGGAACTTTGTCGGAAACTTTTGGCCGGAAAATAGTATGAAAACGGCGGTCAGAAAGCTGTAGGAAAATTGTGGTCGGAACTTTGTCGGAAACTTTTGGTCGGAACTTTGTCGGAAATAGTAACTTCTTCTTTTTTTCGGAAATTTGTCGGAAATTTGTCGGAAATTTAGTCGGTTACTTGTCGGAAATATTTTCCTACAAGGCTTTTTCCTACAAACGTATTTTTGTCGGAAACTGGTCGGAAACGCCGTTTTCCGACAAGTTTCCGACAAAAACCTTGGTCGGAAATGGACAGTTTTTTAGTAGTGTATATTTTCTAAGTTAGACTTGAAAATATATTATTTTTTAGACTTATATGAAAAGTATAAACATTTTTTTTGCCAAGGAAAAATTATAAATAATTTTTCTATGTAATATTTCTTAAAATATGTATTTTGGGAAAATATATTGATGTATTTTTATTAGAAATAATATTCCGGAAAATGTAATACAAAAATTAAGTATGAGATACTTAATAAACACAATAAAAATACGTATTCTCGTACGTATAATTACACACCGGAATACGCCATCGATACTTGGAAAAAAATATAGAAGGATAAGAATACGAATACAAATACACCCATCATCGGGAAGTTATACCAGTACAAATACATAAACTTGACAAGTTAAAATGTATTATTTTAACTAATATTCCAAAATTCACAAATATAATTTAAGTTAAAATATCTATTATTTTAACAAATAATTATATACTTTGGAGTATTATAATATACTTCAATGACGTAACTCAGAATACACCAAGATTTCAAAAACAAGTCCTAATGAACAACTAAGACAAAGAGTCGTTACACAACCTAAACGTCTAATAAAAACACGGCACTTGTGTAGGTAGTTGTACCACTCGTAGGAGGACCTTTGAATATACGAGACAGCTGGACGCAAACTTGTGAGTTCATGTCCCCCTTTTCTCTTAACTGTTTTCGGATTTATAACTCTCGGGGGTGGAATACATGTTGCATATGTTTAAATGGTATGATTTGGCTTTGGAATGAATTATAGATCATGTGAGCATAGATTGAAATTGAAATGCCATTAACTCTCATAATAAATATGGACGATGGTTAGATCTAACGGGTACGGCCGAGCCCCACTCATGGTCCTTATGTGACCACTTAAGTGCTTTGGTGTCCCAGTCGAGGTAATTCGACAACGGTCAAGGGTAATTTGAAACAGTTAAGGTAAATTGACGCAGTCAAGATGAATTTGACACAGTCGAGGGGAAATTTGACACAGTCGAGGGATTCGACGAGGGTATAAGCCTACTCATATTGAGTGCTCCCTATGTCTTCACATACATTAATGTCCTTGCAAAACATTAATTTGATCTGTTCATAGACGCTTTTCATACCTGTTTTTCAAAGGAGTCTCTCAAATGTTTACAAGCTTATCAGTACTCATATAAAACGAATGAACTCGCTCAACTTTTGTTGATGTTTTTCAAAATTACATGTATTTCAGGTAACAAGTTGGATCTTGGGCGCGAGTGTTGTTTCTAGAAGTAAATTCCAAGTTAGATGTCATCCACTTTTGTTGGTTTGTAACTTAGTCAAAGGTCGTGTTGTTTGAAACTTAAATGACTGGTGTTGTAATATTTTAAACATAATGAATGGATGAACATTGTTTTGATCATATAGTTGTTTATTATGATTAAATGCAATGATATTGAACAAGTCACACATCATACGCTTCCGTAAAAGTCACGGTGTGACAGTTTGGTATCAGAGTTTCGATTGTAGTGAACTAGGATTCCTTCTCGAGTCTAGACTACAATCACTAATACTCTCTCACGAATTTTTTTTTACAAAAAGGTTTTTCATTGCATTCACGAAAGCGTCAAGATCCATGAGTCAAACAGTTTTCAAAGAAAAGACAAGGCAAGGACATTAGTAGGGAGGAGAATACCCTAAATTAAAGTGCCAATTAAGGCATAGTCTATGTGAGATAGACTTGCCAAAGACAAAATGACCCCCCCCCCCTCGAAAGGACAAACGAGAGTTATATGTGACCTGATGCATATATCTGCCTGTTTATGCTAAGTAACATATTTATTTATTAATATATATGTGTATAAGTGTACGGAATAATCATTGACGTGAACGAGATACCTATAACTCCAAATCCTATTATTGTTCTTGACTCGCACGATGAAGCTATCGACCTCGCGTTTACTGCAAAGCTCATAGCTGGAGTGATTACCAAACGAGATTCTGAGCTTGTTTCCGTAGGAGATGGCTGTTCTTCCCTCTAGAATGCGAAGGTGCCTGACTACGGTAGTGACGGCGAGGCGGAGGAGGCTACCTTGGGCAACAACCTTATCAGCAGGACGAGGTCCCTGTGGCTTTTGCGAAACAAGATTGACGACACACTTGACCAGACAAGGAAGATGAAGTACTCATCTTAAAGGTGCCCCTCCAACTACTAGGAATTCTCCTTATTCCTATTACGTTTAATCATCGTGCCTATTCGCGCGTAACGATAACGGATGTTAGCACATGGACCACCGCAATGGTCTTTTCCATGTCGTAGGTATAAGGACAGTACTGTCCCCTCTTTGGTGGATCACCTGCTTTGAACGAGGGAAAGTTGGGGTGACCGTGCAAGACAATTTATTATAACACTTGTAGTGCATGGAAATCCTGGTGGACACTGCGGGTCAAGTTAATGATCACCACCCATCCAAAAATAATTTCTAAGTGTTCACACCTTCATCTAGTAGAAAAATACCTAGACATTTGCTATAGCACTTTGCAAAGTAGGAAACCTATCTTTACCTACTTCGTGTCTGACACTTCTACCCGTACGAGTCGTTTGGGAACCGATACCTAAGCAAGTGAAGATGGATAACACTCGGAAAGGATTCAGAGACGTTACACTCTCTATCACCCCTATATGTACAACCCCCATCTCTTGGGAAGTATACCCGTCTTTGTGAGGCTAAATACCTAAGAAAACCAATGTAGAGGGAAAATAACTACTACTTTCATATTATGAAACTTGTATGACCGAGGCGATGTAACCTCGAGTTCATTTTGTTTCCCCGTTACAAACAATAAGTCAAGTTGTCAAGCCTATATGAAAGCTCATGAGTTGTTTCCATACTTATACGTTGTTGATTATATATGCATGTGATATTGGGTGATTACATGTTTGCTTGTGGTGATATATACCTCATAGAAAATTATGGAATGTTGTCTAACCTACCCCATACCTTTTGACAGAAGAAAATGCTACCTAGACGTGACACATACACCATCACGTTAACTAAGGCCGAATTCAATGAGCGCATTTCCCAAGCTATAGCGCAGCATGAAGCCCTCCGCTCTGAACACAGCGGTGGCACTCTCGAAAGTAACCCTCCAACTAGCTGCACCTATAAACAGTTCCTGGACTGCAAGCCATTTAATTTTGATGGCACAGGAGGTGTCATTGCTTTTGTTCGTTGGGCAGAAAAGACTGACTCCATTCTGAGAATGAGTAAATGTTCGCCCGAGCATAGAGTTACCTATATCTCAGGGTTGTTTTTGGATGGCGCACTCTCCTGGTGGAACCTTCAGGTTCAGACCCTTGGTGAAGCTACTGTTTATGCACTGAGCTGGGACGAGCTCAAGGAATTGATGTGGAAGAAGTATTGTTCTAGGGCAGAAATCCAGAAGCTTGAGACTGAGTTATGGAATTTGAAAATGGACGGGTCGAAGATTTCTGAATACGTCCAATGCTTTCACGACTTGTCGGGTTGTTCCCTACTTAGTCGAGACAGACTTCAAGAGGATTGAGCGATTCATTTGGGGACTTGCACCTCAAATTCTGAGCATGGTTTCTGCCTAAAAGCCTCCAACCATCACAGAGGCTATCGCTTTGAGTGTCACACTTACTAAAGAAGCTCTGCGTATGGGAAAGTTTTCGGGATCTGAGGCAAACAAGAAAGAGACTCGTGTGGAGTCTTTGGACAATAAGAAAAGGAAGTCTTCGAACCTAAATATTGGCACCCAAGCCAGTTATGAAAGCTCTAAAGCAAACAAAAGAAGGGAAGTGGACCCGTCTCGTGGCATGCAAGCTTATGGAGCCACCAATAAGGCCGGTGGTAAGGTTTACTTGGGGACTAAGCCGAGACGCGAGGAATGCAATTTTCACCATGAAGGTCGATGTCTGAGGCCTAAGTGTGTTAGGTGTGTAAAGAAGGGCACAGCAAGGATGCCTGTTGGGCGAAGTATCCCAAACAAGGAGGAAATGATGACGGCAACCAAGACTGAAGGGATAATGGTAGAGTTCCAGGTTGCTACAAATGTGGTGAAGTAGGGAACTTTAGGAAAGATTGCCCCAGGAAGAACCAAGCGAGGAAGGGTCTTCACGATCGAAGCTCGTGAAGCACGCCAGGATCCAGATGCGGTTACGGGTACGTTCCCTATTAACCAACTCTATGCATCTAATTTTGATTAATACTGGCACCGACTTTAACCATGTATGCTTAGAACTTAAGAAACTACTTGGCCTAGTTTCGAGTAGGATAGGCGTCCCGTATTCTTTAGAATTGGCAAATGGAAGGTTAGTTAAGCAAGGGGGATGATTAAGGATTGTATTTTGGAACTTAGAGAGAGGGAACCCCCCTATTACCGTTGACTTGGGAAGTCATGATATTGTAGATAGCATGGATTGGATATCCAAGGATAGAGCTGAATGTCCTCACTAGTTTCTATCAATTTACCAACTACTAGTTCTATCGGGCACTTTATACTTAGCTTACTTGTAGGTGAACGCAAAAATGGTTCATAGTTTTTCGAATAAAACTCAAGTCAACTTTGGTATTATAAGTATGAACATAGATTGGCTTTTGATTTGAAACATACCGGTAACAGTAATAGGACTCTCACTTGCCTTCCCGATACTTGCCCCAACGAAACTGCTCTTAACGTCCTGTCTTTTCGATTTCGGGCATCCCCTTTTGTAGTGTCCTTGTTCACCACATGCGAAGCATCCTTGAGTGCAACTCCATCCAACGTACTTTTAGCGCAACACTGGGAAGTCACATGTCCGGTTCGGCTACATCTGGCGCACTTCTCTTGTCCATCACCGACCTTACCTTTTCCTGACTCTTTAGGGTTAGCTACTCTTGTTTTCTCCAAGTTGCATTTCTTTCTACTCTCAACTTCGGGAGTCTTCTTAGAGCTCTCGGGTTTGCGCTTCTTCGAATCTCCAATTCCAGGTTCAGATCGCTGAAACACTCGGATAACTGACTCATTTTGACAGCCCGATATCACACATATCGATGTCACATCATTGCATAGGACACCAGTAAATGATCTTGGGCTACAACCCTGGATTGTTTTGTGTACGCTCCGATGCACTGTTCATATGGTTAATAGAAATCAGGAATACGTTCAAATGAGATCATAACAGATGAACAACCAAAACTTTCCGATCATTATTTTACCTGAAGGGTTTCCAATCTGTGTCCCACCAAGATCCTGCCCAAGAGTACCGCATTCACGTTTCTGGCCATCATTTTGGTTAGCATCGCGCTGATCCAAGGCAGTATTAACGTGTTGGGTTATGAGTAGTGCCAACTCCTCTGATGTGGCAGGTAGTCCAGTATCCTGTTTTGCTTTTGGCGGCATTTTCGTCGTTTCTACTATTTACAACAATAATAATCATATGAGACGATAACCAAAATAAAAATAATTCAATCATTAAATATTAGTGGACTAAACATTGCGCATGTATAATATCCACGTATTATTGAGAAAAATTTTTAAACCAAAAGTTAATCATTTGATATTATCATAGAAATTAATAACTTGTTTTCAGTACATCACAACTATCCTTGGCATGTCTACATCGACACCCATAACAAGTTTTCACAAAAATTTCTACCTAATATCACAAAATATAACCGTCACGCAGGCCCCTAATACCAAAAGTACCAAAACAGTATTTAACACAGCAACCAAAAACAAACAACCACAAACAAACAAAGACAACATCTAACGCTTCATTCCTATGAAATCCAGCATCTTCCTAACCAACTCCTCCAGATCCACTATTCTCCAATGCATCTGATCCATCGCGCTATTATCCAAATCCTTCAACTCACCGTACCAATCCATTTGCCCCTCGAGGTCCTTCAGTTTACCCTTAGTCGTTTCTAGTTCTTCACGCATGGCAGCAAACTGTCGGTCACAATGGCAACATCGATCCACCCAAACTCCTTTCTGCTTCTTAGAAGCAGATGCAGTCTCAACTTGTGATGTAGAAGCAACCTCTCCAGCAGGCCTAACTCTCTTTCCGCGGCGATAATATACCAATAGAGGCGTAGAAGATGTGTGTGACTAAAAGACAGGTAAAGATGACTCTAACAAAACAGGTGGAGGGACCTTAGCGATAGACTCGATCACAGTAGCAGGTGGAGCAACAAATGGCTCTTATGGTCGAGCTGTGATAATAGTGGCATCCACTGCTGGTGCAATACTTAAAGGTCCTCCAATAACAGGGACACCTCTGATCACGTCATCGATAACTGGTACTGTGCCAGATGATTGTCTCGTCTTGTGAATTGAGAGAGGAGCGTCATCGTTGTCATCAATCCACCCGTTGCTTGTGAAAGCATATCGGGGGTCTACCTGGCTAGCGAAAGCAGCAGGGTCGAGATGGAATGATGAAGCAAACTCAGCCATACCAACCATCTGTGGGATAGTGATAGGTGTCTCTGGTAGAATGGATCTGAGTGAAGTCTCGAAATCTGGCTCGCTACCTGAGTCGTTGATCTCGATGACCTTGTGCTCATGCGACATCTGTGACATATGTAACCGTACAAGTAAGTGTGTGATCAACATGAATAGTAACACATAAGGCCCAAAATAAACAGAAAATGACGTATACACATATACACATAAGGGTTTTCACACATAATACAATTCTTGGCTTCGAGAATTTGGACATATATTTCAAAATTCTCCGGTTGAAGTTTAGTGGTTTCCTCCGAAAACATCTAGTTCGCTAACAACCAATGGCTCTGATACCAACTTCTATCACACCCCAATAACGTCGCAGCGGAATATATAACGTAGTGGAGACGGAAGTTGGTGCCCATTTATATCTTGTCGATCGATGCATTTAATTGTTGGACATTTTAATTTATTTTAAACATAAGTTATTTAAACGTTACGTTTTACGACACTACTACATAGTTAAGTTGTCTTTGATCCTCATGGATCTTATTACATACGTCCCAGAAAGTTTAAAAGTTGTCCAACATTTTCAAGCATACAACATGCATCATTCAAACACAAGATACGCCATGATTCCCGAAGCCGACTCAAGTACCTGTAGAACACGTTAAAATCAAGTGTCAACACAAAGGGAGGTGAGTTCACATATCCACTTACAAAAAATTTTATTCCAAGGAAAACTTTCTGTTTAGGTGTTTATTTGAAAAACATCCATATAATTTTGAAAGTCCATTTTATTTCCTTAATAAAATCCATGGGCCTTCCGTCGCAGTTTCATGAACCCGACAATATTGTTACTACCCATGTTTTGTATATTAAATTATTGCGTCAATTTTCAGACTCGTATGTTAGTTAGACGATACAAACTATATATTAACCATGCATGGATAATCAATGCTAGACTATAAACAGAATATCAATTCGTCGTTTGACTTGAAACGGGGCGACCGGTCACGACGGGGTTGTCAACCCGATAGATCTACCAACAATTCCTCGCGTACATTACTTAAATGATTAAACGACATCATGGGCGCAGGGTTCTCTCAAAGAACAATATGATGTCTGCCTCACGTACAATATATATATTCTACTAATATGACAATTTAATACACGATGTTGTACGAATCCCCTGAAATCCCCGATGAAATGTAAGCCTATGCTGATACTTACTCTCTTGAGACCAAGCAATATTCATACCAACTACACGGTCGTTTTTCCCCCAAACACCGTGCATAATCCCGTTTCCACCTGAAACATATTTATTCTCCAAAACCATTTCATCCAGAAATATATATATAATTTCCCAAAAATCCATATATTTTCAATGAAAATACATAATTTATATCAAAAGGTATGTTTTATTTCAAAAACATTATTAAACCCTTTTATTGGCGTGTTCTACCCCCAAAATATATAAAAAGCAGTAAAAAGAGGGGTTCAGTGACACTCACCTTTGGGTGCGTATTTTAAATAGCGCAATCCTAGTGATTGATTTCTACCTGTCGTATTATATATAGGAATGATTTTAAATCAATAACGCAGAAATCCTAAGTTTCTCTGTTTTCTTAGAATTATCATATAACTTTGAGATTACCTCGAAAAGTTGTTATTTTTGGGATTATGTTGGCAAGTTAATACATACATGAGTCCACACACACACACATATATATATATTGTTAGTGCAATACTTCTATTGACTTCGTCTTGTATCATGTAATAGGATAGGATAGAATTACTAGTGCTCGAGGTGCGAGAAACTGAGTTTAGAAGGCATTTCGCTTGAAAGTGTCAAGATCAATTTCAAGCGAAACCTCATTAACAGGGTTCGCTTGAAACAATCCTGTCACACTCAAGCGAAACCTACAAGATCAGAGTTTCGCTTGAACTTGTCATGTTCATTTCAAGCGAAACCCAACCACTATAAATAGGGCACTTGTTCAATTCATTTGGTAACGCTTCAGGATTTGTAACGAAGTGCTGCCAAAATCTGTTCAGGTTGTAATTAGTGTTATAATCAATCAAAGTGACAGATTTAATAGTATCAAGCTGTTTCCACGTCCGTTTCACTGATTCCGCCTTTGAATCGGATATAAAGCTCTTCTGAACGACTCGTTTGGGTCCAACAACGATCCTACAAGTGGTATCAGAGCTCAGGAAGAAGAGTTTAGCTTGATATCATCTATTTTCTGACTTCTACACCTTCTTTTTCAATCTGAACAAGTTTTAACGGTCAAAATTCGATCAAATTTTCACAGATTGTGTAAAACTACATATTGACAAACCCTGGAAAATTTCACTGCAAAATTTGAAGTAAAAATGACAAAATTGGACCAAAAACTAGGTTTCGCTTGAACGAATACTTGGGGTTCGCTTGAAAATATAGTTGGTTTCGCTTCAAACAGCAAGTTTCGCTTGAAAACCTTGTCGGTTTCGCTTCAAATCGACCTTCGCTTGAAAAACCATGCTGTTTTCGCTTCAGATTGCTGTTTCGCTTGAAAATTCTTCAGGTTTAGCTTGAATCAGTGTTTCGCTTGAAAGTTCTTCAGGTTTCACTTGAAAGTTAATCAGGTTTCGTTTGAAGTGCTGTCTCGCTTGAAGTGTCAGTTTTGGTAGTTCGCTTGAAAGCTGATATTCAGTTCCAATTTGGGATTTCACTTCAACTTGTTGTTTCACTTGAAGTCTCTATTTCGCTTGAAAAAGAAAAATTTCGAGTCAAGATCATTTCACACCAACCAAGTGTCAGTCTGTTTTCAAAATATTTGATATTGTTTGTACTGATTGTGTTTGTTTGATTGTATCTGTTCAGGATTACATCATGGCTGAAGAATTCTACAACACGTTTTTTAATGCATTCACATCTGAATCTTCCGAAACATCAACGGTCACACCAAAGTCAATCACAAAAGTAGTCAATGAAAACATTAATCACGACAATTTTTATGGGACTTATTCCAAACCACCCAAGCTGGATAATATTGAAGATTATACTTGGTGGAAAGAACGGTTTCTTAACTGGGCAAAAGCATACGCTCATGAAAGCTGGTTCTGTCTAGAGTTTGGATATGAGAGACCAAAAGATGACAAAGGAGAGGAAATTCCTATGAAGAAATTAGGCGTTGAGGACAAGAAGGAATTTTTGTCTGAACAGAGAATGATTGCGTTGATCCAGTCGGCTATTAGAAATGACATTTTTGCATTACTTAATCATAATGGGTCTTCGAAATCTGTCTGGGAAGCTTTACGAGTTAAAGCTGAGGGGGGTAAACAGATTAAAAAGAACAAAATTGCTTTACTAAAGAAAGAATTTGATTTGTTTGATAGTATTAAAGGAGAGACAGTGAGGCAAATGATTGAGAGGTTTTGCCATTTAAAAATTGAACTTGAGAGGTTTGAGATTGTGAAAACAAGAGAGGAAATTATTGACAAAGTGATCGAAGCGTTACCACGAGCTGATCAGTGGCAAACGTTTGTTTTTATTTTGAAAAATGATGCTTTGTATGAAACAATTTCTCTTGATACTTTATTTGAAAAGATTGAAACTCATGAGCTTGAATTGCAGAAACAGAACAAGATGAGCAGTTCTTCGCATCAACAGAATGTTGGTTTGTACTACAAAGGCAATGTACCTTCGGAGAAAGGTGTTGGTTCACCAAAGACAGCATTCAGTGGTGAGAAAATGAAAGAACCTCAAACAACTTCAACAAGTCATCATTCTGGATATCATTCATCTTCAAAATCAAATTCTGATGAAGCTAAGGAGATTCTATGCAACAGTGCACTCAAACTAAAGAATTCTCCGTCAATGAGCATCAATGCAGCTAAACAGCAAATGAGTTTCCTTGCATCTGTTCTGGAATCGTATGAAGGTCTTGTAGCTGGTAAAATTGGAAATTCCGAATTGACCAAAGAAGACTACGACCAGATTGATCCGGAAGAAATGGAGCTCATAGAAATTCGTTGGTGTTTAGCCAGTTGCATCCGAAGAGCGCAGAGGTATATGGAGATTACTGGGAAACAATCTCTTGGAGGTGCATCAACAAAGCTTGGATTCGACAAATCCAAAGTGACCTGCTTCAAATGTAAGCAGAAAGGTCATTTCAAGAGAGAATGCACTAATTCTGCAGTTGGTGGAAATGAACATCCGTTCAATGATGATTACTACCGAAAGGCAATCTATCATCAAAGCAGAGAAGAGCCTAAGATGATTGAAGATAAACCTAAATCGAGAGCTTGTTTTGTAATTCAAGATGATGAAGGTTTTGATTGGTCCGAGATATGTCCAGAAGAAGATAGTTTGGAGAATGTTCGAAAAACCGCTCATGGGAAAGCTATAACAGAGGAAAGAAAGTTTGTTTTTGTTGCTGAAATCCGTGAAGAGAACAATGAAGATAAAGATAAAGTTGAAATGAAGGAGAAAACTCGAGAAGAGATTTTGAGTGAGAAAACTTATCGAGAAAGAAACGTTGTTTACAACAGAATGGATGAGATGCAAGAAGAGTATGAGATTGCTGTCAGCAGCAAAAGATGGGATAAGAAGAGAGAGTGTTACTTCAACAGAGAGGGAGAACCAGTTGTTCCAAAGAAAGACATAATCTTTGATGATGTTCTTCTTATAATTCCTTTGAGAGCCGAATATTATAGAAATGTGATGAAAGATGACACATATGCTAAAAGGCATGAAAAGGAGATCAGATATGCCATGACATCATGTCTGAGAAAAAGGGATGAAGAGAGAATGAAAAAGAGTGTTGAAGAAATGGTAAACAATCTGAAGAAGGTTGCTGAAGAGGTTAAAGCAGAAGCTGTTGAAGTTGAAGTTGTGAAGGAAATCAATGATGTGAAAGTTGAAGCTGTGAAAGTTGAAGAAGTAAAAGAAGAAGTTGTTGTGAATGAAGAAGTTGAGAAAGTTGTTATTGAAGAGCAGCAAATTGGAGAAAATGTGAAGAAAGCAGAAGAAGTAAAGAATGAGAATTTGAAAGCTGATAATGTTGGTGATGAATTCGGTGTTGAAGAAAAACAAGATGATTCTGATCAGAAGCAAACTGAGGCAACTGTATCAAATACCGAGGTGCCAATCACTGAGGTACATTCTGATTCTGAAACCTTAAAACCGATTGATCAGTGCAAGAAATGCATGGAACCGTGCAGAGCTTGTATTGAAAAAGATGAGCAATTTAGAACAAGAGATCTTGAATTCACTAAAATTGAAAACATTTTTAAAGAAAAATGCAAAGAAATGCTAGAAAAAGAAAAAGTTTTGAAAGAAAATGATGAAAAACTTTCAGAAAAATGTAAAAAGTTAGAAATAGAAAATGAAGTTTTGAAAGAAAATATTTCTAAAATGACAGAAGAATTTTCACAAAAAGAAATTGCTTGTCAAGAAATGAAGAAAGAATATGACTCAATGAAATTAGCATATCATATTACGAAAGAGTCATACGAAAAAGTGAAAGATGAAATGAAATATGCTCAATCAAGAATGAATTATCTTTCTGAAACAACTAAAGAACTTAAACGAATGTATTCCATAAAACAAGATGTTGTTAATTCCTATATTGAGTATATTGCTAAGTTAAAGCGACAGATTGCTGATTTAGAACAGGATAACAACAAGTTAAAGAGTTATCACGTGTCGTCATATGTGCTTGAACGAATTTTCAATATAAAACCGGGAGATGGTGAGTCTGAGCAAAACAAGAAAGGCATTGGCTCAGAGTTTCATCAAGTTCCACCACCGGGAAAATTTGCATTTTATGATGAGGAAAAGGTCAAAAAAGCTTTCAACATGGTAGACCAATTGCCAGACAACATTGACATAACCTATTCCAAATCTGATGATTCTCATGATTCAGAGGTGGTAGGTAAAGTCGTTGAAAGTGTGTTGAAAGAAGAGTCGGTTGATACAGGTAAATCTGAATCACATGATGAAGATGAAGGAAATCTTCATGATAGTTATCTGAAAAACACAAAATCCGAGAAAAGTTTGAATGATGATTCAAAAGGATTGGTTTATACCATGATTGGATTGGACAAATTGTTCTTAGATGTTGTATTCCCGATTCAGAATGTGATTTCAGAAAAGGTTGATAAAGTTTTCAAAATGGTTGAGATTGAAAAGTCTGAGATTTCAAAGTTTGCTGGTAAAGGTCACAAAACTTTTTATAACAAACCTGGTTTTAAAAAGAAAAACATGATGGCTGGGTTGGGTTATAAGAAGAAACAAAGTTGGAAAAGAAATGAAACTCTGAATTTTCAGACAAAAATGAGTTTTGTTCAAGGAAAGAGTTTAGCTGAAGAAAAAGAACTTAAAATTGGACAACAGTCTATTGAAGAGTTCTTAGCTCAAAAGAAAAGGCAACAACCACAGGTCAAAGATGTTTCCATGAGAAAATGTTTTAAATGTGATCAGATAGGACATCTTGCTCGCAAGTGTCCAAAGCTGAAACCTGTGGATGTTGACAAAAAGAAGATTGATGCTGAGAAAAAAAAACTGAGAATATGAGACAAAGGTCAACCAGATTTGATTCAAAACAAACTTGGAGGTACAACACAAACAAGTTTGCTTCGAATGAAAATTGGAAGTCAAACCCATATAGGTTTGATTCTAGACAGACTTGGAATTCTCACACACCCAGAGTCAGAACAACTCAAAGTTGGAAAACAACTGTTGATATGACAAAACCACAAGAGTTTTGGAAATCAAAAGTTGTTCAAAAACAGAATGTTCAAAAAGAGTCTCATTTTTACAAAAGAGGTACTCCGAAAGGTCAGACATGGAGTATTACGAAACAAGTGACTTCGGTAAAAGATGAGAAAGTTGAAGTCAAAGTTGATAAGGTCTTTGTGAAAGATGACAAAGAGTTTCCATCATTGAATGAAAATTATTGTGTTGAAATGCCTAAGGTCAAACAGACCTGGGCAAAATTGTTCAAGTAATCAAGTAGTCTGAATGTGCAGGTGCTCAACAAATCTGAAGATTGTGAGAATGGAAGTTGGAGCAGCCTGGCACAACGAGGAAAGGAGGTTGCTGGATCCTGTGTTGGTTGAAACAGGAAGTTTATTTTCATTTTATACATAAATAAACAATATTTTCAAAACCCTAAAAATTGAAAATTTTGAAAAACCAAAAATATGTTTTTGTTTTGTCAAAAATATTAAAAAATACAAAAATATGTTGATTGAATACGCCGAAACCCTCACGGCTGAACAAACATGATTAATTTCACAAGATTGAAAAACGGTTTTCAAACTGTAAATATCAATGTGTTGTAAATCATAGGGGTACTTTATATTAGTTTTTCTGCAAATCAGAGCACTTTTAGCAGAAAATGGATGGCGAGACAAAGCTATCAGTGTTGGTTGTCAAATTTTCTTTAAATGATTTTGCATTTTAGGGGGAGAAATATTGTCAGAAAATACAAAATCATTTGAAAATTTTGAAAATGACAAAAACATGATAAAAACCTATTGGCAAAAAGACAAAAAACATGATAAAAATGAAAATTGAGTTTTTGTGTAAAAAGAGGAAATGATAGTACATCAGTAGACAGTTACAGTATGCTAAAGAATTGAAAAGTCAAAATGTGTTAAATGATCTCACCGTGGATGTGTCGGTAGATTTTTATACATTTAGTAAACTTTTTCGGGATATAAACCTAAATTCAAACTTGCTTATTTCGTGGGAAACACTACTTGGATATATAGGTAACCCCTGAAATCTCGTTTGAAGGACCCCTCTTTCTGAGATACTAGGTCTTTATGCTTAGTGATATCTGGGGTATTATCCTGAGACTTCTGATTTTGCGGAAGCAATGGCCTAGTCCCCGGAGAATACTTTCTGCTTGCTTGAAACATAGAGCCGCCCTCAGCAAATTGATGAAACAATAAAATTGATAGTCATTGCTGTTGTAATACAAAAGATCCTCTAAAGGGGACACACCAAAAGTCGAGTCGTCATCTCTCTGCTGAACGGAAGTTCTGACCTGAGCTCTCACGGTTTCGTACTATAATTTATTCCCCTTACAGATATCATCTAGGTATATTCACCTGTAAGACTGAATATTGGGATCTGGATACGGGAGTATATTCAAGAGGTGGGACACATGAATGAGTTTAAGTTCTTAATACACCTAATTCGTATCCTGAATCAGTTGAAATTTGTATGAAAATTTAAGTGGATCAGTATATCGATAATCTAAGTGAATTGTTTAATTCTTAATGTGTAACTAAGCTCAACGGTACTTGTGACTTGTCAAAAACTGATATGATCCTCTGACGCATACTCAAACAAAAATATTGTCTGTAAATATGTTTGTACATATTTCTTTACTGTTTTATATTTTCAGAAAAATACAAAAAGATTTTTGATTCTGCTTTATTTTCGACAACCGATGTCTGAGATGCTAAGTTTCAAAATCTAAATAAGCTGATTGTGTTTCTGAAAATAAAACAAGTTCATTAATTTGAAACTTGAATTAAAAAATCAAAAATCAAAAACAGTTTGTGATATCTCCAAGGTCATTAGTTTGGACTTGGATGATTTACTGTGAGGATTTTGGATATTGGACATTGCCATATCTGTATAGATTATTGATAGAGGGGGTGTTTTAGAGCCAGGTTACGATTCCTGATAGTTTAAAATGTTGTTACTTATAAACGTATGAGTAATTGCAGATAGTCCAGATTATGATCCCGAAAGCAGAGTCTAAGGGGGAGTCTGAAGACAAGCTTGAAGCAAGAGGAGCTTGTAGATGGAAAGCTAGGTGTCGATCCCAAAGCACGAAAGCTTGATGAAAGGGGGAGCCTGAAGCTGATGGAGAAGATAAAGATTGAAGGATGCTTATAATGTTACAACTTGGATGAGAAGGCAGAATGATCAAGACTGAAGATGTGTCATACTGAAGACTAGACACTGAAGACTTCGTCAATATCCGAGGGGGAGTCTGTTAGTGCAATACGTCTATTGACTTCGTCTTGTATCATGTAATAGGATAGGATAGAATTACCAGTGCTCGAGGTGCGAGAAACTGAGTTTAGAAGGCATTTCGCTTGAAAGTGTCAAGATCAATTTCAAGCGAAACCTCATTAACAGGGTTCGCTTGAAACAGTCCTGGTCACACTCAAGCAAAACCTACAAGATCAGAGTTTCACTTGAACTTGTCATGTTCATTTCAAGCGAAACCCAACCACTATAAATAGGGCACTTGTTCAATTCATTTGGTAACGCTTCAGGATTTGTAACGAAGTGCTGCCGAAATCTGTTCAGGTTGTAATTAGTGTTATAATCAATCAAAGTGACAGATTTAATAGTATCAAGCTGTTTCCACATCCGTTTCACTGATTCCGCCTTTGAATCGGATATAAAGCTCTTCTGAACGACTCGTTTGGGTCCAACAACGATCCTACATATATATATATATATATATATCTTTATGATTTTGCGACTTGAACGATTTTATTGGTGACCATTATTGTGTAAATCCGTTAACTTTCCCCGTTTATACGCAATATATCTAAGATTTGCGCATCGGAATATATATACATAAACGTTCATATAATTTAACATCGAAACACGCGAAATATTGCCAACTTATCTATTTCATCATTTTTAAAGCAAATTTACATAAAATACCGTATATGTATCAAATTTCATGCTCGACAAACAAGTTTCACGTCTAACACAATTTTCACTATTTCTACCGCACAAAATGTACAAGCATACATGCATAAGCTAGATTTCTAGCATCATGTTAAAAACTTAACATATTTTCATATTCTTATGTTTAAACCACATAACACATTTTGCCACATAAAGTTTACCCAAAATTTTACTCACACTAGTGTATATTGAAAAATGCGTATTTTAGCGATTCGGTAACGTTTTCGGGCGTCGGAAGTCACGTATGACCAACCAAACACCAAATAAACTTAAAATTAGTTAAAATACTTATTTTTAAACTAAAAAAAATCAGTTTATTTACTGATCTAAATCAGTTTTACAAAAATTATCCGAAAAGCCGATTTTTGACCGTTTTAATGCATAGTTTTGCATTAAACGTTACTATAACCATTCCAACTCGAAAAGATTTGATATTTTAACATAATACATGTTATTTACTGATTTAATTAGTGGTTATAATCATATTAGTGCAGTTTTTATTTAAGTCACATAAATCATGCGATTTCATGTATTTTACAACCTTTAATGCACCAAGTACAACATGCAAAGCTAGCAAACATTATGAGAAAGTTATATGTCACTAAACACTTTAAAATAACTTTATTTTAGTGTTTATCATCTGTCCAGAACTGATTTTTATTAAATCATACTCAAATCACCTTTTTATAAACATTTATCTACATGCATGATCTAGTTAGTGCCTCTAGTAACCATATCTTAACATCTTCACCCTACATGACCTTAAATGCATCAAAGACCATATTTATGTCATGTTCTTCTAAATCAAAACATATTCATCTCATCATCATTAAATCATTTTCACATAAATGCAAACATTCCCTCTTTTATTTACATATGACAAAACTTTGTGTATGCATTTACATATATATATATATACATATACGACACACACACATATACATACATGTATAAACTTCCAAAACTTCACTTTTTAACACATCTATTTCAAATCATGGAACCTTTTTAAGAACTTTCTTTTATGACACCTTTACAACACATGCATGTAATCATCTTTTCAAAATCAAATCAAGTAAGAATCATTGAACAAAATCAAAACATAACAAAATACACACACACTCATAAACTTTCGGCCCTATATACATACATATACACACTCACTTTTCTTTGATTTGAATCTCATTCTTTGTTAAAATACAAGTTTTGTGATTTATTCCAAGTTCAAGAGAAACCATCTAACATCTCCATCATCACTATGAATCAAGAACAAGATTTAAAAACAAGTTTATACCTTCAAGATTTTGAGATAGGTTTTTGAGAATAAATGATGATATGAAGGTTGTTCTTGCTTGATATCACTTTTGGACACTAAAACCACCATGAATCCTTCTTGAAATGGACTTGAATCTTCTAATAATAAGTTTGAAATGTAGATGATGATGAGAAAGAGGGTGTTCGTCCGTGAGTGTGAGAGAGAGAGTGAAATGTTGTTGCTAGTTGGTATTCCATGGTTTAAGTAAGATTTTGGAAGATTTAAGAAGCATAATCATCATTCATTGTTTCCAAGACCAACACTTGGAAGAGAGAGAAGAGAGGAGAGCTCCATATGGCCGCCACCTCACATATATATACACAATACTCACAATTTCACATATACATACATATATGTATGTAAATTTGAGTAAAAACGGGTATTTTACTGGATACCGGGTATTTTATCTAGCGTTTTAATCCCGTTTTAGTGCGTTTTAAATTATTTTTATTATTCTATAAAAATAATCACTCAAAATTATTACTGAAATAATTTCCAGTTGCCTTGACTGGCTGCGTTGACAGTATTTTGTTTAATTCGCGCAATACGCGCTTAAACTCGAAAAATAGAGTTTCTTAGCATTTTAAATTATTTTTCCACATGAATATGATTAAAATTATTATTCTAGTCATAACAAATTATTTTTAGGATTTTAACACTGATCGGGTGGTCACCGACGTTCGTTTCGCATTTTAACCGTTACGCGATTAGCGTTTATCTTACTGTTGCCAACAAGATTTTTATCGAAATTTAATTTTATCAACACATTAAATTTCACATATAAACACCATAATCAGTCAATTACAGCCCTGTTACCTATTCACAACACGTGTTAAAATTGTACGGTACGGCCTGAAAAGCCGGGTGTCACACTTATTCCATCAATTACAAGATTCTAGTTACTACTCGAAGATCGACTTAAGGTCAGGATGTCCTCAACTGCGAATACAAGAAGAAAGTATCTCTAAAACGACCTTTAGGACTCGCCTTGAGCATTACGAGTTCCTTGTAATGCCCTATGCCTTAACAAATGCACTAGCAGCATTCATGGACCTCATGAATCAGGTGTGTAACTGGATAAGATCATGATTATGTTTATCGACTACATCCTTATATGCTCAAAGATCAAGGAAGATCATGAGCAACATCTGCAAGTTATCTTGGGACTCTTAGAGAAAGAACAGTTGCGTGCTAGGATGCCGAAGTTCGAATCCGGGAATTCGCGAGGCAAGATTCTTAAGGTCACGTGGTGAGTAAGAACGGGAATCATGTCGACCCACAATCAAGAACTAAGGAGTCCCAAAGACACAACTAAGAATTTTTGGGGATTGTAGGCTGTATCAGACGACTCCTAGAAAACCTTTCAAGGACTGCTCAACCGCTAACAACCCTAACCTAGTCGATACCTATCTTGTCTTCACCTGATAGTACCAATAAAATTGCGGTTCTTGTTGTCACACCCCGACCACGTAAAACAACAAATCGTGGCGGAAACGTCGGGGAGTGTTGTAACAGAATCATTGTTTCATAACACATGGAATTTAGAATATTGTTTTATTACATAAAAGTTACATTCTCTTGGAATTTGATCAACAAACAGTACAATTGCCTTTCATGTTTTTATAATTACTAAGGCCCATGTCCATCCTATGTAAAGCAATCAACAGTCGTCACGAAATAAACCTGAAACATATGTGAAAGTAAATACGTCAGCATAAAAATGCCTGTGAGTAACATAGGTTTAGTGAATTAGATTCATGGCTTTGGATCATATAAGAAAAGGTTACATGTTTATAAAAGTAGCCATGAATCCTTGATAAAAGTTTGGTTTCTAGAACACTTTGCATTGATATAAAAGTTGTAGTATACATAAAATTATACCCTGGTTTTAAGAAAGTCGGATAAGTAATATATTAAAATATATTTTAGTTTCAAAACAGTTAAACAGATAGTATATCAAATATATAGTTTAGTTGTTAAAATAATAGTTTTCGGTAGTATATCATAAGTATACTTTGGTTTGGTAAATAACATATCAACTATGTTTTAGTAAATAACAAAATATATGTTGGATTTGTACATAGTATATCAAATTATACTTTAGTAAATAATATCACGTTGGTAGTATGTCGGAACATACCTAATATCGTGGTTTGGCAATATATCAAATTATATTTTAGTAAACAATAGCATATCAAATTATGCTTTGGCAAAACAGTATCACGTTGGTAGTATATCGGAATATACCATAAATCGCGATTGAGCAATACATTCAAATCTTAGTGCATCAAACTACACTTTAGAGACTATAGAAATACCACAAAGGCAAATTCTATTTGGATAAAATTTGATTTCTGACATTCCATACAACAGGAATGGGGTGTCTAGTCCTATAGCGCTATATCGTACTACCAATCGGCTTGATCATTGTTAATGAATGTATAAGTAAACATATGAACAAACAAATAGTCGTAACAAACTTTCGAAATCAGTGTTTAAACCATGTATAATAGTTAAATTCGTCAAAAGATAGTACTTATGCATGTGTAGTCATATAGTCGAAATCGTGAAAATAATGAATAGACACATATGTATCACCCCAAAACATTTGAAAACAGTAAAATAGGGGACTATGTACTCACCTTTGGGTGCGTTTTTATATGTTAACACAATCCCTCAAATTATTTATTCGTCCTATATTAAATAAGAACGATTTAATAATCAAAAACCCACAAAAATACATAAGTTTCTCCGATACTTCGAATTTTCACATAACTTTGAGATATTCTCGAAAAGTTATTATTTTTTATTATATTGGTGTATTTATGTATATATGAGTTCATATACATATTTTAAGAATTTTGCGACTTGAATGATTTTATTGGTGACCCTCATCATGTTATAAGCAATATATCATCAAAACCCTTGCATTTTAACTATCATTCAAAACTGGGCTGTTTTCGGGAATTTTAATAAAATAGTTAACTTACTCCAAAATTCCCAAATTTTACAGAATGTTTTAAACGATCCAAATATTATTGTGTAAAAATATCGGGATCCAATTCATTACCAATATTTTATAAAAAATCATTTACCGGACTGCAATCAGATTCGTCACTTTCTGACTGCAGTCCACGGAATAATTTATTTAAAATTCATTGTAAGTCCGATTGATGAAATTCCAATGGGAGAATTACAACGACATCAGTGGTTATCTACAGTACAAATTTCATGAGCTAATTCTACACAGATTTCAAGTTATGATGAAAAACATAGCACACATTTTCTGCAGTAAAAACGCAGCTTTTACTGCTGTACAAAACGAACCTTTAAAAATAGTAAACGACCTCGAAAAAATATGATTCCAGTTCCATTTGATTTGTTTTTCGAAAATATATAATTTAGACTTTAGAAAATCGATTTATAACGGTCTGTTTACAGCCAGCTGAAGTTGGCTGTAAATGTTATTCAGCATGCTTTTAATCGCTTAAATGTTACTAAAACATGCAAGCAAATATCCTAAACAAGTGTTTATCAAGAAATTAAACTCAAAACTCATACACCCATATATATATATGTATATATGTACAGTCATACATACACCCATAAACGTCACCATTTTTATTTGTATCAAGACCCATTTCATTTTAGATTTCAAGTTTGTGAAAATTCCAAGATCCAAGAGAAACTTCAAATCATCAAGAACAATCAAGAATCAAGAGTATGATTTAAACATAAATGTTATACCTTCAAGATTCAAGTGAGTTGTTGGATGAGGTTTTGATGATATGGAGCTTGAAATCACTTGTAAGCACCTTGGAAACTCCTTTGGATCTTCACACTAACTTGAAATGTGCTTGGAATGAGCTTTGATTATGAAGAACAAAGTTGAAGAAGATGAAGATGGAGGAGAGAGGGGTGTGGACGATTGGGAGAGAGAGAGAAGGAGGTGTGTAGTGTTGAGTGTAAGTATGGTGTATATATATAGGCCAAGATCTAAAACAAATCTTCCAAGATCACAAAATATCAAAAAGGATCCAAGGGAAATCAAATAAGATCCAAGAAAGATCAAATATGATCTTACAAGATATAGTAAATATTTTGGTGGGGCCACATAAGGTGACCGAAATTTTGAAAGGGGGGGTGGTAAAGTGTAAGTTTGATTGGTAATTTAGATAAAAATAGGTATTTAACTGGATACCGAGTATTTTATCTAGCGTTTAAATCCCGGTTCATGGCGTTCTAAATTATTTTTATTATTCTATAAAAATAAACTCGCCAAAATATTACTGAAATAAATTTCAGTTGCCGATACTGGCTGTGTTGTCTGTGTTTTGCAGTATAAGCACTGTTTTTAAGATATTCTCGAAAAGTTATTATTTTTTATTATATTTGTGTATTTATGTATATATGAGTTCATATACACTCGGTACGCGCTTAAACTTGAAAAATAACGTTTTTAAGTGTTTTAATTTATTTTTCAACACGAACCTGATTAAAATAAACTTTTAATCATAACAGAATATTTTTGTAATTTAAATATTATCCGGGCGGTCACCAACGTTCGTTTCGCAGTTTTGTCGCAATTAGTTCTAAAGTTCGAATAAACATGATTTTGCCATACCGAATCCTTCGAAACTTATTTCTAAGTTATGTAAAGGTTATTTATGGTATGTTAAACCTATGTCACTGTTCCGGAGTGTTTGTTGCATTAAACTGGTTATATTTACGCATCAGATCGCGTATAACCTTCCAGAAAGCGATTTAAAGCTCGAAATCGAACAAGAATTGATATGTGCAAACGATACACATATTTATACAAATCCCAAGTATGAAATACAGTATTTCATTGGTTTGGTATTTATTAGATGGTTGAAGTGACACATGTGTCACAGTCTCCCCTACTTTAGGAAATTTCGTCCCGAAATTTAATTTTAGAGGAAACTTGTGTGTGCTCGAAAACAGAGTCGGAGAGTGTAAGATAAAATAACATTGGTCCAGGTCCAGAACTTCTAGCAACTTAAATAACGCTATGTTCGCAATGTAATAAGGAACACTTATATATAGGAAGTACCAGCGGCGTATCCACCATGCTCCTTTCTACATTGTTCCCGTTTCGTTATTTCCATCACTATAGGTCTTAACACATGATAAAACTTGTGTGGTTTCTGTGCACTGAATTCCATAATTATGTATGCATCCATAATTACGTAATTTCTTGCACAGTCCGCACAGTTCATTTCATAATGCGTAGGGGGAAAGATCAATCGAATAAACATGAAGCGACTTGACTAGACCACCAAAGGATCTTTTTAACTAGATCAACGAACAATCTTTTTAACTAGATCAACACAGGATCTTCTTAACTAGACCGTCGTACAATCTCTTTAAATAGACCACTAATGGGTCTTTTTATTGAATCAAATAATCGTTTTGAAATAGCACTTTGGAATCCAAGGTTCTTACTCTTTGCATAGAAAAGCCCCTTAAGGAATTTAAGATAGTACTTTGAGTATCCTTCTGAGAATCCAACATATGAAAATACGGAAGATTCTACTAGGACTTAGATAGCGAGTTTTAAAATCACACATAAACACATAATCACATAATCGCATAATTGTTAACTTAGTTATTAGCTCGTTCATTAACTTGAATTAATGCATTTAAAGTACACCAGAAATCCAATCGAGGACTTCCATTGGTACTCGAAACATCCCAAGAATCTAACTATGAAGATAGGAAGATTTTATAAGGATTTAGCTTTGTCTTGATCGTATCGTAACATTCATATTAGAGCACGCAATGAATCCACTTAAGGACTCATGAAAGTACCTTTAGATATCAAATCAAAGATTTGAAATGGTATTTCAAGTATCTGTTTGAGAATTTGTAACTTGTACCTTGTTTCTTAAAAGAAACGAGTACTTAGGATTTTTGGGGAGATCACGAGTGATCATAAAATGAAAGAATCACACGAGTAGTTTGTTTTGTAAGGAACATGGTTCCTTGGTGTCGGCATCGTAGGGTTGTACACACACAATTGTATCAGTTTCGTAAAATAAAATTGAAACAACAAATTTTATTTATGTATCAACTGAGTCGATTCAAACATCCAAAAGATAACATACAAGGAAAAACAAAAGACTAATTGTTCACTGCTGCATCGTCATTTGCGTTTGCCTCGTTTATGTTAAACACTCTTCCACGTGCTGGATTTGCGTTAACAAGTCTTGGGCAATTGTTACGGTAGTGAGTAAGGTCACCACAGTTATAACACGAACCAGGAGGGAACTGTGCTTGAGCAACAGCATGATTTGCAGCAGCTTGGTTAGCATAACGGCAGGTATTGACCAAATGTCCCAATCACCCACAGTGGGTACATTTGTGACACTGTACTTGCTCCAGATGATGACGGTTGCATTTGTTGCACAAAGGTGCAGTACCAACATAGTTTTTCTTTGTACGAGGTTGTGTTGGCTGGTTTGGTGCAACCTGATTGTTCTGAGCAACTACGGCAAAGTTTTGTGAAGCCTTACGCTTTCCCTTCTTGGATGTCTCGGCCTGTTTATCCTTTGGTTCATCTTGTGCAGACTTGTCAGATGGTTTCGGGTCGCCCTTTCGGAAAAGCTTACCTTTCCTGATCTGGGATTCAGTTAGGATAGCAGACAATTCAATGGCATGTCTGACGGTAGTAGGATTGCTACCAGTAACGATATCCTGAACTAGGCCAGGAAGACCATCAATGTACTTTTCAATCGCCTTCTCCACCGGTGTAACCATAGCAGGACATAACAGGCTCAGCTCCTCATAACGATCAGTATAGGCTCGATGTTCACCACTGTCTTGCTTCAAATCGTCGAATTCTCTTTCCAATGCTCTAAGCTCATGACGAGGACAGAACTCCTTCATCATTAGAGCCCGAAGCTCCTCCCAAGTTTGAGCTAGTGCCATATCAGCACCTCTATCACGCATCACCCCGTTCCACCATGTAAGAGCACGCTTCTCAAACACACTGGATGCAAACTCAACCTTACGCTCATTTGGACATTGCACATGTCTGAATGTGCTCTCCAAACTTTCAAACCATTGCAGGAGCGCGGTTGCTCCTTGAGTCCCAGAAAACTTCAAAGGTTTAGCAGAGTTGAATGTCTTAAAGTTGCACGGAACAGGTGCGTTGTTGTTGTTGTTTGCTTGGTTTAACTGGGTAACTAGGTTCGGGAGTACAGCAGCGATTTGCTGAGTGATCAAGGCTGCCATTGCGGCGTCTTGAGTTTGATCACGTCGCGGAGGCATCTAAAAGAAAAGGGGACACAAGGAAATGTGTGAGATTGGCATAGGACAATCAAAAGGAGTATTGAAAACATCGACAAAACGAAGGAAGGTGGTCATTTGTTCGTTACTTAAAACAAACAAACAACACAATGACTAATCAAAGTAAAGAGGTCTACATAATGCATAATGAAGACATGCTTTAGCCTATAAGTGGACACTCACCCCAAGAGTTCCCAGGTAAGAGTGACTGGTCCGATTATGTAGATTTGTACGAACACTCTAGCCTTAGACAGAAAACTCAAGGTACAGGCACCCACCCTTCCGGATTGCACGTGTTCACATTATTAAGACTCAAACTTTGACGAGATTTGAAAACTTTAAAGGCGTAAAGCCTAAAAACTAATCATCTAAGGATAGATGATCGATTTTCAAATGGAATTGAGATTTGTGTACTTGTTTTGGTAATCACCTAAGGATAGGTGATTGTATTGTTTTAAGATCTAAACACAAGGTAACTTGTGTTAGGGTCCTAGGAAGGTTATAGTCTAGGTCAAAATTTTACTAATAACCTAATTCCCTATAACCATGAGTTCTGATACCAACTTTTCTGTCACACCCCGACCACGTAAAACAACAAATCATGGCGGAAACGTCGGGGAGTGTTGTAACAGAATCATTGTTTCACAACACATGGAATTTAGAATATTGTTTTATTACATAAAATGTTACATTGTCTTGGAATTTGATCAACAAACAGTACAATTGTCTTTCATGTTTTTATAATTACTAAGGCCCATGTCCATCCTATGTAAAGCAATCAACAGTCGTCACGAAATAAACCTGAAACATATGTGAAAGTAAATACGTCAGCATAAAAATGCCTGTGAGTAACATAGGTTTTGTGAATTAGATTCATGGCTTTGGATCATATAAGAAAAGGTTATATGTTTATAAAAGTAGCCATGAATCCTTGATAAAAGTTTGGTTTCTAGAACACTTTGCATTGATATAAAAGTTGTAGTATACATAAAAATATACCTTGGTTTTAAGAAAGTCGGATAAGTAATATATTAAAATATATTTTAGTTTCAAAACAGTTAAACAGATAGTATATCAAATATACTTTAGTTGTTAAAATAATAGTTTTCGGTAGTATATCATAAGTATACTTTGGTTTGGTAAATAACATATCAACTATGTTTTAGTAAATAACAAAATATATGTTGGATTTGTACATAGTATATCAAATTATACTTTAGTAAATAATATCACGTTGGTAGTATGTCGGAACATACCTAATATCGTGGTTTGGCAATATATCAAATTATATTTTAGTAAACAATAGCATATCAAATTATGCTTTGGCAAAACAGTATCACGTTGGTAGTATATCGGAATATACCATAAATCGCGATTTAGCAATACATTCAAACCTTAGTGCATCAAACTACACTTTAGAGACTATAGAAATACCACAAAGGCAAATTCTATTTGGATAAAATTTGGTTTCTGACATTCCATACAACAGGAATGGGGTGTCTAGTCCTATAGCGCTAATCGTACTACCAATCGGCTTGATCATTGTTAATGAATGTATAAGTAAACATATGAACAAACAAATAGTCGTAACAAACTTTGGAAATCAGTGTTTAAACCATGTATAATAGTTCAATTCGTGAAAAGATAGTACTTATGCATGTGTAGTCATATAGTCGAAATCGTGAAAATAATGAATAGGCACATATGTATCACTCCAAAACATTTGAAAACAGTAAAAGAGGGGACTATGTACTCACCTTTGGATGCGTTTAAATAAGAACGATTTAATAATCAAAAACCCAAAAAATACATAAGTTTCTCCGATACTTAGAATTTTCACATAACTTTGAGATCTTCTCGAAAAGTTATTATTTTTTATTATATTGGTGTATTTATGTATATATGAGTTCATATACATATTTTAAGAACTTTGCGACTTGAACGATTTTATTGGTGACCCTCATCATGTTATAAGCAATATATCATCAAAACCCTTGCATTTTAACTATCATTCAAAACTGGGCTGTTTTCGGGAATTTTAATAAAATAGTTAACTTACTCCAAAAATTCCCAAATTTTTACAGAACGTTTTAAACGATCCAAATATTATTGTGTAAAAATATCGGGATCCAATTCATTACCAATATTTTATAAAAAATCATTTACCGGACTGCAATCAGATTCGTCACTTTCTGACTGCAGTCCACGGAATAATTTATTTAAAATTCATTGTAAGTCCGATTGATGAAATTCTAGTGGGAGAGTTACAACGACATCAGTGGTCATCTACAGTACAAATTTCATGAGCTAATTCTACACAGATTTCAAGTTATGACGAAAAACATAGCACACATTTTCTGCAGTAAAAATGCAGCTTTTGCTGCTGTACAAAACGGACCTTTAAAAATAGTAAACGACCTCGAAAAAATATGATTCCAGTGCCATTTGATTCGTTTTTCGAAAATATATAATTCAGACTTCAGAAAACTGATTTTTCGATTTATAACGGTCCGTTTACAGCCAGCTGAAGTTGGCTATAAATGTTATTCAGCATGCTTTTAATCGCTTAAATGCTACTAAAACATGCAAGCAAATATCCTAAACTAGTGTTTATCAAGAAATCAAACTCAAAACTCATACACCCATATATATATATATATATGTACGGTCATACATACACCCATAAACGTCACCATTTTTATTTGTATCAAGACCCATTTCATTTTAGATTTCAAGTTTGTGAAAATTCCAAGATTCAAGATAAACTTCAAATCATCAAGAACAATCAAGAATCAAGAGTATGATTTAAACATAAATGTTATACCTTCAAGATTCAAGTGAGTTGTTGGATGAGGTTTTGATGATATGGAGCTTAAAATCACTTGAAAGCACCTTGGAAACTCCTTTGAATCTTCACACTAACTTGAAATATGCTTGGAATTAGCTTTGATTATGAAGAACAAAGTTGAAGAAGATGAAGATGGAGGAGAGAGGGGTGTGGACGGTTGGGAGAGAGAGAGAGAAGGAGGTGTGTAGTGTTGAGTGTAAGTATGGTGTATATATATAGGCCAAGATCTAAAACAAATCTTCCAAGATCACAAAATATCAAAAAAGGATCCAAGGGAAATCAAATAAGATCCAAGAAAGATCAAATATGATCTTGCAAGATATAGTAAATATTTTGGTGGGGCCACATAAGGTGGCCAAAATTTTGAAAGGGGGGGGGGGGTGGTAAAGTGTAAGTTTGATTGGTAATTTAGATAAAAACAGGTATTTAACTGGATACCGGGTATTTTATCTAGCGTTTAAATCCCGGTTCATGGCGTTCTAAATTATTTTTATTATTCTATAAAAATAAACTCGCCAAAATATTACTGAAATAAATTTCAGTTGCCGAGACTGGCTGTGTTGTCTGCGTTTTGCAGTATAAGCACTGTGTTGCGCAGTAACACTCGGTACGCGCTTAAACTTGAAAAATAACGTTTTTAAGCGTTTTAATTTATTTTTCAACACGAAACTGATTAAAATAAACTTTTAATCATAACAGAATATTTTTGTAATTTAAATATTATCCGGGCGGTCACCAACGTTCATTTCGCTGTTTTGTCGCAATTAGTTCTAAAGTTCGAATAAACATGATTTTGCCATACCGAATCCTTCGAAACTTATTTCTAAGTTGTGTAAAGGTTATTTAAGGTATGTTAAGCCTATGTCACTGTTCCGGAGTGTTTGTTGCATTAAACTGGTTATATTTACGCATCAGATCGCGTATAACCTTCCAGAAAGCGATTTAAAGCTCGAAATCGAACAAGAATTGATATGTGCAAACGATACACATATTTATACAAATCCCAAGTATGAAATACAATATTTCATTGGTTTGGTATTTGTTTGATGGTTGAAGTGACACAGGTGTCACACTTGTGACGCTTCTCAACAAGGTCTCGATTGCGCGTTGATGCAACGGGACCAAGTCATCGCATACGCGTCACGTTGATTAAAGGATCATGAGAAGAGACTTTGAACTAGGTGCAGTAGTTGTGCGTTGAAGATTTGGCATCATTACTTGTATAGGAAAACGCTGCACGATCTTTACTGATCACAAGGGTTTACGGCACACCGTTAATCCGAAGGACTTAAACATGAGATAACTAGATGGAATGAGCTACTGAATGATTACGACTGAGAGAATAGGCATCACCCGGACAAGGCCAGTATTGTAGCAGACGCCTTGAGCCGCAAGGAACGCGCAAAGCCTCTAGTGGTGCGAGCCTTAGAGATGATCATACAGACAAATCTCGTCACTTGGATTCGTGAAGCTGAGCAAGAGGCGCTCAAACCAGAGAACCTTCAAGCTGAAGTGTTACATGAATGGAAGTGCAATTATTGCCTAAGGAAGACGGAACCTTGTACTTCATGGAACGACTTTGGGTTCCGTTTCGCGATAATTTTCATACGATAGTTTAGGGACAAGGCTCATAGGTCAAGGTACTCGATCCATCCTGGATCCGACAAGATGTACCAAGACTGAAGGATTAGTGTGGATGGCCCAAGATAGGAGCTGATATAGCTACATATGTGGGTAACTGTCTTACTTGTGTCGAAGTTAAGACAGAATACCAGAAACCATCAGGGCTGCTGCAACAGTCTGAGATTCCCGTGTGGAAGTGGGAACGAACCTTAATGGATTTCATTACAAGCTACCAAGAACCCAAGAGGTCGCGATATGATTTGGGTAAGTATTGATCAACTCACCAAGCCTGCACATTTCCTTCCACTCAGTGAGGAGGACAACACAAGGAAATTAGCAGAGATTTACCTTAGAGAAATTGTGGCACGTCATGGGGTGCCTGTTTCTATTTTGTCCAACCGAGATGGCCGTTTTATGCCAAGGATATGGCAGATGATTCAAAGGGCGTATGAGTCACGGTTGAACAATAGTACTGCATTTCACCCTCAGATGAACGGCCAGAGTAAACGAACGATACAGACTGTGGTGGGCATTTTACGTGCTTGTGTGATAAACTTTGATAAAAAGTTGGAATACTCACTTGCCCTTAGTGAAGTTTTTCTGCAATAATATTTATCACACCGCCGTTTAGGCCGCCTCGTGTGAAGCTTTATATGAACGTAAGTATCGGTCCCCCCTTCATGTTGGGCGGAGACCGGAGATAAACGATTTATTGGCCCGAGTTGGTTCAGGAAAGTATAGGCAAGATTGTTCAGATACGTGGACGTATCAAGTCAACATGAGGTATACAGAAAGGCTTCGCCGATAAGCGGTGGAAACTGTTGGAATTTGTGAGAGGAGGTACGGTTTTAATGAGAGTCTCGCCTTGGGAAGGCGTGGTATGATTTGGAAAGCATGGGAGGTTGGACCCACGGTATTTTAGACCTTCCGAGACCCTGGTAAGGATCGGGACCATTGCTCACAAGCTGAAACTTCCAGAAGAACTTAGCAGTGATCATGACACGTTTCACGTGTCTAGTCTTTAGAAGAGCCTGACTCTAGGAACATTCGTCATTCCCGCAAACAAGATTCACGTCAACGACAAACTCCAATTTATTAAAGAACATGTTAAGGTTGCGGGCTGGAAGCCCACAGAACAAAGAGAAGTCTTAATCGATTTGTTAGAGTTCTCTGGAATTCAGATCATGGCCCAGAGTTTACTTGGGAACATGAAGACCAAATTAAGCCGAAGTGACCACATTTGATTCACAACTCCCCTGCGACCGATGGCATAGCTTGAATTTCGGGACGAAATTCTTTTAACGGGGGGGAGAATGTGACAACTGGCACTTTTCCATGCATTCCATACAATAATTAAAAAGTAATTTGTGCTTTAATGACTGTGCATGATTTAGTTTACAAGACGAATGAATTTCTGATTTCTGTTATATACATACAATGGCATTTCATGTTGCAAGACTTTTTTCACTACTACATGCAAGACAATATAATTCTATTAATGCACAGAGCAGAGTTGGCACAGTTATTAGACAAACTAGAAGTACTGACGGGAGTTCGGTACTACAAAATGTTACACTTAACTTACCATTAAATGTTACACTTTACCCCCCCCCCCTCTTTTGATGGCCGGTTAGGGGGCATGGGTCCCATATAAGAATTCTTTGTTATATTTTAATTGATATGTAGAGAATATGCTAAACATGTTATACCTTATGCTATTAAATGTTGGAAGGATCTTTATTTAAACCAAAAGACTACAACATAATTATCAATCATCTTCTTCAACAAAACTCCCTCTCCTACACTCCCAAAGCTCACGGCCACACTTACCTCTCACACCATCTCCATTTTCATTCCATTTCCAAGCATTCTAAGGGCCCTCTAAGGTGTAAGAAGCTAAGTTAGGAAGCTTGGAGGCCTTGGAGATTGAAGGACCTTCACCATTTGCTTTTAACGACCTTGTTTATCATTTTCTTCATCTTGAGTTCTTCCCTAGCCCTTGTGCTAGTAGTAAGCCTCTTATAACTTGTTCTTACTTCTCATTTTGATGGTTAATAGATTATGTAAGTTGTTAAACATAAAGATCATGAAGAAACATAAGCATGAAACTTGAACATAAGATTAAAATCATAAGAAATCATGTTGTTTAAGCGTTGTTATACTTGTTAATTGTTAATTTCTCATGTTTATGATGTTGATCATCATGTGATCTTGCTAGATAGTGATTAAAGACATAATCTAGCAAGATGAGAGGATGATTATGTTTAGATCAAAGTAATCATCCATATGTAAATCATGAACTTGAAGTGAAAATTGTTTTCCTTGTAAAATAATGATTAAAGTAAGTGTAAAGTCTTGTAAATCTATGATTTCAAGAATGATTTTTCAAGAAACCAAGTTAAAAATACAAAGTTTACTTAAGCTTGGTTCTTAAAGGGATTAACCACATTTTTAGTGGTTAAACAAGTGTAGAAATACGTATGTAACAAGAAAAACTCAAGAAGAAACATTTTTAGAAAAATGATTTACAAGTTGTAAACATCTAACTTCTTTAAAAATGATGTTTTTAAATAAACAATCACACTTTAAAGGGTAACTCAGCTTACTAAACACACTAGTAAGTTACTACAAATTTTTGTAAATTTTTAAGTTCGTGAAGTAGTAATTTATACTTGATTTTGGCAAATTGGTAAGTGTTGATTGGTTTATTGTTGATTGTGGTGATTTATAAAAGAAAATGATATGCTTTGAAAGCATGGAAACCTCCATTTTTAAGGGGAAACTATGACAAACTTTTTCTAAAAATATAACACTTAGAAAAATTACTTTTAAACAAATAATTACAAGTATATTTTAAATCACGAAATTTTATATAAAGTTTGCCATAATTTTTGTTGCAAGATTATAAATATTGGAGGTTGGTTTTTGTAAATAAAAGTGACTAAATACGTATTTAGGAAATATATATTTAGATGTCACCATGTGTGTGATTATTTGTATATTATGTGTATTAATTATATTATTTTAGGACTTGAAATAATATAACTCACCAAAATACCAAGAAATTACAATCCAAAATATTACCAAAATTCCAAGAGAATGAATATAAAAAATATATCCAAATATTGGAAGAAACCGAACAAGGAATATAACTCACAAAAATATTTCGGAAATAAATTCATAAGTATATTTTGGTAATTAGTATTTTGGACACCAAGAAAACAAAAATATGATTCTTACAATAATTACAAAATATATCATATTTTTTACAAGGAGAAAATATATTATTTTTGGGTAAGTAAAAATATATATTTTCTTGGAATTATTAGAAGATATATTATTTTTGGGAGAAAATATATATTTTCTTAAATAAACTTTGGACATGTTATTTTTGGGTGAAAAATATATTTATATATATATATATATATATATATTCTAAGTTAGACTTGAAAATATATTATTTTGGAGACTTATATGAAAAGTATAAACAATTTTTTTTGCCAAGGAAAAATTATAAATAATTTTTCTATGTATTTTTATTAGAAATATTATTCTGAAAAAGTTAATACAAAAATTAAGTATGAGATACTTAATAAACACTATAAAAATACGTATTCTCGTACGTATAATTACACACCGGAATACGCCATCGATACTTGGCAAAAATATAGAAGGATAAGAATACGAATACGATTTGGTGGAATACATGTTGCATATGTTTAAATGGTATGATTTGGCTACGAAATGAATTATAGATCATGTGAGCATAGATTGAAATTGAAATGCCATTAACTCTCATAATAAATATGGACGAAGGTTAGATCTAACGGGTACGGCCGAGCCCCACTCATGGTCCTTATGTGACCACTTGAGTGCTTTGGTGTCCCAGTCGAGGTAATTCGACAACGGTCAAGGGTAATTTGATACAGTCAAGGTAAATTGACACAGTCAAGATGAATTTGACACAGTCGTGGGGAAATTCGACATAGTCGAGGGATTCGACGAGGGTATAAGCCTACTCATATTGAGTGCTCCCTATGTCTTCACATACATTAATGTCCTTGCAAAACATTAATTTGATATGTTCATAGACGCTTTTCATACCTGTTTTTCAAAGGAGTCTCTCAAATGTTTACAAGCTTATCAGTACTCATATAAAACACATGAACTCGCTCAACTTTTGTTGATGTTTTTCAAAATTACATGTATTTCAGGTAACAAGTTGGATCTTGGGCGCGGGTGTTGTTTCTAGAAGTAAATTCCAAGTTAGATGTCATCCACTTTTGTTGGTTTGTAACTTAGTCAAAGGTCGTGTTGTTTGAAACTTAAATGACTGGTGTTGTAATATTTTAAACATAATGAATGGATGAACATCGTTTTGATCATATAGTTGTTTATTATGATTGAATGCAATGATATGGAACAAGTCACACATCATACGTTTCCGCAAAAGTCAGGGTGTGACGGAAGGGATGCTACAACTGTGGTCAAGAAGGGCATCCTTACTATAAGTGCCCTAGTACCGTGAGGACATGTTTCAATTGCTTCACTCCTAGTGATGTCAAAGCTGAATGTCCGAAGCTCAAGCAAAAAGGGCAAAAAGATGGGAAGAAAGATGAAAATCAGAAGGCTCGGGGAAGGATGTTTCAAATTACCACTGAGGAAGCTAAGGTTCTACCGAATGTTGTGTCAGGTATTTTCTTTGTCAATCTTATACCCGTGAATGTATTATCCGATTCCGGTGCTAGTAGATCATTTGTGTCAGACGAACTTATGTGCCATACCTCTTTTAGAAAAGAATGAATGTCTATACCCTTAGAAGTAGAAGTAGTGGATAGCAAAAGTTATTTGTTATGTGAAGTGTGTAAAAACTATAAGATCACCGTAGAGAACGAAGATTTTGAAATAGATCTTATTCCCATGGTTTTGGGGGAATTTAAAGTAGTAGTGGGAATGGATTGGTTATCCCGATATCATGCGTAAATTTGATGCGAGGCATAGGTTATTCATGTGTTGTCACCTAGTGGGAGTCGAGTAAGTATTTATGGGGAAAGAAAATTAGAGGCGAAGTTGTGCACGATTGTAGAGGCGGTTAAGTACGCCAGAAATAAAGGCAAGGCATTTTCGGCCTACGTGGTAGACACTAGACAGAAAACGCCAGAATTTGGAGAAGTAGAAGTTGTGAATGAGTACCCAGATGTGTTTCCGGATGATTTTCCGGGACTACCACCCGAGCGAGAGGTAGAATTTCGAATCGAACTAAACCCGAGCGCCAAGCCGGTGGCCAAGGCTCCCTATAGATTAGCTCCCGCTGAAATGCGAGAGCTAATGACACAAATACAAAACTGCTCGATAAAGGCTTCATAAGCCCGAGCGTGTCACCTTGGGGAGCCCTGGTGCTTTTTGTGAAAAAGAAGGATGGTTTGATGCGCATGTGCATCGACTATCGAGAATTAAACAAGTTGACAGTGAAGAATCGATGTCCCCTACCTCGAATAGATGATCTTTTTGATCAATTCCAAGGGGCAAACTGGTTTTCGAAAATTGATCTGCGCTCGGGATATCACCAACTACGAGTAAGGGAGGAGGATGTCGCGAAAACTGCGTTTAGAACCCGATATGGACATTATGAGTTTTTGGTAATGTCATTTGGACTAACCAACGCGCCGGCTGCATTTATGGATCTTATGAATCGAGAATGCTGACCCATGTTGGACAAGTCCGTAATAGTATTTATTGACGACATATTGGTTTACTCCCGAAGTAGAGCCGAACACGCACGTCATCTACGAGAAGTATTAGAAACTCTTCGGAGGGAAAAGTTATACGCAAAGTTCTTAAAATGTGCTTTCTGGCTCAGAGAAGTGCAATTTCTCGGCCACGTGATAAATGAAGATGGTGTTTTAATGGATCCTACCAAGGTGGAGGCTATTATGAATTGGGTTCCTCCAAAGAACCCGAGTGAAGTAAGAAGTTTTCTGGGTTTAGCTGGGTATTACCGAAGATTCATACAGGATTTTTCTAGAATAGCCTTACCCATGACTAAACTGACGAAGAAGAACGAGAAATTTGTCTGGGGTGATGTGCGTGAAGTGTGTTATGGTTTTAATATTTATTTTAAGCCCTTTTACACTTTTTAGCCAAGTTTTAAATTTATAAAACACGATATTTACTAAAACTAAACACACATATGGGCAAGTGCACCCATCGTGAGCGTAGTATAGTGTTGGCAAAATACCGAGGTCGTCCAAGGACACAAGAGCTTTTAGTACCGGTTTATCCTCAACGTCTAATCAAATCAAAAGTTAGAAAAAATGTTCTTAAACTAGAAAAATAAAGACTAACTAAAATGCTGAAAAATAAAAGTAAAACAGATAGACAAGATGAATCACTTGGCTCCGACTCGTGTTTAGTGTAACATTTGATTATTTCCGCACTTTTGCACTTTTTAAGAGATTATCTTAGTTATTGTAGTAGGGCCCTCTTTTGAAGGTGACGTTACCCTCAACCGAGTAGTTTGAGTCAGCAAGGATACAATCCTAAAGGGTCGGATTATTGAAAGATAATTTATTAAGTTATTAATGCATATTATGGTAGGCCCCTCTTTTGAAGGTGACGTTACCCTCGGCTAAGTAGTCTGAGGCAGCAAGGATACAGTCCTAAGTAGCCGGGTTATAGTATTAATAGTAGCTTACATATGAGGGGATCAAAGAGTTTGGACCCCCTGCATCCAATACCGGTAAGTATTGAAGGAGGTCCTACTAAATTTGACCCAGGTCCTTGCAGGATCTATACACTGAACAATGCAAGACTATTACCAAACCGTTCCCTCAACCCCCGACCAGGTAGCCAACATACCTCCAAATAGACCGTGGAGATATGAATGGTGAAAATCTTTTATTTTATATAGACAATAAAATAATGCCAAGACACCACGGACAAACGATAAGGAAGAATCACCTTCAACATAAGAAACTAGTTATTAAAGTCATTAATACATAACCAAGTAAAAAGTGCGAAAAGATTAAAAATAAAAAGTATTACTGTGACAACCCTCACCAAACCAGGTATCCGTACGAATTAATTAATATTTAATTAATGCTTAATTACAGTGCTTGCTTACAACTATGGTTAAACTGCTTCTTGATTTCTGATACATACATACTCATGCATCACACATTATACTGTCACTCTATTACTTACACACAAACATCAGTGACAACCTTGATGCACAAAAGCACAGTGAGCACACTATACGGATAACCCAGTAAACATGCTGACATTGCCAGCACTAGACAGACATTGTCTCTGAGGCCAGTATGAGCCGGGAATAGATTACTACACCAGTAGGGAGTGTAGGGAGGTGAGAATTGTAAAATTGCGTCACTAGGTGATAATTATAGTGACCGGATGTGCCTAAAACATGCTTTAATCACAAAATTCTGCACTCTGTGCAAAAATTCAGCATTTAACTTAACTAGTAAAGTGCAAAAACATGAGAGAATATTACTAGACACTTTCCAAAGTGTCAGGAATTTTTTGTGTCACTAAAAACACTGTAAAAGACACTTTAAATACTTATTTAGCACTTTAACGGATCAATATCCAACCGAACAACCAGACTTTACCCGGAACATAAAAATATTGTCAAAGACATTGTTTACACTTTTCTGAGCTAGTTAGGGTCCCCGAACACCCTAACACCCCATATATTAATTAACACACTAAACATACTAACTAAATATCATTAGATTGCAACTAGATCCTAACTATGGCATCACACCCCAACCATACCCCCCCCCCCCTCTCCTTCTACGGTTTTGTGGTGTGGGGAACACCCCACAATCGTTTAATTATTTTAATCCTAGATGTTTGATATCTAGAGGACACTTTATATGATGGGTAAAGGAGAAATTAGATTATAAATTAACACATTAGTTAATCACTTTCATTTTCACCAACACACCATCAAAGCTTTCTCTCCTTTCCTTCTTTCCCTCACCTACGGCTTCATCGTCAACCACCATACACACACCATCAAATCTTGTTCTAGCCATTTTACTTATACTCAAAGGTGCAAGGGATCATACAAGAAGGCTCGGTGCACTCGGAAGCTCAAGGACCTCTCTCGTTTTCTTTTAACCACCACATTTCTTCACTCGAACTCTCCTAGCTTTGTGCTAGTGGTAAGTCTCTTAGATCCATTCATTTTACATGCTATGAAGGTGGTTAAAGTATGATTCATGGTGTTAAACTTGGGAACTCTAAAGATCATAACTTAAAGCATGAACATAAAAGCTTTATACAAAGGTCATGAGATGAAAGGTGATAATACATGATAAATCTGGATTAAATGAACAAAAATCTGCTGTAAATGACTTAGGGTCTGATGTTAATCGTATTAGAATGAATGGTAATCGTATGTGTACTTTTTAATGGCACTAATACTATAAACAGCTTGCTGATTTGCATTTTCAACCGACTTTAACTGGTTGTAAACAGGTCATAACTAAACGAAAAACTGATTTTCTTGAGTCTACAACGTGTCATTATGAAATGCGGTTCTAATGGCACCAGACTCATAATTTTTGGACTTCGTTTACTATTTTTAAAGTGCCATTATGTAACAGCAGCTAAAGCTGCATTTTTACAGCAGTAAATGAGAGTCATATTTTTAGTCATAACTTGATTTCTGTGTAGAGTCAGATCATAAAATTTATACTGTAGATGAACACCGATGTATTTGTAACTCTCTCACTAGAAATTTTTCTAGATATATAACACTTAAAAATATTTTGGTGATAAGTGTTTATAAATATATTTTTAACTTGTTTTCAAAATATAAATTTCGCCATGATTTTTATTACAAAATAACCAAGTGTCGGAGGTGGATTTTCGTAAACAAAACTTGTTAAATATATATTTAGAATATATATTTCATAGTAAAACGCTTGTGTGATTATATGATTATTTTGTGAACTAGAGATATATTATTTTTAGAGTAAAAATAATATTACTTGGAATATCATGAAAATACGACTCCAAAATAATACCAACGCCCTCACAAATAAATATTTAAGTTACACCGGTACTGTTATTACCACACGAACTTTAAAACGTAACTTATGTATTTTCGGAAAATACTCTTAAATGCGTATTTCGATTTAGTGTTATTTTGGAAATTGTATGAAGTAAAATATAATATTTTTGGGAAAAATATATATATTTTTGAGACAGAATATTTTAGACAAGTGATTTAAAATATATTTCTCAAGTGGGACTTAAAATATATTTTCGGAATTATAAAACGCACATGTATTAATACCCCCATCCTTGGGAAGGAATATATTTATTTAATGATTAAGAAGTGTAAATACGAAATAGTTGTCTAACTATTTCCCAAAAACGTTAAACCTTAAGCCAAGGCACGGCCGTCCGTCTAATAGGAATTAGTACGTGTAGGTCGTCACGCAGCAGATAGAGTTGGAGATTTACGTTGCTGGATACGCACTTCAGTGAGTTCATGTCCCCCTTTTCTCTTAACTGTTTTCAGTTTTATATTTCGGGGGTGAAATACATGTTACTATGATTACGAATACTTTTTACATGGTATGGTTAGCGTAAGGAGGGTTACTACTTAGATCATGTGAGTGGGTAGGCGGGAATTGGAGGCCATTAATCCTCATTGTAGGACCGAGGGTCATTAGCGGTAGATCTATCTGGGTGTAGCGAGCCCAACCCCTGAGTCCGCTGAATGAACCAGGTGGTGACTTTGAGCCCGACGCAAAAATCTGCTAGGTTTGAGTCTTCCTACTGCACTTCACACATATCATTGGCTTTGCAACCCAATGGTGATCTCTTTTTCCTTATTTGCTACATACCAGGGATTTTCATACATACTGACATTTTTACAAGGGTTTATACAAACTCACCTACACATGAACTCGCTCAACTTTATGTTGACTTTTCAAACTACATGTATTTCAGGAAACTAACGGATCTGGCACGGTATGCACGTATTTGCAAGTTGTGTTTGAATAAAGAAGTCACCCAGGGTTTAGAAGGTGTAACCTCTTCCTGGACGGGTTACATATCCCTAAACCTAGTATTGTTTAAAGCCTTTTGCTAAGTCTTTATGAACTCAATTTAATCAAATTAAGGTTTGTAAACTTATTTTGTGATTGTTGAAAATGGGATTTTTCTAAACTTTATTAATGGATGAATATCTCATGTTTTTTTATCATATAGCATTGTTATGATTGTTGCTATGGTATTAAGAAGTCACACCAAATAAACCCACGCTTCCGCAAAGCCAGGGTGTGACAGCTTGGTATCAGAGCCTCGATCATAGCGAACTAGGATTCTTTCTCGAGTCTAGACTATGATCATCAGGGCTCTCACGAAAACGTTTTCAAACATTTTTACATTGCATACACTATACGTCCAGATCCAGGAAACAAACCTTTTTACAAACAAAAGGCACAAATACACATTTCCAAATTTAAATTTATAGCTCAGTCGGGGGGACTGAGGGAGTCCAGTCGGGGAGACTGGGGAAAAATTAGGTCGGGGAGACCAGGAAAAATTAGGTTGGGGAGACCAGGAAAAATTAGGTCGGGGAGACTAGGAAAAATTAGGTCGAGGAGACCAGGGAAAATTAGGTCGGGGAGACCAGGAATTAGGTCGGGGAGACCAGGAATTTGGTCGGGGAGACCAGGAGATTAGTCTAAGAGACTAGGAGATTTTAGTCTGAGAGACTAGGGAGTTCAGTTTGAGAAACTGGGAGGATAGTCTGGGGAAGACTAGGATGATTACTTGCTTACATTAATTGAGACTTACATGCTTAATTGATTTAATGTTGATGTACGTGCATATGTAGTAGTTATTCGCATACACTAATTGTTAGTAACTACTATGGATGTACATGTTACGCACCGGTACACATGTCACTCTAATTAGAGAACGAGTTATCAGACATTGATAACCCTACGACCACCGCCACAGATAATGAGACTACATCTACGCCTGAGACAATTACGTCAGATACTGAGAGTGATCCTGATATGCTGACTAAGGGCGAGGACGACTTCTAACAGTCCGTGCTACCAGATTTCGGTGATACTTCATCTTTGCTGATGGTTTCTCTGACAAGAATCTTTCTGTCACTCTTGTTTCAATCCATGACCACTCCATCACTGGTCATCCCAATGATGGACACACCATGGCTCCAATCCTCGATGATGCGCCTCCTGCGGACATCTCTACTGAAGGTTGGCTACTCGACAAACAATATATGACTACGTTGGCATGCTTATCAATGGTCCTCCTGCCGACGCCCATGACGATAGAAAATTAGATGAGGACACTGTTACTAACTTCACTTCTTAAGGCCCCTGTTAACAAGCCATCCTCTGATTCTAGTATGTATTCAGACTCCTTTGAGTCTGTGATACCTGCAACCTTACAAACAGCTGGAGTACAGCATTCTACTACTGACACAAGACGACGACGACATGGCTGCTGCACTATCACCTGCTCGAGGCACCACACCGTTACACGACCGAGGGCCTGCTGCTGAGCTAGCTTCTGCACCTTTTGAGTCAGCCTGATGTTGCAACTGCTGGTCCTACACCCTTGCTTGATTGTGACCCTGATACTTTTGGTTTACTAGACATTGCACCCCTACTATCTAACCCAGTACCAGCACCTGACAATCTCCTTATTGGTTGAAACGTTTGTTTTTGCATCCATAACCGCTGATGTTGCTCCTTTTTCCCTATGGAGACCGACACCCATTGCACTGGCATACTTATCGTTTCCTTTCCGGACTTGCCCGTACCCCGGAAGAGTACTCCAGGTCGGCACCAGCATAACGATCCATTTTGCTACAACAACATTTTCTACGGCCTTACAGGCCGCACCGTTTACTCCTTTCACCCCTACATCGCTGTACGAGCCGATTGGATGGACCCTATAATACACTATGCAGATTTTAGACCCTTACCATTTCTCACGTTGTGGAGGCCACATACGAGATGAGTTGCTCCTGTAACACCAACTACAGTTTGAGGATATGAGTCGCAGAACGTTGGAGCTTGAGCTGACACCACAATGGGCAAGTTCAAATGCAAAACATTACATAACCGAAAACATGATTTAAGTGACTACATCACAAGACAGCATATTGCCCGAAAAGTTTATGTAAGACACCTCGTCCTCCACCCTGTCTATTGCCAGCATACTTTGATTCGTCACATACATCAAGGTTCCTTTTGCGCTCTCGACCGTTGCTATTACACCGTTCCCAGGATTCTGATACTTATTTCTTTACTATCGAGCGACAGAGCAGATAATTACTTCAACGTATATACAAGCTCGAGGAGGGACTCACACATGTTAATACTTTACTTTTCTTTCCTCCTCCTCCTCAGTCACCAGTATAGTTGGTTTCTGGATTATGCGGATTGCATTACACTTGGGTAAAGACACTAATGATAAGCCGGGATTGCGGAGACTTTTGAGGACCACTTCTGATTACAAAATTTTGATGCACTAATATACATATTGGACAAGGGTAGGGTGACCCTGTGTCCCTTCTGATGTGATACATTTTGTTAGACACAGTGATTGTGGCTGAAGGATAATGAAAGCCCAATCATCTTTATACATGCGACAACACTTTGTGGCCAATAACCAATGAAAGCTCAGTCGCTAGGTCTTCGCTAAGCACGTCATTGATCTATGTGTGTGTGCTATAATTATAATACTACGTGCTTACTTGCTATGCTCTCATTAAATATAATTACCGAATTACTTGGTCATACTATGATTATACTATTATTTGATTGGTTGATATGGTAACCTGTTATGTGTATGTACTTATGACCACTAAACAACCAAATGCACGCACGAAGCAAATTAGACCTGACCTAACCGACCTTCTTCTAGGAAGATGTCGACTCAAGGGAACACCGATATCAACAACCCTCTACCGACAACAGAGGCAGAAATGCAAGAGCGCCTCTTACAGGCCATCGCACGGTACGAGGCCCGTTGCTCCAATTGCAGCGGAAGTACCTTGGGAAATAACCCCCCAACGGTAATGTCTAGTCCTTTAAGACACATTACAAAACGTTTGGACATTTCCATGAGTGCCTTGCTAAGGCCTTACGCGAATAATGTTGCTTACATCGCAGGCTGCACCTACAAGCAGTTCTTGGACCACAAACCTCGAGAGTTCGACGGCACTAGGGGTGCCTTAGCCTTCGTGCGCTGGGTTGAAAAGACAAATTCTGTTTTACGATTGAGCAAATGTGACCCCGAACATCAAGTCAAGTATATAACTGGACTATTGGTGGATGAGGCTCTGTCATGGTGGAACCATCAAGTTCGGACAATGGGCGAGACCGCTGCGTATGCTATGACGTGGGACGAACTGAAAGATCTGATGCGTAAGAGATATTGCTCGAGGGCAGAAGTCCAGAAGCTGGAAACAGAACTGTGGAACTTGAAAATGGAAGGACCAAAGATAGCGGAGTATGTGCAGAGATTTAACGAATTATCACAAGTTGCCTTACTCCTAGGGGCACCAGAGTTTAAGAGAATTGAACAGTTCATAAGGGGATTGGCACCTCAGATTCTAAGCCTAGTAACAACATCTAAACCTTCAATGATCACCGAGGCTATCAACATAAGCATGGCACTCACGGAAGAAGCAGTTAGACGAGGAGAATTTTCCACTGCTGAGGAGAAAAAGGAGACTGCTATAGAGGCATCTGGGGATAACAAGAGAAAGCTCGCAAATTTCAAGATGATTACTCAGGGGAGTAGCAAGAAGAAGGCCAAAAAGGGAAAAGACTACATGGGTATCCTACCTAAGTGCGACAATTGTTTACGTTATCATGTCGGGCGATGTAGATATGGAAAATGTGCTAACTGTGGAAAGAGGGGGCATCCTAAGGAAACTTGTTGGCAAGGTACTGAAAGTAGAAATGGAGGCCAAGACGGTAGTGAGAATCACGAAGGGGACAACGACAATGACAATTGTCAAGGCAGAATGAGTGATAAACAGAAACGTGCCCGAGGTTGTTTTAACTGTGGAAGCAAAAAGCATTTCAGAAAATATTGCCCTAAAAACAATCAGGCACAAGGATGAAAGCTCCCCACCGGAGCTAGGGAGATACGCCAGGGATCCAAGCATGGATATCGGTACGTCCCGAATTACTTAATGTTATGCATCTGTATTGCCAAATACTGTTGCAAATTTTACGATTCGCACCTCTCGAGTTCGAGAGTATAATTGGTTTAAGTAGCAAGTAAGTAGATATTCCAGTACCCATTAGAACTAGCTTAGGGGAAGCTAGTGGAAGCCAACACAGTAACTGGAATCGGCAAGATAGAACCCGGAGAACGTAAGTTTACGCTAGATCTATTGCCAGTTGAGTTGGGAAGCTTCAACGTGGTAATTGGATGTATTAGTTGGCAAGCGGTCGAGCGGAGGTTGATATCCGCACCTCGATGACGAATGAAGGAACAATTGTGACTCACGAAGCAGGATACGCCACCACCGATCACGAATTGCTTAAGGCGCGAAAGTTGTTGTGGGAAGGATGCGTTGTTTCCTGGATCATGTCAGGGACAAGGGAGCCGAAGAACTAAAACTTAAGGATACCCCCGTGATCGGAGAATACCCTAAAGTCTTCCTCGAAGACTAGCCAGAATTACCTCCTCAACTACAAGTCGAATTTTTGCATCGATTTGATTCCAGGCGTCGCGCCTGTAGTCAATGCACCCTGAGCGACTTACACCTTCGGAAATGCAAAGATTGACAACGAAGTTTTAGCAGTGGATAGAGAAGGAAGATAACAGACCAAGATGTCCCTTTTGGATAACCCCATTTCTGCTCGTCAGAAGGAAGGATGATTTTCAAATAAACATCAACTACCAGGAGCTGAACAAGCTAACACACGAGAGTCGGTGACTCTTACTAAGGGTTAACGAACCTCTTACATAACTGACTATGAGGACCCAACTACTACTACACGACTGGTCGATGATCGAGCGTCGTTAGCGGTGAAATTCAGGAAGAAAGTATACCAGGGCGAAATTGTGGGACAATGACTTGTTCTTAGACATAAACAAAATGGTGTTTCCTACACAATGTACAAACCGGATCCACACGGGATACGAAATCTGGAGAATCTAGAAAACATATATTTAGGACCTTTGGGAACCCAGGTCCAAACTCATAAGGGTTTTTATTTAGGAACCATATCTGTCAACTCAATCAACCATCATTAACCTGGCGCATATGCCAGTTCCGTTGACCCAAACAGAGAGTACTTGGATTTCTTTTACTTCTGGCAAGTAGATGTTTGCATCTCTACTCCCCTTAATGGTAGTTGCATCACAATGATTTTCTCGCTGAGAGCGAACACACATTTGCTTCGATATCTGGTCATCTCTTCATTTTAGCATATACTCATTGTTCCTTTTCTTGGAAACTTACCTGACATACATGCATCATTTGCTACGCATGTGATTTCGTTTTAAACAAACACTTCATTGGAATTTACATATTATTTGCTAAACCTAATTACTGATTCCTGATTCGAGTAACCTACATTATTGTTATTGTTGGCTCTTTTGTTACCAAGCCAACACACTTTCTTGAAACCGCTTTCTTTCAAGTTACATTCATGGTTTATTTTGCTACCATGCCGAGAATTCCTTGTTGATGCATACGTTTATTGTCGGGTTACGTTGAAACCAAGTTCAATTGCTTGAACTTATCCAGTTCACAGGTTTAACTTGAAACGCTATATGATGTATTGGGAGAATCATATTCAACTATTTTTGCAGATATTCTTTCATTTCGAGTCGTAGTAGATTTGGTTGGTCTACGACTCCACTAAAACGTTTGATTTGTTTCGATACCTTGCGGTGATATTTTCACAAAATTGAAGCTTGCGCTAATTTGATTACTCACTTCGTACACGGATTTAATTCCCTATTTAGTTGTTAACAATCCATTTTGGATCTTCACGATCAAAGCGGTCTCAACACAATTGTGTGTTAAGGCAATGGTACATATATTCATTTCATAAGCACAATGTACCTCCTAACGATTCTTTCGTTGTCAATCAAATGCCTTGCGATACTTATTACTTTTCATCTTTGATTGGAAACAGTGGTTCTTTGATGTTCCGTTTTTAATTGGAAACTCTATAACATGGTATAAATCAAACCTTCAGATTGTCTCAGTACACTTTCATTTGGTTTAAAACACGGTGAACTTGTTCAATCACCACTATTAATGAATTATTTCATTTCGACACCCTGTGGCGTCGTTACAAACTTGTAACTTGTGCCAATCATGGTCAACCGTTTCACACAAAACTACATGTACTTTTGTTTGACTTGTCATTTAAACATTCCTGATGCAACTATGAATCAAGAAAATGATACACCAAATTCGTTTGTATTCCATTCGGTGTATCTTCACCATTCAAAAATGTTAACACACTAAACCTTACCAGACGTTTACTCAGGAGTTGACAGATCATTTTACTATTACGTTGAGTTGCTGCTTTTGAGTTCATATAGCGGGTGCTATGGTTTGTGAAAACTCGTTTGCGTATTGCAACCGATCGTTTAAAAATCTTATTAGTCAAAACTCCACTTTTGTGGAACCCCTGCTAGCTGGATTACACTAGACTATACGTCAAATACGTCCTGTACCTTTGACATCCAATGCTAGAAGCACACACCTTTCAACCCTAGGATTCGGGTTGTTATATATTCTTGGACTCACCTAATGTGAGTAATGTTTGTTTCGATTTGATGATTATCTACTTCGATATTATTCATATACATATGTGTGTGACTTAACCATAAGGAGTAAGGTAGTACAAATTTCGAGGACGAAAATTCTTTAACAGGGGGAGAATGTGACAACCCTCACCAAACCAGGTATCCGTAGGAATTAATTAATATTTAATTAATGCTTAATTACAGTGCTTGCTTACAACTATGGTTAAACTGCTTCTTGATTTCTGATACATACATACTCATGCATCACACATTATACTGTCACTCTATTACTTACACACAAACATCAGTGACAACCTTGATGCACAAAAGCACAGTGAGCACACTATACGGATAACCCAGTAAACATGCTGACATTGCCAGCACTAGACAGACATTGTCTCTGAGGCCAGTATGAGCCGAGAATAGATTACTACACCAGTAGGGAGTGTAGGGAGGTGAGAATTGTAAAATTGCGTCACTAGGTGATAATTATAGTGACCGGGTGTGCCTAAAACATGCTTTAATCACAAAATTCTGCACTCTGTGCAAAAATTCAGCACTTAACTTAACTAGTAAAGTGCAAAAACATGAGAGAATATTACTAGACACTTTCCAAAGTGTCAGGAATTTATTGTGTCACTAAAAACACTGTAAAAGACACTTTAAATACTTATTTAGCACTTTAACGAATCAATATCCAACCGAACAACCGGACTTTACCCGGAACACAAAAATATTGTCAAAGACATTGTTTACACTTTTCTGAGCTAGTTAGGGTCCCCAAACACCCTAACACCCCTTATATTAATTAACACACTAAACATACTAACTAAATATCATTAGATTGCAACTAGATCCTAACTATGGCATCACACCCCAACCATACCCCCCCCCCTCCTTCTATGGTTTTGTGGTGTGGGGAACACCCCACAATTGTTTAATTATTTTAATCCTAGATGTTTGATATCTAGAGGACACTTTATATGATGGGTAAAGGAGAAATTAGATTATAAATTAACACATTAGTTAATCACTTTCATTTTCACCAACACACCATCAAAGCTTTCTTTCCTTTCCTTCTTTCCCTCACCTACGGATTCATCATCAACCACCATACACACACCATCAAATCTTGTTCTAGCCATTTTACTTATACTCAAAGGTGCAAGGGATCATACAAGAAGGCTCGGTGCACTCGGAAGCTCAAGGACCTCTCTCGTTTTCTTTTAACCACCACATTTCTTCACTCGAACTCTCCTAGCTTTGTGCTAGTGGTAAGTCTCTTAGATCCATTCATTTTACATGCTATGAAGGTGGTTAAAGTATGATTCATGGTGTTAAACTTGGGAACTCTAAAGATCATAACTTAAAGCATGAACATAAAAGCTTTATACAAAGGTCATGAGATGAAAGGTGATAATACATGATAAATCTGGATTAAATGAACAAAAATCTGCTGTAAATGACTTAGGGTCTGATGTTAATCGTATTAGAATGAATGGTAATCGTATGTGTACTTTTTAATGGCACTTATACTATAAACAGCTTGCTGATTTGCATTTTTAGCCGACTTTAACTGGCTGTAAACAGGTCATAACTAAACGAAAAACTGATTTTCTTGAGTCTACAACGTGTCATTATGAAATGCGGTTCTAATGGCACCAGACTCATAATTTTTGGACTTCGTTTACTATTTTTAAGGTGCCATTATGTAACAGCAGCTAAAGCTGCATTTTTACAGCAGTAAATGAGAGTCATATTTTTAGTCATAACTTGATTTCTGTGTAGAGTCAGATCATAAAATTTATACTGTAGATGAAAACCGATGTATTTGTAACTCTCTCACTAGAATTTCGTAAATCGGACTCTCGATGAATTTTAAATAAATTATTCCGCGGACTGTGGTCAGAAAAAGATAAATCTGATTTCAGTCCGGAAAATAATTTTCTATAAAATATTGGTGATGATTTGGACCCCGATATTTTTACACAATAATATTTGGATTATATAAGACATTCTGTAAAAATTTGGGAATTTTTGGAATAATATAACTATTTATTAAAATACCCGAAAACAGCCCAGTTTTGTGCATTAAAACTGAATCGATATAAGTAGTATTTTGCATGCCTAAATGTCGGGTTGGTTATTTGAAAGTGATCTAACATGATATGTGTTAAAGAAAATGATACGCTTGTAAGCGTGGACACCTCCAGTTACAGAGGAAACTCTGGCGAAATTTTTCTAGATATATAACACTTAAAAATATTTTGGTGACAAGTGTTTATAAATATATTTTTAACTTGTTTTCAAAATATAAATTTCGCCATGATTTTTATTACAAAATAACCAAGTGCCGGATGTGGATTTTCGTAAACAAAACTTGTTAAATATATATTTAGAATATATATTTCATAGTAAAACGCTTGTGTGATTATATGATTATTTTGTGAACTAGAGATATATTATTTTTAGAGTAAAAATAATATTACTTGGGATATCATGAAAATACGACTCCAAAATAATACCAACGCCCTTACAAATAAATATTTAAGTTACACCGGTACTGTTATTACCACACGAACTTTAAAACGTAACTTATGTATTTTCGGAAAATACTCTTAAATGCGTATTTCTATTTACTGTTATTTTGGAAATTGTATGAAGTAAAATATAATATTTTTGGGAAAAATATATATATTTTTGAGACAGAATATTTTAGACAAGTGATTTAAAATATATTTCTCAAGTGGGACTTAAAATATATTTTCGGAATTATAAAACGCACATGTATTAATACCCCCATCCTTGGGAAGGAATATATTTATTTAATGATTAAGAAGTGTAAATACGAAATAGTTGTCTAACTATTTCCCAAAAACGTTAAACCTTAAGCCAAGGCACGGCCGTCCGTCTAATAGGAATTAGTACGTGTAGGTCGTCACGCAACAGATAGAGTTGGAGATTGACGTTGCTGGATACGCACTTCAGTGAGTTCATGTCCCCCTTTTCTCTTAACTGTTTTCAGTTTTATACTTCGGAGGTGAAATACATGTTACTATGATTACGAATACTTTTTACATGGTATGGTTAGCGTAAGGAGGGTTACTACTTAGATCATGTGAGTGGGTAGGCGGGAACTGGAGGCCATTAATCCTCATTGTAGGACCGAGGGTCATTAGCGGTAGATCTATCTGGGTGTAGCGAGCCCAACCCCTGGGTCCGCTGAATGAACCAGGTGGTGACTTTGAGCCCGACGCAAAAATCTGCTAGGTTTGAGTCTTCCTACTGCACTTCACACATATCATTGGCTTTGCAACCCAATGGTGATCTCTTTTTCCTTATTTGCTACATACCAGGGATTTTCATACATACTGACATTTTTACAAGGGTTTATACAAACTCACCTACACATGAACTCGCTCAACTTTATGTTGACTTTTCAAACTACATGTATTTCAGGAAACTAACGGATCTGGCACGGTATGCACGTATTTGCAAGCTGCGTTTGAATAAAGAAGTCACCCAGGGTTTAGAAGGTGTAACCTTTTCCTAGACGGGTTACATATCCCTAAACCTAGTATTGTTTAAAGCCTTTTACTAAGTCTTTATGAACTCAATTTAATCAAATTAAGGTTTGTAAACTTATTTTGTGATTGTTGAAAATGGGATTTTTCTAAACTTTATTAATGGATGAATATCTCATGTTTTTTTTATCATATAGCATTGTTATGATTGTTGCTATGATATTAAGAACTCACACCAAATAAACCCACGTTTCCGCAAAGCCAGGGTGTGACAATTACACTAGACATTTGTCTTCACCAAGTGATGTAAGAGACTTTGGCAAACATGGCCTTTGATTGTCAAGAACTCTTACGATCAATCTTGGATCCCGAGACGACTCACACACTCTATGATGGACAATGGATGATGGTGGTGGATGATGGTGTTGTGATGGTGGTGGGTGAAGTGTGAGAGAGGTGGTGTGCCAAGGGATGGTTTGCAATTGAGCCAAGCACCCCTATTTATAGGCTGAACAGTAGCTCGGGCACAGCCCTGTGTCAATTGGGCACGGCCCCGTGTCAATTGGGCACGGCCCCGTGTCAATTGGGCACGGCCCCGTGTCCAACATCCTTCTCTTTCTTCATTAATTGCAGTTTGTATGCATCAGTTGACCACGCCCCCGTGTTCACTGGGCACGCCCCTGTGTGCAGAAGCAAATCTGTACTATCAAGATTTCCCCAGATTCTGCGAATCTTAGAGTTGACCATGGCCCCATGTCCGCTGAGCACGACCCCGTGGTGGGCGATAGAAGCTTCTACAGCTTTGTCTTTTATGCTGGCACTTGGGCACGCCCCCGTGTTCACTGGGCACGGGGCGTGTTCAGCCTTCTGTCTTCTTATTTTGCTTGGGAAGATGCTGTCAGGGGGTCGGGCATGCCACGTTTGCTCCTTTTCTTGTATTTATGTTAGATTTAGCTGCCTTTTTGCTTCTTTTGTTCATTTGAGCTCATTTAATCCGGAAAATACAAAAGGAAGACAAAAACACACTTTTTGCAACATTAGTACTAAAAAATGGTTAGTTTTATGCCACAATTGATGTAATTTATATGTTGCATTTTGCACACATCAAATACCCCCACACTTGAATCTTTGCTTGTCCTCAAGCAAAACTCTTTTTAATGTGGCTTTACACTCCCAAATGGAATAGGTAGAAGTGAAAGTTTTTGGGCTTGTCATAGAGTGTCGGGATTTCCAAGATTCTTTATTAAGTTTTATTTTTATTTATTTACAATCCTATTCATCATGATTTATTTAAAACTTTTCATAAGATAAATTACTTATTAGGGCATAACATTCCTCTTTAAAATTCTATTTATATACAAGTTCACATACCTCACGGGGATCACTCAACACTCGGCCGAAGATGTATTTTAGTGAATCACTCGAGAGCGGCATGGAACTTACTCCTTCCATAGGCTTGCCAAGCAATCAATCCTCCTCCTTTTTAACTATATGCCTTTGAAAATATCAAGAGGACTTTTGGGTGAAGGGTTAGGCTTGGGTTAAAGGTAGGTGGTTGGGTTAGTGGTTAGTAAAAGGGCGAAAAGCGTAAAAAGCGTCGGTTTTCGTAAGACTTTTTATTTTTGCATTTTTTATTTTGATGAAGCCTTTATTCAAACAAAGTTGTTTTTGGATGAACTTGTTTGTTTATTTCTCTTTTGCTTCATCATCATCATCATATTTTTTTTTTTGGAAAGTCATACGAAAATCCGAGCTTGTTACTAAAACAAAGGGTTAAAAATAAAAAAAAAGGTTTTGGTGGGTGAAAGGATGTTTGGTTTTTGGGTTAAGAAATGAAAAGGTTTAGGCTCAAAGGGGTTAACTAGGGGGATTTTGGGTAGGTGGTAAAAAAAAAGAAAAATAATGGTGTAGAAATAAAAAGGGTTAGTCCAAATGCCTCCATCATTTACTTGCTCGGGTTTAAGTTGGTAAGGACCGGGAATGTATCGTCGTGGCAAGTTCTAGAGTTGTAGAAAACCAAGCGGCTATTAACACAAGAAACGAAAATGAGCATTTAGTTTATAGATATGTATTTGTATGCTCAATAAAGGCTCAAAACTCACTTTTGTGGGAATGGGTTTTTTATGTGATCAAGTATATATAATCAAATTTTAACTAAACTTGTCATGTTGTTTCATAATTTTCTTATGTTGGTTCTTTTTATCACGACGCTATCGGTTGTAAATTTGTAAAAATATAACCTTTTTAGAATTTGAAATTCCCACGTTAAACCTAGACAAGTAAAAAAAATGAAATTTTTTTGAAAAAAAATTGGGGTCATTAGCGGTTCCAATAGAGTTTTGTGTAAGGCTTGTAATTAGGACTTGCAAGATTCAAGGTTTTAGCATCCCCCCCCCCCCCCCCCCCACACTTAAATTACACATTGTCCTCAATGTGTCCCAAAAATAAGTTTTTAGGTTGATTGAATGTGTAAAAAGGTGTGAAAAAGCAAAATTTTGTGTTACTGGGCGTCTGAACACGGCCCCGTGGTGTCCGGGCACGGCCCCGTGTTCAGTCGCCAGTAACAAAAAGTTGTTAAAAGAAACAGAAGCCTGGACATGGGGGTGTGTTGGGTGAACACGGCCCGTGTCCAGTTTACCTAAACTGGGCATTTTCTGCAGACTGTGCAGCACGGGGCCGTGTTGGGCGGGCACGGCCCGTGCGGAACTTGCTGTAATGAAGAAATTTTTTGTCGGATGGCCCTGTTTTCGTGCATGGGGTGCTGGTTCAAGTTTCCCTTGTATCCCTTGCCATCCCGAGTGTGTTTTATCCATTACAACATCATCCAAACACCAAATTAATTAAAACCATCATTCATTAAGTCATAGAGAGAATAACATAATAGTCCTAGGAAGTTAAAATCTCTAGATGAGTAGGTCAAAGAAGCACAAAAAATCTAAATCAAGAAGTTCTAGCCTAAAATTTATTCTACTAGCAAAATTTCCAAAGAGATAATTCCCTTGGTTGGATGCGGCATGAAGAACTTCTTTCTCCGGGCATGGGTCCCTCACACGTCGGCGAGCCATTCCTCTATCTCCCTTGGGAGAAGAAAGGCGGGCTCATTGGCATTGGTTTGAGGGGGTGCAACCTCCACCGGGACTTCTTGTAGATCTTCAAGAGGAGGCTCCGCTGGAAGGTCATCCCACCCAGTAGGATTGTTGATTCCAAGTGCTAGGTTCCAATCCTCTTGAGGGAGGATTGGTTCCATGGGAGGTGCTACAAGAATGTTTAACCTCTGGTGCAAGAGGTTAATTTCCTGAAAACTGTTTTCCAACCCCACCGTAAGATAATTTCACGGTCTATTAGGACCTCCTCTACCGAAGTCATCTCGTCAAGAGCTTCACGTAATGCCATTACGTATCGTACGAGAGTTGCTTCAATTGATGACCTTCTTTCCCTTCGACTGTTTCTGGAGTGCGCAGAAGAGGTTCCACTGTTTTGACTAGACATTCTACGAAAACAAACCAAAAATAGTTCATTTTAATGAAACAGTACATTGGACATGGCCCCGTGCTCAATGAACACGGCCCCGTGTTCAACTTTCTGCAGATCTTTTGAATAAGGAATCTTGGAGTTTCAAATTATTTTTCCAACTTATGAAGCAATTTTGAGCAGAAATAACTTAAAACAATGTTGTACAACTTATTTTTAACAAGATTCCTTGAACAAAAAACCTAATAAACACCCCAATAAAGCTTGGAATCATGGTGATCTCAAGCTTCAATGGAGGTGTTGATGCAAGAAAGATGAAGAAGAAGAAGGCAATGGATAAAAGAGGAAAGGACAAGATGTTTGTTAGGTGAGAAGATCCTTTCAAATCTCTGTCCCTGGATGGTCCAAATGTGCAGGATTCTTGGCTGCATTTATAGAAAATGACAGCATGCTGGACACGGCCCCGTGTCGACTGGACACGACCCTGTGTGCATGCAAGATCTTGACACGTTTTGTCCGTATTCTGATAAAAAGTCAGAAAGGAATCTTTTGGTGGACACAGGGGCGTGTTGACCTGGGCACAGCCCCGTGTCGAAAGGCTGTTTATGAAGTTTGTCTATTTTTAAGGAACTTTTCCGGATCAGGTGGTTCCTTACTGGATGGAACAACCCCAAAGTGCCTTAGGTACCTTAATTGCTCTAGATTAAGACGAGAACGCAAGACGTTGTCGGTGAAGGTGATTCCTATGCTATATGTAGGTGGACAAGTCAAACCCTTTTCCGGGCTCTCGTTAAAGAAGGTGTATGCCGAATCGCTCAGGTCTATGTATGCATCGAACGAAGTCGATGGGGAGTCCTTCACGGCACAATCGACACAGGGACGACTATCGCCCAAGTCCTCACTAGAGTTAGAGGTAACATCGGGAACAACGAAGTTGTTTTTATTTGAATGCGATCCCAATAATTCTTCTTGGTTATCGTCTTGAGATAAATTATTGAAATCCATCCTAAGATCTTTTAACCAATTAAGAATTAGATCTTCCAATTGAAATAGTTCATCAAGAAGCATTTCTCCTAGAAGATCCGGTTGAGAGCATTCGAGGGAGAGATAGGGATTATTTTTACTTTCGCCCCTCTTAAGGATACGGGAAAATGATGGGTCTATATAGTGGGGCTTATAATTTAGAAAATAACATTCTAATTCTTTATGGGAACCGCCACATATTTGACACCACGTACCATAAGAGTGCCGAAAGTAAAAAAATATCAGTATCACTCATGTTTGTGTCAGAAATTACCAACCGTCGGGATCTTACGGTTCTGTTTTCAGTAACTGAAACTTGGGCACGGGGCGTGTTGAGTGGGCACGACCCCGTGTTCAGCTTACTGTCTGACTTAAAACAGGATTGCCAGTTCCAATGATTGGGCACGGGGCGTGTTCAGCGGGCACGGCCCTTGCTGAGTTCTGCAGAAGCTGAAAAACTAAGAAAATCCTAAAAAACAGAAAAATTAGAAAAAACGATTAGGCCGTTGATTCCTAACTTTCTTAAAATCCTTGTGTCCCCGGCAACGGCGCCAAAAACTTGATGTGCGTGAAGTGTGTTATGGTTTTAATATTTATTTTAAGCCCTTTTACACTTTTTAGCCAAGTTTTAAATTTATAAAACACGATATTTACTAACACTAAACACACATGTTGGCAAGTGCACCCATCGTGAGCGTAGTATAGTGTTGGCAAGATACCGAGGTCGTCCAAGGACACAAGAGCTTTTAGTACCGGTTTATCCTCAACGTCTAATCAAATCAAAAGTTAGAAAAAATGTTCTTAAACTAGAAAAATAAAGACTAACTAAAATGCTGAAAAGTAAAACAGATAGACAAGATGAATCACTTGGCTCCGACTCGTGTTTAGTGTAACCTTTGATTATTTCCGCACTTTTGCACTTTTTAAGAGATTATCTTAGTTATTGTAGTAGGCCCCTCTTTTGAAGGTGACGTTACCCTCAACCCAGTAGTTTGAGTCAGCAAGGATACAATCCTAAAGGGTCGGATTATTGAAAGATAATTAATTAAGTTATTAATGCATATTATGGTAGGCCCCTCTTTTGAAGGTGACGTTACCCTCGGCTAAGTAGTCTGAGTCAGCGAGGATACAGTCCTAAGTAGCCGGGTTATAGTATTAATAGTAGCTTACTTATGAGGGGATCAAAGAGTTTGGACCCCCGCCATCCAATACCGGTAAGTATTGAAGGAGGTCCTACTAAATTTAACCCAGGTCCTTGCAGGATCTATACACTGAACAAGGCAAGACTCTTACCAAACCGTTCCCTTAACCCCCGACCAGGTAGCCAACATACCTCCATATAGACCGTGGAGATATGAATGGTGAAAATCTTTTATTTTATATAGACAGTAAAATAATGCCAAGACACCACGGACAAACGATAAGGAAGAATCACCTTCAACATAAAAAACTAGTTATTAAAGTCATTAATACATAACCAGGTAAAAAGTGCGAAAATATTAAAAATAAAAAGTATTACACTAGACACTTGTCTTCACCAAGTGATGTAAGAGACTTAGGCAAACATGGCCTTTGATTGTCAAGAACTCTTACGATCAATCTTGGATCCCGAGACGACTCACACACTCTATGATGGACAATGGATGATGGTGGTGGATGATGGTGTTGTGATGGTGGTGGGTGGAGGGTGAAGTGTGAGAGAGGTGGTCTGCCAAGGGATGGTTTGCAATTGAGCCAAGCACCCCTATTTATAGGCTGAACAGTAGCTCGGGCACGGCCCCGTGTCCAACATCCTTCTCTTTCTTCATTAATTGCACTTTGTCTGCATCAGTTGACCACGCCCCCGTGTTCACTGGGCACGCCCCCGTGTGCAGAAGCAAATTTGTACTATCAAGATTTCCCCAGATTCTGCGAATCTTAGAGTTGACCACGGCCCCGTGTCCGCTGAGCACGACCCCGTGGTGGGCGATAGAAGCTTTTACAGCTTTGTCTTTTCTGCTGGCACTTGGGCACGCCCCCGTGTTCACTGGGCACGGGACGTGTTCAGCCTTCTGTCTTCTTATTTTGCTTGGGAAGATGCTGTCGGGGGGTCGGGCATGCCACGTTTGCTCCTTTTCTTGTATTTATGTTAGATTTAGCTGCCTTTTTGCTTCTTTTGTTCATTTGAGCTCATTTAATCCTGAAAATACGAAAGGAAGACAAAAACACACTTTTTCCAACATTAGTACTAAAAAGGGTTAGTTTTATGCCACAATTGATGTAATCTATATGTTGCATTTTGCACACATCAGGGGGCCTGAACAAGAGAAAGCATTTCAAACGTTAAAGGATAGATTGTCTAGTGCACAGGTGTTGACCTTACCTGAAGGATCGGAAGACTTGGTTGTTTTTACCGATGCTTCACATCAGGGATTGGGAGGTGTTCTAATGCAATGGGGTATGGTGATAGCATATGCCTCAAGGCAGCTTAGACCACACAAATGTAATTACCCGACGCATGATCTGGAAGTGGCCGTGGTGGTGTTCGCGTTGAAACTGTGGCGGCACTATCTATATGGAACGAAATGCATGATTTACTCGGACCACAAGAGTCTCAAGTACTTCTTTGAGCAAAAAGACTTAAATATGAGACAGCGAAGGTGGTTGGAGCTAATTAACGATTATGATTGTGAAATCCTTTATCACCCGGGGAAGGCCAATATTGTAGCAGATGCATTGAGTCGGAAGGATTACCCACCTCCAATACAAGTTAAATCTATGAGAATGACAGTCACTCCTAAACTTTTGGAGTTGATAAAAGAGGCCCAAATAAAGTCTCTAAATGCTAATGATCCGATGAAAGAAAGAACAAAGGGATTTATTGATGAATTAGAAATGAATGCATACGGCATCATGACTAGGTATGGCCGAATCTGGGTACCTTGGTTATGTGAAGTTAAATCATTTCTACTTGAGGAGGCTTACAAATCTCGTTATACGGTGCACCCCGGAGCAACAAAAATGTATCAAGATTTAAAAAGGGGATATTGGTGGCCCGGAATGAAACGCGACATCGTTAAGGACGTCGGTAAGTGTTTGACGTGTACTCAAGTGAAAGCGGATCACCAGAAACTGTATGGAAAATTACAACCTTTAGAAGTACCGGTTTGGAAATGGGAAGACATAACCATGGATCTCGTTACGAAACTCCTCAAAACAAAACGAGGCCACGATGCTATTGGGTTATTGTCGACCGTCTCATGAAAAGTGCTCACTTTTTACCTATACGAGAAACCATTTCTTCCGAAAAATTGGTGGAGATTTACACGAATGAAATAATAGCTCGTCACGGAGTACCCGTGTCTATTGTGTCAGATCGTGACACAAGATTCGCGTCTCGATTTTGGCATAGATTTCATGAAAGTGTAGGTACTAAATTGCGATTGAGTACTGCGTACCATCTGCAAACGGATGGGCAGTCAGAAAGAACTATACAAACGTTAGTAGGCATGTTGAGGGCTTGTGCATAGATTTTGGGGGAAACTGGGACAACCATTTGCCATTGGTAGAGTTCGCGTATAATAACAGTTATCAAAGTAGTATTCAAATGGCGTCGTATGAAATGTTGTACGGTAGAAAGTGTAGAACCCCCGTGCGCTGGGGAGAAATAGGACAGCAAGAGCTCGCTCCTAAGGATGTTGTGGCAATAACGAATGAAAAGATCAATCTGGTGAGGGCTCGATTGAAGGCAGCGCAAGACCGACCAAAGTCCTACGCGGACAAAAGAAGGCGCCCTATTGAATTTCAAGAAGGGGATCGAGTATTTTTAAAGGTCTCGCCGTGGAAGGGCATAATTCGGTTCCGTAAACGGGGGAAGTTGAGCCCTCGGTACATTGGGCCGTTTAAAATTTTAGCCCGTATCGGAAAAGTGGCATACCAGTTGGAATTACCTCCAGCTTTGGATGAAATCCATAACACTTTTCACGTGTCAGAATTAAGAAAATGTCTCGCGGATAAAACAGCTTACGCGCCACTCGACGATATCCAACTGGATGAGAAGATGAACTATGTTGAAAGGCCGGTGGCTATCAAGGATTCCAAAATAACGTATCTTCGCAATAAGGCCATTCGACAAGTTCTAGTCCAATGGAAACACCGGAAAGGATCGGATCTAACATGGGAATCGGAGGATGAAATGCGAAAGATCTACCTGGCTTTATTTGGTACGTATTCAGGTTTCGGGGACGAAACCTCCTTTAAGGGGGGTAGACTTGTAACACCCAAAAAAATGCATAATAGCTAATTTTAATGTTTAAATGTTTCAAATGATTAATTAAGTTTTTAAATATATAAAGGAAGTTTATAAACTTTGAAAAGTATACAAAGATGACAACAAAAGCAACTTGTGGGGTTTAACATGTAAATTATGATAATAAACATAAGAAAAATGAAAACCCAGTGTTTGGTGGGTGTGTGTGTCGCGAGCAGAAGGCAAGGGAAAGGGGAAACCCTACTCCTTTAATTGAACTCAAGATTCAGAAAATTAGTGATGGTTTTAAACACAAATTGAATGCATAAACTTAGTTACTCCATAACCTAAGTGATTTGAACATAAGGTAAGTTAAATTCTATGTTTTGATGCATTTTGATGAAGTGGGTTTTAATCAATCCATGAAATTATATGAAATTGAACTTGTATGTGAGTTAGAATCACCATATAGAAGATGTTTTATGCTTGAAATTGATTGGATTGAAGGTTTGAGGAGAAACCCACTTGTTCTAGTAGTATAATGATCATGTAGTTGAGCAGATAGAGTAATTTTAATGAATAAATGTATGTGTACTAGAATATTGATAGTTTACTATGTAGTAGGATGAATGAATAATGCAAAGTTAGTTGATTGAATGAATTGTGAAGATTACTAGTGGAATTGTGCATAGGACACATGTACTTGGTGCATAAAATGTTGTGCGCACACTATGTGTTCGATGAAATGCCTCAATGAAAATCTAAGTAGTTTTGAATGAAATGTGAACTAATGTTTTGCATAAGGAAATTACGGAAATTGATATATTGTCAATCGTGGTATGAAATACGAATGGTACATGAATGTAAATGTTATATAAACGAATGACATAATCTAAATAAGAATGGATTATGTGTAGGATTGAAAGAAGAAGGAGCAAGTTCCGGGTTACAACAAAAGGCTCAAGAACGAGGTAAGTTCGTTTACTTACAAACTTATGTAATGCTAGTAGTTGTAAATTTATTATTACAAATCCATGAATAATGTTAGTTGTATATTCCATTAGTTTCTAGTCGAACTATAGAAGGTATATTTCAAATTGAATGAGATGTCGAAAGTAAGGTTCTGTATTGATTCGTGATGAACAGGTCAATTGGGGTTTGATTGAGAATGTGTAAGATAAGGATTCATGATGACCCATTATGAATGGGTTACTTAGAATGGAATGAGATTGTAAAGAATGGTATAGTGCCTAACCGTTTCTAAACGGGTCGATTGGTACTAAGGAAAAAGAATGACAAAAGAAAGTATTGTATTATGTTGTCCTATTAGCTATGGGTCAACGAACTTGTGTTAAGCTGATTTTTCAAGAATGAATTGTGGCGAATTTAAGGTTATGTTTATTAGAAGTTGAATATCTCTTTATGTAAGAATTTTTAATGTTTTTATTTTGTTGAATGATAGGTAAAACACCTACTTAAACGGCCACACCTTGCTCGGGACGAACACGAACCGCGACGCCTTCGACACACTTCCGTAATCTAGTGAATGCATATGGGTCAAAACATTTTGGTTATGTAGTAAACTATGTCTAGTTGTTTAAATACTTTTTTTATGACTTACGGTTATCTTTTTGTATATGTCGAATAGTGGTTATTAGACTAATATGGTCATCATCCTAGGTGTGACCAAAGCTTTCTTAAAAATGTATAAAATTTAGTTTGGTCGAAATTTTACAATGACATGAAAGTTTTTAAAAAGTAGACGCTTATAATTGCCGTTTTGACCTTTCTTTTAAAATGGGAGTTTCAATTTAATTGGAAAATTTAACTTAGTTAGTGCTAAAGGACGTAGGTGTTATGAGTTTTACAAAAAAAGGACCATGACTGTAATTATTGAAGTTAAAGGCTATCTGTTGCAATCTGGTACAAACATAAAGGACAAAAAGTGTAATTTACCCTAACATTAATTCCTATTTAGTATATTACTCCTATTTAGAATATTAATCTTGGTCATCATTATCCAATTTCGAAAGAATATTAATCCATAGTTTGATCCATAACACACTACCAATTTCCATCCCAACCTCACCTATTTCGATCCACCATAATTATCATATTTCGAATTAAAATCAATCCATTCAATCCTATTTCATTTCCCCAATTTCATTCCAACTCCTTAAGCCTATTTTGAACCAAGCCAAATTTCAAGAATTCCTGTTTCGATATAGAATTCTATTTCGATATAGAATTCTATTTCGATACCTTTCTTTATAATCATGTTACCACATTCACAGTAGCTTCACAACTTCTTTGTTTTTAATCATGAGTACATATATTTGGGGTACGGGCAATACTATGAGAATACTGTTTTGGGAGCAACCACCCAAGGCATCCACATGTTCTCAGAAAACCAATGGGGATTCGTTGCTAATCAAAACCAATGAATTCAGAGTTTACTGGTAAGCGACAATGAGAACGGAAGCGGGAATCGTCCACCAAAGCTTTTTCGTATAAACAATTACCCTATTTGGAAAAGTAGATTTCAAACATAAGTTCTTGGGCAGAACACAGAGTTATGGCCTTGTTTAAGTAACCATCTCAATCCAACAATTGAGGAAGCCGGATCTAATTCTGTGACATTGGCAACTATGTCTGATGACGATAAGAAGGCTTATGATCTAGAGAAAAAGGCTTGTGCAATTCTTACCCAGGCGTTTGCCCAAAGCATTTATCATCAGTTTATCAGATGTAAAAACACAAGAGATTTATGGGAGGCATTGCAATCTAGAGGTGAAGGAAACGAACAATCACGAAAGGTCAAGCATGATTTTCTTAAGAAAGACTTTGAAGGGTTTAGGTGTATGGAAAAGGAATCGCTTGGAGCAATGGCAACTAGGTTTCATCACTTGTTGAGTGAAATGTTTGTTTATAGAGTTGAAGCTACTCGGCAAGAAATGGTTGCTAGATTCGCAGATGGTTTACCACCAGAATGTAGTCAATATCTGGAAATTCTTAAAGAGAATGGAGAGTTGGAAAGATTGAGTATTTATGACTTCATACAAAAGTTGGAAAACAAACACGAAGATGAGGTAAGAAAAGCCAAAAGAGTACCTGTTCCTCAGAATCTGGAGATATACTATGGAATCGGTAGTGGTGGTATTCAAGGTGAAACCTAACATGTCAGACCTCAAACTGCGTTGGTGTCAAACTCAAATCCGGTCTGGGCCGTATTCAGCTTCACTTCCACCATTACGTGTTGATCCCTACTCTCCAACACTGCAAGCTTGTTATGGAAGTTCATTTAATCCTTATGGTGGATCGACATCTAACCCAAATACAGTTCATCTTGATACCTCGAACTTCAGCAAAGTTAGTGTAGAGGTTACCAAAGAACACATGGAGCTTCTAAACACTTTGGTGAGTTCCTACTGTGGGTTAGTAGCTGAACAAGTTGGCTACATCAATTTAACCAATGAAGATTACGCACAGATAGATAAGGAAGAGATGGAATTAATTGATATCAAATGGGTTTTTGCAAGTGCGGTGAGAAGAGCAAAGGATTTTATGGAAAGAACAGGAAGAACTAGCTTGGAAAGCAAGAAGGATTCTCCGTATGGGTGGTTCGATAAAAGGATGGTTACTTGTTTCAACCGCAGAGAAAATAGGCACTTTAAAAGAGAATGCACGAAGCCCCCACAGCAAGGAAATCAGTATCCGTTCAACGAAAATCAAGTAGCTAACAATGAAAGAGTAATGGTTCCTGCAAACAATGCCAACCGGGCATTGATTATTCAGGCTGATGAAAGTTGTGATTGGTCTGTACAATTAGGAAACATGGTGGAGGAGGAACTGCATGCTATGCCGAAATTGTCAAGAACGGTAGCGATGGGGAATCTTCGGGAAATGGTGACAGTTCAGGGTATAACGGTAGTTCAGGTGAAGAAGGATAGAGTTCTGGTGAAGATAGATCTGAAGATGATGCTGAGGTAGATGATGTGATTGCTGAAACTGAATCGACAGATAGCAAGGAAGCAGCTTTGGAACAGAAAATTGAAGACTCAACCGATGATTTTTCCAAGCATCTTTCAGAAGTTGGATCTTTTACTTTTCATGCTACATTCATGGCTCGCTTGGATTGCCAATCCAGTCAGGTAAGTTTCACTAAAGCTATCTTATCTACCTGTGTTGAATGTATGGTTTTAAAAGGTAAATACTTAGAACTAGAAGGTAAATATGATCACACCAAGAAACATCATCAGAGTTTGATTGTAGATTTGACAAAGTGCACTGAGGCAAACACAACTTTTAAGAAAAACTAAAAGGAATTTAAAACGACAATAGTAACCTTAAAGAAAGATGTTTCTGAATTAACAAAAAATGTTTTGAGAAAACAAACAGCCATTAACAATTATAGTAACATGCTTGAAGAAACGAAAAAGGAGTTAGCCTGCGCAAAGTGTGAACATGATGCGATCAAACTCAAGTTGGACAGTTACTCCAATTTGAGATATGTTTTGGATCATATCATCGATGTTCAAAAGAAGAAAGGTGATGTAAAATGCATTGCTATCAGGCTTGTCCTCCTCTGGTTAGACACACCTACACCAAAATGGCTGATGAAGAGGATATGCCACATTTTGAACCCACTGTTCCTTTAGATCTTGCTGAGTTTACAGCTGTCTAGGGTTCACTAAGCGTGCATCCTCAAGTCAAAGTCAATCGGATGAAGTCAACGATTCAAAGTCTGTGAATAATCAGAGTCCTCCCATTATTGGGGATTGTGATAGTTCAGATGAAGAGTCAGATGAGGATAAACCTGAACAGTCAGAGACGGTAACAAAAGAGGAAAACATACCTCTCGAAAATCACATTCTTTGTGATCCACCTGCAAAACCGTCTGTGACTGCTACGATCAAGTCTATTGAATCTTATGCTGAGAGTTGTGTAAGCGCGAACTTGCTATACACGTTGATTGGTTCTGATAAGATATATTCAGATAAGGATTTCCCAATAAAAAATGTCAATCAATCATTGATTAATAAAGTTTTCGAGGATTCTACTAGTAAGTTTTTGGGTAAGTCGAGCCCAAGAGTTGTAGTAACTCAGTGCGCTCATATCCCAAAATCCGAAGTTAGAAAGAAATATGGGAATAAAAAAATTGCAATCTCAATACAGTCAACGAAAGCAAAGTCATGCTAATCAAGGATAAGGACAAGGCAAACAAAGCCAAAAACAAGAAGAAGGTTCAGAATGTGAACTTCGTGAAATCCTGAAGGACTGATAAATTGAATCTTTTGAAAACAAATCCAACAAGGATTTTGTTATACAAAGTCAAATTTTGAAAAGAAACAGTCAGAACAACTACACACAACACAAAACTGTTGTGATGTAGGACCAAGTACCTCAAGATCACAAAGTTCATCACCAAGCTCTTACAGTTATGATACTCTGAGGTTTGTTGAGCGGAAATCATGCTTTGAATGCGGTGAGTATGGGAACATTGTCAAGAATTGTCCATATCTTACCAAGGGAAAAACAAAAGTTGATACCCCTATGGTAAGATTTACCATAAAAGATCTGTTTCACCAAAATAGGACCCTCGTCTTGTTAAACAGCGAGAAATGAAACAGAAAAAGAAACAAAGAAAAGAAGTTGAAGATGCTTTGAAAACAGAGGTTGTCCAAACGCAGTTTGTAAAACCAGATGTTAAGAATAAAAAACAGAAACAGATTTGGAAACCAAAACCGGTAACTGTTTCAGGGGGAGTTCAATCAATTCCGAATCATCGGGAAATCGAAGTCACAATTCTCGATGATGTCGGACGACCCAAGTCAATGAAGGCTTGGGTCCCCCTCTCCAACTGATCTTTGAGTGAGTGTGCAGGATATTCCAGGAGGAATTATTTATAGTCGCAGGATTGTTGATAGTGGAGCATCCAACACCTGATCGGCGACATGAAGCTCTGAGATATTGCTAAATCACGAAGGAGATGTTGCCTTTGATGGAGAGAAAAGAAGACAAAATGTCTGGTGAAGGAATGATGGTGAAAGAATGTGAATAAATGAGGTTGAATAATTCGACAAGATGAAAAATGTGCCAAAATTTGATTGTTATGGCTTTAATCGGGTCAAGAGGATAGATTCCAACGAAATGTGCGCACCTGCAGCACGTCTGAAACTTTTTGAAGATTCAAGGCTTATACTTCTCACAAGAAGTTTAAGACTTTTAATATGAACGTGCAGTGTACATTTCTCTACGGTGTGTTGAAGAAAAGGTGTTTGTTAAACAAACCAACCGGGTGTGCGGATACCTTGGCATGGATTGAACAACCGCACACTACTTCTCAAGGAGAAAGACGGATACCTTCGCTGGTGCAAAAGTATGTGAAGACATCATGTATGGACCGGCCAATGATGATGTGTACAAGCTTTCCCACATGCTCATTTGCTTCTTACCAGCCGGACCCAGAGGTTTCTGATCTTGTTGTTGTGAAGAGATTTCTTAGTTAATTGAAGTAGCTGCAAAATCGACCTTAAAATCCACACTGGTGGATATCTAGTTTGGAAGAGCACTCAGATTCCTGGAAATGCACGAAGCAGTTGCAGGATTACAGTTTTGAATTTCTAATCTCTCCTATCCTTGTCGTTATTTAAGCTGCTTTATGAATTCTAACATCTCGTACAACACTCCTTGGCCAAACACGTTGATCTCGAATATCACCTCACACGTGATTATTTCAATATGAAACTTGTCAATTTGATTTTGGTCCACACCGATTACCAACGTGCCAATTCATTTTTTTTCAAAATTCGATAAATCATTTCTGATTAAATTAATTTTGGTAAATGGCATCGAGGTAAAACATGAGTTACTTCACATCGGGATATCGTTTTTGTGAATATTTTTCTTGAAAAAATACAAAAAGATGTTATTTAATATTTTAAATTTACTTTTTGAATTTTAGGGGGAATAAATCCAAATCAGAAAAATACAAAAACATTGAAAAACATCAAAAGGCACAAAAACAAGAAAAAAACAAAAATGAGCTTCCTGACGAGAAAAAGAGAAAATGATAGTAAATCAGTGGTCTGTTGAAACTTCTTTGAACTTAAAATGAAAAACGATAAGTAGCTCTATATAAGATGTACCGGCAGGTTCACAATCATTTTAAAGTGTGAAGGGTAGAAATAAACATAAAGAACTAAAGACTGTGTGGGAACCGCTCATTGGCATATGGTCTTGGTACCGACATTTCGTTTGATAGATTGCCAAGGTTCTGAGATACGTGTTCTTTATGTTGTTTATCATCTGGGTATCATGGTTGTTTATTTTACCGAAAATAATGGAGACACAAGTCTAGAACTTCCATGATACATACATGTATATAATACATGCTGCATACGACCATCAATAAGTGATAAAAATATCACAGTCACCCCTGAATAAGTGATTCTAAATCACATCTATCATCCGAGAGTCAAGTTCGTCTCTTTGTCGGTACGATGGTACTAACCTGTTCACGGTTGCTCTCGTGCCCTGCATGCATTCGAAAATCAAGTTCCTCATAAATAAGTGATTTTATCACAAAAGGCTTGTATTCATCCTCAAATAAGTGAGTATCTCACATCATATACGTTAAAACAGATGATAAATAGTATACTCACCAGTAAGATGAACTCTCGTGCATACCTTGATACCGGAATGTGTCGTGAGTGGATGAACACAGGTCGGTAAGTATAAATCATACCTAAACGTATCCCCAAGTCATATGATTACATCTGATTGTTGAGTTTAAGTGGACAACAATATCGATAATCGTTATAGAATGCTTATCTAAATGCTAACTAACAACAAGGGTGTTTTGGCATGACCGTACACTAAGATGATTCTCTTACCATCGAAACTCGCAAAAAGAATGTCTGTAAATATTTATTTATTGCTTTCCATCTTTTCATTTGGAAAGGTCAAAAAATACCAAAAAGATTTTAGGTGTGTTTTAATATTAACTTTATAAGAGCTAAAAGGATTTTGCTTCTATCTTATTTTTGATTGAATGATGTTGGAACTCGAATCTATCCCACCTAAAACCCTGATTGAAAGCCGGAAAACAATCGCATCTTCATAATGGTTGAAGTTAACAAGTTTTGAAAGTTAAAGATCTAAAATTGAACAATTTTGAAACTTTCAAAATGATGTCGGTTGGTAGTTGAATGAGAGTTGGTCTTATGTGTGTCGTCTGTTTATATTGTTTGAAATCAACCCTTAGTGAGATTTTCAACTGAAAATTCTCTAAGATCGGTTAAAATCCTGGCGGTTGTTCTCATTAAGCGTCTAGCTCTGTTGTGTGTGCAGATGTGTCATTCGCACCAGCTAAAGGCAAAGAGAACGTGCCAGATGACAAGTTGTGGAGTAACGACACGACATGGATGCAATCAGTGGATCAAGATGATCAAGATGATCAAGTTGCAGTTGACCATTCATCAACACCACAAGGATCTGAAGCCTTGAAGATCAAAGATTCACGAGCAACATTCAAGGGGGAGTTTGTTGATGCACCTCCTGATTGTGACACGTTAAGACTTTCAAAGATCCTGCAGTGTGAAGAACGAACCATCACCAACAACATCCAAGGGGGAGTTTGTTGATGCACTTTTGTGTGGATGTGGCTTGGTTCGGTTCGGTTCAAGAGCGGCGTAACGACATTCCTCTGTCGTGCGACTAGAAGAACGACACTCGAAACACGATGACACGCGAACGAAAGAGTTGCATCATGATGACATCAGCATGATGTCATAATGACCAAATCTAAATAACATGGGCATGATCGAAATAGAACTTTCATGTTGAAACAAAATAGACTTTTATAATATCCATATGCATCGAAATAGACTACATACATATCATGTCATATGTATTTCGATAATATGTATTTAGTTACATATCAAGTCTGTTTCGATAAATACAAACTATTTCGAAAGATCCTACTTATATTTAATATGTATTTAGATGTCTTGCATATGTATTTCGATGTCCTAAGTCTGTTTCGTTGTGTTTCGAATATGAGTGTGTCTGTTTCGATGTATCTCTGCTGTATGTACTACAATACAGCAAAGGCTCTGTTTGAGAAATAGAGAGCACGGTTCAGAGAGTTAGGGCAAAATATTGTAAACCTTGTAATGTTACTCTGCTGAAATCAACACCATTGAGCTTTGAAGTGATATTCATTTGTTATTGATTGTGCTCTTGCTTGATTTGCATACAAACTTGGATTGTGTGTTCAATAAGGAATAGGTTTCTCTAAGATCCTCCATTTTAGGGACCTACACCTTTTCTTTTTTATTGTCTACTGTACCGCAGGACGTGCACGATCGCGACGTGCTTGGTGGAGTACTTTGCCTCCGCACATCATCGGCAACAACGTGGGTTGTTGTATGGCGGGGCGTACATTACCGTCATTGCGCGCTCATTAAGCATCATTCATAAAGAGGACCCCCTTCTGTCCACGGCCATTAGATCGACTACATTAGGCCGACATCAGGTATTGGCCATGCGGATGGCGCACACCTTCTAGGGCATCGGTCTTCGGTTTCGGACGCGAGACTACCAGATTTTTGTCCCAGAAGAGTTGCCGGAGGAGATACCAGTTTATCTTGAGCTGAGGTTGGGAGTACTAGCGCCTGCTCAGCCTCAGCAACACCAGCACCAGCAGCAAGAACATCAGCCCGATGATGATCTCCCAACACCACCGTCGTGCCCCCCCCCCCCCAAGCAGCCACCGCAGTACGCATAGCACGTCTTCGACGATTTGCCTCCTGTTGCACGAGCGGTCGCTCAGGACTTCGATCGTCGCCTCCGACGTGCAGAGTGCTATTAGATGTGGACGGTTCAGACGCTAATAGAGTTACGTGCAGCTGCGGGATTGAGGGAACTTCCACTGCCACAGTCACCACTGCTAGGGGATGACGACTAGCCTATGTTAGTTTAGTTTTTATTTTATTTTGTATTTGACATTCAGTTGTACTTTTGTTTTGTTTGTACAAACCGATTATATATTTATGCGGTTGATCTTTTATTTATATGATGTTTGTTTGGAATGTTTGTAATCTTTTCAATTGTTTCTTTCACAACATATTGTACGATGTTTTAATTAAACATGTTTGTGTAGTGTAATAAAAATTGAAGTTTTATAAAACGTTAAAATAATAAATAATATAGAACCAATGTAACAATAAAATCGGTTAAAATTTATAAAACAATAACATAATAAGTCAAATCTACAACTTTTAAATATATATTTAAAAAAACTAAAATCTACAACTTTTAAAAAACACACAACAAAAAACACAAAAAACACAGCATTTTGTTACCTTTGTATGGGTAGTTGTTATGATTAAGTGTCAAAATACACCCAAAAACAACCCAAACAAAATATCACATGCCCATGCACTGCTCTTTGGCCTAAGAACAACGTATAGGTCCTGCCCACAGACAAAGACTAACCGGTGTCAGTCGCTGGTCGTTGACCTTGTACCTATGCGTTGCTCTTAGGCCAAAGAGTAGCGCGTGAGATGTAAAAATAGACTAAAGGGGTGTGGGAATAGACCATGCATAGTTATTAGAGAAATTGAATTATACTGACAAATAAAACCTATCTGTGAGAAAGTTTATTTGGCAACTCGCTTGCTTCACGTGGGAACTTAGGCTATGCGGTATGGTGACGGTCCTCCATTGGAGGATGATCCGCCATGTAGGCGCCACATCATAGTCCCTTGGAGGATACTCCTCCAAGGTAGAATCACTGGAAATGGAGGATGGTCGACCCCACCATATTAACCTTTTTTTTTTAATTTATCTACTTTTTTTTAAAAAACCAAACATTACATAAGTTAAAAAAAAATACATTCATTAATATTAAAAAACCAAACATTACATATATTAAAAACGAAAAATAAATTAAATTCATTATTAAATTTAAATAAACATACTCTAAAAAAATAAAATATCTTCTTTGTCTCGGTTTAAGGCGGCTCTCCTAGTTTGCCGTTGTGACGACGTTTCAGACTCTTCATCCTCCTCCATCAACATCTGAGTCGCGTACATAATGACGTTTGCGACAAATGCTTCGTTCTCACCCGAAGATGATGAATACCACGTTGAGGAAGAAGATGAAGACATGGTTAATTTTTATAAAAAGTATGAAAGTTGAGAGAGAGATGGGGTTGAAGTGGGTAAAAAATGGGGTGTTGGGGTTGTATTTATAAAAAAAAAAGGTATTGAATTTTGGAGTTTTTTTTAAACATAGCCGTTTGAATTTTTTGGGGGTTGGAATTAAATTTTTTTTTTCTTTTCAAACGTTCCAAAGCCCAAACGGTCTTGTCTTTTAGCGGACGTCTCAAACGTCTTGGGGGAGACGGGGAGGACGACGCGGGGGGGGGGGGGGGGGCGAAATGGTGTACAACCCGACGTCCCTAGGACGAAGCCCCTACCGTAAAGCCTTAAAAAAATCTTTATCAAGATTATACTTGTATATATAGCAATGTCATCAAGATTATACTTATATATAGCAATGTGTGTGATGATTGCATGATATATTTAAGATGAGAGTTTAAAGAGCTTTCCAAATGAAGGTAAGGAAGGGTTCGAGGCTTCGAGCCAGAGAAACATAGCTTTTCAAAAAAAAAAAGCAAGTCATTTCAAACCAAAAACACATTTACATACTCATAAAACCAAGTAGCAATGGCAAAATACAACCACCAACAAATTCACAAATCCATTTTATTCTCCAAGTAATATCCCTCCATTAATAACATACACCATCAAAACATGAACTGATTTACTTCAAAATGATCTATTCGGATAGGAAGACGAAGACGGCGACGACGACTTGGCCTTCGCAAAATCCACAAGGTCTTTAAACAAAGCATCTTCTGGTTTTTCTTTCTTGGGTGGGGTCGAAGAATTAAGCGAAAGATTCTGAGTCTGACCCACCAAGCTGTCATAAGACGAACCCGACCCACTGCTCGATAGTGAAGTGTGATTCTGGTCAAAGAACTGTCGTCTCTCGCTGTGTTTAGCAGGTGGTGGTGGGATGACCACCGCAGGCGCTGCGGTGTATTGATTCAACGGTGAATGGTCCTTAGGCTTGGGTTCATCGTATGTAGGCTGGTCGGTGAAAAGTGTTGCGGTCGGGTTTATGTAGTCGTCTGACGGTGGAGGGGAGGATGGCTTAGGTGGATTTGTTGATGGTTTAGAGGTGTATGTATCACCGCTAAGATAGTCAACCATGTTGCCTGAATCGGTACTAACGGGCCTCCTTGATGCGGGTGGTGGGGGAATAAGTGGGGCTGCACGCAGTGGTTCGGTTCTTGTAGCGTTTTGGTTCCTGCTTTGTCCCCTGAAACAGAATAAACATGTCTTAGTTCATTCGGTTCGAAATTCTGATTAGGGTGCAAATGAGCTGAGCCACACGTGAGTTACTTGAAACTGGCTTGTTAAAAACTCGAATCGAGACAAGATTATACGAGCTCAAGCTCAAGCCTCACATGTCAAGCTGAGCTCAAGCCTCACATGTCAAGCTTGACTAGGCTCACAAGCCTGTTATTTATATAAATATAATACTTTATGTATAACAAATATATAATTACATAATATAGATTATGTTATATATAATATATGAAAAGGGGTAAGTTAATGTACAAAGGACTTTTAACGTACAAAGTAATTACGCATGAATGAAGGATTTCAAAATTACGTATGAAGAAAATGACAATTGAAAATTACGCATGAAGAAAATTACACAAGAAAAATTAAAATTATGCACCCGGTAAAATTCCTTTTTATACTTTGTACACGTTAACATCACTTTGTATCTAAACCTTTTACAATATGAAAATATATGTAAATAATACATAGTCTGTTATATATACAAAAACTAAATAATTAATATAGATTTATATAATTATAAATTTATATATAAAAAAAACTTTCTATAAATAGTAAACGAGCCGAGCTTGAGCTTGAAAAATTATTTAACTAGCCAAACTCAAGTCTTAGAAAATTGAGCTTCAAACAAGCTGAGCATGAGCTCTTTTAAAATAAACGAGTCCACCTCAAGCTTAGACAAGTTTGGGCTTTGCTCAGCTCGTTTACACCCAACAACGTGTCTCTATTTAGATGTTTGGCCAAAGGCTAAACTCATGATTGACCCGTTACCTAATCCGCCCCTTTTGCCACATTTACACACAAACTTTATGAATGAATGTCAAACGTAAAGTAAGCAGAAAATATAATTTACCGGTGTGCAAGCTGACCAAAATCATCATCAGACTCGTCATCCTCATGAGTAACATTCACAAGAGGAGCTACTGAGCTTTCGGTTGCTGATGTCACACCGGGCTGAGTAGGGCCTACACCCTTGGCAATATCATCATGACGGCGAAGAACGCGCATCAAAGTATCATTCAAAGTCAAACCCTTGCCTAGAAGCTGCTCGTCTCTGTAAAAGACAACAAAAAAATCATGATTTTGTCCGTCAAAATTGCAAAATAAAGATAAAAGTGAAACTTTTCAAACGGTGCTTACGATGTAGTATTTACAAGGGTCATGACCCGTTGTTGGTAAGATCGACATTGGTCAACAAGATCAACAATCAATTCTTCTTTTACCCCCTCCTTGTTGTTAGGATCCAAAGCACAAAGCATGTCCATCAACACATCTGCTATTCCTTCTGCGTTCACGAGTTCTGACAAGCTGCATCAACCAACAACTTTTATTTATACACATGGCAAAAAGATAATTTTATTATTATCTATTAAGTGTATAGGTAAAACTTTGACCGGTTTATATATAAAGGCTCGGGTTATAAGTAGACAGGTGCTTCAGAAATATATCAATAAATTACCCGTTTTTTTACTTGAACCCATTTCAAACCCGTTACCAACCTTGACCTATAGGCCTGTAAACGAACCAAGCGTTCATGAATTGTTTGTGAACTGTTCTGTTCGGCAGGACGTTCGTTTATTTAAATAAACAAACGAACATGAACAATTTTTTGTTCATTTTATTAAACGAACGAACACGAACACACGTTTTGTTCGTTTGTTTATGTTCGTGAACGTCCGTTTATGTTCATTTAACTTTTAAGAAATACATAAGTGGTTATATTTATATAAATATAAACATTAAACAGGGTTTTTAACTACTTATATAAAGATAACTAATTAGTAATTGGGTTTCTAGTCATATAAATGGGCTTTCGAATTGAGCTTATCATAATTAATCACCAACTTATATAAAAAACTATTTAATGTTCGTTATGTTTATTAAATTATGTTCGTATAAGTTTGTTTGTTTGTTTATGTTCGTGAACTGTTCATTTAAGTGTTAAACGAACGAACATAAACGAACACGGACATGTTCATTTTCTTAATGAACGAAATAAATGTATTCAATTATATGTTCGTGTTCGTTCAGTTTGTTTACAGACCTACTGACCTACACGCCCGTTTTGCCACCTCTTAAGACTACTCAATACAATCATGGTAATACTTAAAAAAATAATTCTTGAGGTGATAATATATGAAGAAGCGTTTGACCCGAGGTTATCAGTCAACTCTGAAAAAAATACCTAAGTCCCGCAGCATCGGTTTGAAGGGATGCCTGAATAGCCGCTTCCTCATACGGTGAAGTAGCTTGCACAACAGGGTGCGTTTGCGGTGGTGTAAATAACGGGACACTGTTCTCTTCTTTTGGTGGAAAATCTACTCCTGCAGACTGTAAAGTACTCGAATATTAAAAAAAAGTTAAAATATATATACAAATATAAATATTCATTATTCCAATAATTATAATCACCCTCAGTTCATTGTATGCTTCATAGTATTGCGGATACCGTCCTCCGCGTCCCCCAAACGCTTCTTGCCAAGTATCTATCAGGATAAGAATCTTTTCACGTACGTTTAAATCCGGCTGTAATATCGAAATTTTCGGTTAATTAGGTAACAAGATGTGTGGTCAATGTAAGCAAAGTGAAATATAGCATGAAACTAGCCAAACAAGGCACCTTTTTCTTGACGATTTTGACCATATCATGCAAAATGTCCCGCTCAATAATCAGCTGAAATATGTTCTCTCCACAATTTTTAGTCAGAGTTTCCAATACCTGATTCAGCAATTACAAAAAGATATAAAGTTAGTTCCTTGCAGAATAAGTAACAAATATTAAGAGTTAACAGGTGCGAAACGTATATAAAACATGATATAATGTTGGTTCCTTGCAGAATAAGAAACAAATATTACGACAGACTTAACAGAGTATGCAAAACATATATGAAAGACGATATAAAGTTGGTTCCTTGCAGAATAAGAAATAAATATTACGACACACTTAACAGAGTATGCGAAACATACATGAATGACGATATAAAGTTGGTTCCTCACAGAATAAGAAATAAATATTAAGATAGAGTTAACAGAGTATGCAAGACATATATGAAACATGATATAAAGTCGGTTCCTCACAGAATAAGTAATATATATTTTGACAAAGTAACGGAGTATGCAAAAGATATATGAAACATGACATAAAGTTGGTTCCTTGTAGAATATGTAAGAAATTTTATAACATAGTTAACAAGTATACTAAAAATATATGAATATGGAACATGAAAAACGACATCGAAAAATGTGCAATGAAACACGTACGAAAAGAGCGAGGAGTTGTATTTTTGGATTTTTGTTCCCGAGCTTCTTCTTCAGTAACTTCAGAGCATCTTTTGCTTGCCTGCAAAATTAAGCACATAAAGCCTCGATAAAATTAATTACTAAAAAAATTCAAATCAAGATAAGTCCTAGAAGGATCTAAAAGGAAAGATCAACAAATCCTTTTTATACATACAAATATTGTAATAAATAATCGCCCACAAAATAAATAATCATAATCAAGGGGCATGTCACATGATAGTAACCAAGTTTTTCATTAAAATCACTCAAACCTTCAATGTTAGAAACTTTTCATAAATGGTTAAAACTAAGTTCCCTAAATAGTAGCCAAGTTTATTAATTATTCCATTTAGGTCACTCAGCCTAAAGTGCTACGAAAAAAAAATCACAAAAATAGGACAATATTGAAACTTGAGTGAGTTTTAGAGTTGAAAAAATTCATGATTTTTAGCGTAGGATTAAGGTTAAGGACTTTTAGGGGAGTGTATAGTCATATAGATGTGTCTTAGCTTTGTCTTAGGGGCTTAGATTTTCCTACGCTCTAGGTGGACTTTACATGTGATTGTCTTCCTGTATTTACGCCTATATATTGTTTTCCGATGCTATATTTGTCACACTCTTGCATAATTGTACTTCGAAAACCACTCAAGTTTTAATGTTGTTCCATTTTTGTGAAAATTTTCATAACTGGCTAAACTAAGTGATCTAAATAGGAAAATTATATAACTCCCTAACTATTTAGTAATTATTCTTTTAGAGTTTAACAACATGTCACTAAATAGTATCCAAGTTTCATAACTGTTCCATTGAGATCAGCCACTCAAGTTTGATATTTGTTCGAAACTTTTCACAACTAAGTGACCTAAATATAACAGTCGTGAAACTCGGTTACTATTTAGTGACTATTCCTTTCAAGTTCAACAACACGTCATTAAACAGTAACCAAGTTTCATAACTGTCCCATCACAAAAATGAAACAACACCGAAACTAACTCGTTGTCGAAGTTATAAAAACCTCGAGGGCCTTCGCTCGCAGAACATTAAAACTTGGCTACTAACTTACTATTTTCCAACTTTCTCCCTAAAATTAATTTGTAAAAACATGCCTCCCCTACACATAAACTATACAACAAAACCCTAACTTGACATTAAAAGATTGCATATAAAGATAAATTAATTAAAATAATGGAAAAAGAAATTATACCCAGGATCCATATTAATAATATCACATAGCTCAATATTAATGGCCCAATCAGGACCGATCAGCATATCACTTGTTGCCCTTTCTGCACATGCTGCTGCATTACTGTTTGACATTTCTAAACCTGCAATCATCCCACAAAAAAATTCAATTCAAAAAAAAAAAAAAAAAAAAAAAACCCTAAAAGTTCAAGATTCACATCACAAGTTAAAATAATAAAATTCAAGAAAACTGAAACAGATTCACACCAATTTGATTAAAATCTTGAAAAAAAAACCCTACAATTTTAAAAGAAACCCAAAATCTTGATTGGATCGGAAGTTGAAGAATCGATGATATGATTCAAAAAGAAATAAACCCAGATGAAATATGCGATCAAAATGAAGAATTTATCAAAAACCCAAGTGGGAAGAAGATCAAGTGTGCAAGATTATGAATCTGAAAGAGAATGAAGGGATCGAGATTGGTTACCTTCGACAAGAATGATGTGATGAATAAAATGAAGAAGACCCAAAAGTTTGTTTGTTCTGAGGATTAGTCAAGAAAAGGTAGATATAGGATTTAGCAGAAACCAAGAGAGAGAGAGAGAGAGAGAGAGAGAGAGATGGTCTATGTGAGGGTGCGGGTGGTTTTTGGTTTGGGTCAAACCTTTTTTTAATACTATTCTTGCAACAAGAGAAACCCAAATTATACTTGTCCTTATACCCTGAAGTGGGGCGTTTTTTTTTTTTTAAATTTGAAAAATAACGCCAAAAAACGCCCACATTCCATTATATAGGGGCGTTTTTTCAAAAAAATTTGCTCCCGCGTTGTTTGAAACACGCCTCCAAAATTTTGAATGTCCAATCAACAGCTAGCAACGGCTAGCTATTCAAACGGCTAGTTTATATATTTTTTTTTTACCTTTTACCTATATATATATAAACTCTTTCAAAAACTCTCTCAAAAACACTTCCTTTATATAAAATTTAATGGATTCCCCTAGTTCTTCATCCATGGTAAATTTTTACTTCAAAGAGTTTTTTTGTGGATGGCGATGATTCCACCGATGAGGAGGTCGAGCAAGAGGCGGTTACGAGTGATTGTCAACTAGCGGTGAGATATGTGAAGCATTGTCGTCGCCCCGAACCAGAAAAAAATAAAAGAGGTTATATTGAACGAGACCGACGCGCGGCACACGATCGTTTGATGAAAGATTATTTTGATGAGGCGCCGACATTTTCGAACCAAATGTTTAGGCGTCGTTTCCGAATGAGTAAGCGGTTGTTTCTACGCATAGTCGACGACTTGGAAGCCAACTACGATTATTTTAAACAAAAAGCGGATGCGAGAGGGGCACTTGGATTTACCGGTATCCAAAAGTGTACGTCGGCGTTACGAATCCTTGCTTATGGAAACACAACCGACATCAACGACGAGTATCTAAAAATGGGCGAGAAAACAACGCGAGACACCTTGGAGCATTTTTGTCGCGGTACAGTTCCTATACTTTACTATAATGTTTACAAAATTTTTTTAGCTTATGTTTGTGTATGTTTTTTTATAAAGGTATTATTGATGTGTATGGTGCGCGTTATCTTAGAACGCCCACATGGGACGACCTTTAAAAGATCTACGAGGTACATTCGGCGGAGCATGGTTTGCCTGGTATGATCGGGAGCTTGGATTGCATGCATTGGCGTTGGGATAACTGCCCGACCGCATGGCGAGGCCAACACACACGGGGTGACCAAAAAGGACCCACTGTTATTCTTCAGGCGGTTGCTTCACATGACCTTTGGGTTTGGTCGGCTTACTTTGGCGTGGTCGGGTCATGCAATGATATAAATGTTTTTGAACAATCTCCGTTGTTAGAGGAGTGGATTTCTGGCAAAGCTCCAAAAGCGTCGTTTTACGCAAATGGAAACTACTACCCTCATGGATATTATTTGTGCGACGGAATTTATCATAGGTATTCGATTTTCGTGAAGACGTTTAGTGATCCTATTGATGAAAAAAGAGCATACTTTAAAAAGGTTCAAGAGTCTTCACGAAAAGACATTGAGAGATGCTTTGGGGTTCTTAAACAACGCTGGCAATATTTGAAAAATCATTGTCGTGCATGGACCAAGCAAAAAATGAGAGATGCTATGTACGCTTGTATAATCATGCACAACATGATTTTGGAAGACGAAGGAAAGGCGATATGCCAGAATTATGTGCCAGAATTATGTGCCAGAAGCCGTTCAAGAGGAGCATCCACAGGCGTCAATGGACGAAAGAGTGAATAATGCGCGAGAGTTGCGTTACGAGCCGTACCATTCAGCGTTAACGGTTGATTTGGTACAACACGCATGGTCGGTTCGGTATGTACCACCTGAGGGTCAAGAAGAAACAGAGGACGAGGAAGACGAAGTTGGCGAGGGTGAAGAAAGCGAAGACGAAAACTAGTATATTTTTTTTTAATTTAGTCGGATTTTTTTTTATTTCTAGTATTGTATTTTTTTTAATTTAATGAAGTATTTTAAGTTTTTAATTAAAAAAAATAATTGTTTAATGATTGGAAGGGGCGTTATTGGGCATTATTCCCACTACGCCTCTTTTGCAATAACCCCCAATAATGCCCCCATGCTGACTGGACTGCCACGTGTCGCAAAACGCCCAAGGGTGAGGGCATTATTGCTCAAACCACTAGACATGGTCTTATGATCAATTTAGATTTGTAGCTTTTAATTTTCTTTTGAATATGATGCGTTCTGTTTGCGATATGTGCATATAATGTATACTAGTTTATAACCCCGTGTTATATACGGGTTGCATAAATTTAATTTTATATAATAAGCAATATAGTTATATCTTTAAAATACCCCGTATATTGCACGAGTTAAATAAATATAATGTAATCGATTAACACACACGGTCGTCAATATATGTATTTAAATGATAAATTTTATTTACTATTTACTTATTAAAATTTTAATTTGTTTTATATTTATTATTAGATTAGAAACACGTGTATTACATGTGATAGAACCAATGAAATATTAAATGCATATTAATAAGCAAAAAATAAATAAATAGTAAATAAATAAGAGAGATCCATGAAGTTTAAGATTTTATATAATTTTCTTATTTATGTATCCTATTAAATATTAACTAATAATAGTATTAAAAAAAATAATTGAACTAAATCTAATTTAAATGAGAATAAAAATTTATATATTTGTCTGATTCTACAAAGAAAAAAAAAAGAAAACTTCTTCTATCTCCTATAGAAATGAAGAAAATACAAATTATATATTATTATTAATTTAAAGTTTGATAAAAAAAAAGTTATTATCCTTATCTAAATTAGATTTAGTTAGAAAAAATAAATTGAAAAATAAGATAAAGAAATTGTAAAATTTGATAGAAAAGTTATTATCCTTATCTAAATTATATTTAATTAAACTATTGTTTAATAGGAAAAAGAAATTGTAAAATAAAATTAGGAGGCACCAGAGATTGACACGTGTCAAAAAAGATTTTTATTTATTAGTATAGAAAGATATGTGTGGGCTTTCGAAAAGGGAGGGGGCAAAAGTGAAAATGCACTAATTTTAAAGTTGTTTTACTGATTTCGTGAAAATAATGTTAAAAGCGGGGGACGACTAATCATGCGTCATGTGATGTCGTTGGTAGCCGAAAGACAATGGAGTACATGCACTAATCGGTCTTTGCTGAGTGTTATGTGCCTTATGTTCAAGGTTTGATGCAAAACTACTATCGAGTCGGGGTCTCACTAGAATCAGTCTCTCTTTTTCAATGGGTAAAGGCAAGGCTGTCTACATTTTACCCACCTAAGACCCTACGTTAGCTTTTGCTATTGGTTGGATTTAATGATGAATAAGTTATACCTCTTTATGAATGAATGTATTATAATTTATTAGTTTTCATGTTTACTTTTGAAAAATTATGGATTTAGTTTAAGTTGTCGTAATATTATAATTTATAATGTGTTTGGTGTTCAACACCTGTTGACACCATAATATATAGACAAAAGATGTTAAACAAATGGTTAACTCATCTCCTTCTGACAAGTAAAAAATGTCAACAAAGCTCCATAATCTTCACATTTGGAGCATAACAATTAACAATCTATCAACATTTTAAATCCTTAAACCTATAAACTCATAACTTCATGACAAATTATAGACTAAAATGTCCATTTACGTGCGGCCAAAAAAAACTAAGACCGACAAGACAACCCGAAACTCAAAATATCAGGGCCGGGCATTTGGGTATAAGATTGAAAAAAAAAAACATTTGCGGGCATGAAAGAGGTAATGGAATTAGGTGATACCCGACCCGACTATCCAAAATTATATACCCAAATCAAATACCTGGAAATTTTTAATTTTATTTTCCCTTAAACCTTGTTTAGTAATACTTGATTCTATAGGCACGATGGGAATTCGGATTTTAAGTCCCTGCGTGCGACTTGACCCACAACGATCGAGTGGAGATCGCGAAGATCGAGTATAGGCACGATGAGAATTTGGATTTTAAGTGGGTTTCCCACTTTAATATTTTCCGAACTTTGTAATTTTTTTTCTTTTTTTAGGATTTAGTAACTACTTTTTTTATTTTTTAGGATTTAATAAGTAGGTCATTTTTAATTTTTTAGGATTTTGTGTAACTTTTTTTAAATTAATATAAGTTTGTGTTTTATTATATAAATGTCAACTATATAAAAAAATCCACATGTCACCCCACGTCAGCCTGGCCACGCCGTTTCCACACTCCACTTTTTAGGGTGGTTTGGTGAAACCCAAACTCACTACATATCAAACAATGCCCCCCAACCTAAACCCTCACACCACCGCGGTGTAAAGCGTGTTTTCGTTAGAAACTTAGAATAGGTCGTAGAGAAATGAGAAACTTAAGACTTGCACAAAAAAAATGGCAAATTTACTTCTATCGCATACAGCTGTGGGTGACAGACCAATAAGAATTTAGAGGAGGGACGATTTTGTATTAAACTTCTGGACCAATGTTGTCGGTGACATACTTAGGTGACGTGCTTATTGCCTTATTCCATTCTCATTGGTCGGCAAATGTTCAAAACCCATGCCATACGTGAAGGTCGTTGACTTTGAATTCCTTAATAGGTCCACTATATTCTTTGATTCTTTCTATTGGTAACAAGAGAAAAATATAAGTTTGTGTTTTATTATATAAATGTCAACTATATAAAAAAATCCACATGTCACCCCACGTCAGCCTGGCCACGCCGTTTCCACACTCCACTTTTTAGGGTGGTTTGGTGAAACCCAAACTCACTACATATCAAACAATGCCCCCCAACCTAAACCCTCACACCACCGCGGTGTAAAGCGTGTTTTCGTTAGAAACTTAGAATAGGTCGTAGAGAAATGAGAAACTTAAGACTTGCACAAAAAAAAATGGCAAATTTACTTCTATCGCATACAGCTGTGGGTGACAGACCAATAAGAATTTAGAGGAGGGACGATTTTGTATTAAACTTCTGGACCAATGTTGTCGGTGACATACTTAGGTGACGTGCTTATTGCCTTATTCCATTCTCATTGGTCGGCAAATGTTCAAAACCCATGCCATACGTGAAGGTCGTTGACTTTGAATTCCTTAATAGGTCCACTATATTCTTTGATTCTTTCTATTGGTAACAAGAGAAAAAACTGCCCATGGCTTTATAACCTAGTGGCATCTTGGTGGTAGGATAAGGCTTTGGGACCAATAGGTTCTGGGTTCGATTCTCACAAGGGGGTTTTCCCATATTTATTGGGTTTCCTCCTGAATTGGTGTGGCATTATGCCTAGTGGAGATGGATATGATCGGGTGGTTCCTCTGGTGGCACGATGATACTCCAGTGGGCCGTCAGTGATCCAAATTTGCCGTTCAAAAAAAAACAAGAGAAAAAACTACTTATTTGTTATATTTATATATATTTATTTTTATTTTTATTCTTTTCTTTTTTTTTGAACGGCAAACAAAAACCATTTTATTTATAATAAGGATTAACAACGGTTAACCCAACAACACCAAAACAAACATCGAGATTCCTACACGCCCATACACAATAAATCAAAATTACACCACTTTTCCCACGTGAGCCCGATAGATCTGGACCTGTTTTTACACCAAAGAAAAGACAGTATTCGGACCTCCTCTTTGATGCTTCTGATGTTTGCTTGCTTTCCGTTGAAGACCAGGTTATTACGTGCTTTCCAGATACACCATATTACAGTTTGTACAACCGTATACACCACTTGTTTCCATTTGTTCGACCCTCTAGCGTGTACATGTATTCTCATTACATCGTTCACCCCAAACAAAAAAAGGCCAGGTAACCTACACCATGCTGCAACATAATCCCATAGTGACTGCACAAAAGAGCATGATACAAAAAGATGCTCTGATGACTCATCCAAATCCCCACAAAACCTGCACCTTAGAGACTCTAAATGGACATTTCTTCTTGCTAATTCTACCAGTGTTGCTATGCGATTAAAACGAAGCCGCCATAACAAAAAATTTACCTTCATAGGGACCCATTTATTCCATTCAAACTCTACTCCCAAATCTTCAAAATTTTCCTGCTGAAGCTTTTTCCGAAGGCTGTGTACCGAGAATACACCCGATGAATCCAAAGTCCACTCCCATCGATCCACCCCCATACCCGATATCGACCCTTGAACCGCAACTGACAGCTCCTGCACTTCCCTAAGCTCATCAGCTGAAGCCGGTTGTCTCGTCCAGCAGAACTTCAAGATGACAACCCCGTCCACTACCTCACACCTGTCTTGAACAGTAGCTTTTTTATTCCTCTCGAGACTAAAAAGACCTGGAAAACAGTTCTGTAATGGCCCATCTTCCAGCCACATATCAGTCCAGAATGACACACAGTCACCCCTTCCAGGTTTCACCCTAATCAATCTGGCCATATTTATATTTTCCATCCCATTTTCTAAGTGCAGCCTAGCAAGTTGTTTCCACGGTCCAGTTATAATACTTTTATACGGTATAAAATTCCAGCTTCTTGAACTACTATGTATGCCTCGTATCACTTTTCTCCACAAGCTATCCACATCTACTTTGAATCTCCACCACCACTTCGCCATCAAGGCTAAGTTGGCTTCCCTTAGTGACCCGAAACCCAACCCTCCCATATCCTTAGGTGTCATGGCATTTCGCCATTTAACCCAATTTAATTTTGCATGTTCCGGCTCCGAACCCCAAAGGAAATCTTTTCGAATGCGTTCAAGATTCTTTATAACTTGCAACGGTGCCTTGTAGAGGGAGAAGAAGTATGTTGGTAAGGCGCTTAACACCGATTTTATTAGTGTAATTCGCCCACCAAAAGAGATAGTGTTAGCTTTCCATATCGACAACCTCTTGCGAAAAACATCTACAACCGGGTCCCAATTTTTAACTAGATTCATGTTCGCTCCCACATATAGCCCAAGATACTTAAACGGAAATGACCCTGCATTACACCGAATGGTAGTAGCCATGGATTGTACTCTATCGTCATTTATCCCAACACCAAATAAGCTACTTTTTGCATGATTTACCCGGAGCCCGGAGGCAAGGTAAAAGCAACGAAGTAGCCTATTTAAATTTAGAATATTTTCATTTGACCACTTTCCAACAAACACCACATCATCCGCGAAAAGGAAATGCGATAGTAAGGGACCATTCGCGTTGCACCTCACACCTTTATATAAATCTATTGCACACGCTTCCTTCATTATACCGGTCAAAGCTTCCATCGCCATAATAAATAAGAACGGAGACAAAGGATCGCCTTGTCTCAATCCTCTATAGCATGCAAATTCTTGCGTAGGGGCCCCGTTTACAAGAACCGACGCCCTAGCCGTTTTAACAATAGCCATTACCCACTCCCGCCATTTGGCCGGAAACCCCATTTGTGTCATCATAGAATTGAGGAAGTCCCAATTTAAAGTGTCGTATGCTTTCTCGACGTCGATTTTAAATATCATTCCTTCCTTTTTGTTTCTTTTTAACCATGATACGACTTCATTTAAAATAAGTGGGCCGTCCAGTATACTCCGCTTAGATAAAAATGCAGTTTGTTCCTCTGAGATTAATTTGTGTATTACTCCTTTTAACCTATTTGATAGTGCTTTTGAAATAACTTTTGTTATGAACCCAATGAGACTTATTCGCCTGAACTCCCCAAACCCACCAGGATCATTGCATTTTGGAATTAGTGCTAAAAATGAGGATGTGCATCCTCTGCTGAAAGTTGCACTCACATAAAATTCTTCAAATAATTTATAGAAATCTGCTTGCAAGAAGTCCCAACATTTCTTCAAAAAATGGAAGTTGACCCCATCCGGCCCCGGCGCCTTATCGCTCGCACAATCCCAAACCGCATTACGAATCTCCACCTCTGTGAACGGAGCTACAAGCTCAACCGCCTCCATATCTGATAGGGTTGATAAGTTTGGGCATGTCAATCTTGGTCGAACCTCCATAGGTTCTAAAAACTTCCCTGCAAAGAATGAAAAAGCTTCATCCTTAATAATTGATGGGCACGTGAGCCATTCACCATCAACCCTCAACCCGTTTATGCGGTTGTTACTTGTGTTTGCATTTATTACCCCATGAAAGTATCGCGTGTTTTCGTCCCCATTCGTGGCCCACTTGACCCTCGCCTTTTGTTTAAGATCTATTGCTTTTAATCGATTTGCTTCCAAAATAAATTTTTTGCACTCTACTCTTTGCTCCAATTCACTATTAGTTAAATCTCTATCCTCTGCCGCCACTTCAAGAGCCTCCAATTGTTCAAGTTTCTCAGCATACACACCTTCCTTTTCTTGTTTATGCACTGCCACCCAGTCCCGCATCTTAAATTTGACCCATTTTAACTTGGTTGCAAGTGCCAAGTCCGCGGGACCTTCAAACCGAAAATCTAGACACCATTGTTTTACTAGATCCATAAGACCAGGAATTTCGAGCCAAGAATTAAAAATTCTTGATGGGGTTGGCCCGAAATCCACCGGGACCATATTCAAAAGAATGGGACAATGATCCGTCACAAAATTCGATAAGGCCACAACCGACGCAAAAGGCCATTGGTTCATAAAACCTCGGCACACCAAGAACCTATCAAGCTTGCTTTTTTTCATCCCGTCATCTGAATGATAGGTATACTTTCGCCCCCCCCCCCCCATGTTATACTCCGTCAAATCGGCATCCTCGATAAACCGATTAAAATGCATTGCATTCAGCGATATAAATTCTGAATTTTGCCTCTCAGAAGGATATCGAACGTCGTTAAAATCCCCAAGCAACACCCAAAGCCCCGGTAGCCTATTTCTCACATTCAGCAATTCTGCCCACAAACCCCTTCTCTCGACAGGGTCATTCTGCGCATAGATATTAACTATGTTCAATAATTCCCCTCTCGCCTTCAGGTGCCCTGGCACAATTAAAAATCGCTGATGTTTATAATCGCCTACCTTTTGGAACACTGATGGGTTCCACATCGATACGAGTCCACCCGATCTTCCACTTGCATCCACCACATTGAACTCAAATATCGTACGACCCCAATATCTACTAACAGTGGCATTATTAACATCCCCCACTTTCGTCTCCTGAACTGCCAAGAAGTGTACCCCATGGGTTGTCTTCAATCCACGGATCCACTCCTCCTTACGTTGGTCTCTGACCCCCCGGAGATTGACACTTAAGAAATTCATTGATTCACAATCTTGTCGCCTTCACCAATGATTAACTCGCTTACCTGCTTATGAAACCCATCTAAATCAAAACCCACTTTCATTCCAGCCTCATATTTTGATGGAGAAAATACAATTTATAAAGGAAAAACCACTGTTGTAAGAAAATACAATTTATAAAGGAAAAACCACTTTCATTCCAGCCTCATATTTTGATGGAGAAAATACAAACGGGGTATACCGGGCTAGGATTTTTATTCTTTTCTAATAGCAGAAAATACAATTTATAAAGGAAAAACCACTGTTGTAAGAATCGTTAGGCGTTAGTCAGTCAACAGGATTAATCGGGATTGATACGGATTAATCCGAATTAATCAGATTGGGGTTTTATATGTAATTTTCAATTTTGTATACACACACATCCGTATATGTGATTTTTTAAGGGGCCAAGTTTTAACACATTTTCGACCCATATTTTGAAGTTGTTAGGATTACTTGTCGGAATATAGGGGTTTTGGCCGGAATTTTGCCGATTAGGACCAGATTTGACCATTGTTGACCTCCTAGTGATTAATTAGCCGATTAGATAAAAATTAATCGGTGAACCTTCGACTAACGATTATTCTTAGGTGGTTGGTTTGGCCCTTGTTCCTGTAACTTGAATCCTAGCCCGGTATACCCCGTTTTAGTTTTACACCATTGTGCAACTTACGCCTTTTTTACTCTCTGGTCGAGTTTCTCGGCATTGAAAAATCTTCGTAAACTAAATCACACGTGTATATGTTGACATTTAAGAGATATACAGCCAAGAAAATCAATAGCAATGGTGATATATATGCGGATTAGACACCAAAAAATAAACACTCAAAAAATGGCCACAATTTAAGGAACGTGCTTAGTGACGGCATCAGATTCCTAATTGATGGAGAAATGTCTGGTAGCAAGAAAAGCTGCTTCTAGGAGGTTGTCAAGTGTTTTCGCCCGACGATTCCATTCTTGGGTGGTTGGTTTGGCCCTTGTTCCGGTAACTCGAATCCTAGCCCTGTATATTCCATTTTAGTTTTACACCATTGTGAACCTTAAGCCTTTTTTACTCTCTGATCGAGGTTCTCGGCATTGAAAAATCTTCGTAAACTAATCACACGTGTATATGTTGACATTTAAGAGATATACAGTTAAGAAAATCAAGAGCAATGGTGATATATATGCGGATTAGACACCAAAAAATAAACACTCAAAAAATGATTACAATTTAAGAAATGTGTTTAGTGACGGCATCAGATTCCAAATTGATGGAGAAAGGTCTGGTGGCAAGAAAAGCTGCTTCCAGAAGGTTGTCAAGTGTTTTCGCTCGACGATTCCATTCTTGGGTGGTTGGTTTGGCCCTTGTTCCTGTAACTCGAATCTTAGCCCGGTATATCCCATTTTAGTTTTACACCATTGTGAACCCTACGCCTTTTTTTACTCTCTAATCGAGGTTCTCGGCATTGAAAAATCTTCGTAAACTAAATCACACGTGTATATGTTAACATGTAAGAGATATACAGTCAAGAAAATCAAGAGCAATGGGGATATATATGCGGATTATACACCAAAAAATAAACACTAAAAATGGCTACAATTTAAGGAATGTGTATAGTGACGGCATCAGATTTCTAATTGATGGAGAACGGTCTGGTGACAAGAAAAGCTGCTTCCAGGAGGTTGTCAAGTGTTTTCGCTCGACGATTCCAATCTTGGGTGGTTGGTTTAGCCCTTGTTCCTGTAACTCGAATCCTAACCCGGTATATCCCATTTTAGTTTTACACCATTGTGAACCTTACGCCTTTTTTACTCTCTGATAGAGGTTCTCGGCATTGAAAAATCTTCGTAAACTAAATCACACATGTATATGTTGACATTTAAGAAACATACAGTCAAGAAAATCAAGAGCAATGGTGATATATATGCGGATTAGACACCAAAAAATAAACACTCGAAAATGGCTAAAATTTATTGAATGTCTTTAGTGACGGCATCAGATTCCTAATTGATGGAGAAATGTCTGGTGGCAAGAAAAGCTGCTTCTAGGAGGTTGTCAAGTGTTTTCGCTCGACGATTCCATTCTTGAGTGGTTGGTTTGGCCCTTGTTCCTGTAACTCGAATCCTAACCCGGTATATCCCATTTTAGTTTTACACCATTGTGAACCTTACGCCTTTTTTAATCTCTGATCGAGGTTCTCGGCATTGAAAAATCTTCGTAAACTAAATCACACGTGTATATGTTGACATTTTAGAGATATACAGTCAAGAAAATCAAAAGCAATGGTGATACGTATGCGGATTAGACACCAAAAAATAAACACTAAAAAATGGCTAAAATTTAAGGAACGTGTTTAGTGACGGCATCAGATTCCTAATTGATGGAGAAAGGTCTGGTGGCAAGAAAAGCTGCTTCCAGGAGGTTGTCAAGTGTTTTCTCTCGATGATTCCATTCTTGGGTGGTTGGTTTGGCCCTTGTTCCTGTAACTCGAATCCTAGCCCGGTATATCCCATTTTAGTTTTACACCATTGTGAACCATACGCCTTTTTTACTCTCTGATCGAGTTTCTCGGCATTGAAAAATCTTTGTAAACTAAATCACACGTGTATATGTTGACATTTAAGAGATATACAGTCAAGAAAATCAAGAGCAATGGTGATATATATGCGGATTAGACACCAAAAAATAAACACTCAAAAAATGGCTACAATTTAAGGAATGTGTTTAGTGAGACATCAGATTCATAATTGATGGAGAAAGGTCTGGTGGCAAGAAAGGCTGCTTCCAAGAGGTTGACAATGGTTTTCGCTCGACGATTCCATTCTTGGGTGGTTGGTTTGGCCCTTGTTCCTGTAACTCGAATCGTAGCCCGGTATATCCCACTTTAGTTTTACACCATTGTGAACCTTACGCCTTTTTTACTCTCTGATCAAGGTTCTGGGCATTAAAAAATATTCGTAAACTAAATCACACGTGTATATGTTTACATTTAAGAGATATACAGTTAAGAAAATCAAGAGCAATGGTGATATATATGCGGATTAGACACCAAAAAAAACACTCAAAAAGAGGCTACAATTTAAGGAACGTGCTTAGTGACGGCATAAAATTCCTAATTGATGGAGAAAGGTCTGGTGGCAAGAAAAGCTGCTTCCAGGAAGTTGTCAACTGCTTTCGCCAGACGATTCCATTCTTAGGTGGTCGGTTTGGCAATTGTTCCGGTAATTCGAATCCTAGCCCGGTATATCTCATTTTAGTTTTACACCATTGTGAACCTTAAGCCTTTTTTAATCTCTGATCGAGGTTCTCGGCATTGAAAAATCTTCGTAAACTAAATCACACGTGTATAAGTTGACATTTAAGATATATAAAGTTAAGAAAATCAAGAGCAATGGTGATATATATGCGGATTAGACACTAAAAAATAAACACTAAAAATGGCTACAATTTAAAGAACGTGTTTAGTGACGGCATCAGATTCCTAATTGATGGAGAAAGGTCTGGTGGCAAGAAAAGCTGCTTCCAGGAGGTTGTCAAGTGTTTTCGCATGACGATTCCATTCTTGGGTGGTTGGTTTGGCACTTGTTCCCGTAACTCGAATCCTAGCCTGGTATATCACGTTTTAGTTTTACACCATTGTGCAACTTACGCCTTTTTTACTCTCTGATCGAGGTTCTCGGCATTGAAGAATCTTCGTATACTGAATCACACGTGTATATGTTGACATTTAAGAGATATACAGTCAAGAAAATCAAGAGCAATGGTGATATATATGCGGATTAAACACCAAAAAAATAAACACTCAAAAAATGGCTACAATTTATGGAACGTGCTTAGTGACGGCATGAGATTCCTAATTGATGCAGAAAGGTCTGTGGCAAGAAAAGCTGCTTCCAGGAGGTTGTCAAGTGTTTTCGCCCGACGATTCCATTCTTGGGTGGTTGGTTTGGCCCTTGTTCCGGTAACTCGAATCCTAGCCCGGTATATCCCATTTTAGTTTTACACCATTGTGAACCTTAAGCCTTTTTTACTCTCTGATCGAGGTTCTCGGCATTGAAAAATCTTCGTAAACTAAATCACACGTGTATATGTCACAGCCCCCGCCCCCTATCTGTCCCGGGAACGGGCGGCCGCGGCTAGTTTTGGTGGTATCGGTGTTTATCATTTTGGCAGCGGAAATTACATCAGGACCGTAGTTAGGAAATATTTTATATGAGTAAATACCACAATTTTATAATATTAAACATGTGGGAAATTCCCAAGTTTTTAGTATACACATTATAGGGATAAACCCTATTTTATTTAATAAAAATATCTCTTTATTCAGGTAACTTTTATAGCCACTTTTCCAAGCCTTCAGTGCTGTCCAGCTGACTTCTATTTGGCTTTCACATTTTGTTACCTGAAACGCGTTTAAAAACATTTTGTCAGTGGGAAATACTGGTGAGCGAACCCCAGTTTAATCAAGAATAATTTTATCCTTTAACAGTACTGAGAGCGATTACAATGTTTATTTCTACACAATTACTCATTCAGTACTGTCAATCCTGACTGGTGGGTCATATTACACATTGGCTATCTCGTTGTCCAATGGTAACATGTTCCACATTTTCTATACAAAACCCCAACATACCGGCTGTAATTGAAGAACTACAAAGACTCAATCACTGCTAATCACATTGTAAATTATTTAAGGTTTTGTAAAAACAGTTTACAAAAAGGAGATTACTCACATTGCTGTCTTAGGGGTTTCCTTTAAGATTTCCTGGTGATTATCTATTAATTACACAAATGCACACGCGTTAGTATAATAACCCAATATTTACATTAGTAATACCCTCCCCGAGACGGCATTCCAACGACTACGTCGGACAGAATCACGACAGCCGTTACGGAACCCTGGATCAATCGGGCAGCGTATCTAATACGTAAACGGGGGTTATAATACTTATAACGAGGCAAAACTTCATTATTTAGGGGGGTATTATGCCCGAAAATAGCTTATACTATGCATAAATTCGAGAGAGAAAGTGTGTGATGAACGAATTGGACTGAAGGCCTCTTTACTCAATTTATAGGGTTGATTTCGGATTTCCTCACGGCCCGCGTAAGCCGAAGGATAGTCCTTCACGGCCCGCGACGTAGGCTGGGTAGGCCCTAGCCTGGCCCAGTCACTGACCTAGCTTCTGTCGCAACCCCCGATCCCTTATCTGTCCCGGGAACGGGCGGACGCGATCTCAGAGTTTGGTGGTATCAGTTGTTTAAATATTGCAGCGGAATTTACATCAGGACCGTAGTTAGGAAATGTTTATCAGAGTAAAACCACCATATTTCATATTACTAATCACATGGGCAAAACCCAAGTTTCTTATTACAATACATTTATAGGGATAAACCCTATTTTATTGAATTTAAAACATCGTTTATTAGGTAACTTTTATAGCCACATTTTTCCCAAGCCTTCAGTGCTCTCCAGCTGGCTTTTTACTAATTGGCTGTCACATTGGGTTACCTGAAACGCGTTTTAAAAACATTTGTCAGTCGGAAATACTGGTGAGTGAATCCCAGTTTAATCAAGAAACATTTTATTAATTAAAACAGTATTGAGAGCGATCACATTGTTTATGTCTACACAATTACTCCATTTGGTACTATCAATCCACTGACTTGTGGGTCATATTACACATTGGCTAACTCATTGTCCAATGGTAACGTACTGTCAACCTTGACTTACTACTCACAGTGTAGTAAATTTTGTATACAAAACCCCAACATACCGGCAGTAATTGAAGAACTACAAAGACTCAATCACCGCTTAATCACATTGTAAAACATTTAAGGTTTTGTAAAACAGTTCACAAAAAGTTAACAAAAAGAGGATAAACTCACATTGCTATCTTAGGCTTCTCGTAAGGGTTTCCTGGATATAATCTATAATTTATACAAATGTACATTGGTTAGTATCATAACCCTTTGAAAATATTAATGATACCCTCCCCGAGACGGCATTCCAACAACTACGTCGGGCATAACCACGACAGTTGTTACGGAACCCTAAATCAATCGGGCAGCATAACTGTTACGAAACTGGGGCTATAATACTTACAACGGAGCAGAACCTCGCTAATTAGGGGTATAATACCCAACTATAATGCTTATACTTCAGAAATTCGAGATTGAAAGAAAGAAATAAACGACGGAAAGTGAAACCTGATAGCCTTCTTATATAGTGCTGAAATCTGAGTCTCACGCGGCCCGCGTAAGAGTAGCCATAAGGCTACGCGGCCTGCGTCAACATGTGGTCAACGTGTAGCTTGTCCCGGTCACCAAGTAGACCCGCCACAATGTCGACACGTGTCAGCTCAGGATGTATCCGCGTTTAATGATCTCTAGCGGCCCGCGTAAGAGTAAGCGAAAGCTTACGCAGCCCGTATCAACTTAAGAAATTAGTGAAGTCCGGTCTCAACCTTGATACCGCCCGCGTGAAATGTTGGGGTGGGTCTACGCGACCCGCCTCAACTCAATATTTCATGTTTTTCATTTATTTTAAATGTTATAACATACTTGGGGCTTGGTTTTCACATACGAGGTGTAACATAAGACATATTGAGACATTCTACAATATACTTAGAGTGTCGGAAATATTATAAGGGTGTTGGTTTTACCGAGGGTTGTTACAGCTTCGACACGCGTTTGACACGTGGCATCACCGGGATGCGCCCTGATGACGAGCTGTCGCCCCCGCGTAGCCTGAAGGCAAGGCCTTCGCGGCCCGCGAGAGCTCTACAGAATTTGTTTTTATTTAATTTTTAAATATATCAGGTATTTTGGGCTCGGTTTTCGCATACGGGGTATGTTTTAAGATATATAGGGAAATGTTAAATATATTAGGGGCGTTGAAACTTATTTTGGAGGGTTGTTATATCCTCCCCACCTTGTTTTAGAGCTCGTCCTCGAGATCTACTGGAACAGGTGTGGATATTTCCTTTGCATTTCTGATTCAAGTTCCCATGTGTATTCTGGTCCTCTTTTGGAGTCCCATTTCACTTTGACAAGAACTAGTCTCTTGTGCTTGAGATTCTTGATTTTCCTGTCTTCAATTTGTAGGGGTCGTTCCACAAATTTTAACTGTTCATTTACTTTTATATCCTTAAGAGGCACTACGAGTGATTCATCAGCTAAGCATTTCTTGAGATTCGATACATGAAATACGTCATGTATTCCTGCCATTTCCTCTGGCAGTTGTAGCTGATAGGCTACAGGTCCTATTCTTCTAATAATCTCAAAAGGTCCAATATATCTGGGACTTAGCTTTCCCCTCTTGATGAATCTTACCACTCATTTCCAATGAGAGACTTTCAATAACACTTTGTCTCCTTCCTGAAATTCCAATGGCTTTCGTCTGTTATCAGCATAGTTCTTTTGTCGATCACGTGCTGCTTTCAGTCGTTCCTTGACTTAAATGATTTTGTCTGTTGTTTCTTGTTCTATCTCAGGTCCGGATAGTTGCTTTTCTCCAATTTCTGCCCAACAGACTGGAGTTTGGCACTTTCGTCCATAAAGTGCTTCGAATGGTGCAGCATTGATACTTGAGTGATGTGACAACTGTGTTCAGTAATCGATGTACGATGTAAAACAATGATGATTATTAATAAAACAATGTGCTTTGGTGTTATTATATGTTTCTTGGTGTTTCTATGTGTGTATTTGTGTTTGGTGATTTTTTTCAATTCGATTCCGATTGCAAGATTTAAATCACGTTCTGGAAGGTTATACGCAAACTGGTGCGTAAACGCAGTCAGTATAATGCGACAAACACTCCGGAATAGTGACATAGGCTTAACATACCTTAAATAACCTCCACATAACTTATAAATAAGTTTTGAATGGTTTGGTGTGTCGAAATCAACTTTGTTCGATCGCAGGGACTATTTGTGTCAAACTGCGAAACTATGCCGATTTGTATAGTAACGAACATTCCGGAACTTGATCATAAGTTAAACATACCCTAAATAACCTTTACATAGCTTAGAAATAGGCTTTGAGGGGTTCGGTATGCTAAAATAAACTTTATGCTCATTCAGGAACTAAAAGCGTCAAAAAGTGCATAAGTTTGCATTTTCGCGCATATCTTACGTTCTGAATATACCCGGACCTCCAAAAATTTATGTAAGCATTAAAATATTTTATTTTAGTGTTTGGCATAAGAAAATTCCATTCGTCGCTTAATTTGGATCGTTTTTGCGTTCGTTACAACTTCCGTCGTAATTAACCGAACAACGCAACCGTACGACCAAACGAACCGACATCCGTGATAATTTTGAGCATATTTTAAGTTCCCTATACTTTAACTTCATTTTAGAACTTTGAAATCGGGTTAACGGGGCTTAAACGTGTAAAAAATGCATCAAATAACAAGTTTGGGGCTTTAGGGGCCTGTTCTGCCAAAAATGAAACTTGGCTGGTCTGCACAAGGCTTACGGACCGTAAGCCCTTACCCATACGGTCCGTAAGGACCTCCCAGATTAGAAAAATCTGTTTAACAGCCTGTTAACAGCTGTTATGCACCCATAACTCTCTTGCACATGGCATTTCCTGATAATGGGGGGCCATTTTGATATACCATGGTATTGCAACACATGTATGGATGAGATTGAATCACGGTTTTCGATAAACGATCTTAACGGTTCAAGGAAATCTATAAATACCCCCATGATCTCAACCCCAAAACCCACACCTTTGAAATCTGAATTTGTTCTCTAAGTTGATGTGTTTAACACTTCATACCTGAGAATATTCGGATTCAAAACTTCCATTCTTGGACCCGTTGTAAGTGTTCTTTCGTTCTTTTCATTCGTTTTAGCGTTAAAGTCAAACCGCGTTTGACTTTCTGCATTGACCAGTTTATGGTAAATGTGAAGTTCGTTTGAACTTCATAACGTGAGCGTAATCACGATGGTTATAGTCCCTTGTGACTATACCTACTAATTACCACGTTATCTAGACTCAGTGACGAGTCGTAGTTTAGGCTAAAATATGTATTCTTACGTGTTTTGTAACCAAACTACTTGTAGGTATCAAAACCGTTTGTTTTGATACCAAACCTATTTTCAAACCTTGTTAAACATGTTCTAACATGTTTAGCTCGTCACTTTTAGTTTTGTGCTTGTCTAGGGTCGTAAAAGTAAGCGATCTAATCAATCGCTTATACTTTCAAACCCGACCCATTTGGTTGATCATTAGGATCCGACCAAACACATTAGGTGACCATAGTGTATAGGGAATGACCTTCCAAGGTTATACCTTATGGTCGCTTCGTTTAAGTAGTTTTATGATAGGTAGTTTATATGCCTTAGGTAAATTACCAAAAATGCCCTTTTAAGCCAAAATTCATTTTAAGCATATGTAACATAACCGTTGGTATCTAAACTGATTAGACAACAATATTAAACATGTTGAGGCATATTTTACTTATCATAGGACTAGTTAGGCGTTCCGAACGCGTTTCACGCGAACGACGCGTTAAAGTAGCATAAGCTACCTTAATGGGACGCGATGGGTCGAAAGCACTTAGGTTAGGTTTCATTTAGGATGTAGGCCTTGTTAAACCATATCACATGAGTTCCAACACTCATTTGTTTTACAAGACCTCATTCTGTCCGATCTTCCGATTTAGGCGTCTATTGTTTGACTAGTGATTCAATTACTAGGTGCTGCTTGATTTCTCTGGTTTACTCGAGTTTGTTGAAGTACTATTGATTGAGGATACCTTGCACTACATGTGAGTACATAGTTCCCCTATTTTACAACTTTTAATTTTTTTGGGGTGATTCATATGTACAAAATGTTTTCAAGGTTTAAACGATGATTTCAAAAACGAATAGAACGATTTATACTAAACTAATAACGATTTCGATAATGTGAACGAACTTGTTGGTTATAGTTACATAACGAATGACATTCATTAATTTTGGCCGAACCGACCAGTATTAGGTTATGGTACCATAGGATCTGACATATCCCGTTATTGCACTATACCCATGGTTATGTGTGGGTGTTGTGGGTAACGACTGAATCTGTAATTATTAACTTACCCTTTGGTGGTTTGTTAACGCGAGAAGCGAGGAACGAGGTAGTCGAGTCACGAAGGTTTGAATGTTATTAACGAGACGACCATATATAAGTTTTCACAATTAAAACGAGGATGATTTAAACGATTTGGAAACGATGTTTAACGATTTGGGTAAACGATTGGTTTTTGGCTAGTGTTTAGATAACGGGACGGGTGTAATGTGGTGAAAACATGATAGATACGCTGCAGGTACTTCTTATATATGAGTGTTTTCAACATATTACATACCGTGGCGTTATTTAGTTCACTTGGGTAAACGGTATTGAAACGATGTCACACAACGATGACTTCGAAATAATATACGAGTTTTATTAACGAGTTTATACGAGATGTTTTACAAGATGGTTTTCTAAAACAAAAAGCTTTTGGGTTAAGAATCATGGCTATGAGATTTTATAAATTATAACCATCTTGATTTGAGTTGGTTAACCATGTTGCAATATTATACACTTTTCTAAACAAGGTTTTCGAGGTATTGCAATATATGTAAACAAGCCATGATTCCGATACTCTTATAAAACCTATGTACTCGCCAGCATTTCTTGCTGACTTTGTTTTTACATATGTTTCAGGTGTTGTTGATTGATGTGATTTCTAGGATGCATACGTCACATAGGATCTGGACGAGGCCTTAGTGACATCATAACTATGATAGACGATATAAAACTTGTTTGTTCTATGTTAAGACAATGTTAATGTTTAATGTTATCAATAAAACGAAACACTTTTTGTATCCATGGTTATGAAACGATAATTCTGTTACAACACTCCCCGACGTTTCCGCCACGCTTTGTTGTTTTACGTGGTCGGGGTGTGACAGAAGAGTTGGTATCAGAGCCAATGGTTATAGGGAATTAGGTTATTAGTAATGCTTTGACCTAGACTATAACTTCTAGGACCCCAACGCAAGTTTATTTGCGTTTAGATTTTTTAAAACAAAATCGTCACCTATCCTTAGGTGATAACCACGACGAGAAACACAATTTTCGAATCCGCTTTGAAAACTAATCATCCATTCTAGGATGATTGATTACTAGGTTTTGAACCCTCTGTTATAAGGTTTTGAACCCTTCCAATTTAACTCATTTATGGCTTAGTGCCTTCTGAGTTTTCTAAATCTCGTCAAATTTGGGTCTAAATAATGTGAACACGTGCAAACTGGAAGAGTGAGTGCCTGTACTCTGAGTTTTCTGTCTAAGGCTAGAGTGTTCGTACAAATCCACATAATCGGACTAGTCACTCTTACCAGGGAACTCTTGGGGTGAGTGTTCACTTATAGGCGAGCATGTCTTCGCGATACATTATTTTTGACCTATTTACTTTGATTAGTCCATGCGTGTCATTTGTTTGTTCGAGGTAACAAACAAATGATCGCCTTCCTTGTGTTTTGTCGATACCTCTTTTGTTTTTCCAAATTTTCAACCTCACTCGATTCTCCTGTTTCCTTGTTAGACAATGCCTCCTCGACGTGAAGCACAATCTTTTACTATTGAAGAAATCGTAGCCCTGGTCTCTCAGCAAGTGGCTATTGTGCTTCCTGGTGTTGTGACCCAAGTCCACGGGATATACAACAACAACAATAAAAACAACAACAATAATGCACCGTGTAATTTCAAGAACTTCAATTCTGCGAAGCCGCTTAAATTTTCTGGGTCGCAAGGAGCAACTGCGCTCCTGCAGTGGTTTGAGAGTATCGAGAGCACATTCAGACATCTGCAGTGTCCGAATGCGCGTAAGGTTGAATTTGCTTCGAGCGTGTTTGAGAAGCGAGCGCTTACCTGGTGGAATGGTATTATGCGCGACAGGGGTGCCGAAGTGGCGTTGGCACAAACATGGGAAGAGCTTCGGGCTCTCATGATGAAGGAGTTTTGTCCCCGTCATGAAATTCGGGCTTTGGAGCGAGAGTTTGACGATTTAAAGCAAGATGGGGCTGAACACCGTGCGTACACAAATCGCTTTGAGGAACTCAGTCTATTGTGTCCCACCATGGTTACCCCTCTGGAGAAAGCAATCGAGAGATATATCGATGGTCTACCCAATTCTATTCTGGAGATTGTGACCGGTGTTAATCCTACTACCCTTCGTCAAGCAATCGAGTTGTCTGCTACCCTGACTGAGACTCAAGTCAGGAAGGGTAAACTCACCCGCAAGGGTGATAAAAAGAAGGCGACTGATTCAGGGAAGGACAAGAAAAAGGATAAGGGTAAGGAAGGTGAGTCGTCAAAGAAATCGAGGAAGTGAAAGGGTGTCCAGAATTTTGCTGTTACAGCACAGACTGCTCAGAACCCGCAGAACCCACCGGCTCAGCCACCTGCAAAGAAGGCATATGCTGGTACCGCACCTCATTGTGCTCATTGCAACAGTCATCACATTGCACAACAAGCTTGCAAACAATGCACGACGTGTGGTAAACTTGGGCATTTGGCCAATGTTTGTCGTTTGGGACAGAATCAGGTTGCCCAGGTTCAAGCTCCGATACAAGGGAATGCTGCAAGATTCCCACCGGGTTCATGTTTTAATTGTGGAGAGTATGGTCACTTCCGCAACAACTGTCCGAGACTGGTGAATGCAAACGCGAATGCTAACGCGAACCCGAATGCGAACGTCAACGTCAATGTGAATCCCGCTCGTGGGCGAGCGTACACTTTGAATGCAAACGAAGCGAGGGCCGACAACGAAGTGGTTAACGGTACTTTTCTTGTTAACAATCGACCTGCATCTATTCTTTTTTATTCTGGTGCCGATAGAAGTTTTGTTTCATTGTCATTTGAGCCTTTGCTTGCGATACCTAGAACCAAACTGAGGAAACCCTTATCTGTCGAAGTTGTTAATAGTAAACCTCTGGTTCTCGATTCTGTTATTCGTGATTGTCAGTTGAACCTTGATAACCATCTTTTTCCTATTGACCTCACACCAATGCAACTTGGGAGTTTCGATATTATCGTTGGAATGGATTGGTTAACCAAACACCACGCTGAGGTGGTTTGTTTCGATAAGATTGTTTGTATTCCTTTGTCTTCTGGCGATGTTCTGGAAATTCGTGGAGAGAAGCCATCTGGTGGTTTGAAGCTTATGTCGTGTTTGGAAGCCCAAAGGTATTTACAAAAAGGATATGTTGCTTTTCTGGCACATGTCACCGAGGAGAAAAGCAAGAGCAAGAGTATTCAGGATATTCCGATTGTTCGGGATTATCCGGAGGTGTTTCCTGATGAACTGCCTGGTTTGCCTCCAGTTCGTCAAGTCTAGTTTCATATTGACCTTGTACCCAATGCCAACCCGATTGCAAAAACACCTTATCGTCTTGCACCATTGGAGATGCAAGAGTTATCGAAACAGCTTCAAGAGTTATCTGATAAAGGATTCATCCGACCGAGCTTTTCACCTTGGGGAGCTCCTGTCCTCTTCGTGAAAAAGAAAGATGGATCTTTTCGAATGTGTATCGATTATCGTGAGCGTAATAAGCTCACCATCAAGAATCGATATCCCCTACCTCGAATTGATGATCTCTTCGACCAACTGCAGGGTGCTTCATGCTTTTCCAATATCGATCTGCGTTCTGGGTATCATCAACTTCGTGTTCTCGAAGAAGATATTCCCAAAACTGCTTTCCGCACAAGATATGGGCATTGCGAGTTCACTGTCATGCCTTTTGGTTTGACAAATGCTCCAGCTATCTTTATGGACTTAATGAATAGGGTCTGCAAACCTTATTTGGACAAGTTCATTATTGTGTTCATCGACGATATTCTCATTTATTCAAAATCTCGAGCCGAGCACGAGCAACACCTTCGCTTAACATTGGAACTCCTGAAGAAGGAACAACTTTTTGCTAAATTCTCCAAGTGTGAATTCTGGCTTAAAGAAGTTCAATTCTTGGGTCATATAGTCAATGAGCAGGGTATTCATGTGGATCCATCCAAGATTGCTGCTATTAAGGACTGGAATACACCGACGACGCCTACGGAGATTCGATCTTTTCTTGGTCTTGCTGGTTATTATCGTCGATTCATTTCAAATTTCTCGAAGATTGCGGTTCCACTCACTGCTTTGACTCAGAAGAATAAGCCTTTCGAGTGGGGACCCAAAAGCAAGAAGAAGCGTTCCAAACGCTGAAGCAGAAGTTATGTAATGCTCCTGTTCTATCTCTGCCCGAGGGGAGCGATGATTTCGTTGTCTATTGCGATGCGTCCAACTTAGGCCTTGGTTGCGTCCTTATGCAACGAGGTAAGGTTATTGCATATGCATCTAGACAGCTGAAAGTTCACGAGAAGAACTACACAACTCATGATCTTGAGTTAGGAGCTATGGTTTTCGCGCTTAAAATCTGGAGACACTACCTCTATGGAACGAAGTGTGTGGTTTTCACAGACCACAAAAGTCTCCAGCATATTCTTAATCAGAAAGAGCTGAACATGAGGCAACGACGCAGGGTTGAACTCTTAAACGATTATGACTGCGAGATTCGCTACCACCCTGGTAAGGCGAATGTTGTAGCCGATGCGCTTAGTCGAAAGGAGCGAGTCAAGCTTCATTCTGTTCGAACACTATCTGATCTTTAATCTCGTGTCCTTTAAGCTCAGCAATTTTGTGTTTCACAAAATTTGATAGGTAATGAATTACCACGTCAACTTGATCTTAAGCTCGAAGCGAAAGACGATGGCTTGCTCTATTTTAAGGATCGATTGTGGATTCCGAAACAAGACGATCTTCGCACCTTGGTAATGGACGAATCTCATAAGTCTCGATATTCTATCCATCCTGGTGCTGATAAAATGTACAAGGATCTTCGTACTCAGTGCTGGTGGCCTGGTATGAAGAAGGATGTTGCCTTGTATGTATCGAGATGCCTAACTTGTCTCAAAGTCAAGGCCGAACATCAACGACCTTCTGGCTTGCTTGTACAACCAGTGATACCGGTTTGGAAATGGGAGAACATTGCGATGGATCTCATCACTAAATTACCGCGTACATCTAAAGGTCATGATGCTATTTGGGTTGTTATCGATCGATTAACGAAATCAGCTCGCGAGGACCTATCTGCTGATAAACTTGCAAAGATTTATGTTGATGAAATTGTGACACGACATGGTGTGCCCTTGGATATCATCTCCGATCGTGATGCTCGATTTTCATCTCATTTCTGGAAGGCCATGCATTCTGCTTTGGGAACCCAACTGAATCTAAGCATTGCTTATCATCCCCAAACAGATGGCCAATCTGAGAGAACGATTCAAACTTTGGAGGATATGCTTAGAGCATGTGTAATAGACTTTGGTCGTAATTGGGATTCTCATCTGCCACTGATCGAGTTCTCTTACAACAATAGTTATCATGCTAGCATTAATATAGCACCATTCGAAGCTCTCTACGGTCGAAAATGTCGTTCACCTGTCTGTTGGAACGAGGCCGGTGAAGCTCAGCTTACTGGACCTGAGCTCGTTCTGGAAACAACAGACAAAATCAAAAAAATCCGTGATAATCTTGTGACAGCTCGAAACCGTCAAAAGAGATATGCGGATATGCGACGCAAGCCCTTAGAATTTCAAGTCGGAGATCGTGTCCTACTCAAGGTTTCACCTTGGAAGGGAGTCGTGAGATTTGGAAAGAAAGGAAAACTTGCACCTCGATATGTGGGACCATTTAAGATTGTGGAAAGAATTGGAAAGGTTGCCTATCGACTAGAGCTACCTCCAGAGCTTGGAAATATTCACCCAACTTTTCACGTGTCCAATCTGCGAAAGTGTTTAGCTGACGCTGATCTACACATTCCACTTGATGAGATTCGAATCGATGAAACAATGCACTTTGTCGAGAAACCCGTGGAGATCGTGGGCCGTGCTTTTCAACAGTTGAAGAACAAACAGATTCGATTGGTCAAAATTCGTTGGGAATCCAAACGTGGCCCAGAGTTTACTTGGGAACGTGAGGACCAGATGAAAACAAAATATCCGCATTTTTTTCACAAGCTTCCTCTAGTTAAAATTGCGGGACGAAATTTCCTGAAGTAGGGGAGACTGTGACAACTGTGTTCTGTAATCGATGTATGATGTAAAACAATGATGATTATTAATAAAACAATGTGCTTTGGTGTTATTATATGTGTCTTGGTGTTTCTATGTGTGTATTTATGTTTGGTGATTTTTTTCAATTCGATTCAATTCCGATTGCAAGCTTTAAATCGCGTTCTGGAAGGTTATACGCAAACTGGTGCGTAAACGCAGTTAGTATAACGTGAAAAACACTCCGGAATAGTGACATAGGCTTAACATACCTTAAATAACCTCCACATAACTTAGAAATAAGTTTTGAATGGTTTGGTGTTTCGAAATCAACTTTGATCGATCGCAGGGACTATTTGTGTCAAACTGCGAAACTATGCCGATTTGTATAGTAACGAACATTCCGGAACTTGATCATAAGTTAAACATACCCTAAATAACCTTTACATAGCTTAGAAATAGGCTTTGATGGGTTCGGTATGCTAAAATAAACTTTATGCTCATTCAGGGACTAAAAGCGTCAAAAAGTGCATAAGTTTGCATTTTCGCGCATATCTTACGTTCTGAATATACCCGGACCTCCAAAAATTTATGTAAGCATTAAAATATTTTATTTTAGTGTTTGGCATAAGAAAATTCCATTCGTCGCTTAATTTGGACCGTTTTTGCGTTCGTTACAACTTCCGTCGTAATTAACCGAACAACGCAACCGTACGACCAAACGAACCGACATCCGTGATAATTTTGAGCATATTTTAAGTTCCCTATACTTTAACTTCATTTTAGAACTTTGAAATGGGGTTAACGGGGCTTAAATGTGTCAAAAATGCATCAAATAACAAGTTTGGGGCTTCAGGGGCCTGTTCTGCCAAAAATGAAACTTGGCTGGTCTGCACAAGGCTTACGGACCGTAAGCCCTTATCCATACGGTCCGTAAGGACCTCCCATATCAGAAAAATCTGTTTAACAGCCTGTTAACAGCTGTTATGCACCCATAACTCTCTTGCACATGGCATTTCCTGATAATGGGGGGCCATTTTGATGTACCATGGTATTGCAACACATGTATGGCTGAGATTGAATCATGGTTTTTGATAAACGATCTTAACGGTTCAAGGAAATCTATAAATACCCCCATGATCTCAACCCCAAAACCCACACCTTTGAAATCTGAATTTGTTCTCTAAGTTGATGTGTTTAACACTTCATACCTGAGAATATTCGGATTCAAAACTTCCATTCTTGGACCCGTTGTAAGTGTTCTTTCGTTCTTTTCATTCGTTTTAGCGTTAAAGTCAAACCGCGTTTGACTTTCTGCATTGACCAGTTTATGGTAAATGTGAAGTTCGTTTGAACTTCATAACGTGAGCGTAATCACGATGGTTATAGTCCCTTGTGACTATACCTACTAATTACCACGTTATCTAGACTCAGTGACGAGTCGTAGTTTAGGCTAAAATATGTATTCTTACGTGTTTTGTAACCAAACTACTTGTAGGTATCAAAACCGTTTGTTTTGTAACCAGACTCAGTGATAGCTGTTATTATAAGAAAATTCTATTAATGGTAGGTGATCGTCCCAATTACCTCCGAAATCAATTACACAAGCTCTAAGCATGTCCTCCATTGTCTGAATTGTTCTTTCGCTTTGTCCGTCCGTTTGAGGATGATAAGTTGTGCTTAGATTTAGCTTGGTTCCCATTGCTTTTTGGAAATTTGTCCAAAAATGAGAGGTAAAATGGCTATCTCTATCAGAAACAATTGATAAAGGAATTCCATGTAATGAAACTATTTCATTTACATATAACTTAGCTAATTGTTCCATACTGAAAGTTTCATTCATTGGTAGGAAATGAGCAGATTTAGTTAGTCTATCTACAATCACCCAGATTGTATCATTACCTTTTCGTGTCTTGGGTAATTTGGTAACAAAGTCCATTGTTATCAATTCCCATTTCCATACAGGCATTTCCAATTGCTGTAACAAACCTGAGGGTTTCTGGTGTTCAGCTTTGACCTGTGAACAAGTTAAACACTTGGCAACATAAGCTGCTATATCATTTTTCATTCCTATCCACCAGAAATTCTTTCTTAAGTCTTGATACATCTTATCACTTCTAGGATGCATCGTATATTTGGATTTATGGGCTTCTTCTAATATACGGTGGCGTAGGTTTCCTAATTTAGGTATCCACATTCTTTTCTTATGGAATCTCCAAATTCCATCCGTTCCTTGTTCTAGTTCCTTAATCATTCCTTTCAACTTTTCAGTATCATCCTTGATTACTGATTCTTGTGCTTTTCTAATCTGTTCATTTAAATCTACCTACAGGTTTAACTTAAGAGAACGCACTCTTTTTGGATTTTTGTGATACTTTCGACTTAAAGCATCAGCAACTACGTTTGCCTTTCCTGCATGGTACTGGATATTGCAATCATAATCGCTTAGTATTTCCATCCAGCGTCTTTGTCTCATATTCAACTCCTTTTGCCCGAAAACATACCTTAAACTCTTATGGTCGGTGAAAATGGTAAACTTACTACCGTATAGGTAATGTCTCCAAATCTTAAGGGCAAAAATTATAGCTCCTCATTCTAGATCCTGGGTTGAATAATTTTCTTGATGATTCAGAAGTTGTCTAGATACATACGCTATAACCTTTTGACGTTGCATTAACACACATCCATAACCTAACTTAGAAGCATCACAATTAATTACAAAATCTTCAGTTCCTTCTGGTAATTCTAGTATGGGTGCATTGGTTAGTCTTTGCTTAAGAATTCTAAAGGCTTCTTCTTGTTTCGGTTCCCATTTAAACTTAACAAATTTACAGGTTAACCTAGTTAAGGGAATGGCTATTCTAGAAAAATCTTGAATAAATCTTCTATAATAACCGGCCAATCCTAAGAAACTTCTAACCTCGGTTGGTGACTCAGGGGTTTTCCATTTGGTAATTGCCTCGATCTTTGTGGGATCCACATGAATTCCTTCATGATTGACTAAATGTCCTAGAAACTGTACCTGTTCTAACCAAAACTCGCACTTTGAAAACTTTGCATAAAGCTTTTCTTTTCTTAATAAACTTAGAAGTGCGTGCAGATGCGCTGCATGTTCCTTTTGCTTTTAGAGTAAATGAGAATATCATCTATAAAGACAATTATAAATTTATCCAAATATGGCTTACATATTCGGTTCATCATGTCCATGAATGCGGCTGGGGCATTGGTTAGACCAAATGGCATGACAGTAAATTCATAATGGCCATACCTTGTTCTAAATACAGTCTTAGGAATGTCCTCTTCCTGTACCTTTAATTGATGATATCCTGAGCGTAAATCGATCTTTGAGAAAAATCGAGCTCCTTGCAATTAATTGAACAAATCATCGATTCTCGGTAATGGGTACCGATTTTTAATCGTGACTTTGTTCAATTCATGGTAATCAATGCACATACGCATTGATCCGTCTTTCTTCTTAACAAATAAAATCGGTGCTCCCCATGGCGATGAACTTGGCTGTATGAATCCTTTCTCTAACAATTCGTCTAACTGTTTCTTTAATTCTTGCATTTCTGTGGGTGCCAAACGGTAAGGTGCTTTGGCAATTGGTGCTGTTCCTGGTAGCAGGTGGATTCTGAATTCAACTTCTCTGTCTGGCGGTAGCCCTGGTAATTCTTCTGGAAATATATCTGAAAATCGGGATACTACTGAAATATCCTTCAGTTCTTTTCCTTTAGTGTTAATGATTATAGAAATCACATACACTAATGACCCTTTTCTAGCATAACTCGCTGTTTAATTGTGATCTTTTCACCCCTTGGTGAATTTACTTGGACTGACTTTTGATCACATAAAATACTGGCTTTATTGGCTATTAACCAATCAATTCCTAATACAACATCAAATCCTGCCAGATTCATTAGGTAAAGATTTGCAATAAATTTTTTATTTAAAAATTCTATTCTTACTCCCTGCAAGATTTCAGAAATCTTAATGGTTTCTCCATTTGCTGTCTCTACTAGACATTCTTGTGGAAGTTTAGTTAATGATCGATTGAGAAGTTTGCAAAATGAAGTATTAATAAAACTTTGGTTTGCACCAGAGTCAAATAATACTTTAGCAAAAACCTCATTAACTAAAAACGTACCGGCGATCACATCTGGGATCATCTTTGCTTCTTCTGCGGTCAGAACAAATGCTCTAGCATTTTTAGTATTCTTGTTGTTCGTGGCTGGAGCTAGTTTTGGACAGTTTGGCTTGATATGACCTTGTTCTCCACAGTTGTAGCATATCTTGTTGTTAGGCTTCTTCCTACAGTCTTCCTCCTTGTGTCCAGATATTTTGCAGAAGTTACAGTATATGGTGCATCTTCCAGAATGCTTCCTTTTGCAATACTTGTAGTAGGGTGCAGAAGTAGAACCTACATTTTCCCACGATTGGAATTTCCAAAACGAAATTCTTGGGTAAGTTTCTGAGCTAGGTTCCTCCTCTGATTTTCTTCTTGTGTACGCACTAACTCATCAGTCAAGGTGTTTGCTAGTTCTACAACTTCTTCTATGGTTTGAGGTCTAGCTGCCTTGACTACATGCCTTATCTCACTGATTAATCCGCATATATAACGGGAGATTAATACTGGTTCAGGTGATGCAAGGGTTGGCACTATTCTAGCATACTATAAGAATAAAGTAGTGTAACCTTTACCATCTACTCAAGTCATTCTAAGGTTTAAGAACTTATTTTCTATCTGTTCTTTTTCATTGGGAGGGCAGAATTTTCTTTCCACCATGTTCTTAAATTCTTCCCAATCCATATTGTAAACTCTATCACTTCCCTTAGACTGGAGGTTAGTGTTCCACCATTCTAGTGGTGAATTCTTAAATAGATTGGAAGCAAACAGTATCTTATCCTCTTCCGCACACTTGCTTATTTTTAAGACTGCCTCAGTCTTTTCTATCCAGCGTAGAGCTGCAACGGCCCCTTCATTGCCCGAGAATTCCATTGGTTTACAAGACCAGAATTCTTTATAAGAACAACCATAATACATGGTTCTTCTTCTTTTGGGAATGGGCACTTGAAGTACGGGTCCATCGATTACGCTGTGTTCAGGTTCAGTGGGTCGTTTACTATCACGGTTACTTTTATTATCTGCTTCCTTAACCGTTTTGATAATATATGGCATCGCATCTATTATCCCTTGTGCCACTATGTGTTGGATGGCACTGTTATCCACTTGGTTTCCATTATTATTATTGTTCGGGTTATCGTTATCCGGATTATTGTTACTCTGGTTTTCCTGGTTCACTTCATTGTCCATCTGAATTTTAAACATTTGCCAATTATTAATATCACAAGATAATATTTAAGGCAAACAATCACACAACACACATATTGATTCAAATCGTCGAACATTGCGACTTACTCTATTTTATAGTATGCATCTAATACAAACTGGAACTGGAATTTAAAAATTAAAATACTAATATGCATTACTAACCACGAAGTGGTCTATACTACAACATATTTATTATCATTATATATATATATATATATATATATTATTATTATTACTATTACCATCACTGATATGGGTTCATCCAGAACTCCATATTACGCTCGTCATACTTCCAGACGAGTCGTTCTCCGATTTGCCTCATCCTTTCACTACCTTCTAAAATCTCATCACCAAAGGTTCGGATTTCTTGCACATTCTCTACACTCATTGGGGGTGCAGGTACTGGTACGGGATCTGGGTATTGTGGCATTGGTTCTTCCTGAGGGTATGGATTCTCTAGGATTTCCCTAATGTATTTATCATTATCATAATTGGGATCTAGAGGGTCCAGACCTGGGTAAGCTGCTAGGTTTGGCATGGGTTCCTCTGATATGGGGTAGCGTTGCTGATAATCCCTATGATCGTCAAACCACGGGTAGTAGTCTGGGTCTAAGGGATTGGGTGCTGGTACTCTAGGTATCTCAGTGGGGTCAAAACCAGGCATTTGGATTTGATTTTCTGGGTTATTTTCAATTTCCACTGGCTGGGTAGGAAACAGCGGTAAAGGCTGGGGTGCTATGAGTTGCTCCAGGTTTGGGTCGACAGCTGTGGTTGCTAGAATATGGAAGTTTGCTAAACTCCTATTAAGCATATCTTGGGTGTGAGCATCTGTTTCTCTCTTAGCGGCTGCTAAAAATCGCTGTTGTTGTAACTTTTTCATTATTTTCCTACATTCATGCGCTCCCCTACTGAACCATCCTCTCTTTTTAGGAGGGAATGGCTCTTCAGACTGAGCCTTAAACACGAATATCTCATCTTCATTGTCAGTGACCGCATCAGATTCCTAATTGATGGAGAAAGGTCTGGTGGCAAGAAAAGCTGCTTCCAGGAGGTTGTCAAGTGTTTTCGCACGACGATTCCATTCTTGGGTGGTTGGTTTGGCCCTTGTTCCCGTAACTCGAATCCTAGCCTGGTATATCCCGTTTTAGTTTTACACCATTGTGCAACTTACGCCTTTTTTACTCTCTGATCGAGGTTCTCGGCATTGAAAAATCTTCGTAAACTAAATCACACGTGTATGTGTTGACATTTAAGAGATATACAGTCAAGAAAATCAAGAGCAATGGTGATATATATGCGGATTAGACACCAAAAAATAAACACTCCAAAAATGGCTACAATTTAAGGAACGTGCTTCGTGACGGCATCAGATTCCTAATTGATGGAGAAAGGTTTGTGGCAAGAAAAGCTGCTTCCAGGAGGTTGTCAAGTGTTTTCGCCCGACGATTCCATTCTTGGGTGGTTGGTTTGGCCCTTGTTCCGGTAACTCGAATCCTAGCCCGGTGTATCCCAATTTAGTTATACACCATTGTGAACCTTAACCCTTTTTTACTCTCTGATCGAGGTTCTCGGCATTGAAAAATCTTTGTAAGCTAAATCACACGTGTATATGTCACAGCCCCCGCCCCCTATCTGTCCTGCGAACGGGCGGCCGCGGCCAGTTTTGGTGGCATCGGTGTTTATCATTTTGGCAGCGGAAATTACATCAGGACCGTAGTTAGGAAATATTTTATCAGAGTAAATACCACAATTTTATAATATTAAACATGTGGGAAATTCCCAAGTTTTTAGTATACACATTATAGGGATAAACCCTATTTTATTTAATAAAAACATCTCTTTATTCAGTTAACTTCTATAGCCACTTTTCCAAGCCTTCAGTGCTGTCCAGCTTGCTTCTATTTGGCTTTCACATTTTGTTACCTGAAACGCGTTTAAAAACATTTTGTCAGTGGGAAATACTGATGAGTGAACCCCAGTTTAAACAATAATAATTTTATCCTTTAACAGTATTGAGAGCGATTACAATGTTTATTTCTACACAATTACTCATTCAGTACTGTCAATCCTGACTGGTGGGTCATATTACACATTGGCTATCTCGTTGTCCAATGGTAACGTGTTCCACATTTTGTATACAAAACCCCAACAAACCGGCAGTAATTGAAGAACTACAAATACTCAATCACTGCTAATCACATTGTAAATTATTTAAGGTTTTGTAAAAACAGTTTACAAAAAGGAGATTACTCACATTGCTGTCTTAGGGTTTTCCTTTAAGATTTCCTGGTGATTATCTATTAATTACACAAATGCACACGCGTTAGTATAATAACCCAATATTTACATTAGTAATACCCTCCCCGAGACGACATTCCTACGACTACGTCGGACAGAACCACGACAGCCGTTACGGAACCCTGGATCAATCGGGCAGCGTATCTAATACGTAACCGGGGGTTATAATACTTACAACGAGTCAAAACTTCGTTATTTAGGGAGGTATTATGCCTGAAAATAGCTTATACTATGCAGAAATTCGAGAGAGAAAGTGTGTGATGAACGAGTTGGCCTGAAGGCCTCTCGACTCAATTTATAGGGTTGATTTCGGATTTCCTCACGGCCCGTGTAAGCCGAAGGATAGTCCTTCACTGCCCGCGATGTAGGCTGGGTAGGCCCTAGCCTGGCCCAGTCACTTACCTAGCTTCGACAGGCCTTTGACACGTGGCATCACCGGGATGTGCCCTGATGATGAGATGTCGCGCCCCGCGTAGCCTGAAGGCAAGGCCTTCGCGGCCCGCGAGAGCTCTACAGAATTTGTTTTTATTTAATTTTTAAATATATCAGGTATTTTGGGCTCGGTTTCCGCATACGGGGTATGTTTTAAGACATATAAGGACATGTTAAATATATTAGGGGCGTTGAAACTTATTTTGGAGGGTAGTTGTAGTATATGTTGACATTTAAGAAATATACAATCAAGAAAATCAAGAGCAATGGTGATATATATATATATATATGCGGATTAGACACCAAAAAATAAACACTCAAAAATGGCTATAATTTAAGGAACGTGTTTAGTGACGGCATGAGATTCTGAATTGATGGAGAAAGGTCTGATGGTAAGAAAAGCTGCTTCCAGAAGGTTGTCAAGTGTTTTTGCTCGACGTTTCCATTCTTGGGTGGTTGGTTTGGCCCTTGTTCCTATAACTCGAATCCTAGCCCGGTATATCCCATTTTAGTTTTACACCATTGTGAACCATACGCCTTTTTTACTCTCCGATCAAGGTTCTCGGCATTGAAAACTCTTCGTAAACTAAATCACACGTGTATATGTTGACATTTAAGAGATATACAATCAAGAAAATCAAGAGCAATGGTGATATATATGCGGATTAGACACCAAAAAATAAACACTCAAAAAATGGCTACAATTTAAGGAATGTGTTTAGTGACGGCATCAGATTCCTAATTGATGGAGAAAGGTCTGGTAAGAAAAGCTGCTTCCAGGAGGTTGTCAAGTGTTTTCGCTCGACGTTTCCATTCTTGGGGGGTTGGTTTGGACCTTGTTCTTGTAACTCGAATCCTAGCCCGGTATATCCCATTTTAGTTTTACACCATTATGAAACTTACGTCTTTTTTACTCTCTGATCGAGGTTCTTGGCATTGAAAAATCTTAGTAAACTAAATCACACGTGTATATGATGACATTTAAGAGATATACAGTCAAGAAAATCAAGAGCAATGGTGATATATATGCGGATTAGACACAAAAAAAACACTCAAAAAGTGGCTACAATTTAAGGAATGTGTTTAGTGACGGCATCAGATTCCTAATTGATGGAGAAAGGTCTGGTGGTAAGAAAAGCTGCTTCCAGGAGGTTTTCAAGAGTTTTCGTTCGAATTTTCCATTCTTGGGTGGTTGGTTTGGCCCTTGTTCCTATAACTCGAATCCTAGCCCGGTATATCCCATTTTAGTTTTACACCATTGTGAACCGTACGCCTTTTTTACTCTCTGATCGAGGTTCTCGGCATTGAAAAATCTTCGTAAACTAAATCACACGTGTATATGTTGACATTTAAGAGATATACAGTCAAGAAAATCAAGAGCAATGGTGATATATATGCTTATTAGACACCAAAAAATAAACACTCAAAAAATGGCTACAATTTAATGAATGTGTTTAGTGACGGCATCATATTTATAATTGACGGAGAAAGGTCTGGTGGTAAGAAAGGCTGCTTCCAAGAGGTTGACAATTGTTTTTGCTCAGTGATTCCATTCTTGGGTGGTTGGTTTGGCCCTTGTTCCTGTAACTCGAATCCTAGCCCGGTATATCCCACTTTAGTTTTACACCATTGTGAACCTTACGCCTTTTTTACTCTCTGATCGAGGTTCTGGGCATTAAAAAATCTTCGTAAACTAAATCACACGTGTATATGTTGACATTTAAGAGATATACTGTCAAGAAAATCAAGAGTGTTGGTGCATCATATGTCTGTTAACTTCGTCTTAATCGAGTCTTATGTCTAGAATCAGATAAACGAATGCACAACAGTGTTTGAATTAGGGTTAGATTGCATGTTAGTGTGTAATTTCGTTTGAGGGTGTCATGTACATGTTCAAACGAAATCATGACATGTAATTTCGTTTGAACATGTCTGTGACATCTTCAAACGAAATAGCACCATCTATATATAGGGGTTGTGTGTTGTTCATTTGAAACGGAATAGTGTCTGTGTGAGCTGAGGTGCTGCCAGATTTTTGTCAGATTTCAACTTGTAAAAGCTCAGAAAATCATCAATAGATAAAGATTAAAGAGGAACAAGCTGTGTTACATCATTTACATTGATTCCGCCTTTGTATGTGATGATGAACTGCTCAGAATGACTGTTTAGGGTCACCGAACGATCCAACAAGTGGTATCAGAGCTCAGGACGAGGAGTTCATACCAAATTCAACTTGATTTTACCGGATTCTCTCATTTCTACCTTTCTTTTCTGATTTGAATAAGTTTTCACGGTTGAAATGGACTAAAACTCTCACATATCAAGCGAAACATAGTGTTAACTAATCCCTGAAAGTTTTGCACTAAAATTCGGTCTAACACTGATACAAAACCGTAATTCCGTTTGAAAATTGTTCGAAAATGATGACATCATCTTGATCTCGTTTGAAATAACTTTGTTATTTCGTTTGAAAACATACATTTTATATGATTTCGTTTGAAAGATCAGGATGATTCCGTTTGGATATGGGTTATCTCGTTTGAATGATGTATCTCGTTTGAAAGTGGTTAGGTGATCTCGTTTGAGAATGCATGTGATATAAAGTCAAAGTGTGCATGTGTAGTCGGCCCAATCAAGGACTAGGTTGTTATGGCCCAATAGAATTGAAGTGTGAATTTAAGTTGTTGGCTTAGTGGATTTCTCGGCCCAATCACAACTGATTTTATTAGAAGGGACTGATTAATACCGTTTGAATCTGGTATCTTGCTTAAAGTGTTTGAGATTTCGTTTGAAGTGTGCACAAATTTGTGATTTCGTTTGAGGGTTATAAAAATCATGTAATATCGTTTGAAAGTTACATATAGTTGTGATTTCGTTTGAACCAGGTGTTATCTCAAACGAAATTGGAATATTATTTGAGATAGCTATTTCGTTTGAAACAGCAAATTGATCAAAAATTCAAAAATATTTCTAAGTGTTTGTTGAACATTCCAGGTGATTGAAGATATACAAATTGTGAATTTCAAGAAACTGCTTGAAAATGTCGAGTAGCGGTGAAGAATTTTACAACACGTTCTATAATGCCTTTACTTCAGAATCATCCGAGAGAAGATCTGAAACAAGAGAATATTCAAAGGAGATTTCAGAGAATTTGAAGTATGAAAATATGTATGGAAGCCAACAAAAACCACCGAAATTAATGAAGATTGAAGATTATAACTGGTGGAAAAATCGATTTGAGGGTTGGGTAAAAGCTTTTGCTCCTGAAAGTTGGTTGAAACTAAAATACGAATATACAGAACCGGTAAAAGAAGGAGGATAGTTAGTAAACGAAAAGGAGTTCACAGAATTAGATGTTAAAAATATTGTAGCTGAAAACAAAATGATTACATTGATAAAACAGTCAGTGAGAGAAGATATTATTTCGTTACTTGAACAAGAGAAAACATCGAAGAGTTTATGGGAAGCTTTAGAGAGAAAATGTGTAGGAAGTAATGAGATTGTAAAAAACAAAAAGAAATTGTTGCGTAAAGAGTTTGATATATTTGGCTGTATGAAAAATGAATCTGTTTGTAAAATGATCGAGAGATTTGGGCATCTGAAGATGGAGCTGGCTAGACACAAAATCACATACACTCAAGAGGAGCTGGTTGATAAATTGTTTGACTCATTGCCGAATGATCAAGATTGGCAATACTTCGCCTTAATGTTGAAAAACACAATCAAGTCTGAAGATTTAACAGCGGATTTGCTGATCGAAAGACTTGAAAGCCATGAGTTGGAGATAAAGAGATCTAAAGTCAACAATCCAGCTTATTAGCAGAATGTGGAGTTATACTACAGAGGAAATCTACCACAGGCTGGGTCTCCAAGAACAACATTTTCTGCAGAAAGCTCAAATTCTGTAAACAATGAAAGTTCTCACAGTGGTTTTCACAGTGGATCTTTTTCAACAACATCGAGTCAATGTGCATCAAAGAATGTATTTCAATGCAACATTGCAGTAGATTTGAAGAATACTCAAAATTTCAATGAGGAGTCTGCAAAGCAACAGATGGTCTTCTTAGCATCTGTGTTGGAGTCGTATGAAAGTCTCGTTGCAGGGAAGATAGGCAACACCAACCTAACTAAGGAAGACTACGATCAAATCGATCCTGAGGAGATAGAATTGATAGATATACGATGGTGTATGGCTAGTGCAGTGAGGAGGGCACAACGTTTTATGGAAATTACCGGAAGGCAGTCTATTGGTGGACCTTCTACCAAGTTAGGCTTTGACAAATCCAAAGTGACATGCTTTAAATGCAAACAGAAAGGTCATTTTAAACGTGAGTGCAGAAATGCTTATGCTGATGATACTGCTAATCCGTTCAAGGAAGATTACTACAAGAAAGCAATCTATCATCAGAACAAGTCTGAACCTCCCAGAATGAAGCAAGTTGAAGAAAAATAAAGAGCTCTTGCAGTTATTCATCACGATGAAGGTTATGACTGGAGTCAAGTTCTCCCTGAAGAAGATGCAGTTGGATATGCATTTGTGGCTAATGTTGATCATGATCTATGGTGGAGAAGAGATTATGCGAGATGGGAAATTGAAAAATTCAGAGAACCATTCAAAGAAGCCCAGAGAGCCAAAAGATGGAATGACGAATTGGAATGTTACATGGATCCACGGGGTAATCCAGTTGTTGACCCATCAAAGGTGGATTTTGAAGCTGTAACAAATTTGTTTCCAAGTCAGGCTACTTTCAACACAAGAAGGTTATCTGATAAAGAATATTTGTCGGATTTGTTGAACAAAATAAAAGAAGTTTGTGAAGCAAGTCTACCAAAGGTGGTAGAAATGAAGAAGAGAAAAGAAGAAGAGTTGAAAAAGATGGTAGAAGAAGTGAAGATTACTGCAAAGCTTGCTGCTGAAGAAGAGCAGAAGATTGAAGAAGAACAGAAAGAAAATGAAGAAGAGAACAAAGAGGAAGATCAGACAGAAGAACCGGTGCTGAAAGAGACTGAGGTAAATGAATCTTCTGATCTATCGAATGTTGAAATTATTGATAACAATGAAAACAAGTGCAGGAATTGCATAGAAATGTGCAAAGCCTGTATTGAAAAAGATGAAATAATAAAAACAAAAGATATTGAAACAAACAAACTTGAAAATGTTTTTAAAATAAAATGTAAAGAAATGATTGAAAAAGAAGAAATTTTGAAACTAAAGGTTGAAAAGCTAACACAGAAATGTCATGGTCTTGAAGAAGAAAATAAGATTTTGAAAGAAATGTGTAACGCTAAATGTGTTGGTTGTGTGGAGAAAGATAATAAGTTTCAAGATTTTCAAAAGGAGTATGAAAATTTGAAGTGGTCGAGTCAGAGAGTACAAGAATCTTATGATACTTTGAAGAGCCAAGTCAAATGTTTTGATCAAAGATTGTCTGAAACTTTAATAACGAAAGAATTGTATGAGAGAAAGTTTAAAGAAAAGCAACTTGAATTAAACAAGTGTGTTGATGAAGTTGCTAATCTCAAACAAGTTCTGGCTGAAAAAGAAAAGGTTGTTACCAAACTTCAAAGTTATCATAACTCTTCGTACATTCTCGAACGCATTTTCAACATCACACCAGATGACAAAGATACTGACAAGAATAAAAAAGGTATTGGTTCAGAATTTCATCAGGTACCACCACCATTGAGAAACAATTATACTTTTTATGATGAGGAAAAGGTGGCAAAAGGTCTGAACATAGTTGACCAATTACCTGAAAGTATTGATGTGACTTACTCCAAATCTGATGAAGTTAATGATTCAGAGGTGGTAAGTAAGGTTGTTGAAAGCGTTCTGAAAGATGAGTCAAACAAAGGTAAGTCTGAATCACATGATGAAAATGAGGGAAATTTTCATGATGGCTATCTTAAACAGACAAAATCCGAGAAAAATTTGAATGATGATTCAAAAGGATTGGTTTACACCATGATTGGATCAGACAAATTATTCTTGGATGTTGTGTTCCCAATTCAGAATGTGATCTCAGAAAAGGTTGATAAAGTTTTCAAAATGGTTGAAATTGAGAAATCTGAAGTTTCAAAGTTTGCTGGTAAAGGTCATAAAACTTTTTATAACAAACCTGGTTTTAAAAAGAAAAACATGAAGGCTGGGTTGGGTTATAAGAATAAACAAAGTTGGAAAAGAAATGAAATGCCAAATTATCAGGCAAAAATGAGTTTTGTTCAAGGAAAAAGTTTTGAAGAAGAGGAAAAACTCAAATTTAGACAACAGTCTAATGAGGAGTTTTGTGCTCAAAAGAAAAGGCAACAATCACAGGTTAAAGATGTTTCAAAAAGAACATGTTTTAAGTGTGATCAATTAGGACATCTTGCACGAAAGTGTCCGAATCTGAAACCTGTGGATGTTGACAAAAAGAAGCATGAAAATGTTGAGAAAAAGAAATCTAAGAATATGAAACAAAGGTCGACCAGATTTGATTCAAAACAAACTTGGAGGTATAACACAAACAAGTTTGCTTCGAATCAAAATTGGAAATCAGACTCGAGTAAGTTTGATTCAAGACAGATTTGGAATTCTCACACACCCAGAGTTAGAACAACTCAAAGTTGGAAAACATCTGTTGATATGACAAAACCTCAAGAGTTTTGGAAACCAAAAGTTGTTGATCAAAAACAAAATGTTCAAAATGATTCACATTTTTACAAAAGAGGTACTCCGAAAGGTCAAACATGGAGTGTTAAGAAACAAGTGACTTCGGTAAAAGATGAGAAAGTTGAAGTTAAAGTTGAAAAAGTCTTTGATGATAAAGATTTTCCGAAACTGCATGATATATACTGTGTTGAAATACCTAAGGTCCAACAGACCTGGGCTAAATTGTTCAAGTAATCAAGTAGTTTGAATGTGCAGGTGCTCAACAAATCTAAAGATTGTGAGATTGGAAGTTGGAGCAGCCTAGCACAACAGGAGGAGAAGGCTGCTGAACCCTGGTTTGACTGAACAGGGAGTTTAACATTTTCTGTAAATAAATAAACAATATTTTCAAAAATTCTAAAAATTTGAAAAACTTAAAAAACCAAAAATATGTTTGTTTTTAATTTTTGTTAAAAATAGAAAATTACAAAAATATGTGTTGATTGAATACGCCAAAACCCTCACGGCTGAACAAACATGATTAATTTCACAAGATTGAAAAACGGTTTTCAAACTGTAAAATATCAATGTGTTGTAAATCATGGGGGTATGTTATACTTTCTGCAAAACAGAGCATGTGAAGCAGAAAATGGATGGCGAGATAAAGCTATCAGCGTCGGTTATCAAATTTTCTTTAAATGGTTTTGCATTTTAGGGGGAGTAAGGAATTGTCAGAAAATACAAAAACATTAGAAAATTTGAAAAAGCCAAAAACATGATAAAATTCAAAATTGAGTTTTTGCGTAAAAAAGAGGAAATGATAGTACATTAGTAGACAGTTACAGTACGCTAAAGAATTGAAAAGTCAAAATGTGTTAAACGATCTCACCGTGGATGTGTCGATAGATTTTTATACATTTAGTAAACTTTTTCGGGATATAAACCTAAATTCAAACTTGCTTATTTCGTGGGGAACACTACTTGGATATATAGGTAACCCCTGAAATCTCGTTTGAAGGACCCCTCTTTCTGAGATACTAGGTCTTTATGCTTAGTGATATCTGGGGTATTATCCTGGGACTTCTGATTTTGCGGAAGCAATGGCCTAGTCCTTGGAGAGTACTTTCTGCTTGCTTGAAATATAGCGCAACCCTCAGCAAAATGATGAGACAATAAAATTGCTAATCAATGTTGTTGTAAAAAAAGATCCTCTAAAGGGGACACACCTAAAGTCAAACCTGAGTTCTCTGCTGAACGGAAGTTCTGACCTGAGCTCGTATGGTTTCATAATTTATTCCCCTTACAGATATCATTTAGGTATACTCACCTGTAAGACTGAATATTGGGATCTGGATACGGGAGTATATTCAAGAGGTGGGACACATGAATGAGTTTAAGTTCTTAATACATCTAATTCGTATCCTGAATCAGTTGAAGTTTGTGTGAAAATTTAAGTGGATCAATATATCGACAATCTAAGTGAATTGTTTAATTCTTAATGTGTAACTAAGCTCAACGGTACTTGTGACTTGTCAAAATCTAATATGATCCTCTGACGCAAACTCAAACAAAAATATTGTCTGTAAATATGTTTGTACATATTTTGTTATTGCTGTATATTTTCAGAAAATACAAAAAGATTTTTGTTTCTGTTTTATTTTCGACAACTGATGTTTGAGATGCTGAGTTTCAAAATCTAAGTAAGCTGATTGTGTTTCTGAAAAATAAAACAAGTTCATTAATTTGAAAGTTGAATTAAAAATCAAAAATCAAAAACAGTTTATGATATCTCCAAGGTCATTAGGTTGGACTTGGATGATTAACAGTGAGGGATTTTGGATAGTTAACACTGCCAAATCTGTAAAGATTGTTGATAGGGGGAGTGATTTAGAAAATTGAATTGCCAGGTTACTATTCCTGGAAGTTTAAAATGTTGTTACTTATGAATGTATGAGTGATTGCAGGTAAGAGTCCAGACTACGATCCCGGAAGCTGAGTCTAAGGGGGAGTCTGAAGACGAACTCAAAATCTGTCACGCGGAGTATTACCGCGAGGCGTGTGACGACCAGGATCTTAGCCACTAATTAATTTAAACAAATTAGTTATTGTTATAAACATTAGCATAATTAGTGACCTCATTTAAATTTTTCAAAACATAGTTTAAGTTCACAGCGGAAAGGGGAAGAAAACGCATCGTAATTTAAAACCACAAGTTTGTTATCATGTCACTTACGAACCACGCACTCCATCCGATTGCAACGTCCGTCCAGAGCTGTAACGAGCAACCTGCAAAGCATGCAGTAGAGTGTCAACATAACGTTGGCGAGTTCACGTGTTTGTAGTTTTCCAGTTTTAGTTCCAAAAACTTGTTTCAACAGTTAATTTACTCATTTATACATGCCATGGGGGAGCTACCCCGTAAGTAAGCCACTAAACTGTTTTTACAATACCGAATACTAGTCATCCGTACGTTTCCGTAGTGCCTCGTTTGTCAATGTTCTATCATCATTGACGGTTTGCCAGAGTCTATTAGTTCACACCCGATCCCATACGCGGGCACGGTGTGAGGCTGGTGAGACCTAAATAGCGCTATCAACTAATAACCCGTTCGCCAGGCCCCGGCGATTAATCGGTATTAAGTAGTGAGGACTTGAGTGATAGAGTTTCGTTTAGTTTTGCTTGTTGCATCCAGTATAAATAGTAATTAACTAAGGGTCCCGCATAAGGGGAGAAAAGTAGGTTTGTATCCCTCACAGGGGATAGTGTTGTTACCTGTATCCCACACAAGGAGATAGAAATACCGTATCCCGCACAAGGAGATAGTAAGCAATCCCAAACCAGGAAAAGTCGTTTCGTTCCGTTTCCCAACCACCGGGAACGCATGCTTTAAGTAAAAAGTAGTGAACTCACCTTTGCTTTGCTCGGTAGTAAATTTACTCGTGTTAGGTTGGTCAACCATACCCTATTATGGTTATACATATTTATTAGGTTCGTGTGCAAGTAACGTCTAGTATAAATTACACGTATCTAACACGTAGCACGTAATTCACATTTCATATAATACACACACTTTGCATAATGTACAGTAACACGTATCATACCAGCATGCATGTTATTGGGCCTATTCTAACGCATGAACAATTAAACAACATCAGTTAGACATCAACAGTCAAACAACAACATTAGTACACAGCCCATAACACCCATTTTGTTCGGCCCAATAACCAAGTGAAGTAGTCCAGTCGAAACTAGGTAGTCTCGACTCGAGACTATGAGGTCTCGAGTCGCAACCCAGCGATTTTGAGTTGCAGCCGAAGATCTCGAGTAGCGCATATTTGAGTCGCAACCGTAGAGGTCTCGAGTCCCATCTCGAGTCGAGATCAGGGGATCTCGAGTCGCAACCGTGCTGGTCTCGACTCCTGGAACGCCTTGTCTGGTTTCGAGTTGATGGTCTCGAGTCGCAACACTGTGGTCTCGACTCGTTCCATGCTGATGCTTCTAGAATTTTCAGAATAGTACGATCCAATCACATTTCACTAACATGTTTTGCACTCCGTACATTTACCAAATTAGATCAAACACAGCAAATTTCAAATATTTCAAGATCTTCAACCAGTTCATCATTAGGGTTTTCAACGTCATCCCTGTTTGATTAAAGCATGGCACTACATTTATCGTATCATCTAAACATAATCTTATTAGCCTATCGCCACAGTTCTAACCAATGGCATCTTTAACCAAACAAATCAACATATGTTGCAAGAATATTATTAAACACCCCATTTTTTTTTCAAGAGTCAAGCAACATCCACAATAGTTAACATACCTAATTATTCAACAATTCATTAGTCAGGTGTATTTTTATTTCACAACCAAAGCAGCCCTTTTTAATTATTGTATTCATTTGCAAACACGGTTAACATTTATTCATATACTCAGAACCTCCAAAGTTAACAACACTATCACATAACTAAGAAAGGAACACACAAGACTATTTTGACAAATTCCTACTGACCGAAAGTTTATGAAATGTATATTAACACCTAGTGACCAACATTACACACATGCTTTAATTCTATAATCAAGAACCTCATACTAACGAATCCAACCAAAACACATTGCCACAATAAACATAAGGAAATCACAAAGTATAAAGTAATTTCAGCTAATCATCTACTGACCGAGGTCTTAAGGAGTGAAAGAGGGGTGTCCGCTGCCACTGCCACTGCCGCAGCTTGATTCGGAGTTCTGGCGGTCCACCGCCGCTGGTGGGTCTCTCCACTGACCCCACTCGAAACACCGCTGCCCCCGTCTCTTCTGTCGACGCCACTTCACCGTTGCAGCACCCCTCCGCTGCCTTCAACGTTCATTGTGGCTGCTACCTACTACCAAAACCCCTCCCCTCTTGCTCAGAATTAACCGCCCCAAGCCAACCACCACAGCGTCGCCGCCTGTGGTGGGTCTGATGCTGCTAATTGTTGTGTGCCGCCACCAATTGGTGGTGGCCGTTCGTTCCTTTAATCAGAGAGAGAGAGAGAAGAGCGAGAATGATGAAGGAGGTGGACAACCAGTTTGTTTGGGTGTGAGCCACCGGAAAGGCGGCGCCGGAGGAGTCACCGGAACCCTAATCCGGTGGCCGGATCTTAGAGAGAGAGAGGTGTGTCTTGGGGGCTAGGGTTCCAAAAAATGAAAGAGATGGGGGCCTTGAGATGAATTTATAGGCTAGGGTTTGGAGTGTATGTAAGTCGGGTTGGGCTTGGCCCAGGTGCACGAACCCGTTAGGCGTCATAACCTGTTAAAACAATTTGTCCCGTTTAAATTAGCACTTAAATATAATCGGGATTTAAGAAGATATATGCATGTGTGTGTTATGTTGAATATGTCCGGTTCGGGGTATTCGGTTAAATGGTACGTTTCTCTCGACGCGATTATTATTAAATAATAATAGTAGCAAAAATAATACGAATCTAAATAAAGTACCCTTTTCTCGACGACAAGAGTACGGGTTGTCACAATGACTGTTTAGGGTCACCGAACGATCCAACAAAGAGCAATGTTGATATGTATGCGGATTAGACACCAAAAAATAAACACTCAAAAAATGGCTACAATTTAAGGAATATGTTTAGTGATGGCATCATATTTCTAATTGATGGAGAAAGGTCTGGTGGCAAGAAAAGCTGCTTCCAGGAGGCTGTCAAGTGTTTTCGCTCGACGATTCCATTCTTGGGTGGTTGGTTTGGCCCTTGTTCCTGTAACTCGAATCCTAGCCCGGTATATCCCATTTTAGTTTTACACCATTGTGAAACTTACGCCTTTTTTACTCTTTTATCGAGGTTCTCGGCATTGAAAAATCTTCGTAAACTAAATCACACGTGTATATGTTGACATTTAAGAGATATACAGTCAAGAAAATCAAGAGTAATGGTGATATATATGCGGATTAGACACCAAAAAATAAACACTCAAAAAATGGCTACAATTTAAGGAATGTGTTTAGTGAAGGCATCAGATTCCTAATTGATGGAGAAAGGTCTGATGGTAAGAAAAGCTGCTTCTAGGAGGCTGTTAAGTGTTTTCGCTCGACGATTCCATTCTTGGGTGGTTGGTTTCGCCCTTGTTCCTGTAACTCGAATCCTAGCCCGGTATATCCCATTTTAGTTTTACACCATTGTGAAACTTACGCCTTTTTTACTCTTTGATCGAGGTTCTCGGCATTGAAAAATCTTCGTAAACTAAATCACCCGTGTATATGTTGACATTTAAGAGATATACAGTCAAGAAAATCAAGAGCAATGGTGATATATATGCGGATTAGACACCAAAAAATAAACGCTCAAAAAATGGCTACAATTTATGGGACGTGTTTAGCGATGGCATCAGATTCCTAATTGATGGAGAACGGTCTGGTGGCAAGAAAAGCTGCTTCCAGGAGGTTATCAAGTGTTTTCACTCGACGATTCCATTCTTGGGTGGTTGGTTTGGCCCTTGTTCCTGTAACTCGAATCCTAACCCAGTATATCCAATTTTAGTTTTACACCATTGTGAACCTTACGCCTTTTTTACTCTCTGATCAAGGTTCTCGGCATGGAAAACTCTTCGTAAACTAAATCACACGTCTATATGTTGACATTTAAGAGATACACAGTCAAGAAAATCAAGAGCAATGGTGATATATATATGGATTAGACACCAAAAAATAAACACCTAAAAAATGGCTACAATTTAAAGAACGTGTTTAGTGACGGCATCAGATTCATAATTGATGGAGAAAGGTCTGGTGGCAAGAAAAGTTGCTTCCAGGAGGTTGTCAAGTGTTTTCGCTCGACGATTCCATTCTTGTCTCGTTGGTTTGGCCCTTGTTCCTATAACTCGAATCCTAGCCTGGTATATCCCATTTTAGTTTTACACCATTGTGAACCATACACCTTTTTTACTCTCTGATCGAGGTTCTCGGCATTAAAAAAATCTTCGTAAACTAAATCACACGTGTATATGTTGACATTTAAGAGATATACAGTCAAGAAAATCAAGAGCAATGGTGATATATATGCGGATTAGACACCAAAAAATAAACACTCAAAAAATGGCTACAATTTAAGGAATATGTTTAGTGACGACATCAGATTCCTAATTGATGGAGAAAGCTCTGGTGGCAAGAAAAGCTGCTTCCAGGAGGTTGTCAAGGGTTTTCGCCCGACGATTCCATTCTTGGGTGGTCTGTTTGGCCCTTGTTCCTGTAACTCGAATCCTAGCCCGGTATATCCCATTTTAGTTTTACACCATTGTGAACCTTACGCCTTTTTTTAATCTCTGATCGAGGTTATCGGCATTGAAAAATCTACATAAACTAAATCACACGTGTATATGGTGACATTTAAGAGATATACATGCAAGAAAATCAAGAGCAATGGTGATATATATGCGGATTAGACACCAAAAAATAAACACACAAAAAATGGCTACAATTTAAGGAATGTGTTTGGTGACGGCATCAGATTCCTAATTGATGGAGAAAGGCCTGGTGGTAAGAAATGTTGGTGCACACATCTGTCGTCTTCGTCTTGTATCGAGTCTCGGGTTCGGTGCGGATATTATCAAGCATGATGTCATCATCTAGGATGATGACATCACACTTATGACATCATCAATGCATCACGTGCACTAGTAGACAAAGCAAATTTACATCAGATTGTTATGTGTTAAAGTTTTCGCTTCAAGACAAATTGCATGGATTTCATGAACATTTCGCTTGAAGGAATTATGAAGATTTCGCTTCAAAGGTCTCGCTTCAAGACTCAAGCGAAATCTAGCATGCTATATATAGGTTGATAGGCTAGTCATTTGTAACAGTTGTCTGAGAATTATACCGAAGTGCTGCCGGTTTCTCTTCTGATTGTAAAGGTTGTAATATCAATATAAAAGAGGGTTAAAGAGTGAAACAAGCTGTTTACACGTTCGTTTCTTAGTTTCCGCCTCTGAAACGGACTAGAACTCTTCCGAACGACTCGTTTAGGTCGCAATCCGATCCTACAATTGGTATCAGAGCCACCAAAGCTTATGTACATTGAAGAATTTAAAGGATGGCAGAATCGATTTGAGAACTGGGTACAAGCTTACAAGTTTGATGCATGGTGTTCATTGTTGAAAGACTATGAGAAACCAAAGAATGACCGTGGGATGGAAAAAGCATTTGAGGACTACTCAGAGATTGACAAATTAAAATTCACAAGTGAGAAAATGATGATCAGTATTCTTTAGCAAGCAATAAAAGAAGATATATTTGTTTTGCTCCAACATAATGGTACAGCTAAATCAATCTGGGAAGCATTGATTCAGAAATTCCAAGGAAGCGCAGATATGATAAAGAACAGAAAGGCTTTACTGAAAAAATCATTTGATATGTTTTCAGCCTTTGATCATGAAACTACAAAGAATACCATTGATAGATATTGTCATCTAGTCTTGGAAATGAAAAGATTTAACATTGAGAAAGAGGATGATGAGTGGGTTGATAAACTTGCTGAAGCATTACCACAACAGAAATGGGGAACGTATTTGCTGATCTTAAAACATACAAGAAAGTCTGAAAATATGAATTTGGCTCAGTTTATTCAGAGGATTGAAGAGCATGAGTTAGATATTCAGAAAACGGCTATCATGACAAATCCAAATGCCAAACAAGATGTCAGTTTGTATTACAGAGGGAACAAGTTTGAGACTACTACCAGTCCGAGCCCAAAGATTCAAACTGGTTTCAGTGCAGATGGTTCATCTGGAACAAAGAGTAATGTTACTCAAAGTGGTGGATCTTCATCATTCTCAAGTTTTGATCCAAACTTTACAACATCAAGTCCTCAACAACAAAACTCAACAAATCTTCAGTGCAATGTTACTTTAAACATTCAAAATGGTCAGAATTTGTCTCCGGAAGTTGCCAAGCAACACATGGCATCACTGGTTACTATGTTAGAATCTTACGAAAGTTTGATCGGTGGGAAGATTGGGAATCCGATGCTTACCAAAGAAGATTACGACCAAATTGATGCTGAAGAACTTGAAGTGATGGATATCAAATGGTGCTTAGCAAGTGCTTGGAGGAGAGCTGAGAAGTTTCAAGAGATTACTGGTAGGGATGAATTTCGAGGAATGGCTACCTCTCCATTGGGATTTGATAAATCAAAGGTTACCTGTTTCCGTTGTAAAGGAAAAGGTCATTTTAAACGAGAGTGCAAAAGTAAAGAAACTACCGGGAATCAAGATAGAAACAATTATTATCAGAAATCAATCTTCCATCAGACTACTCAACAACCTCAAATTGTACATGCTCATGCTACTGATGATGGAAAGAAGAAAGCTTTAATTATCCATCAAGATGACGAAAAAGTTGCCGAGGGATTTAGTTGGGATAAATACATTCCATCAGAATCAGGCTTTGTTGCTCGAATTCTAGGTGAAGATGAGGTTAATCAAAAAAGAATCCCAATTTTTCCAGATCTTGGAAGCGATGTAGATACCGATGATGAGGAAGAATATCTTAACAAATGTAGAAAAAGCATTGAGCCTGATAGTTTTTATTTTTTCTATGCAGATAAAGTTGATATGCTGAATCAGAAGAAGATTGCCCGCTTAAAAAGAGAACTTGAAGCAGCAAAGTTACTTGCTAATGAAAAGGCAAAGACAGAAGTTGGAGAAACAAAAGTTGAAGCAGTGACTGAAAATGCAATAGAAAAAATCGTTGAAGTGGAGAAAGTGATAGAGAAAATAGTCGAAGTTGAAAAATTGGTCGAAGTAGAGAAGATTGTTGAGGTTGAAAAGCTAATTGAAAAAGTGGTTGAAGTAGAAAAACCATGTTCGAAGTGTTCAGAATCTTGCAAAGCTTGTGAAGAGAAAGATAAGAAGATTGTTGAGTTGGAAAAGATTAAGGAAGATTTATTGTCCGATGTGAAGTATGTAAAGGAGTCATATGATGTGCTCAACAACACAGTTGATCGTCTGAAAAAGACGAATACGGAAATTGAAAAAGCAATGGATAAAATGAGTGCAACATTAATGACAAAGCAAAAAGTCATTAATGAGTATATTGAAGATTGTGCACAGCTGAAGAAAGAAGTAGAACTTGAAAAGATTGAGAGTGAAAGGATTAAACGATTACTGTTGAGTTACACTACATGTGATTACTTGATTGATCGTGTTTATCCTACTGTTGCAGGTCTAGAAGCGTTCATGGACAAAAAGACTGAAGATACTGATACTGGTAAGAAACCAAGTGTCAAGTATAACAGATGTCCGCCCCCGATCCATGAAACTTATTCTCCCAGGAATCCAAATGAAGAGCGTTTAAAAAAGGCAGTCAACATCAAGTTAAAGTCTGAAATCATTGATGAATTACCAGACAATATTGATGTTACATTCACAGCGTCTGACACTGATCATGAGTCTGAGTTATTAAAGAAAGTTGTCGATCAGGTGTTGGATACGGATGAGGAGTTAAAACCGGAGTCTAAGTCTGAAAGTCCGAGTTCGTCAGAAAAGAGTCCGAGTTCACCGGTTAATAGGGTTTACAATAGAGAATTCCTGTTATCAAAATCTAATTTGAATGACGGATCAATCAAAGTGGCTTATACTTTGAATGATTCAGACAAATTATATTCTGATGAGGAATTTCCAATCAGAAGTGTAAAAACTGAAATGATCAAACAGGTTTTCAAATTAACAGAAATTAATCTTTCTGATATAAAAGATTTAAATCTTGATGAAAAACCTAAAAAATACACTTCAAGAGTTCAACAGAGATTGAACAAGAAAAAGGGTTATAGTTCTGGTTATGGTTATCGAAAGAAACCAAACTACAACGGTAATCTCAAAAAGAAAGGTTTAGGATTTATTCCTCCTGCAAATTGTCAAAATCAGAAAACTTATAAACCAAATACAAAATTTGTTGCAGGTGGAAGTTGTGAAGATGAGCAGAAGAAACCATTCTGGAAACAATCCAATCAAGAGTTTCTTGCTGAAGTAAAGAAGAATGTGAGAAAGTTTGCTCAAAGAGTTGATCGAAGAACTTGTTTTAAATGCCAGGAAGTTGGACACATAGCTTGGAATTGCCCCAAGACCAACTACAAAGAACAGGGAGTTTCTTCTAACTCTGAAATGAAAAAGAAAAATGTTGATAAATCGACTTTGGAAATTGGTGAAACTTCAAAATGGTTTTACAAAAGAAGTGTCGATTTAACCAAACAAAAATGGATTGTAAAATCTGAAAGGAGTTCTGACAATGAATCTGATTCCATAAAATCAGAGGAGTCATTTGTTGAGAAAAAGATTGTGAATTCCGTTCCTGAGGTGAACGATGAAAATTTTCCTTCATTGTCAAAGGAAAATTGGAAGTCGAAAGTGGGAAAGGTAGAGATCTCAAATCAATTCTTCGCTGATAAGGGAGAATTTGATGTTGAGAAGGCTTTCAACGGGAAAGTCAAACATATTTTCGGTAAGATGGTTGATAGGAAGGTAAAAGGTGCTCAAGAATTTTATAAATCAAAATGTTGGTGGGACAGATGTTTGCCACCAAAGTCACCCAAGGCTGGTGAGGCTTGGGTGGATGTAATGTTTGAGTAAAAACCGGACTTGCCGGAGATCCCAAGTTGGTAATCGTGGATCATGAATCGGCATCATTCTTATGTTGTTTGTTTGAAAATTGAAATTTTTTGAGAATTTTTGCAGGACTTGCCGGAGCTCCCAGGTTGGTTTAAGCGGAGCAGGAATCGGCACATTTCTTGAGAAATTCATGAAAGTGATTTCGACTTACAAGTGGTAAATCAGGGACATTAAGTTGTACTTGATTTTCTACAAATGGTTTTTGATATGAAAACAATATGATGAAATCCCTAACCTACAAGTGGTAAAATCAATCAAACTTATTTTCCGGAAAAACCATTTGATTAAAACAAACTTAAGTGTTTTGAGATCATAATGGGAAAATAGTTTGTTGTAAGGGGGAGTTCTGATTGTTTATGCCAAGTGGATGGCGATTTGAGGTGATTTGATATCAGTTGTCATTTTATTGTATAGTTCATTTTCAAATTTCCTAAAATGTGTTTGCATTTTAGGGGGAGTAAAAATTTTTCAGAAAATCCAAAAACATTAGAAAATTTGAAAAAAGTCAAAAACATGATAAAATGAAAAAGAGTTTTGTTGTCTAAAAGAGGAAATGATAGTACATCAGTGGACGATCACGGCATGCTAAAGAATTGGAAAGAAAAATGTGATAAACGATCTCACTGATGATGTGCCAGTAGGTTTTTGCACATTTAGTAGATTGTGACGAGATATAAACCTAAATTTCAAACTTGCTTGTTCTGTGGGTTAACACAAACTTGGATATATAGGTAACCCCTGAAATCTTGTTTGAAAGGTCCCGTATTCTGAGATACTAGGTCTTTATGCTCAGTGATATCTGGGGTATTATCCCGGGACTTCTGCTGAAAGAAATTTCTGACCTAGTCCCCGGATAATGCTTTCCGCAAATGCTTGAAACATAGCATCGCCCTCAGCAAGCTGATGAAACAATAAAATTGATAGTCGCTGCTGTTGTAATGCAAAAGATCCTCTAAAGGGGACTCACCAAAAGTCGAAGCCGTCATCTCTCTGCGTATCGAAAGATCGACCTGAGCTCTCACGGCCCTCGTACTATAATTTATTCCCTTACAGATATCATCTGTGGTATACTCACCTGTAAGACTGAATATTGGGATCTGGATACGGGAATATATTCAAGTAGTGGGACACACGAATAAGTTCAAGAGCTTAAAACATTAACCTCGTATCTCGAATCAATTGAACTTTGTGTGAAAATTTAAGTGGATCAGTATACTGACAATCTAAGTGAATTGTTTAGAACTTAAAATGAAATGAAGCTTAACGGTGTTAGTGATATGTCTCATAAACTGATATGATCCTCTTGCACAAACTCACAAAAATATTGTCTGTAAATATTTCTTTACTGCATTTCATTTCTGTTATTTCAAAAATCCAAAAAGATTTTCGGTGTGTTTTAGCATAAATTTTGAAAAAATTCAAAAAGATTTTAGACAACTGATGTTGAAGAGCTGAATTTCAAAATTCCAAGTGCTAAACATGACGAACAGGTTTGGGAAATTTGATTGAAAAGTTTGTTTGAAGAGGTTTGAAATGAAAATGATCATTGTTAATGTTTGATTGTATATTGATTGGAGAAGAGTCAGTGTTGGTGTTTGAAATTTGATAAATTGTTAAATATTTTATTCTTGTGAATCTTATTTTTGGGTAGAGGATGTGCAGGATAGCATATAAAGTGCCAGGTTCCGATACCTGAGGATTCTGAAATTCTGTAAAAGACAGACTACGATCCCAGCATGTTTTGAGGGGGAGTCTGTTAGAGAGAGAATTGGAGATAGAATAGAGCCAGGTAGAGATCCTGAGGAAAGCTCAAAGGCTGATAAAGACTGAAGATTGAAAAGACTCGACACTTAAGACTCGTCAACATCTGAGGGGGAGTCTGTTGGTGCACACATCTGTCGTCTTCGTCTTGTATCGAGTCTCGGGTTCGGTGCGGATATTATCAAGCATGATGTCATCATCTAGGATGATGACATCACACTTATGACATCATCAATGCATCACGTGCACTAGTAGACAAAGCAAATTTACATCAGATTGTTATGTGTTAAAGTTTTCGCTTCAAGACAAATTGCATGGATTTCATGAACATTTCGCTTGAAGGAATTATGAAGATTTCGCTTCAAAGGTCTCGCTTCAAGACTCAAGCGAAATCTAGCATGCTATATATAGGTTGATAGGCTAGTCATTTGTAACAGTTGTCTGAGAATTATACCGAAGTGCTGCCGGTTTCTCTTCTGATTGTAAAGGTTGTAATATCAATATAAAAGAGGGTTAAAGAGTGAAACAAGCTGTTTACACGTTCGTTTCTTAGTTTCCGCCTCTGAAACGGACTAGAACTCTTCCGAACGACTCGTTTAGGTCGCAATCCGATCCTACAAGAAAAGCTACTTCCAGGAGGCTTTCAAGTTTTTTCGCTCGACGATTCCATTCTTGGGTGGTTGGTTTGGCCCTTGTTCCTGTAACTCGAATCCTAGCCCGGTATATCCCATTTTAGTTTTACACCATTGTGAAACTTACGCCTTTTTTACTCTCTGATCGAGGTTCTCGGCATTGAAAAATCTTCGTAAACTAAATCACACATGTATATGTTGACATTTAAGAGATATACAATCAAGAAAATCAAGAGCAATGGTGATATATATGCGTCTTAGAGACCAAAAAATAAACACTCAAAAAATGGCTACAATTTAAGGAACGTGTTTAGTGACGGCATCAGATTCCTAATTGATGGAGAAAGGTCTGGTGGCAAGAAAAGCTGCTTCCAGGAGGTTGTCAAGTGTTTTCACTCGATGATTCCATTCTTGGGTGGTTGGTTTGGCCCTTGTTCCTATAACTCGAATCCTAGCCCGGTATATCCCTTTTTAGTTTTACACCATTGTGAACCTTACACATATTTTACTCTCTGATCGAGTTCTCGACATTGAAAAATATTCGTAAACTAAATCACACGTGTATATGTTGACATTTAAGAGATATACAGTCAAGAAAATCAGGAGCAATGGTGATATATATGCGGATTAGTTACCAAAAATAAACAACTAAAAAATGGATACAATTTAAAGAATGTGTTTAGTGATGGTATCAGATTCCTAATTGATGGAGAAATGTCTGGTGGCAAGAAAAGCTGTTTCCAGGAGGTTGTCAAGTGGTTTCGCTCGACGATTCCATTCTTGTCTGGTTGGTTTGGCCTTCTTTCCTCTAACTAGAATGCTACCACGGTATATCCCATTTTAGTTTTACACCATTATGAACCTTACGCCTTTTTTACTCTCTAATCGAGGTTCTCGGCATTGAAAAATCTTCCTAAACTAAATCACACGTGTATATGTTGACAATTAAGAGATATATAGTCAAGAAAATCAAGAGCAATAGTGATATATATGCGGATTAGACACCAAAAAATAAACACTAAAAAAATGGCTACAATTTAAGGAATGTGTTTAGCGACGGCATCAGATTCCTAATTGATAGAGAAATGTCTGGTGGCAAGAAAAGCTGCTTCCAAGTGGTTGTCAAGTGTTTTCGCTCGATGATTCCATTCTTGGGTGGTTGGTTTGGCCCTTGTTCCTGTAAATCGAATCCTAGCCCGGTATATCCCATTTTAGTTTTATACCATTGTGAAACTTACGCCTTTTTTACACCTCAACAAACAACAACAACCTCAAATAAATGCATATACGACACACCAAATATTGCATGCTTAATTTAGATAAAAACCATTGAACAAGACTCATTGATACACCCCCAAAAAGTTAATGATAAAAAGGGGAGAGAGTTTATTCATAGTTTGCGAAGCTTCGATTCTTTAGAATAACGATAACACACGATTAAGAAATAATATCACAAGTCACCCTACAATATAAAATCAACAAAATACTAAATATAACATTAGAAGAAAATAAATATACAATATTTCTAAGGAATTGGGTTCTTCAAATTTGGGGACTTAAGTATACCAAAATAATTGTTTAATAAAATTACCAATATAGTATGTAAGTTATGTAAGTTTCTAGAATAATAACATAAACTATATTTATAAGAATTTCCTTAGAAATACATATAATATGGAATAAAAATTTAAATTCATATAATCATTTATTTCCATCCTAAAATTATATATTTTTAGTTATCATAAAATTTTATTTAAAATCATTAATTTCATATAAAAATATAATTACTTAAACTAATTATTTAATCCTTTGAACATAAGATATTACCAAAAATTATGGAAAAAAATCTATAAAAATTCCAATACCTTTTTAATATCAGTGATAATTTATAAAAATATTTTTAGAATTTTATTCGTGACAATAACCATTTTAATTGATTTTTATGGCAATATATCAAGATTAATTCATACAAAATTCCAACAACTATCAAAAATTCCCAAAAATTTCATGGAACATCCTAATATGATATATGACAATATCACAGTATCAATTTCATCAAAAAGATAACCTAAGATCAAAAGCACCAAATTTGTATAACTAAGAACCCTAAAATCATAAATAATCAATTTCAGATTGTACATGCCCTATGTCATAGAAATAGATAGAGGGGTTTTGTAGAGCACAAAAAGTTAATAATAATAGGCTTTGGAATCACCTGATTTCGTTAAAAAATGAAGGATAGATCAAGACTTGAAGTTATAAGCACTAGAATCTTCACGGATCAAATTCGCGATGATCGGTTGATGGAACTCGGAATTTCCAGTGGGGTTTTGTTAGGTTTTTATAGAGGCTTGAAATGGTATAAAAAGTGAGGTCTGGTTTTACGAGAATTAAAGAAACCCAAAAGTTAGACATGAAACTTTAATGGTGACATGAAATTCAAGTTTAATTGATCATTTATGAGTTGTTATGGACCGGTCAAATGATGTGATTTGTATTCTCCATGACTGTGGATCTAATGATTAGATGTCAAACCGTTGTGTGAATCGCGAGTTATAGCCGGGTCTGGTATGGTTTGGGTTAGGATTGCGCTATGAACGAAGAAGAAGGATCAAATCGATTGCAGTCAGTGTTTAAAATAATAAGCTCGTCGTTTAATAACATAGATGCAGCGTAGCTCAACTGGTCTGCTAAGTTAATTATAAGCACTGATTCTGGTAAGGTGGCGGGTTCGATCCCTGTCCACCCGATTCCTATCCCTTGTTTTTATTTAAATAAGTATAGAGTTGCATTTAGATTGCATCCACACCGATGTCCTAGCAGATAGACTAATATGGCTCAGCTGGTTATATCTTTGTTCGGTTTGCTGGGAGACCCGAGTTCGAGTCTCTCTCAGCCCGGTTCTTTCAAATTTTTACTTTAAATTCCTTAAAGATGGTTTCAAGTAATCACACATCAGGTCCCTCAGTTTATAACTAAACTAACTTATATCACTAACAATGTTAATGTATTACCTTATATAGTTAACTAATAAACTAACTAACTAAACTAACTAGGTTAGTGTGATCCATTATTAATTAACTAACTAGTTTAGTTAGTATATGTTATGATTTACTCTTTCAATAATTACAAACTACCCCCTTAACTTATAATTTTTAATTAGCCCACATAGTTAACTCCGTTACCGCTTCACTTACATAACACAAACCGAATTAACGAAAAACCTTTATTCATTTAACGTTTTTAGCCCGATTTTTATCCATTGTTATATGTAACCAATCATCAAATAAAATATATTTTTTAAATTATCATTTTTAATTATTTTCTGATGGATCCAATTTTGAAATCCAGGTCAAGTTTTCGGAGATCCGTTTTTGCGAATGTTACATTTTCAGCAGGGGTTAGCTTAGCTGACTCTTCCATCGGTTCATCCTCTGGGATAGGAATGTGTCGTCTGGAGGAAGGCATAAGGGAATTGAGCTTTACCCCAGGATGTACTGACTTCCTTGCTGTAGTGCAGGCTTTGCATTACTGTTACTGTTCGATCAATTTGTGTGGTAACACCGGTGTATTCATCGGAAGTGGGGAAAGCTTCGGGTTGGACTTAGGCAGGTCCTTGGTAGTTTGGGGTAAGGTAAACTGACTAAAGTATTGGTTTTACTTGTCGGGTATGGGGCTATGTCGAGGGAAATAGACACAAGACTACAAGAGGTAGTATCACTCGATAGATCTATCTGGTGATATTCAGTGCCTAAGCTTGGCATATTAGGGTCGGTGTCGTGGCCAAAGCTATACTGGTTTGACTCTAGGGCAAGTTAGTAGGTTGGGCTGATTCTAAACTGCTAGAGTATTGTTGTCACGGAGGAGGTGCGCATCGAAACATGAGTTCTTTGCCTCTTCTGCAATGTCTTGGAGGTATATTTCAGAAAATGAATGTATATTTAAAATCAATTTCTATATGTAGGATGACTATCCTAAATCTTAAAGACTCAGACTCGGAATTCCCCTATAGAATATGCGAATGTGAATTTTGAGTCTAGACACAAAAGGCTAGTGTATAAATCCCTCAAACTGTTGCTCTGATACCAACCTGTCACACCCCCTTTCCTGGTGGGCCTAAATGTGGGGTTTAAGTGTGACGATTGTATATTGGTTTCACAACGCAGCAGAACGAGAGAGTTTATGTATTAAAGTACAAGTATCAAAAACATCAAATTATATTAAAAACTTTATAGTGTCAAATATTCGATACAAGTATTCCAAAGGTAGGATTTAAGAAAAATGGATTTTGAGACGTCATAGGTCTTTTGCTATAGAGGCGTAAATTCCAAAGCTTTTTGACCGAGTCTTATCAAGCATATTATTGAGGGTCGTCATCTGTATCTTAATCTTTAAAAACATGCCAGTTTTCACTGGTAAATACAATTTAACCGACTTATTTTGTAAAACATTTAAATCATTTATGAGTCGTTGGGATTTCCTTATTACCATATTTACATGCTTGCCATACTGTATGATCGTTCGCACGACCAAAACGAGTGTTCAGAAGAGTTCTATTCAATATGAAAGGCGGAATTCAGTCGTATCGAAGTTATTTCAGCTGGTTTGCACAAGATTCACTTTAAACTGTCTCTATATTGATATCAGATCGTTTTACAATGCTGGAGACACTTCGGCAGAGCTTCGCTACCGGAATCAAATCGTTACTAATGACATGGTCAAGGCACGTATTTATAGGCCCACCATTCTGCACGAATCAGTTTCACACGAAATGGCATTTCGTGCGAAATGACCAAACTTCATTTCGTGCGAAATGGGCAGTATTCATTTCGTACGAAATGGATAATTCCATTTCGTGCGAAATGGTCCTATCACACATATTTCATGCATTTCTCATATTTCGTGCCCTGATCTTTCTAAACTATTACAAGACTTGATACAAGACGAAGTCGACAGACATATGCACCAACAGACTCCCCCTTGGATGTCGACGAGTCTTCAGTACAAGTCTTCAGTATGACGAGTTTTCAATCTTTATCAGTCTTCATGCTCTCTTCCAAAGATTCTACATTGTAAGCATCCTCAATCAATCTCTTCTCTTTTTCTCTATCAGAATCGCAACCCGGCTCTATCCTCTCTTGATCAAGTCTCTTGATTCTTTAAGTTCATCAGCATCAGCAACTTCTATCTCGAACACATTTCCAAGATCTGATGCTGTCTCTTACGTCTTCAGACTCCCCCTATCAATCAGCTGGGATCGCAGTCTGGAATATCACTCTAACAGGCTTTTGGATTGAAAACCTGGCTCTAAACACTGCTCAGGTTTTATGCGGATAGTCCTCAGGTATCTGAACCTAGCTCTCTCATAGTCGTTATCCTGCACAATCCTCTACCACTTGTAAGATAAACAAATTTTGACATTTGATAAACTTTTCAAATTTGAAATATTCAAAATTTTGATTCAAATTAATGAACCATCTAAACATTTCAAAATTATTTCTCACTACTCAAACAAATTCACCCAAACCATTGTTCATCATGTTTAGCACTTGGAATTTTGAAAATCAGCTTTCCAACATCAGTTGTCGAAAATCTTTTTTGTATTTTTCAAAATTTTATGCTAAAACACACTAAAATATTTTTGGATTTTGTTTTTAATGAAAAGCAGTAAATAAATATTTACAGACAATATTTTGGTGAGCTTGTGTAAGAGGATCATATCAGTTTATGAGACAAATCACTAGCACCGTTAAGCTTTCAAACATTTTAAGTTCTAAACGATTCACGTTGATTGACGATATAGTTGTCCTCTTAAGCTCAATCTAAAAACTTTCGAAATGCTTACCGATACGTTAAGATATATTAATTTTGCACTAAATTCTTATGGACCCCACGATCTCAGCATATCCCCTCATCATGCAATACACTGACTCAAGTAATGCCTTTAAACTTTCATCAACTGTGATATGTGCGAAAACAACGCAGAAAGTTTAAACATTAACAATCAGGTCGATCTTTCGATACGTAGAGAAAGTCCAATGTTTAAACAAAATAAGAAATAAAAACAAGTTGACTATGTTTAGATCTTAACCACCAGTTCGATATTCACATATACGCAGAGGTAATCCAAGATTTAAACGAAACACCAAGAAAAATAAAGCAGAATGTTTAAGCACTAACATCCAGTTCGATACTCACGTATACGCAGAGGATGTCCAATATTTAAATCTTTGCAAAATGAAATGCACAATCACAGTGATTTTTTCAGCAAGTTGTGAAAGTTCACAAACTGACCGGTTTTTATGCTCTTTTAGCATTCAGCGATTACTGAGTAGGTACACAGTCACGAAGGATAAAACTAAGTACTATGCTTTTAACCGCGTTTCCCACTAGAACTAGGCTTGTTCATTTAAGTTTGTATCGTTATCGCAAATCTACTAGTCTAGCTGAGCCTATCGTCACATCTTTAGTGAGACCGTTTATCACATTTTAACTTTCCATTTCTTTAGCGTGCTGTGACAGTCTAACTGATGTACTATCATTTCCTCTTTTTCACAACAAAAACTCATTTTTTAATTTTTCAATGTTTTTGGTTTTTTTTTTTTTTGAATTTTATCATGTTTTTGAATTTTTCAAATTTCGAAATTTCTAAAATAATTTTTTACTCCCCCTAAAATCAAAAATATGTTTCAATTTTTTATTTTCAAAGAAAATTTGAAAAATAAAATGCAGTAAACTGTACAAATAAACTGACAAACTGATGCGAATTGCTTCAAATCGCCATCCACTTGGCATAAACAATCAGAACTCCCCCTGTCAACAAACTATTTTCTCATTAAGATTTCAAAACACAAGTTTTTTTAATCAAAATGGTTTTTCCGGAAAATTAGTTTTGTTGATTTCACACTTGTAAGATCGGGGATTCATTCATCACTTTGTTTTCTCATCCACTTGTATGAAAGTTAACTCAAGTTCAACTTAATGACCTTGATTAACCACTTGTAGGAACAATCACTTGTAGGATCTTCACAGACACATTTTTACCAAGAATGATGTCGATTCATGCTCCACGATTACCAACTTGGGAGCTCCGGCAAGTCCAGAGTTTTAGTCGTGATAAGTTCTATCCCAGTTACTAACCTGGGATGACCCATCTCTATCTGGTTTCTTTGTTTTTAATTCATAAAATTCCTTAATCCCTTTGACCTTCCTGTCAACCATTTTTCGAAAGATATGTTTCACATTGGGGTTAAAGGCCTTTTCAACATCAAATTCCTTCTTTTCAGAAAAAAATTGATTTGAAATTTCAACTTTTCCAATTTTTTTGTTTAAAATTTTCAGCTCGCAATGATGGGAAATTTGCATCATCCATTGGCGGAACTGACTTTTCCACTTTTGATTCAACTTGTGGCTCATCTGACTTTGTGGAATCAGATTCATTGCCAAAACTATCATCTGATTTCTTAACAATCCACTTGTGATTGTCAAGATTAACTTTTCTCTTGTAAACCCTTTTTGAACATTCTCCAACTTCAAATGTTGAGTTTTCAAAAACTTTAAATCGTTTGGTTGGTGGTTTACTTTTCTCAACAACTTTTTCTTTCAGCTTATTAGAGACTCCTTGTTTTGTTTGGATTGCCTTTGGACAATTCCTGGCAATGTGACCAACTGTTTTGCATTGAAAACAGGTTCTAGTCTCCTTCTTCTTTTGAACAGCTTCATTCTTCATTCCCTCTTGCTTCTTAGCAAGAAATTCTTTATTTGTCTGATTTCTGAACAATTACTCTTTTTCTTCTTCTGACAATGTTCCTGAAACAAAAACAGTTTTAGGTTTATAAATTTTCTCATTTTTATGATTTTTGGGTGGAATAAAACCAAGACCTTTCTTTTTGAAATTACCGTTATGGTTTGGTTTCTTTTGAAAACCAGAACCAGAACTGTAACCCTTTTTCTTGTTTAACCTTTGTTGATCTCTTAAGGTGTATTGTTTAGGTTTTCCAGAAAAATTTACATCTTTTATTTCAGAAATATTAATTTCTGTTAGTTTAAAAACTTTTTTGATCATTTCAGTTTTAACACCTCTTATTGGAAATTCTTCATCAGAAAATAATTTGTCAGAATCATTCAATGTATATGCTATTTTGAATGTTTCTTCATTCAAATTATTCTTTGATATCAGAAAATCTTTATTGTAAACCCGTTTGCCCTTTTTGACTGTTGAACTTGACATGTTGGATTTTGACTCTGAGTTTGACTCCGACTTTGACTTTGACTCCTCCGTTTCATCTTTATCCAACACCTGATCGACCACTTTCTTTATTAACTCGGACTCATGATCAGTGTCGGATGATGTGAACGTGACATCAATACTGTCTGGCAAATTATCTGAAGGCTCAGATTCCCACTGTAAGTTGGTTGCCTTTTTGACTCTTTCTGAATTAGCATTTCGTGGAGAATATGCATTTTCAAACGGAGGTGGACACTTGTTATAACTAACATCTTGTTTCTTACCAGAATTCTTTACTTCTGTATCCTCTTTTGTTTCGGAATTCTTTACTTCAGATGTTTCTTCTTCAAATGTCTTCATACCTGCCACTATAGGATAAATTTTGTCAATCACATAATAAGAACATGAGTAACTTTTCAATAACTTGTTTACTCTTTCAGTTTCGATTCTCTGGGTATCCAATTTCTGTTCAAGCTCAACACACATCCCGATGTAATAATTGATCATGTCTTGCATTATCATATATGCTCCATTGAGTGTTTTCATGGTTGTAGCTTGTTCACTGCTTGACTGATTGTATTGATTCATTGCTTTGTTTAAGACATCATACGATTCTTTCAACATGTTCATGTTGTGAATCAACTCATTGTTTTGCTTTTTCATAGTCTCACAGTTTTCACAATTCTCAGACACTTTTTCTGCAACAGCTTCCTTTTTAATCTCGAAAGCTGGAATTTCTATCTGCTTTATCACTCGAACCTCTTCTTCATCATTCTTACCTTTCCTTCTTTCTGAATCTCTCTCAGCTCGAAATTTTAAAAGCTCTTTCATTCTTTGTGCATCATAATCATCTTCACTATCACTTTGTTTTTCAACCTCCTTCATTTTTGCCATTCGATCATTTTCAGCTTTTCTCTCAGCATCTCTCTCTGCTAGATATTTTAAATGCTCTTTCATACTATTAGCCCAATAATCATTATCATCATCTTCAACAACTTGAGCAACAAAAGCTTTATGATCTGAAGTTTTGTTAGGATCAAAATCATCCCAACTGAAACCTTTTGGAAGCCTTTCGTCATCTTGATCTATCAAACATGCTTTACTGTCGGGTGAAATATATTTGTCCCAACTGAAACCTTTTGACGAACTTTCATATTTTTTATTAACAACATAAGCTTTCTTTGATTCTTCAATCTCCTTTCTAGCATGAGCAGTTTGTGTTTGTTGTTGATACGGCTGTTGAGCAACTTGATGATAAATCGCTTTCCGATAATAATCATTGTTGTTGAAAGGATTTTGAGCTCTACTTGCTTCGCGGTTTGTGCACTCTCGTTTGAAATGCCCTTTTTCCCTGCAACGAAAACAAGTAACTTTAGATTTATCAAAACCTAAAGTAGAAACATTAGCATCACGGAAATCATCACTTCATGTGATCTGCTTGAATTTCTCAGCTCTTCTCAACACGCTCGCCAAACACCATTTTATATCCATTAACTCCATCTCCTCAGCATCGATCTGATCGTAATCCTCTTTTGTCAACATTGGATTTCCGATCCTTCCTGCAACTAAACTCCCATATGACTCTAACACTGTCACCAACAAAGACATGTGACTTTTTGCAACTTCTTCCGAGTAATTTTGATCATTCTCAAGATTTAGTGCAATATTGCATCATAAAACTTTGCCACTCTTGGTCGTTGAAAAATTTGGATCAAACGATGGATATGAAGAAAATCCCGTTTTGCTACTTGATCCTTGAGATGAATTTTCAGAAGAACTTTTAGCATTGAAAGCAGTTTCGATCTTTGGTGCAATGTTGGTCTTATCACTAACACCACCTTTGTAATACAAACCAATGTCTTGTTCTCCATCATAGTTCTTCATTCTCGCTATCTTTCTTTGTTCCATCTCTTGAGCTTCAAGTTGTTCAATAAAATCACTCAGTGATAGATTGTCAAAATCAGGTTTATTTTTTAACATCATAAGATACGTTCCTCAAACATCATGTGGCAACGCATCGGCCATTTTTTCAATCAATTCTTCTTTATCCTTTTTGATGTTCAATCTATTCATGTTTTTCACCAAATTGCAATATCTATCAATAATCTGTTTGGTGTTTTCAGTTCTTAAACCACGGAATAGATCAAATTCTTTCTTCATAAGCGACGTTTTGTTCTTAATCATCTCTTTACTACCAACAAACTTCGATTTTAGTTCTTTCCATATTGACTGTGCACTTCCGTTGTGTTGTAGTAAAATCAAGATTTCATCCTTAATAGCTTGCTGCAAGAGACTAACCATCAACTTTTCATTTTTGTATTTCTGTTTTTCTTCAACACTTAAATATTTAATATCAACCTTCTATCCGTCGTCCTTAACCGGTCTAATATATCGATATTCAGTATAATCCCATGCATCTAGGTAATATGCTTGAACCCAATTTTCAAAACGTTCGGCCCATCCACTATACTCCTCAATGCTCATAAGCTTAGGCGGTTTTTGCGTCGTTCCCGTCTCATTTTCTAGCATCGTACTCTGAGTCACAGTCATCGGAGTAGCAAAGGCGTTGTAGAACTCGTTTTCCATGATTCGATTTCCAAAGTTTCACAAACACAATCTTTCAAACGAAATGATTCTTGATACGAATTGACTTTCAAGCGAAATGGCACTGTTTAAGCGAAATGGTCGTTCAAGCGGGATGAACTTTCAAGCGAAATGAACCCCTTTTATCCAATTCGTGTGAAATGAGATCACTATTTCAAACGAAATGGGTGATTCCGTACGAAATGACAAAATTTTCAAACGAAAAGATACTTTGGTGCGAAATGGATGCCTATTTCGTGCGAAATGAAGATTTGATGAACTTTTTCAAGCGAAATGGCCTTTTTGTGCGAAAAGAGAACACTGTCTCATGCGGAATGAAGCAAATTCAAACGAAATGATATCAATTTGCGCGAAAGGAAGCTGACGTCACACAAATCGGACAGTTTTTGAACAAATTGATCAAGTTTTACTTCGATTTAAGGTCTGATTCTTTCAAGGATCTGTTAAAACACTGTTTCGCTTATAATGTGAGAAAATCAAGCCATTTTATCCGTGAAAACTAGTTTAATTTTGAAAAATGTGTAAAAGAAGGTGTAGAAATCAGAAATTTCAGCTGAATTGATAAGAACTCTTCCTCCTGAGCTCTGATACCACTTGTAGGATCGTTCGCATGACCAAAACAAGTCATTCAGAAGAGTTCTATTCAATACGAAAGGCGGAATTCAGTCATATCGAAGTTATTTCAGCTGGTTTGCACAAGATTCACTTTAAACTGTCTCTATATTGATATCAGATCGTTTTACAATGCTGGAGACACTTCGGCAGAGCTTCGCTACCGGAATCAAATCGTTACTAATGACATGGTCAAGGCACGTATTTATAGGCCCACCATTCCGCACGAATCAGTTTCACACGAAATGGCATTTCGTGCGAAATGACCAAACTTCATTTCGTGCGAAATGGTCCTATCACACATATTTCATGCATTTCTCGTATTTCGTGCCCTGATCTTTCTACACTGTTACAAGACTTGATACAAGACGAAGTCGACAGACATATGCACCAACACATACATTCGGGTACCAATGTTCAAAACCATTTCTTGATTAATATACACACCACATTTTTGTATATGTCAGGTGTATGCCTACACCCCACACGTTATGGCCATTACAATAAATGAACCGGGACACTCGGATACGATACTATTAACCACCAAGTGTTTCATGTTATTCAAGCAATACGGATTAAAATTGGGTTATAAACATTCTGAAAGAATTTTCCCAGTGCAATACCCGTACCAAGTGGTTTTATACCATATCCCAAGTTTATATAATAAAATTGGTTAAAAAGTATTTACTTGTGCTAGTTGTGCTCACAGCGTATTTGATTGTCTAGCACAACCGAATTCAAAGTTTATTATCCTACAATGCGATTTCTGGCAGGCTCTATAGTCTGGAGCGAATGCAAATATTTATCCATTAGAATTGTTTATGGGTCATAACGAGTCATTTGGACTTAACCGCTTAACATGGATTTAAGCTCGGTTCCGCTAGATTAAGCGTTGACTGGATAGAATGAGGTTTATAACCATACGAGTGAAGAGTCTCGTGTAATATGGTTTATTTAACCTTACATTCTGATTTGAAAGTGTTTTTAAATGGTTTGACCCGTTACGAGTTGTTTATATGGTTTATGCCATTTTAACGAGCCGTGCGCGTAAGTACGGGTTTGAATGGTCAAATGGGTTCGCGGCAAGTCAAATATGTTAAAATATATTTATGTTATGTTGTATAATCTGCTTTATTGTCAAATATTACATCATATAAGTTTAAAAGTTCATTCTTTGATATTTGCATAAAGCACAATTGATTTTTTATAAATTCAGTTTGACTTGCCATTTTGACCTATTTAGACATGATGATCATGTGATATAAATGCAGGGTATTATACCTTACGTTATGATAATCACTTGGGTGAATTTAATTTGAAATTGACTTGACCAAAGTGGTCAGAATCGAAAGTCAACAGAAAAGTCAAATTGTTGATAATTCTCGACTTTCGGATAAAACTAAACTATGAAATCGACTTCTATGGAAAGGGCTAAGGAAGGACAACTTACTTGCTTCAGAGGACTTCTTAAAACACCCAAAGAAAGGCTCTTGGAAGCAGAAGAGAAGAACTAACACACGACTTTGTGTTTTGAGTTTTTGGTGTGAATGAAATGGAATGATCAATAGGATATTTATAGTGATTAAATGAGGCTTAGGATTTGGAAAAGTGTCCATGGATATGTGGCAAACAGGAATGAATGGTGGCAAAGGGGAATCAAGGTGGCATAATGATGCAGAATTGTTGTTGCCAACAATTTATCTGCTGACAGGGACCCCTTGCGGACCGCAAGGGATACCCTATACAGTCCGCAAGGACCGTTTGCACGAAATTTATTTTAATACCCCTTACAGACCGCAAGGGGTTTATAATGTGATTCCCAAGGGACCTCAGTGAAACCCAAAATTTGGTTTTTTAACATTTTTAGTCCCTCTACTCGTATCTTTACCCTTTTTGATGATTTTAACCATTCTCCTTCAACATTGTGAATTATGTGGAGGGTGGTATAGACACGTGTCACTTTAGGATTCGTACCATAATTATCGGGCTGTCACAAATATAGGTTATGAGAATGGATTAATTGCATTCTGAGTTGTGATAATAGTGGTGGCGATGGTGGATTTAGTGGTGGTGAAGGGTATTTACAATTGCGGTTTTAGCTGTGGTGAACCAACTTTTTTGTGGGGATGAAGATAACCGGTTACCTAGTGTAACGACTCTCATCAAAAGTCATAATTATTAAATTAATTAGTCGAAAAAGAAACCCTAATTGAGACACCTAAGTGATTCTGAACAAAACCTAAAATTTTCATAATTTTCAGAATCAGGATTAGGGCCCCTAAAACTCAGGGGGGGGGTAAATCCTAGTTAACGATTATCCAAATTACGTGCTGTCCAAGTTGAATTTTCAGAAACCGTCGACTCAGCTGGCCTAGTCCCACACGTGGCAACCCTATACATAAAATAAGTTCTCTCGCGGGCCGCCTCAAGTTAGCTTAAACCTCACGCGGGCCGCCTAAGGGACAAAATTCGGCTATAAATACAGGAGTTTGGGACTTGAATTCTGGCTTCAGAACGACGCTCAAATTCACTTTGTGCGCCGAGTTATGCTCTGTTTACTCTAAAAAACACTAATTAGTAGGGGGGGTGCTGCTACGATACAGGGTATTAACTTAATCACTATTACGATTCATTTTCCGACCGATCAATATATCCAATGGATGTTTAAGTGCCACCCACACTAGGGTTATACTTTATCGTTCGTCATTAATTTGACGAATCATCGTTAATTCGATGGATGAAGTATTATACTTTGTCGTTCGTCATTAATTTGACGGATCATCGTTAATTCGATGGATGAAGTATTGCACTTTGTCGTTCATTGTGAGAAATTGATCTCGTGAGTTATCGTAATTATTGTATTAAGTTACCTACCTAGTTCGTATGCACTAGGTTACAAGGCAAAATCAATAGGCTAAGCCCTGCCTGTATAAATCTGCAATATATCAAGGCTTATCTGTAGACTAAATTCTGTCCGTATGAATCTGCATGATTATTTGTGAGTCATTCTCTCTTTTTATCAAATCTATTTACAAAACCCTATTTATTTCAAAGTTATAATTACAGGGATTAAGTTTATGTAATCACCATATTACAGCCGGTATGTGGGGTTTTGTATACATTACTTGATAATCTTCACCATTGGGGCAGCCAAGGGGTGATATGACCATAGTCACAGACACCATTGGACGAATGGGCCAATGGGTCGAGTGACAAAATACTGTGGGTAATTGGTTTGATATCAGAAACATTGTAATATTCCTTAATACTGTAAATTATAACAAATGTGTCGTTTTAGAAAATAGAATGATTCACTCAGTATTTCCCGCTGACAAAACCTTTTTCAAACATGTTTCAGGTAATTACAGTAGATTGGAATAAGAGATGGATACGGCACCGAAAGGCATCAAGAAGTGGCTTATTTTATTAATTAAATCAAATTAAGAAATATTGTTTTATATAATCAAATTTATCTTTATTTAAGCTACCATTGTAAAACATGGGTTTATCCCATCTATTTAATAAATAAAATCCGGTGTTTCTAAACTCTGATATTTTTCCTAACTCACGGTTCTGATGAAATTTCCGCTGCAACGTTTTAAAAAAAAAATTAAATCACCGGTACCACGGGCTGTTCGCGACTTCCGATTCCGTCCAGGGTGGGTCGGGGGTCGTGACAGAAGGTGGTATCAGAGCCAACTCAAAGAGCCACTGCTTTAAGCCAATAGGTGTTGTATTAAAATACCTAAACAAAGAGTTAGGAACTTGATATTTTATGGTAGCACTCAGGATAGTATTTAGCCTTGAACTTAAGAAAAGATGCCTTAGTATAAAACTTCAAGATAAGATAAGTACTTATGTAAATAAAGTATGATGAATTTTGATATACCATAAGAATGGTAATTAGAATATTGCAAGATATGATAAATAAGCAAGAATTAATAATAATTATTGCTTATTAATATTACTTGGGCTAGAATAAGATATGTTACGAGAAATACAATTTTCTTTGGTTCTGGATAAAAGCCCTAATAAAAGAGTCACTTTTGAAAAGATACTATTTATGGGAAATAGAAAATTTTCTCCGGCAAGACTGGGTATGGTGTAGCAGACTCTCCAGTTTGTCCGGATATAATGAGATTACCGCTCCGGCGCGAATCGGATAAGACGGGGTATATAATATGTCAGACAAATGACAAAATTTCCCCTAAATAGTATCTTGACCAAATATTTGACTGGTTTTTGAAAATATGAATCTGTTAAATGCATTGACTTTATGAAGGGTATGTGAAATAGATGATTATATAGATAGTTATATCTATAAAGAATTCCAAAAGTCAAATAGGAATAAAGCACAAGTATCTGTGTCTAGATTTCTTTATCAGGAATTTCTTTTCCGATATCAAACATTATTTCGTTTAATCATCTGTCTCGTAGCTCGTGTGATAAAATAAAATAATGGAAACACTTTAAGTTAAAATGTCATCAAAAGAATTTCTAACACATTACCATAAACTAGTAACGCAAGTAAGAAAGTACAAGAAAACACATGAAAATTGAATTATAAGTCCGCAAAAGTTAAAGTATATCACACACAACTTTCGAAGCAAGATCTTTGGAAAATATAAATTTGGGCATGATAACACAAATGTTAAATTCTGTCAGTAGAAGAACTAAAAGCAGCACTTTGCCACATGATCCTACAAGCAACATGAAATTTCGCTGAGGTACGTTGAAACAAAATTTCACAACAATCGGTGCACAGTCTAATCAGAGTCATAATTATTATCACTGCAAAAGGAGTTACATACTTTGCAAATTCCCTATTTCATTTTATTTAATATTCCTTGGTAATATCACTTAATAACGACTATCATACAAAATTTTCAGATAAATTTTTTTTTTCTGACTTCTGCATATAAAGAATTGACTTTCGTGTTTTTACTTTCCCTAAAGGTCATCATACCATGAGAATTTTTCATAGTAACGAATATTGATTTATTTCATTTCTTAATAAATCCACACATTACACATGCATTGTTGGTTGCGCATATGGTTCGATTAACTTATGAAACCTACTGGAAGACTTCATTCCAATTTGTTGTTTATCCAAACTCAAATATCATTTCGCTATACTCACTATATACCGCAGTAATGCAAAACGATGACCCTTTGATATCAAGTCAATAAATTTCTTGAGAAATTCAATTTTCTTTGGCATACATGATTTTGTTGTAACCATGTCCGAACTTTCTTATTACATGAACTCGTTGTGATTAAACCAAGTTCAATTGCTTGAACTTGTTCGCATTACATATTCATTTCAAATTCCCATATGATGGATTAAAGCTATCATATTCAACATAATCCCAACAAACACTTCAATTCTCTATAACTATAAAATGCTTATTTGGTCTTCGACTTCACTAAATCATTTCTTTGATCACGGTCACCTTGTACTAACGTTTTCATAAAATTTAAAACTTGCACTAATCTCATTTATATATATATCATATACGGATATTTATAAAAGTTATCTTAACACAAATCATGTATTAAGATAATGATACACAAATTCTTGTCATATTTTAATGTATCTCTTAAATGATTTTTACAACATCAATCTAGCCTTTCGTGATAAATTATTACTTTAACATCTTCAATCGAAAAACATTATATAAAATTTATTTTATATATGGAAACTTACATAAGTGATTACCTAATAGTATTACTATATTCTTATTAGTCACCATAAGGAGGATAAGTAAATACTTAGTCAATATAAGTAGGTGACTTATAATAAGAAGTACAGAATTTATTGTACATGTGCTTATATTTAACCAAAATGGAAATTTCATAAACTAGGCACCTAGCTCGGTTGGTTAGATGCGCGAAAGGGTGTGGCCTAGACCCGGGTTCGATCCTGGGGACGGCCAGTTTCACCATTTTATTAGAAATTTTTCCATTTAAGTGTATGTTTAGTTATGTATTACTAATATCAGTTTTGTTATTAGTAAGAAAATATTAATAATAATAGTGTTGGTATTATTTTTACTAGGATTATTATCAAGGGTAGGTATTGGATAGCCTAGCCTTAATTAGGCATGGACTGATCACCTATGCTTAAATAAGGGAGCACTAACCAATATCCACCATGATAATGACTAGTAATATATATAAATTAAGTCATCATACTTATTTAATAAATCTTAAATTATATATGAAAATATATATACTTTGGAGAAGACATATTTTCATAAAACAATACAAGAATTAGAGGGACGAATAAAATTTTATAAATAATTGTGTATCACATGTTTTGTGGTAACTATGTACCATAACACTCTGGTAAAAAAAAAATAAATAAAAAAAAAATAAAAAAAAATAACCATATAAGAATAATATGGTAATTATCAATTACGTTGAGTTAAGCGAACATTGTAATATATAAATAGTCTTTGTTTTCACTTATTTACAACATTTGAAAATACATTTACAACGTTATATGGTTTCAAAATGAAAATAAGTAATCACATAGAATCAACCCATTAAGTGTTATATATTTACCAAATATTTACAAATATTTTTGTACAATAAATATTTTTACACCTTTATTTATAACTTTCATTTTAACGTTATAAATAATAGTGATTTCTTTTACAAAATAATAATACTAAAATATTTTGTAATGTAATAACTTCATTACGGTATTTTGTAATATATATTACATAGAAAATATAAGTTATTTTGCATAGTATAGAAAAATACTAAAATAATATTTATTTAAAAGTGGTAACCATTTACATATAGTAAAAATGTGTAATAAATAATATATATTACATTTGCTTTACAAATATAATATAATAATTGGTCATGCCAAAACAACTTGTTCTTATTATATTTCGATCTCTAGGACATAATATGAGAAATATGGTCATTAATAGTGTACTATCACATTGTTTCACAATTAAAACAACTTGGAACTCTAAACAAATGATACACTAACTCTATTGTCTTTTTGTGTATCATTGCAATTCACTCATCTCAACACTTTGATTTTCTCATATCATAAATATTTGACAATTCATTTTTCATGATTTTATTTTGAAACTGTCAATTCTAAATATTCCTCAGTTGCCAATCCAAGTAAGTTTTCTTTTGACCAAGAAATTTTTATTTCTAAAAAGTCCTTCACATTTATTTTTAAATATCTATTAAATCATATATCTTTTGGATTGAACCCAGTCACTTTGAAAATTATATCATTTCATCTCATTCGTTGGTCATCGATTTCTTGAATTAATTCAGTTGAACCATTGAATCCTACTTATGGTACAACTCGTATTCACAAAATTTGATATTTTAATTCTATGTCATCTACCCTAATATTATTTTTATTAACTAAAATGTGACATAATTCCAAAAGAAATATAATAATCCAAATACACTTGGGAGCTGGAATCTAAGATGAAGAAAAAGTATTCCTACTTATTCCAATAAATCTCGAGGACGAGATTTTTATTAAGTTGGGGAGAATGTAACGACTCTCATCAAAAGTCATAATTATTAAATTAATTAGTCGAAAAAGAAACCCTAATTGAGACACCTAAGTGATTCTGAACAAAACCTAAAATTTTCATAATTTTCAGAATCAGGATTAGGGCCCCTAAAACTCAGGGGGGGTAAATCCTAGTTAACGATTATCCAAATTACGTGCTGTCCAAGTTGAATTTTCAGAAACCGTCGACTCAGCTGGCCTAGTCCCACACGTGGCAACCCTATACATAAAATAAGTTCTCTCGCGGGCCGCCTCAAGTTAGCTTAAACCTCACGCGGGCCGCCTAAGGGACAAAATTCGGCTATAAATACAGGAGTTTGGGACTTGAATTCTGGCTTCAGAACGACGCTCAAATTCACTTTGTGCGCCGAGTTATGCTCTGTTTACTCTAAAAAACACTAATTAGTAGGGGGGTGCTGCTACGATACAGGGTATTAACTTAATCACTATTACGATTCATTTTCCGACCGATCAATATATCCAATGGATGTTTAAGTGCCACCCACACTAGGGTTATACTTTATCGTTCGTCATTAATTTGACGAATCATCGTTAATTCGATGGATGAAGTATTATACTTTGTCGTTCGTCATTAATTTGACGGATCATCGTTAATTCGATGGATGAAGTATTGCACTTTGTCGTTCATTGTGAGAAATTGATCTCGTGAGTTATCGTAATTATTGTATTAAGTTACCTACCTAGTTCGTATGCACTAGGTTACAAGGCAAAATCAATAGGCTAAGCCCTGCCTGTATAAATCTGCAATATATCAAGGCTTATCTGTAGACTAAATTCTGTCCGTATGAATCTGCATGATTATTTGTGAGTCATTCTCTCTTTTTATCAAATCTATTTACAAAACCCTATTTATTTCAAAGTTATAATTACAGGGATTAAGTTTATGTAATCACCATATTACAGCCGGTATGTGGGGTTTTGTATACATTACTTGATAATCTTCACCATTGGGGCAGCCAAGGGGTGATATGACCATAGTCACAGACACCATTGGACGAATGGGCCAATGGGTCGAGTGACAAAATACTGTGGGTAATTGGTTTGATATCAGAAACATTGTAATCTTCCTTAATACTGTAAATTATAACAAATGTGTCGTTTTAGTAAATAGAATGATTCACTCAGTATTTCCCGCTGACAAAACCTTTTTCAAACATGTTTCAGGTAATTACAGTAGATTGGAATAAGAGATGGATACGGCACTGAAAGGCATCAAGAAGTGGCTTATTTTATTAATTAAATCAAATTAAGAAATATTGTTTTATATAATCAAATTTATCTTTATTTAAGCTACCATTGTAAAACATGGGTTTATCCCATCTATTTAATAAATAAAATCCGGTGTTTCTAAACTCTGATATTTTTCCTAACTCACGGTTCTGATGAAATTTCCGCTGCAACGTTTTAAAAAAAAAAAATTAAATCACCGGTACCACGGGCTGTTCGCGACTTCCGATTCCGTCCAGGGTGGGTCGGGGGTCGTGACACCTAGGGTTAAAACAATTTAATTAACGGAGAAGGTATTGCGCAATCATGGACAAAAAATGTGACACGTCAGGGACAACGAGTTTTAAAGGTGGATAGAACATGATGTTTGGAGAAAACTTCAGGGACGAAATTGCAGTTTACACCCTAATCTAGTTGACATGACGAAATTACCCCTCACGTGGGGGTAATTAACGGAGAAGTTAAAGAGCATTAGGACTAGGAATGAAACGTGTTAGGACTTTAAACGTCAAAGACGAAAAGTATTAAAGATGGACGTAACCTGATGTTTGAAGCAAAACCTTAAGGACAAAAAACTGCAAGTTACTCTTTTTCTTAATTTTATTTTCTTTGTTGGTGTGTTTCATGTTTTCGTGCCTCTTGAGGACATCCACCATCCATCACTTTCACAATTGAATACAACCATCAACCAACCATCTCCTCCACCACCCAATGCTACAACCCGCTCTCGAGCATCACCACCCCTTCTACCACTTTACAACACCAAACAATAATCTTATTTCATAATTTCATCCTAAAGCAAGAAAACCTGCCCAAAATTAAGAAAGACAACACCAAATTTCACCTCAAACTAGTGTGCGTTTATATTTTTTTCTCTCTTTTTTATGTACTTTAAAATACTTGACGAACTCATATCTACATCACCGATTTAATGGACTATAAATGTGAACATATAGTGCAACAACAAACCAAAAACATACTTCTAACCAAATATTAGGGGCCACCGACTTAAAGCAACATTTATATATGAACTTTTTCTTAATTGAAACACTAGGTTAGAACTCCGTGTATTACACGAGCTATAAATGTAATTTTATATAATAAATAATAAAATATATATATATATATATATATATATCTTTAAAAAACTCGTATATTGCACGTGTTGAATAAAAATATAATGTCATATGTTAACACAAACAATCGTCAAGGTTTATCTTTTAAAAATAAATATTGATGTACTATTTACTTATTATAACATTTTACTTTACTTTTTTATTTTGCATAAATGTAATTTTATATAATAGATAATAAAAAAGATAAATCTTTAAAAAAACTTGTATATTGCACGTGTTGAATAAAATATAATGTCATATGTTAACACATACAGTCGTCAAGATTTATCTTTTAAAAATGAACTTTGATGTACTATTTACTTATTATAACATTTTACTTTGTTTTTTATTCGTTATTAGGTTAAAAATACATGTATTACATGGGGTTCAATCCCGTTTTTATGATACATTCAAATTATGAGATACAATTATTTTAGTTAGTTTTTGGCACCTTCATATTTATTTTTTTATTTCATTCATAAAACATTCGTCTCAAATTTGTATTGAGAGTTTACGGTACAAAAAAGTGGAGATCGATCCCCACGTTTTTATATATTTCATCATTTTTTTGAATTATACCGTAAAATCGGGAATTAAATTCTTATTGAATGGAATATAGAATTGGTATATTTAAAAATTGTGTTCTTTCTACATGTTGATACAATGTGCGATAAATGATAGGTTTAAACCAATTATAACAGTACGCTTAACATTACAAAAGGTGAAACTAGGTTGTCTAGATTTAACATTTGAAAGAATTTTGCGATTATAATGGTGAGTCCAAACCATTATAGCGATACGCCTAAAAACACTTACAATTTGATAGAAGCATATGCCCGACCTAGAATAATTATTTAATTCCAGTGAAAAAAATAATAATACAGCGAATGAGTATATGCCCGACCTAGAATAGTTATTTAATTCTAGTGAAAAAAACAATAATACAATTATTAAGTATATATCAAATGGTAACCGTTGATTTCTAATTTACCATAATTTCAATCACCGAACTCCAAAGTATATATATCTACTCAGAATAAAAACAAGCGTCTATCCTAATCTAAATTTTTATTTAAAATTATTTATAGAAAAACAAATATTTATTGTTATCTAATTTTTTATTTAAAATTATTATTATTATTATTGTTATTATTTATTATGTTTAAAATTATTATTATTATTATTATTATTATTATTATTATTATTATTATGATCATAAAAACGTTTAAAATTATTGTTATTATTTATTGTTTAAAATTATTATTATTATTATTATTATTATTTAATATGATCATAAAACAAATGTTTATATTCTTATCTAACTTAAAATAAAAGACTCCAAATAATCTCACATGGCAATCTCTCCTCCAACCTTATAAATTTTATTTATATATGTTTAATAAATTTCTTTTAATAGTAATATTAATAATTAATAACCAACTAGGGTTAACACCCGCCCGCGTTGCGGCGCGGGTACATCGTAAACATTGAATGGATTAGTCCAAACGTTATATGATGCATTAACCATATGAAAACACACATTTTGACGTATCAAGTTGAATTCAGTGTAACATGTATAAGCATTGTGATTGGATCAAACGTAAAGTAAATGGAATTCTTATCAAACAATCATAACGTATTATACGTGACCCAACTCATACATAGAAAACGTAACGGGTATGAAGGAAAATATGCACATGTAATCGAAATGGATTAATTAGAGCTTTCGAAAAAAAGGGGAGAAAAAGAAACCATAATTTGACTCCACTCGGTTCGAAACAAAATTTACGAAACATACATGAAATAAACACAAAAACATATTCTATTTGACCTGAATCATTTCCCAAAAAAGTTTACGTCGAAACGTAGAATAACTTGAATTTATACTAAAACGTACATAAAAATATGCACGTAAAAGTGGTTTCTTTAAACGAAAACGTATTATATTTGATCTGACTCGTCTATAAAAAAAGTTTACGTCGGGATGTAGAACAAATCATATTTATACATATCCGTACATAAAATATGCACGTAAAAAATAGTTTTTAAGTAAATGAAGTATAGGGGTAGACCGAAACAAAATATTAGTAAAAAATTTAATACGTTCAAAACGTTCGTAAAACCGTGCCAAGTACCACCAATGCCACAACGACATCGGCTCTCAACATCGTAAAAATAAAATAGATAAAATGGTAAAAATTACGCCGAACGAAAAGGAGACTAAAATCGTTGAACCACGCACACCCGTTACAGCGTCTTAATGCGAAGAAATTAAGTAGAAACGTAAAACGTAGAAAATAATAACTTAGTCGATCTAGGACCCGCTCGTTACGGCGAAGTTTTCAAAAGGGAAAAATGGACGCGTTGCGACAGGTCTGTCAAATATGGAAAAATAGATCAAAAACGTTGAACCTCACATGCACGCTACAACATGTTAACTCGTAAAATTTAGAACAAAATGTAAAACGAAAACCTTGCGAAAGATAAAAAGTATGGGGGACTAAAGTTGTAAATAATAAAGTGTTCGTTTACAAAAGATGAAAAACTTTGAGTTAAAAGTAAAAATTTCAAATGGGTTAAAATGTAAAAGATAAAACTTTTAGGTTGAAAATGAAAAAGTATAAGCAAATAATGAAAAGTTTTGAGTTAAAGTTAAAAAAACAAATTATATAGGGTTAAAATTGTAAAAGGTAAAAACCTTTGGGTTAAAAGTAAAAAATTAACTTTTTTTTTGAAAAAGTCCCAAAGCATAAGGTACAAGTGGTTATGCACAAAAAACTTGCTTATTTATATATGGAATAATATATAGACATGACTTATTTTTATCCTTATCTTTATCCAAAATTAATAAATAACTTCAATTTTGTAATTTAGACCCTTTGTTTTTTATTTTAATTTTAATCCAAAGTTTTTCATCTTTTGCAATTTAATCCCAACTCTTTTTTATTTTCAATTTTGGTACACCATACTTTTCATCTTTCCCAAGTTTTTCGTTTCGTTCTAAATTTTGTGAGTTAACGCAGCACAACGTGCGTGTGGGGTTCAACATTTTTTCGTATATTTTTTTTCATGTTTGACTGGCCCGTTGCGTCACATCTATTTTTCTGCGTTTGACAAGTTCGTCCAACACGCTGGTCCTGAATGGACTTAGTTATTTTTTTCTATGTTTTACGTTTCGGTTTAATTTCTGAGCAACGAGCGTGCGTGATTCAAAGATTTTACGTCTGCTTTTCACTCGGCGTTATTTTTTCCCGTTTTTAATTATTTTGTTTTTACGAGCTTTTCCGGTGTTGGTGGTTGCTGACAATGGTGTAGTATTGCTACTACTTAACACAGTTTTATGACAACCGTTGCAACGCAGGGGCTGAATACTAGTTGTTATTTAATATGATCATAATAAAAACAAATGTTTATCCTTATATAAATTTTTGTTAAAATTATTTATAGGAAATCAAATATTTATTCTTATCTAATATTTTGTTTAAAATTACTATTATTTAATATGAGAGATAAATAGGAAAATAATGTGAGAAAACATCAGGAAGTGAGTGTCAAAAAAATTATTTATTAGCAAATATCATCTTTCTTTCTTTATCCGATATCGATATCGACAATGATAAACTAAAATGTCTATAGTCATTTGTTTTATCTTATATATATTTTTCAAATTCTCATAAGTGTAGATTATAATTATAAAAAAAATTACGTATTTGTTATTTGTGTGCATCCCACCTCTTTGATATTACTCACCATGCCTATAAAACCCCTACTAATATCAATAACGTGTGTGAATTCAATCAGACAGTTGGAACATTTAAGTTCAATCATTATCAACAAAAGTAACTAGATCTAGGTTAAAATTTGATATTCTAATAGTTGATGCAAGATCTAAGGTTAAGACTATTAGCTTCGCCATAAGGAGAAGAAGGTTTTCCTTTTGTTACCGGCCTTTGACATGAAAAGGAAAACACAACTTCATAACAAAAAATGTGCAACATTTTGTGTATGTTGATGAAAACAACCATCTTCATACACTACAAGGCGAAACACGTCCTAAATAGCTTGTTAAGGCAAACAATTTTTGATTTACATACAAATGATATGAATGATAAATCCTCTCTCGGTTCATGCCCGTTAGCTTCCACTTCACATACAAAATACAAAAAACCTCTTTTCTTTCCGTTTCCACAAATCAAAATCAAATAAAAAATTGTACCCAAATCTCAACTCTCACTCTCAAATCTTACAAGCGATTATACCCTAATTCCTTAAACATTTCTTTTAGTAACCCCTCAAAACACTTGTGCTATCTAAAAAAGCAACTGATTTTTCATAACATATTACAAACCCTACAACCAATATTTTCAGAACCGGACCGGACGTTGAACCGATCTGGTCACTGGTCCACTAGTCCGACCGGTTCAACCGGTCTGACCGGATGTAAGAACCGACAGGTGTGTTAAAACTAATAGGGCGAAATTCGAAAAAAATGTTGAAATCCAGTTCAATTCCTTAATAACCCGGTTTTCCTTGCAAATGATGCCAGTCCAACTGGTTGATGCACCAGGGTTTTACCCATGATGCCCTGGTTCGATCCCCACTTAAGGTGGTTTATTCCCCTTTGTGGCGGCTCTCACTCCGTCAAGCCCTATTCGATGTGGCGAGGCACCTGTGGGGTTTTTCCTTTGGACGTCGGTCACTCTCTGATGCCAGCTGTGGCACGGTTAAGACACTCACGTATGGCCGGAGAGGGGCGACGGGCCTCCCCAATGCGGGGGGGGGGGGGGTGGGTGGTGTGGGGTGTCTCGCACCCAAAAAATTGTGACACCTTGCCGTTAAAAAAAAACCCGGTTTTCCAGTCCGACCGCAGGTTCACCGGTTCGACCCTCGTTCGATGTAAATCCGGTCCAATATACTGAACCGGACCGGTCAGACTTCCGGTTCCCGGTTCAACCGATTAGTTCGATCCAGTTTTCAAAACATTGCCTACAACAAAAACATCTTATGTTTTTTTTTTGTATCTTTTCAACAACAACAAAAAAAAAGATATATTATTAGTTAGTACTCCACCCACATTGGCTCTCTAGATCTACCTTATTTTCCATGTAGAAAAAACGTCGGTGGATTTACACTCAACTGGATCTACTCCCCCCTCTATATTTCCCCATCAGATCCTCCTCATTTAATACGCGTTCTTTATCTTTCCCTCTCACACACACTGTCACCACTCATGCTTCTCACCATTTCTTCAAGCCCATGATCCTTGAAACATAACATTTCATTTCACACTCAGATCTTCAACAACACACATAAAGGTGAAACCTTTTTCAGCTCAATCTCATCTTTTTTGCTTAAAGATTGTTAAAGTTACAAACTTTCTTTGAAATTTCATCTGGGTATTTTGTATTATGTCCCAAGATTGCTGTTTTAGCTTGATTTCAGCTCCATAACTGTTGGGTTGTGTTTTTTTCCTTTTTTTTTTTTTTTTTTTCATTTTTGTGGATGCTGATTAGTAGATTTGGGTATTGGGTTGTAGTCTGATTGCTGATCTAGTTTTTGGAGTTAAATTTTGAGGATTTAGTTGCTGAATTTGGTGTTGATATGAACTGATTTTAGGTGATAAGTGGTGTATTACTAGTGGACTACATTAGATTGGTTTATTACAATGTTATAGCTATGATATGATCTGTAATGGAAACAAATCTTGTTGTATAATTTGGAATCTTCAAATTTTGGTGCATTTTAGCTTTCGATCTAGCGGTCAATGATTCGGTGGTTGCCGGATGAATACAGTTATTGAGATTTGAGTTGTGGTTTAGTTTTGGTCTGCATGATATGATATGATATGATATGATATGATGTGATCTGCAATGGAAACAAATTATGTTATAGTATAATCTGGATTGTTTTAAGTTTGGTGCATTTTAGCCTTTGATCTAGCCGTGTATGATGATTTGAATCGGATGCTATTGTTTTATTTGCCAAAGTGAAAGCTTTGATGACGTGAAATGACCATTTTAACCTTCGGGGGTGGCGTAGTGGTAAGCGTTGGAGTTGAGTCACTCTAGCAACCTGTGTTTTACCTGATCCCATTGGTTAGCAGGGTATATTGGGGGGTCTTGTGAGTTTTCCGATAACGGGTTCTTATAGTTATCAATATAAAATGAAATGACCAATTGACCATTTTGGCCTTCTCAGGCATTTTCTTGAAGAAATATTCTTCCCTATAATTTTATACCACCATCCTTTTGGAAGTTTAATGAAGTTTACTAAATGATTAACTTTAAATTATAACCGTTTCAGGTTAATCGAAGTAAAACAATAGTCTGAAGTGATGGCTCAGGGGAAATATTCCCGGGTCGATGGGAAGAAATCATCATCATGTTCAACCGCTACAATTATAGTTGTTGTCGGGGTGTGTTTGGTTGGAGTATGGATGTTCATGTCATCATCCGCTGCCCCTGGTCAAAATTCCGACTTGCCTGTTATTCAAGAATCAATTCAAGAATCAAAGCAGAAAGAATCTACCAAAGTATCTTCCCAGTTTGAAGATAATTCAGGCGATCTATCGTCAGATGATTCGGCTAAAGATGAGAGTAATCAAGAAAACACGCAAAACGAGGAATCTAGTACAAATGAAAATGATACAAACACAGAAGATGAGTCAAAGTCAACTGAAGAAAATTCTAATTCAAACGAAAGCGAGAATTCGAATTCTGATTCGAACGAAAGCGAGAATTCGAATTCTGAATCCAACGAAAGCGAGAGTTCGAATACGAATTCTGAATCAAACGAAAGCGAGAATTCGAATTCTGACGCAAACGAATCGGAAAAGAAAGAAGAGAAGGTTGAGAAAGACGAAACGGAAGAAAACTCTAGTGACAACAAAACCGAAGATTTATCGGCTGCAACACAGTCCGAGATTTCGAAAGAAACAAACGCTCAAAACGGGGCGTTTTCAACTCAAGAGGCTGAGTCAGCAACTGAGAAACAATCGCAAAAGCCATCGATATCCAAAAAGAATCAAGAGGTCTACCAATGGAAGACATGTAACGTTAGCGCAGGCCCGGATTATATCCCGTGTCTCGATAACTTAGAAGCCATTCGACACCTTCACGGTCGGAGCCACTATGAACACCGGGAACGACATTGCCCGACGGACCCACCTACATGTCTTGTCTCTCTTCCCGTTGGCTACAAAACACCGATCAAGTGGCCCAGAAGCAGAGAACAGGTGAATATTGTAACCGCTTATTAAATGTACGCGTTTGCTTGCTAAAAATGTACGCCCTTCTTGCTTAGACAACTTTTCTCGTGTATTGTTTTTCAGATTTGGTACAGCAACGTCCCGCACACGAAGCTTGCTGCCGTAAAAGGACATCAAAATTGGGTCAAAGTTACCGGCGAGTACCTTTCGTTTCCTGGTGGTGGTACCCAGTTCAAGAATGGAGCCCTTCACTATATAGATTTCATCCAAAATGTTAGTATCATTATGTCAAAAGTGTAAAACGGGCCGGGTCGGGTGGGTTTGGTAACATCGTAAAACGGGCCGGGCCGGCCCGGGCCGGGCCAGGTTGGGTTGACCCAAAACGTTTTTGTCTGAAACTTTTATAAATAACTAGCGTGTCAAATATGGTTTCTAACAATTTTCTTGTTTCTCTATAAGTTTAAATATTTCTATAATGTGATCTACAAGGTTTAATGCTTTATAAAAGAGTAAAGTACACGGATGGTCACTGTGGTTTGCACTTTTAACGCATTTAGTCCCCAGTTTTTTCCAAAAGTACATGGATGGTCCTTGCAGTTTGCACTTTGTAACGCATTTAGTCCCTAACTTGGACCTGCTGAAGCCATTAGATTTGTTGGTCTGGGGACTAAATGCGTTACAAAGTGCAAACCATATGGACCATCTGTGTACTTTTGGATAAAGTTGGGGACCAAATCCAAAATTTTGTTAAACCACAGGGACCATCCATGTACTTTACTCAAATATAAATATTTTTATAATGTGATCTATGAGGTTTAATGCTTTAGAAAAAGAACATTGGGAACTTTAGATCCCTTCGACCATCATTTGAACCATTTTCACTCTAAATATATTCGGTTTTGTAACTGCAGACGCTTCCTGATATCGCATGGGGTAAGAGAACCCGAGTGATATTGGATGTTGGATGTGGAGTTGCTAGCTTTGGGGGGTATCTTTTTGAGAGAGACGTTGTTGCGTTTTCGTTTGCTCCTAAGGATGAACACGAAGCTCAAGTGCAATTCGCACTAGAAAGGGGTATTCCCGCCATTTCAGCTGTGATGGGTACCAAAAGGCTGCCGTTTCCAAGCAAGATCTTTGATGTCGTTCATTGTGCGCGTTGCAGAGTCCCGTGGCATATTGAAGGTGATGGTTCAAGTCTTATTTCGTTATAAACATTTGTTTTTGTGATTAGAATGAAATGTTAAGAAACGATATGTTTACAGGCGGTAAACTTCTGTTGGAGCTCAACCGTGTGCTACGACCTGGTGGCTATTTCGTATGGTCTGCTACCCCGGTTTACCAAAATAAGACTGAAGATGTGGAAATTTGGGAAGGTATGAAATTACTTTTATACCCTTTTATCTTTGTCATTCAGTCTATTACTTAGCAAAGTGCTTTATATTTTGTGGGTAGGAAAGATTGATTGATTTCTGCTTAATTTTGTGGCAGCTATGTCTAAACTAACGAAGGCGATGTGTTGGGAGTTGGTGGTGATCAACAACGACAAGTTGAACGAGGTTGGTGCAGCCATATACAGAAAGCCGACATCTAACGAATGCTATGAGAGTAGGCAACAAAACGAGCCACCACTATGTGACAAGAAAGATGACCCCGACGCAGTCTGGTAAAATCTCTTAAAACTTTAGCTTTATACATATACATATACATATACATACAGGGGAGGGATCTATGCAGAACACTACTTATTGCGATAACATGCACAACAAAATGAATATAAATATCTTTTAATATTAAAAGTATTTAAATCAAAAGAAAATGATAGAAATGTGAATTTCGCCTCTCCTTAAGCTACAATATGAACAAGTTTCATTTCTGTATATAACCTACACATGTATAGGTAAACTGTTAAAATTTTGGAGAATATACAAAGAAGCTAGTTTCATGGTTTTTTATGTACATATACATACGCATTTGTATGTAGAAAGTATGAAAAATAAAATAAAAAAATAAACTATTGATAAAAAATTTAGATGATCTAGGTCTGTTCTTTTTGTTCTTGCAATACTTTAGTGTAATGTAATGAAACTCACCCTATACATACATACATATATAAATATATATGTATTTATGTATGTATATAGTTTCCTCTTATGTGAAATTTTCCCATTTATGTTTTATATATCAAAGCTTGATGTGATTTTGTGAATGCAGGAATGTGCAACTTGAAGCGTGTATGCATAAAGTACCGACTGACGAATCAGTGCGCGGCTCAAAATGGCCTGAAATGTGGCCACAGAGGTTGGAGTCACCACCATACTGGCTAAAGAGTAGTGAGGTTGGAGTTTATGGAAAACCAGCCCCTGAGGACTTCACTTCTGATTATGAAAACTGGAAACGCGTTGTCGCAAAATCCTACTTAACCGGTCTAGGAATCGATTGGTCTACTGTCAGAAATGTCATGGACATGCGGTCCATATACGGAGGGTAAGCGAATTCAGATTACATGGCAAAATTCGCGGGTTGGGTTACGGGTCAAATGGGTTTTCAATAGTAATCTAATTTATATTGTTTTTTTGATAAATTTGTTTAGATTTGCTGCTGCAATGAGAGATCTAAAGATTTGGGTGATGAACGTTGTACCTCTCGATTCACCAGATACCCTTCCGATTATATACGAACGTGGACTCTTTGGCATATATCATGACTGGTGTGAATCGTTCAGCACTTACCCGCGAACATATGATCTTCTTCATGCTGATCATCTTTTCTCGGATATTAAGAAAAGGTAATGTATCTGCTTCCCATGATTACTTTTCTCTATCATATGATATGCTTTTTAGTTGCAAATATACAGCAGAAACCGATTTCGGGTAAAATAAGGGCAAAATGAACAGTTGTTTGTCAGAGATTGCTTTTTCTTGCAAAATACAGCGTTTTAATAAAGGTTCAAAAAACTATCCCCTAAAGAAGCTCGAGTATTTCGTCTGATTTTTTTTTTTGCGAAACTTAATCTCGAGAACATCTTCACTTGTCAAAACTTGCGAATTGCGGAAAAAATATAAAATAAAAATAAAAAATTAAGAAACCAAAGTTGACAAAAAGTACAAATGTGTATAAAATGACTACATTTATTTAAACTACAAAAAAAATACTCAGTTCTCTTTAGTTTTGGCATAAAATTCCCAATAAGTTTAACTTATGACAGGTCAACCCAATAAAACACATCTAAAATATAAGTGTAAAATCAGACTGGTCAATCTTCAAACAGGGTTTACCCGAACATGACCCGATGATGTGTTCGTGAGTTTGACCCTAATCCGTTTAGACTAAAATCCAAACCCATGAATTTTATGTTAGGTTTGTGTAATGTTAACTGAGGTGATTTTCTCGTCACAGGTGCAAGTTACAATCATTAATGGCGGAAGTTGACAGAATCTTGAGACCCGAAGGTAAACTAATCGTGCGTGACAACATTGAGACCATCGCCGAGGTTGAAAACATGGCAAAGTCTTTGAACTGGATTGTTAGGATGATTTACAACAAGGACAACGAGGGTATGTTATGTGTCGAGAAATCGTTTTGGCGTCCCGATGAGGTAGAAACGCTATCTTACGCCATTGAATAGAAGTCCTGCTTTTTGTGTCCAGAGAACCGGTGAAAGAATGATATTATGTCTTTTGTCATTAATTTATTGTATTTGTAATTTGTTTAGTCACGTATACTTGTCGTTATAGTTTGTTCTTGTAACGATTTTGAACTTCAATGGCCGTTACCTCGAATGTACCAACGAGGGTGTGCGGTTAGAACATTTTATTGTAAAACTACGATACATTATCATCTTTAGCAATGAAATTAAACTATACAATTCCGAGTTAAAATGTATGTGCTGCTTGACGATCTGTAAAATCTACGAGTGTCACAGTTTTGTTTTTATCACTCAGATTTGTTTTTATTACTCGAGTTAGAAAGTTCTCATAAGCTGAATGCTGAACATTCTAATTAATTAATTATATTACTTTTTAGTGTTTGTTAAGTCACATGTTTTTCTTTTAGAAAAAGGGAATACATTTGATATAAATTATTTAACAATTATGACATTAACTAACTGTTATCAATCTTAAATTTCCACTTTCCTATGTTAGCATTAGGATACACATGGTAAAAAGTTTGATTACACAAATTAAAAATCTTGTGTAATTTTAAGAGGTAATTATTTCAAATGGTAAATAATTTATAGAGTAAACTATCATTTTGGTCCCTGAGGTTTGGTCAATTTTGTCATTTTAGTCCAAAACTCAAACCTTTTAAATCCGGGTCCGTGTGGCATCACTTTTATTGCCATTTTGGTCCAAAAATCAAATCACCTGTTATTTGGCTATTAAAATCTGGTTATTTCGACATGAGAATCAGTATAGTATTTAAGAAAGAGAGCGAGAGTAATGAATGCTATTTATATAGTACAATTAGCTATTTACTTAGACCACCCGTAGTGGTAAACAAAAATAATGCCCCCACCATGGGGCATTATACGACACGTGGCATCCTAGTCACACTTGGGCATTATAGCAAAAGAGGTGTAGTGGGAATAATGCCCCTTCCAATCATTAAAAAAAAAAAATAAACAAAAAAAAAAGAAAAAGCAAACATTGGTGATTGGCTGGTCAAGGTCTTGGACACGTGCAAAAGAAAAAGCAAGCTTTCCCATTGGCCACCCACTTTGCACACTAGCGTTATTATTAACACGCCAAACTTCAATTTTTTTTTTTTTAAAATAACGCCTACTGTAATGGGGGTGGGGGCGTTTCCGGGAGTTTTTTTTGAATTTTTTTTTAAAAAAAGCCCCACTACGGGCAGTCTTAGGGGCTGTTTGTTTTTACTTATAACATCTGCAAAGGGCTTATGTCTGTAGGCGGACAGACATAAGGCTTGGAAGACCGTTTGTTTTTTTTTAAAAGAAGATCTGAAAAGTGCTTTAATTAGCTTTAAAAAAGGCCAATACCTATCATCATCTCAAACCTGCAGATCTTCAAAAAAAGCACAGATCTTCAAAACCACATCTCAGCCACCACCTCCACCACCACATCTCAGCCACCACCTCCACCACCACCATCTTCAAAACCCACCACAACCAAACCCATCAATTAAACAAAACCCAGACCGTAGAGAGAGAGATCGGACAGACATAAGACCTTCCACCGCCACCACCTCCACCTGCCACCACATCGGTGAGAGAGAGAGACCGTAGAGAGAGCGGTGAGAGAGAGAGAGAGACCGTAGAGAGAGAGAGAGAGAGATCGTAGAGAGAGACCGTAGAGAGAGAGAGAGAGGCGGTGGTGTGATGGCGGAGGTGGTGCGGTGGTGGTGGCGGAGTTGGTGCGGTGGTGGTGGTGGTTGTAGAGAGAGAGAACTGTTGTGTGTGTGTGTTGTGTGTGTGAAGTTGTTTTTGAAGGAAAAAAACAAACCCTTTTCTCCTTGCAGATTGCAGACATTTGGTCCACATCTTCTCTTGCAGATGCCTGCAGATGTGGTCCGCAGACTACAGACATTTTACATCTGAAAAAACAAACAGCACCTTAGTGAAGTTCTTATCTCTCACATCCAAGTACGAGGGTTGTTTAGTAATTAGTTAATAGTTAGTTTATATTAGAATTAGATAAGTTATGAAGTACAGGGGCCAAAGATGGAAAGATGAAAGTGTATAACCAACCCCTTAAGGGATCAAGAGACACACCTCTTTAAGATTGATTACATCCACAAGTTCAAGAGTCACAACCGTTCGTGAAGAGACACGTCTCTACAATCGCAACTATTCGTTTAGTATAAATAGGGTTTGTATGTTTCATTTGTAATTAATCAGAATCACTTGTATTATTACAATCACATTCAATATCAATTGTTCTTTCAGAACTATATTGTTCTTTCATTGTTCATCAAGGGTTCTGACCAACACTTAGAGCACAGTTGCTCAAAATATGTTTTACTCATGTTGAATATATAAAAACTACATCGCTCAAGATACGAAGATCAGGATCTGAACACTTAGGAGAATAAGTATTCACACCTTACATCCGACGTTGAGTAGTCAAGTTTGGTGTGTTCCAACAAACTCTTGAAAATCTAAATAAAATGATCATGATGAATCAATGTGTTCAAGCACACATGTGACGTATAATCATGTATAAAATCTCATCAATCGTCTCCATTGTCGTAAATATCCCATGTTAAAAATATATTGGGTTTAGTTATCCTTGTGTGAGAGATCTTGTCATCAATTCTATGTGAGAAAAGAAAGTCTAATTAGTAATTCTTAGTTATTGTTAAGGAGGTTATAAATTTTGCTCTGTGTTTACTGGTCGAACCTAGAGGTGGGCAAAAAAAACCGGTTAATTAACCGGAACCGGTTATAAATATTTAGTATAAAAAGCAGTCAATAACCAGTTTTTTAACTGGTAGACCGGTTCACCGAAAAAAAAAAACGAAAAAATCATAAAAAAGGCAAAAAAACCCGGTTATTAACTGAAAATAACTCGATCCAGTTAAGGTAATTATCTGGACTAGTTATAAAATAACCAGTTAAAGTCAAAAAGTCAAACTAACTGGTATAACCGGTTATTAAAATTAACCGGTTTGTGTTAGTGGCGCACAAAAAACCCGAACCTAGACCCGGACCCGAAAAAAAACCTGGAAACGGGGATTATAAAACCCGGGTTTTTTTTATACCCGAACCCAACCCTACCCATAGGGTATGAACCGGATGTTCATATCTGATCTAAAACCCGAACCCGGAACCGGGTGTTTTTTATACCTGGTTTATACCCGGTTTTTCGTAGTACCCGGTTTTATAAATACCCAGAACCGGTTTTTATAAATACCCGAAACTGGGTTTTATAAATACCCGGTTATATAGCGACAAAAAATGGGGCCTGCACTTTTGGATGTGACATGCCTTGCAAACAATTAATTTATCTTTTCATTGTTTGTGATATTTGATGTTAATGTTGTACAAGACTTTTCATTGTTTTTCTGACATGACTTACCAAAAGCAGATGCATAGTAATTAATATGCATTATGAAGCAGATCCTTTGTTGACATGACGTGCATCCGTATAATTAATATGCACAAGCATCAGTGTAATTAATATGCACAACAACTAGTAATTAGTATAAATATATTCCAACGGTAATATTGTTGTTTAGAGTCATTTTAAGGTCATTTTGTGCAGAATTTAGGTTAGCATTGGGTATAAATATTGGTTCTATGTTTGGGTTAGTCACACAACTCAATTTTACACCGACCCGGTTTTTCAAAAAAAACCCGATCCTTCCCGAACCCGGTTCCATACCCGAAACCGATTTTTAAAAAAACTCGATTTGTGCACCACTAGTTTGTGGACCTCTGATTGAACTCGCTCAAGTTTTATCCGGTTGGGAAACCAACAATAAGTTGTGGCCCAGTATTTTCACCTAAAGAGGTGGGAGCCCAAATGAGGTGTTTTTGGGCCATGGAAAAGGCCCACGTATCTACTGAGGTGAGAAATATGTGAAGTCAAAGGGCTATTGATTGATATAAAGGTTGTTGACACGCTTCTTAACCAACGTGTTTCTTTTTTTCTTTTTAACCGGTAAACACGTACACCGTTATAACTACTCTCAAATCCACACCACTTGTCTCTAATAAGACCCAAACCATTACAACACTTTGATACCATTAGGCTACAAACCTCTAGGTTACATAAATCGGTCATAAGGAGCTCAAGATACAAGTTGCTCATGCATAGAGTGCTTCGAGCACAAGTTGCTCTTAAAAATGGTGCTCTGACCAGTGGCGGATCCAGGGGGGGTTCCTGGGTTCCCAGGAACCCCCTCGGTTTGGAAAAAAATGGAAAAAGTTAGTGGAAACTTGATCGATTTCGAAAAAATTAGTGAGAATATACGAAAAGGAACCCCCCAGGAAAAATTCCTGGATACGCCACTGGCTCTGACACAAGGTGCTCACAACATGAAGTAATCCGCAGACGTTGTATGTGCTCTGGACACGAGATCTATTCAGTGTGCGCCCCTGTTATGAGATTTTTTTCTTTAATTGAACTAAATTTAAAACAAATAACTTATCAAGCAATGACAAAAAAACAACATCAAGGTTATGATGGTGTCATTGAATATTTGTGTTGACAGTTCAACAAAAATAATATAACTGATGTGAGACCATATATAAGTATACAACTATTGACTGTATTAACTATTTTTGATAATAGCAAATAAAAAGTAGAGTAAAGTGCAATTTGACACTATGTGGTTTTGTCCAGATTGTAATCTGGTACCATAACTTCTGCTTTTTGCCAAATGAAACCCTGTAGCGGACATTTCATCTCACCTTGACACCTACCGTCAGTCAACGATTAGGTTGTCACACCCCAACCGATGGCGGAATCATCGGGGCATGACACTGAGCGAAACAGATTGTCCAGAAGTTTCCATAACAATTATCAATACTATTCAATTTAAATAATACGTCCCATACCGTATCTTAAACAGCAAAATAATTATTACAGACGTAATTCTAGTCAAATATTCTGTTCCGACAACTCAGATTTAAATAGACAGCAATTGTTTATCTGCTTCTAGAGACCCCTGATTCGTTATCTACAGACAACTATTTGTTGGGCTCTAAAGCTTTATTCTAGCTTTATATTCCTACCACATATGCATCCTAAGCACCTGTCACATACGTTAAAATAAAGTCAATACATAAAATGTAAAGGTGAGCATACAAGTTTGATAATAGCATATAGAGTTCGAATTCGTTTACGCATAACCAGCACGTACACATAGTGAAATGAAGCACGTTAGTTATCGACATAGATCCATCGATACCAATGACTGCGGGTTGACTGCCCGAGGCAGTTCGCAATACATGATTACCACCGTAATCCATGCAAGTATAAGATCCTTAACAACCCCCGTGTGAACGGGTGCTGAGTCCAAACTATAGTACTATCGTTGCTAAGGCAGGTAGACAACATTCCATGTGTAAACATAACAAACAAGCATTCATAAGCCACGTATAACATACATTAACGGTTAGCGTTCAAATAATTTGAGTAGTGTGAAAGTTGTAGTTTGAATATTCGTAACGTATGTAACACCCAAAAGTGCTTAAAGCAAAAAGGGATCGAATATACTCACAGCGATTAATGGATTGAAGGGAGCGCTTAGCGAGTACGGTTAGCCTGAATAGATTTGATAGCATAACGATAAGTGAAACGTAAAACGGAAAACAAGTGTCGGAGAGTCGGACAGCTGGTCGATCGGACGGTTGTTCGATCGGACGGCTGACAGTACGCTCGGACAGCTGTCCGATCGGTCGGCAGGCCGATCGGATGGCTGTTCGAGTGGATTGTTTCTTCCTTTAAAAAGGATGTGTTTGTGTATGATGGTTTTACTTTTGAAGTTTTCGTTGTAGCATTTGAAAACATTGAAGTACCTTTACCTTTCAGGTCGGTCGATCGGACGGCTGTTCGATCGGCCGGCAACCCGATCGGTTAGGCATTCAAATGAATTGCAATGTTTAGTCTTTGGGCCGGAAAGGTGTTCGATCGGACAGGTGTTCGATCGGACAGGTCAACTAGTCAAAGACTTTAATGAATGTAAAGTGTGGTGTAGTGGATCGGATAGTTGATCGATCGAATAACCCAGCTGTTGTTCGATTGGACAACAGGGTGTCACCTGATCGGACGACTGTTCGATCGGGTGGCACTTCTAGTGCATTGAACATGTTGAAATGTCGATTAAGTATTGAAGCATAGTATCTCATGATCCGAAGAGTAATCCGATCGGACAGGTGTTCAATCGAATAACAGTTCGTTCAATACTAGTCTTCCAAATTGTGTGGGACCCTGTGTTAGCCGATCGGCTGGCCGGTCGATCGGCTGGCTATCCGATCGGCTGGCTGTTCGTTCGAACAGCAGTCCGATCGGTCAGCTTCCTGACCTGATCAGCCTACTCGTCTAACACTTGGCTGTTCTGGTTTGTTTGTCGTTATATCGAGGTATTTTGACAACGAGTCGAACCATAGAACCCTCGTTCTTACTTGTCTCTCCTGCACGGGCAGGAATCACCCAAACCCGGCCGGTGAACTGTTCGGAACGGAGTTTAACATTTTACCCGTAACCGGTTAACCTCGTGGGTAGAATACGGATCCTGAGCCATGCAATCCACCGAAGTGATTTGCAGACGTCACAATCCCCGTTTCTATCGGTTGACGGCATTGAGTGTAAAAGAGTTGAAAGAAGGTTGGAATATCCCTCTTCCAATCCTTTTTCACTGTGTGTATGCTTAGATCTACTACAAATCTTTGTTTGTTTATGTGGAAATCGGTTAGATACAAGTCATTCTCGGTGGATTGAGGCCAAAACATGAAGTTCTTCAAGAACCCATGATGACATCATCCTAGAACACTTGATTCTTGAGGATTTCACGGTTAAAGGTTAAGATTTGAAAGATAGAAAGGTGTAGGAGTGTGTATGGATCAAGAAAGTACAAGAATTAGGACGAAAACTTACCGGAATCAAGAGAAATCTGCGAAAAGGTGAGCTGAGCGTGCTGGTCGAACAGAGGTTTCCAAAAGTGGAAAGAATGACAATTACAGGGGTATTTATAGGATGCCAAAAGGGGTAAGTGCTGGCCGATCGGCTAGGCAGCTCGATCGGACAGCCTGTTCAATCGGACAGCAGTCCGTTCGGCTGGCTGTTCGATCGGCTGGGTGCCTGATCGATCGGTCGCACCTTTCGAGTGTTTCGCGCGACGATTTTTGATATTTTAAACCTCGATTTCGAGCGGTACGATACGATAGGGTTTCCTAGTCAATTACTCTCAGTCCCGAACACTCATATCTAACATAATCTATTTTCCACCATTTATCATGGTTTGTTTACGATTCGAGTTCGATTGCATTTCGAGTTAGATTTCGAGTTTCGATCGCTTGATTATCACAACACAACGTAAATAAACATGCACAGGTAACACTTAAGGCACACACACACGTATAATAACAAGTAAAATTCGTAGCTCGAGTTGCGATTAGAGGTCGATTCGATTAGCATAGCTTGATTATTGATTAATTAATTTTATCGCATTGTTACTTCCTATAATTCGCAGTAGTAAGTCGGTTGATTAACGATTAACACACATCGATTATTGCATTAACGACACTTACTCCACATAATACAAATAAAATAAAGAAATTTCTACGAGTCACGTTGCGCGAAATCGGTCGTTGACTTAGACCTTGACTTTGACTTGTGAAAACACGGGGTGTTACATAGGTTGACTGCCAAAGAGAGGGGAAAAAGACTATTATACCCTTCCTTTATAATACAATGTGCGCCCATGTGGTTTAATTTTAATTACAATCACCCACCCACCATATCACCTTCGCAACACCATCACACACAAATGCATAATCAACATAATTCATATGATTACATTTCAAAGGTCTACCTTCGATACATGAAACCAAGATCACATTTAAGCTTCTTGAAAATTATAAGATCTTTGAAATATAACCATGTGTCTTGAAAAAGGATTCTACCCTTACCATCTCATTGAGGATTTCACTATTCGTTGTTCATCACCATATCACCTCTGCAGAAAATAGATCTCGCTGACGAAGGGCTCCTCAATGAGATGGTAGAGCAATATCCCTTTTCAAGACCCTGTTAATAATAATAATAAGATTTTAGAATGGTGTTACACGATGTTTTTAAAAGTGGAAAAGAAAGATATCAAGATTATATAGCACGTTGTGTCGATATCGGCCACAAATATTTAGGTCCTAATTGGGACGTACCGACTCGTTGGAATTCAACTTGTCACATGCTTGAACGTGCTATCTCCCAAATAGGTCATTTACAAAGTTTTCATAATAGTATGCAAGATGTATATGACTTGGACCAATTTTCGCCATCGACTTGGGTAATATTGAACGTCTCACTCAGTTTCTTGAGGTTTTCAAAACGGCAACAACAAAATTATCTAAGGTTTACTCTCCCACATGTTGTTTAGTACTTACGGAATTATATTTAATAACTTTAAACTTTAAAAGTTTTGAAACTAAAAATACAATGTCTGGCTTTATGATAAAACCAATGAAAGAAAATTTTGAAAAATATTTCTTGGAACTATCACTGGTTTTTACTTGTGTCGCAACTTTATGCCCTATGTTAAACATTCCAGGGGTTGAACGACTTATAGATGAAATTTTTGACAATTTAAATAAGATGAGAGGACCCAACTTTGAAAGACAAAACTAAATAAAAAAACATCAAAAATTTGAACATAATGTTTGCTTGGTATTTAAATAAATATGGCCCGACAACACAGATAAACGTGTCTCGAGAATTGATCTTAAGTTCTAGATGGTTCGAGACATGATTATGACTATGATGAATATTGTTTGGGATGAGACAAATAAAAGTCAAAGGGGTGACACCCCAACAAGTGAACTCGGTAAGTATAGTCATACGAATTATGTAGCGACTATGTCTACCGAATATTATAAAAACTTTGATATTTGGCTTGGTGGAAAGGAAAGGAAAATGAATATCCGATTCTATCCACGAAGAACAAGACTCACTCCCGAACCGATAGAGATGTGCATTTGCCTAAAAGACATTTGGATGTGGTGGATCGTATACAAAACAAGACAAACCTCAAAGATGAAATACCAGTCGTAAAAACTAAAGTTGTAATAAAAGTATGTATTTTTAAATATTAACAGTCAATAAATAATGATTTTTTTAGTTTCATTAATGTTATGTTTGTTTTTTGTATATTAAACAAAAATAAAAGTTAAATAATTCTGGTTCAAACGCTTAAAAAAGACGTTTTAAGCAAGAACCGGTTATACCTGTTTTTAGGTAGGAATCGGTCCATACCCTTCCCTAACCGGGTGTATTGGGTATGACTTTAAATTCCGGAACCCGATTCCGGTTCCTACTCGGTTCCTTGGAATACCCGGGTTCGGTTAAACCCAATTGGGCCTCACCCGGTTCCAGGTAGGGCCCAAAACCTTTTTTTGTGCACCTCTAGTTGAAACGCTTCTTACGCAAGGTGTTTGTTTTTCACATTCACATACAACGTATAGTCAGTGATCAAATATGATGTGCTCAGGACTTGAGATGTTTCGAGTATAGTATGCTCTTGGCTCTATTAACCAATTTTTGAAAATAGCAAATAAAAAGTATTATAATATACTTATAAGTAACAATATTTTTTTTATAAAGTTCACCTTTAATGTATTCAATCTCAAAGTGTGACTAACATATGTGTGATTTGGACCAAAACTTTAAAAAGTTAAGAATAACAAGAGAAATTTGTTCATCCATTCAAAATCCAAACTTTTAGAATAAATCTATAATTAGTTCCACTTTGATAGAGGCGCGCTAATGATCAATCGGCCAACTCTTGCTGTCTAAAAAAGCATTCACACAACTTTATAAACTTTTAAAGCTTCTTCCGACATTCTTCTACCTTTTCATAATTCAATACTTTCCAACTTTTACTAATCCACAATTAATAAATTAATTAAGCTCTCAATTTTTAATCTTCTTGTTAATTATTAATTACACTTAATCATTTTTACCGTTATCCAAAGCAATAACCACTAAATCAACTCTAAATATATACAACAATAAACCATAAGCCGCGTTCCTAATTCAAGTATTTAACTAAGAATGAACTTGGATTCATAAAATGTTCTAACATTGTTATTGTAACATCCGATTGTTATACCAAATTACCACCCAATATTATTTGCTTTGCTAACAAGAAGTTTGCTATTTTTTTTGGTGGTTCGAGTGGAAACTTTTCAAAAAAGTCAGCCTTCATGGATTACCTTAGGGTGTGCATCGTTGCATTGGTTGGTTTTGGGCTCAAACTGAACCAAATCCGAAGTGTCGGTTTTTCAGTTTTAGAAAATCATTCAATTTTGTTTTTTTTTTCGTCTGGGTTCGGTTATGTGTTGATTTTCGGTTTTACATTTGAGCTTGAAATGTTTGGGCAGGAAAAAGATTGGCTTGGAATAATGAATTTGAGCCTAAAACTTTTGCTTATAATTTTTGTTAATCACCTATTAATGAATTTGGGCATGAAACATGCTACCAAAATAATGAACTTAGATCATAAATTCAATAGCAAACATTTAAACAACTGTGATTATTGTTTGGTTTTGGAGCGAGGCATTACCAAAGCCAAACCGTAATCTTCGTTTGACGAAGAAAATAGAACCACACCGTCGGTTATTAGTTGCGTTCAGTTTTTGCTCTCGGTTTGGTTAATTCGTTTTCTCACCCCTATATTACTTCTAATTAAGCACGTTTAACCGTGGAGTTCCCTTCTTATCCACAACTAATGCACCCTAAAAACGTCGGTGATATTTGAGGCAAAACGTTTCTTACGTCTCATTTTTAACATGTGGATAAAACAGAAGATAACCATGTGAAATTCACCTAAGGTGTATATCGGCATGATTGGGTGAGAGATGTGTTATGTGATGTTCTTAAGCGGGCCGGGATCTCTGCCAAAAAGGAGGCTCCAGTAAATTTCCTGACTGACCCCTTAGAGGGGAGGTCCACTTTACGCCCGGCGGACATCCTTGTGTTTGGATGGGAATGGGGGAAACACGCTTGTGTAGATCTAACTGGAGTCTCCCCCCTTGTCGGGCTCAAGGACAAGGGCTTTGTCGTAGGGCAAGCGGTGCTTAAGGCAGAGGCAAGCAAAGTGGCAAAACATGAGAAAGCCTGCCTGGAGAATCAACATGTGTTTGTCCCGTTTGCGTTTGATACCTTTGGTGGTCTCGCTCCTGATGCTGTGCGGCTTTTGAATCGGGCTCAAAAAGTCGTTAATAGTAATTCTTCGTCGCTAAAGGTTTCAAACTTTGTATTTAGTAGAATTGGTTTTTCTATTCAAAAGGGGGTGGCGGCGCAACTTGTTGCCCGACTACCTGTCATTGCTTTGTAATTGCCCTTTTTCGTGTGGAATGATATTGACGATCCGTTTTTAAGAAAAAAAAAATCATAGTGATTTGTATCAAGTGCAACTCCACTTGAATAAGTGAAAATATCAAATGGAGATTCTGCCAAGAACTGCAGCAATGGAAATTTTAACAACTTTAGTGGAATCAACTTGACTTCAAAACGCTTCTTTCAAACCAAAAACTAATATTGCTTGCTACAACACCACCTTGATCTCTAGTCGGCTTCCAAATGAAACGTAAAACCATCCCGCGAGAAACCACAACCAATATACCGCAACGATTGTGTAAGTTTAAAAAGTTATTACTATTAGTGGATATAAATAATTGTCTTAGTTTATAGAATAATGCGATAAAGATTGAAGAACACAAAATAATCAAGTCAACTAAGGCCTGGGTCAAAAGCCTGTCAAAAGGGGTCAAATAATGTACGGCCACTAGAACTCTCCACTCAAACTTCATAAGGAATGATCCAATTAAAGTCCAACTTATGAATCAACAAAAATGGGTTATTATTGTGCTTGAATAACCTGTTTTTTTTTTTTTTTTATAGAGGAACCAAGTAATTTATTTATATATGATTTTCAAAATATATTATAAACTACTAATATTTCCTCAAATAAAAAAATGTTAGATATTTTAGTGTAATCGGGATTGACTTGTTGACCAAGTGAATTATAATACACATCAAACAAGTTAGAAGGTGTGAGTGTGCATGCTTGTTTGAGTTGTTATAATTTCAAGTATTTTGGGCGGAGCTCGGAGCTCCTAATGATTGGGGGTTCCAAGAGGATAACGCCCCCTTGGCGGGGGTCCAGGGCCAGCGCCAATAGGAGCAGGGTCCAAGAGGCACAACCCATGGATGGGACCGAGCTTTATTTTAATAAAAAAAATTAGGCATTTTTACTAGGGGTGAGCAAAAGGAAAAACCCGACCCTACCCGACCATTACCCGACCCGAGAACCGATCAAACATAAAATACAGAACCGATTCACTACCCTAAATACAAGGTCCGTTCCGGTCTATAGGTCCAAGTCGGGTTTCACCATGAAAAGAACCGAGAACCGACCCGACCCGATTTTATATGAAAAATTGGAACCGATCTAAATGCCTAGGTACTTGGGTTCGGGTCGGGTTGGGTATATTTTCGGTTCGGTTCTCGGTTATTTTCGATTCGGACCTAAACTTGCTCACCCCTAATTTTTACGCAATTTTATTTTAATACAATTGCTTAAATAAAAAATAAATCAGAAATTTATTTATCTGGAATTTTCTCTTATTTTCGAGATGGGAAAAAATAGGCATTTTTAGGCAATTTTAATTTAAAATAAAACTAAATGCCTTGAGGTAGTTACCAAGACAATCCCATAATTCGAAATTAGGATTCTTGGTTATTTCTTCGGTTCATTACGAATTTAAATACACACATACTAAGGGGCTGTTTGGCTAAGCTTATTTTGGAGTGACTTATGACTTATTGACTTTTTGGAAAAGTAAATAAGCCATAATGGAGTGACTTATTTACTTACTCCTCTCACATAATAAACTAACCCAAACACCTTTTAACTTTTCAAAAAGTAAATAAGTCACTAAAATAAGCTTAGCCAAACAACCCCTAAAAGTTCAATTTCTCAATCTGAGTTATATTTGATTTAAATATTTGAGAGAATCATCATAATAATTAGATCTGAAAATGATTACACGTCTTTTAGATTATCTGTGGTATATAACATTCCCCAACAAAAATGTCTTATATTACCCTCAGAATAAATATTAATTAGAGTAAACTGCCATTTTCGTCCCTGTGGTTTGGTCACTTTTGCCACTTTAGTCCAAAACTCAAACTTTTTGCATCTGGGTCCCTGTGGTTTTAGTTTTATTGCCATTTTGGTCCAAAAATGAAATAAGGTCATATTTGTCTTATAAAATCCTGCTATTTTGTCCTTTTCCGCAGGGGTAAAATGATAATTTCTTTTTTACAAATAAATATCATATTTTATAAGACAAATATGACCTGATTTGCCCCTGAGGAAAATGACAAAATTGCAGGATTTTATAAGACAAATATGACCTGATTTCATTTTTGGACCAAAATGGCAATAAAACTGAAACCACAGGGACCCAGATGCAAAAGGTTTGAGTTTTGGACTAAAGTGGCAAAAGTGACCAAATATCAGGAACCAAAATGGCAGTTTACTCTATTAATTATTTAAAGAGTTAATTACTGTTTTCGTCCTTGTGGTTTGTCAAAAATCACTATTTCAGTCCATTAGTTTAAAAATTGCGATTTCAGTCCCTGTGGTTTCACTTTCATAACCATTTCAGTCCATGTGGTTTCACTTTCGTAACCATTTCAATCCATTTATTCTGTTAGTACAGGGACTGAAATGGTTACGAGGTGGACTGAAATGGTTACGAAAGTGAAACCACAGGGACTGAAATCGCAATTTTTAAACTAATGGACTGAATTAGTGATTTTTGACAAACCACAGGGACGAAAACAGTAATTAACTCTTATTTAAACTAGCTGTTTTCCTCAAATAAAAAAGTCTTATGTTACTCTGAGAATAAATATTACTTATTTAGGGAGTTAGTATTCACACACCCCTCCCTTCTATCTCTCTCTATATATACATAGATATATAGAAAGAGATAGAATGAAAAAGAATGTAAGAATAAGACATAAAAGTGTGCGAATAATGAGAGCCATTGTTTAAACCAGCATGTTTTTATGGTCTAGGATTTCATTCTCCACCCGATTTAGTTTCATTCTCACTTAATGCTCTTGTGGTATCGAAATACAAACAACACACATGATTAAAAGTATTTAACAATATAGAACCCTCTTGGTATTCAAAAGCCGGATTCCATAATAGAGAAACAAATAGCTAGGGATGGATCCCCCACCCTATCTCAGTTGGGAGTTGGGCCGGTTTGTTTTCTTGGAGACTCAGGTTCGACTACCGGGTGTAGCAAAAGGTGTGGGGACCAGGCAATGATGGTAAGTGCTTGTTAGCCAATGTTGCGCAAGTTCGAGCCTGAGCCGCCCCGGTTTTAATCCGGCCGTTACTCCAGCGAGGTGTCTCGTGTGGAGGCGGTACGGTTTCCGGGCGAACGCCGTTAGCCAAGTCTGACCACTCTCAGCGCGGACCCGGTTAAGACAACGTAAGTCTGGGACAGACTTGGTTAGGGTCCCCGACTTGGGGATGTAAATACCTTAAGAAAGTTACCGTTAAAAAAAATAGCTAGGGATGGTAACGGGGCGGGTTTGGAACGACTTTAGGTAATCCTAACTCTAAACTCGATTAGATACGTGTGTCCCAAACCCGTCCCAAAACCTGTCGGGTTTCAATTGGGTAATTACCCATCAGGTTTTGGGTCCTGTGGGTTTCGAGTAAACCCATTAATTTAAAAAAAAATACCCGTTAAGTATACCTGACCCAAAATCTATCGGGTAACTATTAATCAATTACATTTACCATTTTCACTATAAAAATATATTAAATAACTACAATCTATATAAATAAAATACCACTATATATATGGTGGGGTTCGGCTACAAAATCCAAATTTCCTAAAAAGTGTAAAAAGTCATAAAACACTATAATTTCAACCATAAAACACACCTAAACCCCACAAATAATAGAGTTGAAGAAACAGTGATCCGAAATTGACCGGAATCAATCAGATCTGGGGTTTAGTCTCTGCATAAAAAGGTTAATCTTCTCGTCGATTGCTGGTAGAGTACTACTTCACCGGAGAACACTGCAAAACAGAAAGCCGTTAGACTCGCCACTGGGAGAATGGGGGTTCTCTCCGTGACCACCCTCCGGCGTTAGAATAAGTACAGTGATCTCAAAGGGAAAGATGAAGTAGTAAGAGTGAAAGTAGCTTGTGAGATCATACCTGAAGTCTCTTATTTATAACCGGATTTTGGCGCCAAAAAGTGTAACGGAGATAGTAACAGGGGACACTTTTCCGTTGACAGTTATTTCTCTTTCTGTTGATAATTAACCCCACATCCATGCACATGGATCATGGATCTGATTGACGGCTGGAGAGATGCCACGTGGAAAGTGGTTTTGTGTAGATCTTTCTTCAAGTTGTTGCCATCATCGTGATTTAGATGAGTGTCTAGGATTGTGCCACGTCACATTCGGTTGTAACCGAATGAAGCCATGCACGATGAGCATTTGGGGCCTTCTAGAAGATCTACAGCTGTAAACCATTGTACCTTTGCCACGTGTCCATTCTGTTGCAATAGAAAAGATTCATTTTGTTCAAGTCTTGATTTTAGGCGCGCGAAGATGTTTAGGACTTCATTTTCAAGCTTAACTGTTCCTTTGCGCTAGCCCGCGCAAGTGTGTTAGTTGAATATTTGTCTTTTCTTTCTCCGGTGCATGGTCATCGAAGACTGATCTTCCTAAATCTTGTTCAGAACCGCTGCACGGACGCGCAGGGTCTTATTCAAGATGCTTTTGAAATGAAGTTATGGTATGGTCCTATGCGCTTGCGCAAAGTTTTTGGGACGATACCCCTTCAAGTCCCCCCAGTCCAGTGTTGCTCCTATGTGCCAATGGCAAGTAGGTGGAGCACTGGACTATAAAAATGAAGTGTACGCTTTTGCTGTTGAGAAGTAACAAGATTGTTCGACGCAAGGTATGAAGAAACTTCTTGCAGAAGATATTTGTTGTTTCTTCAAGCTGAGGTTTTCATGATTTCAAATTTTGAAAAACTTGATTCATGGCAGGCAAGTTGGTAAAAGGTATTGTGCTGAGGTTGACATGTGACGGTTAGGTGACAGGCTGTCACTTGTCAGATGTCAAACATTAATTGGGCGTCGTCAAACGTGGTTTCTACGCACGCGTGAAGTTGTTTCTTGTTCCCCACTCGCCCTTATTGTCTTGGTAACCGTGTTTTCCTGAAAAAGGGGTTTTTGAGAGCATTAATGGTGATGGGTATATAAACCTTTGAGTGGCCTCTTTTCTCATTACTTATCTTCGTATCCTTTCTTCTTCTCTGATTTTCTTTAAAAAGAAACCTGCAACTGTGCTTTGTACCCTTTATGTCTACCAACGATCATCCAGAAGATTCTGCAGAGGAGATGTCTTCTTCTTTACCTCCGTTAAAATGGCCGAAAGAGATCTTTGATGGTCTTGTTAAAAACTTCAAGTTCCCAAAGAGTTGGGGTGTGAGGTATCCGGAAGACGGGGAGACGATGGCACAAGCTCCAGCCGGTTACATTACCCTGTTTTGGGATTATTTTGCTGAGGGTAATTTCCGGTTGCTGGTAACAAGATTTGTTCTCGACATTCGTAGTTTTTATCAATTCCATATATCTCAGTTGAATCCCATGGGAATGGTTCCTATCCGCCATTTTGAGTTTCTTTGTCGATTTATGCATATTGAGCCCTCGGTTGATCGTTTTCGAGTTTTCTATCAACTCCATTGTTCTCAAGGCTTTTACTCGTTTGCTCAATGTCCAACAGCCAAAAAGATTCTGCTTTCACCTCCGAAGTCTTTCCATGAATGGAAAACCAAGTTCTTTTATATCAAACGAGGAGTCATTCTGATGAAGATGACCTTCCGAGGGGCAAAGGATATTGTGGTAGAGACCCTTAAGACTCCGGAGGCAGAGATATGGTACTAGGATATGAAGGATGTTCCCTCCATTGAACTACCTAAGAGGGCTTTAGTTGCTGCAGGGACGAGTCTGCACTGGAAGGCGGAGCGCCATGACAAGCCGGTGTACGTGGAAGATGACAAGAGTAAGTCATCGAATCTTTTCTTATGTTATGTGAAATTGTTGTTAATTTTCCCTTTGCAGTTGTTGCCTTGTACGTTGTGGTGTATAAGAGAGAGAATGGGAAAATGACAACTGTTCAGAAGGGTGCTAGTGAGGAGCCATGGTATCATCAAATAATGAAGAACTTTGCGCTTCCAAAGGATGCAGATTTGAATGTGCAGCCTTCTACTGATGTTGGTACGTGTCTCTTTTACATCCCTTAGGCAATATTTCAATATTACTCTTTGCTGATGTTGCGCTTTGGGTAATATTTCAATATTTCTTCTTTTGAATAGGTGAGTTAACAAATCTAGGCGTAGGCCCGGAATCTAAGAAGAAAAAACGTGCGCCGATTGCCACTGCTGTGCTTAAGAAAGCTGATATACTGAAGGCAGAAGTTCTCAAGGAAGAGAAGAAGAAAGGTACACGCCTTGTTTCTGAACCTTGGTGTGATTACGTAGTGGTGTCTGACACGTTAGAGGGTCTTGCGCCTATAGCTGTGAAAAAACCAAAACCGGAGCCTCGAGACATTGCGGATATTCCGGTATCAAACCTTGAGGATCCCATAGATCTGAAATCATGTCCTGAGCCACTGTTGAGGACTAAGGCGGTGAAGAGAAAACAACCGGAGGGTGAAGCTTTGGTGCAACCCGCAAAGAAGATCACGAGGAAGAAGATCAGTAAGAAGGGCAACTTGGATGCTTTTGATGCGAAGCTTTCTCCAGGTGGGTATCTTCTTAGCTTCTGCCTTTACCATACTGTGAGATAACCTTAACTTTTATTTTGTAGAGATTCCTGTTCCATCCGTTCACGCGGAATCGTCATCTGTTTTTAACGATGACCTTCCGCCATCACCACCTCGCGCGTCTATTAGAGAACAATTGGAGGGTACCAAAATTGTAGAAACGGAGGTGAAGAAGACTGTGGAAATGGAGAAGCCGGTGGAAATTGAGGTGGAACCAGAGAAAACTGGGGAGGCGGAGACGGCTCCTGCTAGTGTTACCAAGCCCAAGTCTCCTGAGGTTGTGGCACATGGGCCAGAAAGAGGAAAATCCATTCTTGAAGAAGAGGTTCCTGTGACAACCGTTCCTTCCTGTTCTGCGCCTATCTCCCAACCTCCCACGGATCATGTTGAAGAAAATCCAGAGAAAATAGATCAAGGCTTTATTGCTCATGATGAAGAGGAAGATTCTCCTATCCGCCCGGACGAGACTCAGGGGGATTATTATTATCGGACTTATTCAGAGAAGAGAGCTTCCAAAATCCATGCGCCCGTGTGGAAATTAAAGCAGGGTGACACCTTTTCGGATTGGCAGGTATGTCGTGATTGGCTGCATGGTATTTTTCCACCTGCTGAAATTAAATTCCAAGTGGAACAATCCCATGATTGTACCTATCACTCATACCTCGAAGAAACTACCAGTTCAACTTCCATCACTCATCGAATAGTGTTAGTGCAGTAATGTCTATCGCCTCCGTCAATACAGATCGTAGCGGAAATCTGAACAAGTCAAGCACTAATATTGTAATATTAGATAGAAAAGGGCAAGGTGGCATTTTGGTAATTAATGAGAACTTTCATTAATTCCATGGCCTATATATAGGAACCTTGTGCCTTTAGTTTAGAACTTTTGACATTTGCCACTTTGGAGATCTAGAGCTAGAGAGAAAGTATAGAGAGAGAAAGTGACATTGTGATTCAGGTGCTTGTACGTTTTCAGATTTATCAATAGAATCACAGATTATATTACATTGTGTGTGTTCGGTCACGTTCGTGTACGGATTCCGCACGTTACACGAGTCGGTTCGCAATCGTTCGGGAGTCGAAAACCGGTCCTACAAGTGGTATTAGAGTAGGAGCTCGATTGCACGGATCAAACACACTAATTCGTACAAGATTTCATCAGATTCAGATAAAAATTCATCTAGATTTGTCAAAATTCTTCACTTTTCTAGTTTCTTCACTTTTAGTCCGAAAATTTCAAAATTAACATGGCTTTTACGGTTAAAATTGGTTGATTTTTGGATATTATGTGCGAAAATCATTGATCTATAAGCCTACAAAATTTCAGATCAAAACTCCAAGTAATTTGAGAGAAATCAAGATTTTTCTATCCGATTCGCTGAAAATGTTCGTCATTGTTCTTGGTGATGTTCACCGATCGGATGGCAATCCGATCGGATGACCACCCGATCCTTTGTACATTAACTTGTTAAGCACACAAGTGTCAAGAGTCGGATTGCAATCCGATCGGATCACCATCCGATCCATTGTAATTCATTAAAAGTTTGACTTTGTTGACTCTGACCCGATCGGATCAGCATCCGATCCATTGCAAATTAGTAAAAGTTTGACTTTGTTGACCCACTCGATCGGATCACCATCCGATCCTCAGTACATTGTTCGTTCAAATTTTAAAGTTCAAGTGTCGAGTGGCAATCCGATTCTAAACATATTCATTTGCTTGTGATTCAGGTCAAAGTGTCGGATACTCACTCAATCGGATCACTATCCGATCCTCAACATATATTGGTCAAGTATCAGATCCCCACTCGATCGGGTCACCATCTGATTCAAAGCATATTTCCAAGCGTCGGATCCCCACTCGATCGGATCACCATCTGATTCAAGGCATACTGTCAAGTATCGAATCGTCACTCGATCGGATCACCACCCGATCCAGAGCACATTGCCAAGTATTCGGATCACCACCCGATCCAGAGCACATTGTCAAGAATCAGATCATCACTCGATCGGATCACCATCCGATCCGTTGTCATCCGATCATTGTTATTTGTTAACCATCATTGACCTTACTCGATCGGATACTCATCCGATCCAGTTGTTTGACATTTTTTAAAAACTGATCGTGCTTGTTCGTTTTCAGGTGATTCAGGTGATTCGAGGTGATAAACGAGAAACATCATGGCTGAAGAATTCTACAATACGTTCTACAAAGCTTTCACATCAGAATCTTCGAAAACTTCAACCGTTACACCAAAAACCATAACAAAAGCAATCAATGATAATATAAAACATGATAATTTCTATGGGACTTATTCGAAACCACCTAAACTTGACAACATAGAAGATTACACATGGTGGAAAGAGAGGTTTCTGAATTGGACAAAGGCATACGCTCACGAGAGTTGGTTCTGCTTGGAGTTTGGCTATAGCGGACCGATAAACGATAAAAATGAAGAAATTCATCTCAATGATCTTTGCGATGAAGACAAACGAAAATTTTCATACGAACAGAAAATGATTGCATTGATTCAGCAATCTATCAGAAATAATATTTTCTCTTTGTTAACACATGATGGTTCTTCAAAATCGGTTTGGGAAGCTTTGAGGGTTAAAGCCAAAGGGGGAAAACTGATTAAAAAGAATAAAATTGCTTTACTAAAAAAGGAATTTGATTTGTTTGACAGCTTAAAAGGAGAGTCAGTAAGACAAATGATTGAGAGATTTTGTCATTTAAAAATTGAGCTTGATAGGTTTGAGATAGTAAAAACTCGAGAGGAAATCATAGATAAAATCATTGAAGTGTTACCACGAGCTGATCAGTGGCAAACGTTTGTTTTTATTTTGAAAAATGATGTTTTGTATGAAACAATTACCCTCGATGTGTTGATTGAAAAGATTGAAACTCATGAGCTTGAATTGCAGAAACAAAACAAGATGAGTAGCTCTTCACATCAACAGAATGTCGGTCTTTACTACAAGGGAAATGTACCTCAGGTGTCTGTAAATGAATCACCAAAGACGACATTTACTGTTGAAAAGCTCATCAAGTTATAATCCAGGATATCATTCATCTTCTGCAAAAGCAAATACTGAAGAATCAGAAGAAATTCTTTGCAACATCGCTCTGAAGTTGAAAAATTCTCCTGCCATGAGCATCAACTCTGCTAAGCAGCAAATGAGCTTTCTTGCATCTGTCCTGGAATCATATGAAGGTTTGGTAGCTGGTAAAATTGGAAATTCTGAATTAACCAAGGAAGACTACGACCAGATCGATCCGGAAGAGATGGAACTCATTGACATACGTTGGTGTTTGGCAAGCTATATTCAAAGAGCTCAAAGATACATGGAGATTATTGGTAAACAGTAAATCAGTGGTCCATCAACGAAGCTGGGATTTGATAAATCCAAAGTGACCTGCTTCAAATGTAGGCAAAAAGGTCATTTCAAAAGAGAATGCACCAATTTTGCAGTTGATGGAAATGAAAATCCATTCAAAGATGATTATTATCAGAAAGCAATATACCACCGCAGTAAAGAGGAGCCACCAAACTTGAAACAGATTGAAAACAATACGAAAGAGAAGTCAAGAGCATGTGCAGTTATTTAAGATGAGGAAGGGTTTGACTGGAGTGAATTTCTTCCAGACGATGATCTTAATGATGATCAATTTAAAGTAAGAACCAAGAAGGATGCCTATAAACATCGTGCTTTGATTGCTGAGACAAAGGAGAGAAGTCGAGAAGAAATTCTGAAAGAGAAAGATTCTTTGCAGGTTGTCGAATTGAGAAAATGCATGAAGAATATGAGGAAGCAAAGTACTATGGGAGATACGACAAGAATAGAGATTGCTATATCAACAAAAATGGTGATCCTGTCATTCATCGAAAAGAAGTTGTTTTTGATGATGTTCTTGCAGTAATCCCTCTGTCTGGCGAATACTACTCAAACGTAGCAAAAGATAAAACTTATCTGAAAAGGCTGGACAAGATAATTCGTGATGTGATGACCACGAGTTTGAAAAAGAGGGATAAAGAAAGAATGAAGAAGAATGTTGAAGATTTGGTTGATGATCTGAAGAAGGTTGCTGAGGAAGTCAAAGTTGAAGCTGTGAAAGAAGAAGAAGTGAAGATAGAAAGATTGGATGCTGATGTTGGTGGTGATGCTGGTACTGGTGAAGAAGAACAGAAGAAAGATTTTGATCAGATAGAGACAACAGAAAAAGTCGAAGTACCAATCACTGAGGTTAAATCTAATTCTGCAATTTTAAACAAAATTGTTGAACAGTGCAAGAAATGCATGGAAACATCCAGTGCTTGTACTGAAAAAGACAAAAAGTTCAGAACAAGAGATCTAGAATTTACTAAAATCGAAAATATTTTCAAGGAAAAATGCAAAGAAATGCTAGAAAATGAAAAAGTTTTAAAAGAAAATGATGAAAAACTTTCTCAAAAATGTAAAAATTTAGAAAAAGAAAATGAAAATTTAAAAGAAAAGGTTTCGAAAATGACAGAAGAGTGTTTAAAAAAAGAAAGTGCATTTCAAGAAATGAAAAAGGAATACGATTCAATAAAACTTGCATATCATATTACAAAACAATCATATGAAGACGTGAAAAGTCAAATGAAACTTGTTCAATCCAGATTGAAATATTGTTCTGAAACATCTGATATGTTTAAGCTATATTATTCAATTAAGCAACAAGTTGTAAACTCTTACATTGAGGATGTTGCTTAGCTAAAGCATAAAATAGCTGATTTAGAACAGGATAACAACAAGTTACATAGTTATCATGCATCATCATATGTACTTGAAAGAATTTTCAACATAAAACCGGGTGATGATGATTCTGAGAAAAACAAGAAAGGTATTGGCTCAGAGTTTCATCAAGTCCCTCAACCGGAAAAGTTTGCATTTTATGATGATGAGAAAGTCGAAAAAGCTTTCAACATGGTTGATCAGTTGCCAGAAAACATTGATATAACCTATTCCAAATTTGATGATTCTAATGATTCAGAGGTGGTAGGTAAGGTCGTTGAAAGTGTTTTGAAAGAAGAGTCGGTTGATGCAGGTAAATCTGAATCACATGATGAAAATGAGGGTAGTTTTCATGAAGGATATCTGAAAAACTCAAAATCTGAGAAAAATGCGAATAATGATTCAAAAGGATTGGTATATACCATGATTGGATCGGACAAATTATTCTCAGATCTTGAAGTCCCGATTCAGAATGTGATTTCAGAAAAGATTGACAAAGTTTTCAAAATGATTGAAATCGAAAAATCTGAGATTTCAAAGTTTGTTGGAAAGAGTCACAAAATTTTTTATAACAAACCTGGATACAAAAAGAAAAACATGAAGGCTGGGTTGGGTTATAAAAGGAAACAAAATTGGAAAAGAAATGAAACTCCATAATTATCAAACAAAAATGAATTTTGTTCACGGAACAAGTTCTGAAGAAGAGAAAGAACTCCAATTTAGACGACAGTCTAATGCATAGTTCTATGCTCAGAATAAACAACAACAACAGGTCAAAGATGTGTCCAAGAGAACATATTTCAAAGGTGACCAAACTGGACATCTTGCATGCAAGTGTCCAAATTCGAAACCTGTTGATGTTGAGAAAAAGAAGTCTGATGTTGTGAATCAGAAGACAACCAAGTTTGATACAAAGCAAACATGGAAGCCAAAAATGTCAAAGGCTGACTCACAACAAACATGGAAACCAGAGACACCCAAACTTAGAACAACACAAAGTTGGAAAACAACTGTTGATGCAACTAAACCAAACCAGTTTTGGAAACCAAAAGTTGTTGTTCAAAACCAAAATGTTAAAAATGAATCACATTTTTACAAAAAAAGTGCGTTTAAAGGAAAAAGTTAGGTGGAAAATAAACAAAAGGTTTCTGAGAGTGATAATCGGAATAAAAATACATTTGTGAAAAATGATAAAGATTTTCCAAAATTGAATGAAACATATTGTGTTGAAATGCCTAAGGTCAAGCAGACCTGGGCCAAATTGTTCAAGTAATTGAGTAATTTGAATGTGCAGGTGCTTCAGAAAGAGGATAAAAGTCAAATCAACAAAGAAGCAGCCTGGCACAAGAGGAGAAGGCTGCTGGTCCCTGCGATGGTTAAACAGGGAGTTTGTTTGATTTTTGTACATAAATAAACAATATTTCAAAAACCCTAAAAATTGAAAAATTTAAAAAATCAAAAAATATGTTGAGTGAATACGCCGAAACCCTCACGACTGAACAAACATGATTAATTTCACAAGATTGAAAAATGATTTTCAAACTGTAAAATATCTGTGTGTTGTAAATCATGGGGGTATATAATTTCTGCTTCTCATGTTATATTTTCTGCAAAACAGTGCACGAAAAGCAGAAAATGGATGGCGAGACAAAGCTATCCATATCAGGTTGTCAAATTTTCTTCAAATGTTTTGAATTTTTGGGGGAGTAAAAATTTCAGAAAATACAAAAACATTAGAAAATTTGAAAAAGCCAAAAAACATGATAAAATTCAAAAGTGAGTTTTTGTGTAAAAAGAGGAAATGATAGAACATCAATAGACAGTCACAGTACGCTAAAGAATTGGAGAGTTAAAATGTGATAAACGGTCTCACTGATGATATGCCAGTAGGTTTTTACACGCTTAGTAAATTGTTTTCGAGATATAAACCTAAATATCAAATACTTACTTATCTCGTGGGGAACATCTCTCGGATATATGTGTAACCCCCGAAATCTTGTTTGAGAGATTGCCTGATTCTGAGATACTAGGTCTTTATACTGTTTGATATCTGGGGTATTATACCTGGTCTTCTGATATTGCGGAAGCAATGGCCTAGACCTCGTATAATACTTTATGCGCTTTAAAAAGCTTACCCTCTGCATAAAAATTGAAAAAATATCGAAAGATATGAATTAATTGCAGTTGAAGAAAAGATGCCCTAAAGGGAACACACCTAAAGTCGAGCCTTCATCTCTTTGACTGAACGGAAGTTCATACCTGAGCTCTCAAGGTCTCGCACTAACCCAGAGAACAAATATCAAATTGGTATACTCACCTGTAAGACTAAATCTAGGGAATTTTGATACAAGAGTATATTCTGAGGTGGGACACGCGAGTGAGTTAAGTCCTTAAAACACTAAATCAGTATCTTGAATCGATTGAACTTTGTGTGAAAATTTAAGTTGATCAGTGTACTGACAATCTAAGTGAATCGTTTAGAACTTAAAGTGTTTAAAGCTCAACGGTGCTAGTGATTTGTCATAAACGGATATGATCCTCTGACACAAACTCAAACAAAATATTGTTTGTAAATATGTTTGTAAATATTTCTTTACTGCTTTATGAAAAATACAAAAAGATTTTGATTTCACTTTAGTTTCGATAACTGATGTCTGAGAGTTGAGTTTCAAAATCTGGTATGCTGATCGTGTTTCTGAAAATAAAACAAGTTCATTAATTTGAAACTTGATATTTTAAAATCAAAAATCAAAAACAGTTTGTGATATCTCCAAGGTCATTAAGTTGGACTTGGATGATTAATTGTGAGGGATTTGGATGCTTAAATTGTTAAAATTTGTTGAAAAAAGCCAGTTTTCGATCTTGGTTGCTTAATACTGCCAAATCTATAAAGTTTGTTGATAGGGGGAGAAATTCAAGTAATCCTGGATATATTCATATTATTATATTTAGAGCCAGGATCTTGATTTAAAAAGTTTTAAAAGAGCCAGGTTACGATTCCTGGACAATCGAAAAAGCTTTCACTATTGCATATTTGAAGAGCCAGGTTTTCAATTCTAGATGTTCAAAACATTTTCACTCATAAGTCTTTGAGATTTGCAGATGTTGTACCAGATTACGATCCCGATAGCCGAGCCTAAGGGGGAGTCTGAAGACGAGCTCAACGCAAGGGGGAGCTTGTATCCGGAAAACCAGGTGTCGATCCCAAAAGCACGGAAGCTTGTCGAAAGGGGGAGCCTGAAGAAAGAGTCTAACTGAAAGGGGGAGCTGAAGCTGAAGACAGATCCACGGGGATTCTGTTCGAGCAAGAGGGAGTCTATGTTGTTGAAGTTGTGATAAAGCTTCAAGAAGACTCAGAGAGAGAGAAAGACAAGACGCTACAAGATTGACTGCGGAAATATCCAAGGGGGAGTCTGTTAGTGCAGTAATGTCTATTGCCTCCGTCAATATAGATCGTAGCGGAAATCTGAACAAGTCAATCACTAATATTGTAATATTAGATAGAAAAGGGCAAGGTGGCATTTTGGTAATTAATGAGAACTTTCATTAATTCCATGGCCTATATATAGGAACCTTGTGCCTTTAGTTTAGAACTTTTGACATTTGCCACTTTGGAGATCTAGAGCTAGAGAGAGAAAGTCTAGAGAGAGAAAGTGACATCGTGATTCAGGTGCTTGTACGTTTTTAGATTTATCAATAGAATCACAGATTATATTACATTATGTGTGTTCGGTCACGTTCGTGTACGGATTCCGCATGTTACACGAGTCGGTTCGCAATCGTTCGGGAGTCGAAAACCGGTCCTACAAATAGTGCAGCATGCATAAAGAGTGGGATGCTTTTGAAGTGTCCAAAATGGAAGTTGCTGAAGAAAAGGCGAAGGTTACTGTGTTGAGAGCTAAGCTTGAGGCTGATCAAGCCAAGTTTGAAAGTGAGTAGAAGACAGAAGAATGGTCTGCTATGGGATGGAAGAAGAAAGCGAAAGCTGAAGCCGCTCAACTTGCGGAGGCTCGCAAGCGGTGGAAGGAAATTTGTGAGAAAGATAACACCGAAAAGAGGGCTCTTTGTACCGATGTGAACAATCTCAAGGCGGAAATTGAAAAATTAAAGAAAGAAAAAGCAGAGGTTGAGACTGCTCGTGATGAAGCCCGGTCACATATGGAGCGAAATGAGCAGAGAGAGGTACAAACTTGCCCCACCCTTGCCCTTAGAAATAAGGAGATAGAAGAACTTACATCTTTATTAACTGATCAGGAACAAACCAAGGCGGAGCTTGAGTCTGCCAAAAAAGACTTGCAACTAGAAAGAGTTGGGAAAGCTAAAGTTGTGCGCCGTCTTGCCGAGACTAAAGAGAAACTAGAAAGTTCTGAGACTGTCCGGGTGACGGCGGAAAGCTTGGTTGAACCTCTGAAGAATGATATGTTGTGGATACAACATCATGGGATTATCAATGTAAGTATGTCAATCCCTTGTAATATTTCAGATGAGTTTGTGTATTGACTTCTTGAGATTTCTTTTTGCGCAGGTTGCAAATTCAATCTTGAACTCGATTGATTTAGATCAGACTGTTGCCAACTTGATGGTGACCGCGCGCAATGATGGATATACACAAGGGTATTGTAATAACCCGTGTTTTGAAAGTCAAAGTACAAGTCAAAGTCAAAGTCAAAGGAAGAAAATATTGCTAATTGCGATCTGTCACTCCTTGCTTAACTATTGATTGTACACCTTGATTTGTAATCGAATCCTATTATTTGTTTGCTATAGTTGTATTATGTGGAGTATCTATAACAATCGAGGTTTAATCGCATGTTTAATCGCTAATCGCATCGCAATCGCATACGTAACTTGATTTACAGGTTCTGTATATTGTTTTACATATGTGTGCTACTTGTGTGTTACTTGTGCATGTTTATATTATGTTTGTGGTGATTAACCGAAACGCAATCTCAACTCTATCACAACGCAATCTAATCGCAAACGCTAAACGCAAGTTTATTTAGGTCGATTGTATGTTAGATATAGTATTGGTGTGACTATTATTTAAATCTATCACATCGCTTAGTCAACACTCGCTTAAACGCATCGCAACTCTCAACGCACGAAACGAAACATCGAAACCCAAACCCGCGGTAACCTTTCGATCGAATGACCATTCGATCGAATGGTCATCCGTACGGATGACCATCCGATCGGATGGCCATCCGATCCGACACTGCACCGCCTTTCCTCTTTTGGAATCCTATAAATAGCACCTCTCACATCACAAACAGTGATGTGACAGCTCTGGTGCGACCCTTCGACTTCCAGCCCTCTTTTCTCTCGATTTCTCGCGATTCTTGTAAGTTTTCAACTCAAATCTTGTACTTCTTTCATCTACACACACTTCTTCATCATTTTCACCTTTGAATCTTCACTGTTCCCATGAAATCGGTTGATTTGAGGTGTTATAGGATGATATCATCATGGAGTTCTTGTGAACTTCAAGTTTTGGCTTCATTCCACCAAGAACAACTCAGATATAAGGGATTTCAACATGTTTAAACACTGATTTCGCAATAAATCTAAACATTTTCGAGATTGGAAGAAGTGAAAAGATGTTTTCACAACTTTCTTTCAACTCTTTTACACTCATGCCCTCAAAACCGATAGAATCGGAGCTCGTTCACGCCTTCCACTCGTTTCCTAGTGAAGTGTCGGTCTGAGATCTGATTCCTATCAATGAGATAACCAACTTAGAGGGTTGAACATGAAAGACCGTCAATAACAGTTAACTGGTCAAACGGGGTGATTCCCATCCGATCAGGTAACTTGGACTTGGTGGGATTTCCGTTGTCTAGAACGAAGTCATTACCGTCTCGATCAAACCGCAAACTTTTCAAACTTGACAAATTTCAAAACGTGAAAATTGTGCTGAAGTTGTTTGCTTCGATAAAATGATTCGTTTCTCGCTCGCTAATGGTGATCAACTTTGTGTGTATGGCGAAACTCCTTCGAAAGGTCTTAGACTCATGTCGTGTGTCCAGGCTAGCAAGTATCTCCGCAAGGAATACCAAGCTTTCTTGGCGCATATTGTAGTAGCGGAGAAAAAGGAAGTTAAGGCAATGGATAAGGTGCCTGTGGTTCGTGATTTTCCTAACGTCTTCCCTGATGATCTACCTGGTTTACCTCCGAGTCGTGATATCGACTTTCGTATTGATCTCATTCCTGGAGCAAAACCTGTTGCTAAAGCTCCCTATCACCTCGCTCACTCTGATATGCGCGAACTCTCGAATCAACTCCAGGAATTACTTGACAAAGGCTTCATTCGCCCTAGCACCTCTCCTTGGGGCACACCAGTTCTTTTCGTCAAAAAGAAGGATGGGTCGTTCTGGATGTGCATCGACTATAGGGAGTTGAATAAGCTGACTATCAAGAATCGCTATCCCTTTCCCCGAATCGACGATTTGTTTGACCAATTACAAGGTGCTACGTGTTTCTCGAAGATTGATTTACGCTCAGGCTATCACCAGTTACGCATTCAAGAGGAGGATATACCGAAAACCGCTTTCCGAACCCGATACGGCCAATATGAATTCATCGTAAACCATTTATTGACTGCTTCCTCATCGTGTTTATCGATGATATCCTTATCTATTCAAAATCAAAAGCCGAACACGTGCAACATCTACGTTTGGTTCTCGAATTGCTCCAAGGGAATCGACTCTATGCTAAGTTCTCCAAGTGTGAATTCTGGCTAGAGGAGGTTCAATTCCTCGGTCACATTGTTAATAGTCAAGGTATTCACGTCGACCCCGCGAAGATCGAAGCTATTAAGAGTTGGGTTACTGTTGATACATATTAAGTGGTCGCGACTCTGTTCGGTTCAACCCGTTTAGGTTCGGCTCAAGCCCGACGTCACGACATTCCTCCGTCGTGCGTCCTAGAGTTCAACACTCATAAGTTGGCTAGTGTATGTAAAGCTTGGGCCAATCAACTAAATAGAAAAATACATGTTTGGGCCATCTCAGTTGGGCCGAAACAACTCACTGGGCCGGACCCCCTCTAACCAACATGTAGGTCGACGAAACAAAGGTGTGTTTCGTCGACAATGAAGTGTTTCGTCGACAAAACATCTGTTTCGTCGACTTTGATGTGTTTCGTCGATGTGGTTCAGTATATATACACAGATAACAGACAGAACACATTAGACAAGTCTGAATAGATTTGAGAGCGAACACACTGTAACACATACACACTGAGAGTTTATGAGAGCATCTTGTAAACATTGTATTGTAATCGTTTTCTAGATTAATACAATGGAGTGTTAATCGGTGAATCTTGTGTTTTACGTGTTCGTCACTTGGTTGAACTTACCCGTTTGGATTCCGCACTCTTGGGTTTGTCGGAAAACAGGGAATAGAGGTTGACTCGATCCTCCGGGTTGACCTACAATTGGTATCAAAGCATTGGCTCGATTCCTTGTTAAAACCAAGTTGATTTTCTTGTGTTTTTCTTGATTTTGAGCTTTGAAAAATCATACATTTTCTGGAAAAACCTTGTTAAAACCTTGAAAATCTTGATTGTTTTGCTTATAGTTCATATAAAACCTTGTTATAACTCTTATATACATGTTAGTTTTGGGTTTTTATTGAACTTTATTTGCAAAAGTGTGTTTGAAAAATTTCTGGTAACTTGAATCTTCATCCAGTTCATCAAATCTTCAAACTGTTCTTGATAATATTCTTGTTTGATCTGTATTTGTGTATGAATTATTGTGTTTGTAATTGATTATTAAAACAATTGTTGACTATTACATACATAAAATGATGATGTTTACTTGAAAATAGTGTGGCCGAAAGTAAGGTTTGGTTTGACAATTGTGTACTGTGTCAGAAAGATAAGATTTGATCTTGCAAGTTGTGTGTCTAAATTGTCAACGAAACGAAACCTGTTTCGTCGATCAATCTGTTTCGTCGCACAAGAATTGGGCTCGCACAAGAATTGGGCTTCTGTTTGGGCTTCTGTTTCGTCGCATAACAAGATCCATCTGTTTCGTCGTACATCAAACATCACATCTGTTTCATCGATCCGTCAATACAGAACTGTTTTGTCGACATCATACACTCAACTTGTATCGTCGACATCACATTTATCCTGTTTCGTCGACATCACATTTATCCTGTTTCGCGACATCATATACAACCTGTTTCGTCGTACAAGATCATTTCTGTTTCGTCGCCTAGTTCACACTTCTTGTTTCGTCGTTTACCATCATTATTCTGTTTCGTCGAACTTGATAAAATTTTTAACAGTAGCTTTGCAAATCATATTTAACGGTTTGATTTGAGTGATTTGTTCAGGTATTAGTCATTAAACATCAAACATGAATCCGAACTGGTGGGGTAATCCATCAACTGCAGAGAGCAAGTATACAAACACACGTTTATCTCCCTCATGGGCTGAATCTCCTGTACCCACATCTAATACAAAAAGCAAGTATTGTAGCACAGGTTTGTCGCCATCATGGGCTGAATCTCCCACAACCGCATCTTCGCAAGCGAATGAAATGTCGACAGGTCAATGGGCGTTTGTTTCAAATCAAACTCCAAGTATTCAAAGTATGCTACTAAGTGAAAGCGAGACCGGAAGTCTGAATCGTCCACCAAAACTGATGCACATAAATGAATATCCTGGTTGGGTAGATAGATTCCAGACGTATGTCAATGGGCAAAACACGGAATTGTGGTTACGTTTTACTACAAATTTCAATAAAACTCTTGAGGTTGCCGCTTCAACTGCCGCTACATTTGCAGATCTTTCAGAAGACCAGAAAAAGGCATATGATTTAGAAAAGAAAGCATATGCTATTCTGACTCAGGCAATGAGCAAGGAAATATATGTGACACCTGTGTCACTTCAACCATCAAACAAATGCCAAACCAATGAAATATTGTATTTCATACTTGGGATTTGTAAAAATATGTGTATCGTTTGCACATATCAACTCTTGTTCGATTTTAAGCTTAAATCGCTTTCTGGAGGGTTATACACGCTCTGATGCGTAAATATAACCAGTTTAATCCAATTAACACTCTGGAATAGTTAAATAGGCTTAACATACCTTAAATAACCTTTACATCACTTAGAAATAAGTTTTAAAGGCTTTGGTATGGCAAAAACAAGTTAATTCGCTTACAGGGACTAAACTTAACAAACTGCGAAAGTATGCCAATTTGAACTGTAACAGACATTCTGGAACATGACCATAAGTTAAACACACCTTAAATATCCTTTATATAGCTTAGAAATATGCTTTGAGGGGTTCGGTGTGCTAAAATAAACTTTTGGGTCATTCAGGGACTAAAAGTGTCAAAAAGTGCACAATTTTGCATTTTCGCGCATAACTTACGTTCTGAATACATCCGGACATCCAAAAAGTTATGTAAGCACTAAAATATTTTATTTTAGTGTTTGGCATGAGAAAAATCCATTCGTCACGCCATTTGGATCGTTTTTCGCGCTTATGCGCATTCCGTCGTAATTAACCGAACAACACAATCGTACGGCCAAACGAACCGACATCCGAGATATTTTTGAGCACATTTTAAGTTCCCTATACTTTAACTTCATTCTAGAGCTTTGAAATGGGGTTAACGGGGCTTAAACGTGTCAAAAATGCATCAAATAGCAAGTTTGGAGCTTCAGGGGCCTGTTCTGCCATTTTTCAAAGTTTCTGGTCTGCAGGTCCTTGCGCACCTCAACACTCTGAGTGTTACGGTGCGCAAGCAGGGGTTAGACAGCAGAAACTTGTTTAAACAGCCCTTAACCCCCCCATAGGCCAATGCCATGTGTCAAACTCTTGTGGTGGGGGCAAAATGAGCTACCATAGCATTCCGAAAAGTGTACGGGTGAGATCAAGGCACGTTGTTCGATAAACGATCTTAATGGTTCGAGAAACATTATAAATACCCAACCCCATTCCTTCTAAAAACCCACAAGAATCTGATTTGAGAAGCTCTAAGTTGAAACCTTTGTTTCATACCTGAGCTACTTGGATCAAGATTAGCATTCGGGGACCCTTTGTAAGTGTTCCTTCGTTCTTTTATTGCTTTTCGAGTCCGGAAGTCAAACTTTGTTTGACTTTCTGTATTGACCAGTTTATGGTTAATGCAAAGTTCGTTTGAACTTCATAACGTGAGCGTAATCACGATGGTCATAGTCCCTAGTGACTATACCGACTGATTACCACGTTATCTTGGCTCAGTGACGAGTCGTAGTTTCGGCCAAAATGCGTGTTATTGCGTATTTTGTAACCAAACTACTCTTAGGTATCAAAACCATTTGTTTTGATACCAAACTTGTTTTCTAACTTAGTTAAGCATGTTTCTACATGCTTAGCTCGTCACTTTTAGTTTAGTGCTTATATAGGGTCGTAAGGTAAGTGATCTAAACAATCGCTTATACTTTCGAACCCGACCCGTTTGGTCGATCATTAATATCCGACCAAACACATTAGGTGACCATAGTATATAGGGAATAACCTTCCGAGGTTATACCTTATGGTCGCTTTGTTAAGTAGTTGTATGATAGGTAGTTTATATGCCTTAGGTAAATTACCAAAATACCCTTTTCATGTATAATTGGGAATTAAGCCTATGTAACCTAAACTTTTGTCACATAACTGATTATGTAACATGTTTAGGCATATAATACTTATCATAGGACTAGTTAGGCTTTCCGAACGCGTTTCACGCGAACGACGCGCTAAAGTAGCATAAGCTACCTAAACGGGTCGTAATGGGTCGTAAGCACTTAGGTTAGGTTTCATTTAGTATGTAGGCTTTGTTAAACCATATGACATGAGTCTCTATACTCGTTTGGTTTACGAACCCTCATTCTATCTAAATCCTCCGGTTTAGGTCCGGTTTATTAACATAGTTACCCATATTAGGTGCCGTTTGATATCCGTGATCTCTAGCATTGTTTGGTTGTTACTCAAGGACTACTAAGCAATCTCAAGTGAGTACATAGTTCCCCTATTTTACTGTTTTTCAAACTGTTTTGGGGTGAAGCATGTGTACCTATGTGTTATTTTCATAATTTCAAAGTATAATTGATTATACATGTTATTACTTATCTTTTGACAACCTAAATGACTATCTATGGTTTAAACACTGATTTCTCAAAGAACATAAAATAAAAATGTTGAATTGTACTTATTTTATGTTCACTAGACCGATTGTTAGTATGATATAGCGCTATAGGATTAGACACCCCATTCCTGTTGTCATGGAATGTCTGAAACCAATTTGTTTCTCCATCTAAATAGGGATTGCCTTTGTGGTATCCTTATAGTCTCAAAGGTGTAGTTTGATGCACTAGGTCTGAATGAATTCTTAAATCACACCTTTAAAGTATATTTTGATATACTCCCAAAAGTATAGTTTGATATACTCTCATGTGTGGTATTGTACAGAACCAACATATATATTTTATCAACAAACCAAAACATATTTTTATATGTTATTTATAAAACCCAAAGCATATTTTGATATGTTATTTATGAAACCAAAACATAGTTTAATATGTTATTTACAAATCCAAAGTATACTTTTAATATGCTACTATAAGGTTATTCGTTTAACCTTACATTATTTTACAAAGCATAACTTTTGATTTATTCAAACACTTTGTTTTGTACATTTTTACTTGTGGTTTAAGAAATCTCATTTTACTTACCATACATAACTTTTGTTTACACATTACATGGTTTACATTTAACTTGAGTTATACAATAACATTGGACTATTGGTTTAAACATGAACATTCTATATTGGTGGTTTGGTTTGAGTAAGTGACTTAAGTAACGAGGCGTGTGTAATATGATACAAGCATGGTGGATACGCCGCTGGTACTTCCTATATATAAGTGTTTGCATAGTATTGCATATCGTAGCGTTATTTGAATCATTTCAGTTTAAGACATATAACTTTTTTATACAAATAACATACTTTTCACAAGACATTGTTTTACAAACAACTTATCTTATACAAACTCATTTTTACTTGGTTATTCATTTAACTTTACATTACTCTTTTACGTATCATCTAATTTATCATCACTTTTCGAATGATTTATAAAACAAAACATTTTACAAGGATCATGACTGACTTTTGTTAAACATTTTCTTAAACTTATAAGTCATGAATCCTATATTCACAAAACCTATGTATCTCACAGGCATTTTTATGCTGACGTACCTATTTTTACACATGTTTCAGGTACTGCTTTGCAATGATTGTTGATACATGCTACATTTAGGATGGACTCGTGCCTTAGCAACTTTAAAACTTGGAAGATCATAGTTGTACTTATTTGATTGTATTAAAACAATGAGTTCATTTATTCAATAAAACAAAATTTATTTATTCCATGGTTATGAAACAATGTTTCTGTTACAACACTCCCCGACTTTTCCGCCACGTCTAGTTGCTTTACGTGGTCGGGGTGTGACAGAAAAGTTGGTATCAGAGCCAATGGTTATAGGGAATTATGTTATTAGTAATGCTTTGACCTAGACTATAACCTTCCTAGGACCCTAACACAAGTTTTCTTGTGTTTAGTTTTAAAACAATACCGTCACTTATTCTTAGGTGACAACCACAATAAGAACACAAATTTCTATCCCGCTTTGAAAACTAATCATCTGTTCTTAGATGATTTATTATATGGTTTTGAACCCTCTAAGTTTTCAAATCCCGTCAAAGTTGGTCTAAATAATGTGAACACGTGCAAACTGGAAGGGTGGGTGCCTGTACCCTGAGTTTTCTGTCGAAGGCTAGAGTGTTCGTACAAATCCACATAATCGGACCAGTCACTCTTACCTGGGAACTCTTGGGGTGAGTGTCCACTTATAGGCGAGCATGTCTTCGCAATACATTATTTTTGACCTATTTACTCTGATTAATCACCGGGGTCGTTTGTTGCTTTGTAGTAACAAACAAATGACCACTATCCTTGCTTTCATCATATTTGTTTCATCTCATTCCTTTCGTCTAATTCTCTCACTCGTTTCCTTTCATGTTTCCTCTTTTAGAATGCCTCCTCGACACGACAATCAGATGGCGAATGCCGAACTGGCGGAAATCATCGTGCAGCAAATGGCTGCTGCCTTCCCAAATCTTTATGCTCAAATGATTCAAGCCATCAACAACAACAATGCTCCATGCAATTTCAAGAATTTTAACTCGGCTAAACCGCTCAAGTTTAGTGGTTCTGAGGGAGCAACTGGGCTTCTTCAATGGTTCGAGAGCATTGAGAATACTTTCCGTCACGTTCAGTGTCCTGAAAATCGCAAGGTCGAGTTTTCTTCGAGTGTGTTTCAGAAGAGGGCTCTTACGTGGTGGAACGGGGTTATGAGAGACCACGGTGCTGAGGTTGCATTAGCACAGACTTGGGTTGAGCTTAGGGCTCTTATGATGAAGGAATTCTGTCCTCGTCATGAGCTAAGGGCTCTAGAAAGGGAATTTGATGATTTGAAGCAAGACAGTGGGGAACATCCAGCCTATACTGACCGCTATGAGGAATTGAGCTTGTTATGCCCTACTATGGTTACGCCTTTGGATAAGGCGATTGAGAAATACATTGATGGTCTTCCTGACGTAATTCAGGATATTGTTACTGGCAGCAACCCTACTACTGTCAGACAAGCCATTGAATTGTCTGCCACTCTGACTGAATCCCATATCAGGAAGCGCAAGCTGTTTCGGAAGGGTGACTCAAGACCATCTGACAAGACTGCTCATGTGGAACCAAAGGAAGAAAATGCTGAGGTGTCCATGAAGAAGAAGCGCAAAGCCTCTCAAAACTACGCTGTAACTGCTCAAGACAAACAGGTTGCACCAAACCAACCAGCACAACCTCGCAAAAGGCAAAACTATGTTGGTACAACACCTTTGTGCAACAAGTGCAACCGTCATCATCTAGAGAAAGAGCAGTGTCACAAATGTACCCACTGTGGGCGGTTGGGACACTTGATCAATGTTTGTCGTTATGCAAATCAAGCTGCTGCAAACCCTGCTGCTGTTCAAGCACGGTTCCCTCCGGGGTCATGTTATAACTGTGGTGACCTTACCCACTACAGGAACAATTGCCCAAGACTTGTTAACATACCTCCAGCGCGTGGACGAGTGTTTAACATCAATGAGGCAAACATGAACAATGATGCAGCAGTGAACAATTAGTGTTTTGTATTTCCTTGGTTGTTATCTTTTGACACTTCAAGACGATTCGGTTGTTACATAAATAAAGATTTGTTGTTTTTATTTCTACAAAATTTATGCGTTTGTGTGAATGCTTGATGCAACCTTATGATGTCAACCCAAAGACAAACTACTCGTGTAGTTCTGTCATTCTATGATCACTTGTGATCTCCCCAAGAACCTTAAACACTCGTTTCTTTTAAGAAACAAAGCCAAACTCTTATTGAGAATCCCTCTATCTTTATAGATAGATCCTTAAAAATCATTAAAGTGCCAAATGAAATCCATGGATTGGATTCCTAGTGTGCTTTAAATATCCATACCTAAAAATAACAAATTAAAGAATCAAGTTAACTAAATTTGTGCTTATGTGTTTTTCTTACATGTTTTGTGGTTGTATGTGATCCATCCAAATCCTCATAGAATCTTCCATATCTCATATGAGAGATTCATAATAGGATATCCAAAGATACTATCTTAAATCCTTAATGGACTTCAACATTATAGTTAAGTCCCTCGGGTTATAAAGTATTATTCTATAATTGGACCTCTTGAATGGTCTGGTTAAACAGATTGATTTTGAAAATCTGATTAGAAATATCATGTGATGATGTAACTAAAAAGATCCCTTAAGTGGTCTATTTAAGGAGATCGTACGACGGTCTATTTAAGAAGATCATGTGTTGATCAAGTTAAAAAGATCGTTCATTGATCTAATTAAAAGGATCCTTTGGTGGTCTAGTCGAGTCGCTTCATGTTTACTCAAGTGATTTTTTTTCCTACGCATTATGAAATGAACTGTGCGGACTGTGCAAGGAATTACATAATTATGGAGGCCTACATAATCATGGAATTCAGTGCACAGAAACCACAGGAAGCTTTGTCATGTGTTAAAACCTATAGTGACAAGAATAATGATATGGGAGAAGTCTTGGAACTTGACCAATGTCATTTATTCTCACACTCCCCAATTCTGATTTCAATCACACACCAAGTTTCCTATGATAAGTCTACATGAGAAATGTTCTTTTCTCCATAATTCGAAATCCCACGTTTTGTTATTACAAGGACTTCACTTTAAGGGTTAACAAATTCGCTAAGAATCCTAACATGGCCCAGAGTTTTACTTAAGGTTTCAATGGATTTATTTGAAGGCGAAACCGTCACAACTGTCTTCACAAGTTTCCTCTAGAATTAAATATCGGGACGAAACTTCCTAAAGTAGGGGAGACTGTGACACCTGTGTCACTTCAACCATCAAACAAATTCCAAACCAATGAAATATTGTATTTCATACTTGGGATTTGTAAAAATATGTGTATCGTTTGCACATATCAACTCTTGTTCGATTTTAAGCTTTAAATCGCTTTCTGGAGGGTTATACACGCTCTGATGCGTAAATATAACCAGTTTAATCCAATGAACACTCTGGAATAGTGAAATAGGCTTAACATACCTTAAATAACCTTTACATAACTTAGAAATAAGTTTTAAAGGCTTTGGTATGGCAAAAACAAGTTAATTCGCTTACAAGGACTAAACTTGACAAACTGTGAAAGTATGCCAATTTGAACTGTAACAGACATTCTGGAACATGACCATAAGTTAAACACACCTTAAATATCCTTTATATAGCTTATAAATAGGCTTTGAGGGGTTCGGTGTGCTAAAATAAACTTTTGGGTCATTCAGGGACTAAAAGTGTCAAAAAGTGCACAAGTTTGCATTTTCGCGCATAACTTACGTTCTGAATACATCCGAACATCCAAAAATTTATGTAAGCACTAAATTATTTTATTTTAGTGTTTGGCATGAGAAAAATCCATTCGTCACGCCATTTGGATCGTTTTTCGCTCTTATGCGCATTCCGTCGTAATTAACCGAACAACGCAATCGTACGGCCAAACGAACCGACATCCGAGATATTTTTGAGCACATTTTAAGTTTCCTATACTTTAACTTCATTTTAGAGCTTTGAAATGGGGTTAACGGGGCTTAAACGTGTCAAAAATGCATCAAATAGCAAGTTTGGAGCTTCAGGGGCCTGTTCTGCCATTTTTCAAAGTTTTTGGTCTGCAGGTCCTTGCGCACCTCAACACTCTGAGTGTTACGGTGCACAAGCAGGGTTCAGACAGCAGAAACTTGTTTAAACAACCTGTTTCCAGCCCTTAACCCCCCCAAAGGCCAATGCCATGTGTCAAACTCTTGTGGTGGGGGTAAAATGAGCTACCATAACATTCCGACAAGTGTACGGGTGAGATCAAGGCACATTGTTCGATAAACGATCTTAACGGTTCGAGAAACACTATAAATACCTAACCCCATTCCTTCTAAAAACCCACAAGAATCTGATTTGAGAAGCTCTAAGTTGAAACCTTTGTTTCATACCTGAGCTACTTGGATCAAGATTAGCATTCGGGGACGCTTTGTAAGTGTTCCTTCGTTCTTTTATTGCTTTTCGAGTCCGAAAGTCAAACTTTGTTTGACTTTCTGTATTGACCAGTTTATGGTCAATGCAAAGTTCGTTTGAATTTCATAACGTGAGCGTAATCACGATGGTCATAGTCCCTAGTGACTATACCTACTGATTACCACGTTATCTTGGCCCAGTGACGAGTCGTAGTTTCGGCCAAAATGCGTGTTATTGCGTATTTTGTAACCAAACTACTCTTAGGTATCAAAACCATTTGTTTTGATACCAAACTTGTTTTCTAACTTAGTTAAGCATGTTTCTACATGCTTAGCTCGTCACTTTTAGTTTAGTGCTTATATAGGGTCGTAAGGTAAGCGATCTAAACAATCGCTTATACTTTCGAACCCGACCCGTTTGATCGATCATTAAGATCCGACCAAACACATTAGGTAACCATAGTATATAGGGAATAACCTTCCGAGGTTATACCTTATGGTCGCTTCGTTAAGTAGTTGTATGATAGGTAGTTTATATGCCTTAGGTAAATTACCAAAATACCCTTTTCATGTATAATTGGTAATTAAGCATATGTAACCTAAACTTTTGTCACAAAACTGATTATGTAACATGTTTAGGCCTATAATACTTATCATAGGACTAGTTAGGCTTTCCGAACGCGTTTCACGCGAACGACGCGTTAAAGTAGCATAAGCTACCTAAACGGGTCGTAATGGGTCGTAAGCACTCAGGTTAGGTTTCATTTAGTATGTAGGCTTTGTTAAACCATATGATACGAGTCTCCATACTCGTTTGGTTTACGAACCCTCATTCTATCTAAATCCTCCGGTTTAGGTCCGGTTTATTAACATAGTTACCCATATTAGGTGCCGTTTGATATCCGTGATCTCTAGCATTGTTTGGTTGTTACTCAAGGACTACTAAGCAATCTCAAGTGAGTACATAGTTCCCCTATTTTACTGTTTTTCAAACTGTTTTGGGGTGAAGCATGTGTACCTATGTGTTATTTTCATAATTTCAAAGTATAATTGATTATACATGTTATTACTTATCTTTTGACAACCTAAATGACTATCTATGGTTTAAACACTGATTTCTCAAAGAACATAAAATAAAAATGTTGAATTGTACTTATTTTATGTTCACTAGACCGATTGTTAGTATGATATAGCGCTATAGGATTAGACACCCCATTCCTGTTGTCATGGAATGTCTGAAACCAATTTGTTTCTCCATCTAAATAGGGATTGCCTTTGTGGTATCCTTATAGTCTCAAAGGTGTAGTTTGATGCACTAGGTCTGAATGAATTCTTAAATCACACCTTTAAAGTATATTTTGATATACTCCCAAAAGTATAGTTTGATATACTCTCATGTGTGGTATTGTACAGAACCAACATATATATTTTATCAACAAACCAAAACATATTTTTATATGTTATTTATAAAACCCAAAGCATATTTTGATATGTTATTTATGAAACCAAAACATAGTTTAATATGTTATTTACAAATCCAAAGTATACTTTTAATATGCTACTATAAGGTTATTCGTTTAACCTTACATTATTTTACAAAGCATAACTTTTGATTTATTCAAACACTTTGTTTTGTACATTTTTACTTGTGGTTTAAGAAATCTCATTTTACTTACCATACATAACTTTTGTTTACACATTACATGGTTTACATTTAACTTGAGTTATACAATAACATTGGACTATTGGTTTAAACATGAACATTCTATATTGGTGGTTTGGTTTGAGTAAGTGACTTAAGTAACGAGGCGTGTGTAATATGATACAAGCATGGTGGATACGCCGCTGGTACTTCCTATATATAAGTGTTTGCATAGTATTACATATCGTAGCGTTATTTGAATCATTTCAGTTTAAGACATATAACTTTTTTATACAAATAACATACTTTTCACAAGACATTGTTTTACAAACAACTTATCTTATACAAACTCATTTTTACTTGGTTATTCATTTAACTTTACATTACTCTTTTACGTATCATCTAATTTATCATCACTTTTCGAATGATTTATAAAACAAAACATTTTACAAGGATCATGACTGACTTTTGTTAAACATTTTCTTAAACTTATAAGTCATGAATCCTATATTCACAAAACCTATGTATCTCACAGGCATTTTTATGCTGACGTACCTATTTTTACACATGTTTCAGGTACTGCTTTGCAATGATTGTTGAAACATGCTACATTTAGGATGGACTCGTGCCTTAGCAACTTTAAAACCTGGAAGATCATAGTTGTACTTATTTGATTGTATTAAAATAATGAGTTCATTTATTCAATAAAACAGAATTTATTTATTCCATGGTTATGAAACAATGTTTCTGTTACAACACTCCCCGACGTTTCCGCCACGTCTAGTTGCTTTACGTGGTCGTGGTGTGACAATATATCATCAGTTCGTCAGCTTCAAGACGTCAAAGCGATTGTGGGGTGCATTGAAGACAAGAGGTCTAGGAAATGAGAAGTCATGCCAATTACGACATGATTTACTCAAGAAGGAGTTTGATGGTTTCACTTGTATCGAAAGTGAATCTTTGGGAGACATGACAAGTCGATTCTTTCATCTGCTGACTGAATTGGGTAATTATGGGGTAGTAACAACTCCAGCAGAGGTAGTCACAAAGTTTGCCGATGCATTGCCACCTCAATGGAATAGTTTATTGGAAATCCTGAAATACAATGGCGCATTGGCTACGATAAACATCAATGACTTCGTTAAGCTCTTGGAGAACAAAGATCAGGAAGAAACCCTAAAGGCGAAAAGGGTTCCAGTGCGACAAAATCCTGATATGTATTATGGAACTTCTAGTACTCCTGCAAGACCAGTTTCACATGCTCCACTTCAGACGGCGTTTTTCACAAGCACAGATTTATATGGCAATACGATACAAGTTCCTGTGAAGCCAGCTCCAACCACAGACTTGTATGGAAATCCATTACCACCAGCTCCACAACAGCAAGCTTGTTATGGAAGCACATCATCTGCTGGTCAACCATCAAAGTCAAATACAGTACGGCTTGACACGTCAAACTTCTCCAAAGTTAGCGTTGAAGTAGCTAAAGATCATATGGAGATACTAAACACATTGGTGAGCTCGTATTGTGGGTTGATTGCAGGGCAGATCGGAAACATCAATCTAACTCAAGAAGATTATCAGCAGATCGATAAAGAAGAGATGGATATGATGGACATCAAATGGGCTTTTGCTAGTGCTGTTAGGCGAGCTAAAGACTTCATGGAACGGGCGGGTAGAACCAGCTTGGAAAGCAAGAAAGATACCAAGTATGGGTTCGACAAGCAATCCGTCAAGTGCTTTAACTGTGGTAAACGTGGTCATTTCAAACGTGAATGCACAAAGCCAGCACAACATGGGAACCAGAATCCTTTCAGAGGTCAAGGCAACCAACAGAATCAAAATCAAACCAGGAATGATGATCGCACCTTGGTCCCTGTAAACAATCAAGCAGGACCATCGAACACCAATCAGGCTCTTGTGGTGCAAATAGATGAAGGTTGCGACTGGTCAATGCAATTAGGCATTGGTGATCAGGGAGGAGCAGCTTGTTTTGCTGAAACTGCTAAGGATTTGAAGCACTCCAGTGGTGGAGAATCTTCCACCAGTGGTGGTGAATCTTCAGATGAAGAGAGTTCTGGTGATTCAAGGAGTTCAGATGAGGAAGTCTCAACCTCAGGCGAAGATTATTCCGATGACAATGTATCTAGTGGGAGAATCGATGCAGATATCGATGAATTGTTAGGAGAAGCTGCAGCAAGGAATGATAGAAGATCTATTCTGGTGGATCAAGCTGCTTATTCTTCTTCTTCTCTTCATTCAGCCTTTATGGCTAATGGCGGCAGTTCATCAAGCCAGGTATGTGTCGATGAACCAACTGTTGTTAATTGTGATAATTGTGCTAGCTTAAGTGTTAAATGTGTTGATTTGGATGCTAATATGTCTGAGTTGCAAAGCAAACATGATGCTTTAAATGCTAAATTGTTTGACTTGCAAAACAAACATGTTTCTTTTGATGATAAGTGGTGTGATTTGCAAAGCAAACATGAGGCTTTGCAAAATAAATATGAAGTGACAAATATCCACAATCAAAAGTTGATAGTGGATCTCTCGAAATGCAAAGAGGCTAATATGTTTTATGAAAACCATGAAAAGGAATTTAAAACGGTGGTTGCAAATTTAAGAAAAGATAAAACCGAATTGACAAAAATGGTTTCAAGAAAACAAACTGACATAAACTGTTGTATCAATCGTCTTGAGATCATGCAAAAAGAGTTAGCCTGTACAAAGTGTGAAAGTGAGGCGATCCGGCTTAAGCTAGACAGTTATTCTAACTCTAGATACGTGCTGGATCACATCATTGGCACACAAAAAGAGAAAAAGGATGTCACTTGCATTGGATACAAGGAATGTCCACCACCTGTTAGACAAAATTATGATGCCATGCCTGATGAGGAGAATAGAACTCATTATGAGGAATCTGTTCCTTTAGATATTGAGGAATTTGCAACGGGACTTGGATACAAACCGGAAGTATCATCAGATTCGGATGTGTCAGCAGATACATGTGTGTCTTCTGCTGAACAGAATCAGGATCCTCCAGTTATTGTTGAGGATGCTGATTCTTCTGATGATGAATCCGATGATACTGACTCAGCACAGTCTGATGCGGTAATCAAAGAAGAGGACATACCTCTTGAGAATCATATTCTATGTGATCCTCCAGCAAAACCTGCTAAGACTGTTCTGGTCGAGTTCACGTCTGCAAAAGAGTCTGAGAGTGTGAATTTGCTGTACACTCTTGTTGGTGATGATAAAATCTACTCTGACAAAGATTTTCCTATTAAGAATGTTAATCAATCTTTAATTAGTAAAATTTTTGAGGATTCAACAAGTAAGTTCTTGGGAAAGACAAGATCACACGTTGTGGTAACACAGTGTCCTCCTATCCTAAAGGCTGAAGTTCGAAAACAATATGGCAATCAGAAATTACCAACAGTGAAAAAGCAGCAAAATCATACCAAACCAAAAGGTAAATCAATGACTCAAGGTCGAAAGGAACCGAACCAAAAGAAGAACAAGAAAGTGAACTTTGTGAAATCAACGGGAACGGATAAACTTGAAACATTTGCCAATAAATCTAACTTAGATCATGTTAATCAAGTTAAAATGTTGAAAAGAAATGAACCAAACAGTTCAAAACCAAGTACCTCGGGATCACAAAGTTCATCATCGACAAGACAATCACATGATACTTCGGGGTTTGTAGAACGAAGATCATGTTTTTAATGTGGCACATTTGGACATATTATTCGAAATTGTCCATATCTTCATAAAAAAAAGCCAAAGTTGATGATCCCCATGACCAAATTGACAGCAAGCGATCTGTTTCATCAAAACCAGATCCCTGTCTTGTAAAAGAAAGGGAAAAGAAACAGAAACGCCAACAGGTTAAGAAAATTGAAAAGGCGATTAAAACCGACGGGGTTAACAAAACATCTGTTTCTGTCAAACCAGACAATTCAAAAGCTTCAGACAATCATGAAGTTAAGATTTTAAAGAATAACACTGGTAAAACAAAACAGACCTGGAAACCAAAAACAGTTACTGAATCAGGGGGAACATCACAATTTTCGCAACATCGAGAAGTTCAAGTAACTTACGTTGATGAAAATGGAAGACCCAAGACCACAAAGGCTTGGGTCCCCATCTCCAACTAATCATGTGAGTTCATGTGCAGGGTGTTCCAGGAGGAACTTTCAGCAGTCATTGGATTGTTGATAGTGGGGCATCCAGGCACATGACAGGCGACATGAAGCTTCTCTACGACGTTAAATCTATTAGAGGAGGTTATGTTGCTTTTGCTGGAGATAAAGGAGGTTATATTACGGGAGAAGGAATGGTATCTAACGGGGTTGTAAGTTTTGACAAGATCAACTTTGTACAATAGCTTGATCACAATCTTCTCAGCGTTTCACAAATCTGTGATAAGCAGTTTTCAGTACACTTTGATGCAAATGGGTGTTACGTGCTGAAACCCGGCTTCAAGATTCCAAAAGAATGGATTCTCTTATCTGCTCCAAGGATAAATGATTTGTATGTCCTTGATATGAGCCAAGCAATAAAAACGACTGCACAAGCAACTTGTTTCATTACAAAAGCCACGGAAAAAGACTCTATCTCTTAGCACAGACGTATGGGTCACATTCACTTACGGAAAATGAATCATTTGGTGTCGAATGAATTAGTGAATGGTGTTCTTCTTAAAAATTTTCATCTTCAAGACGTCTGTGTTTCATGCCAAAAAGGAAAACAAACGAAGAAACGACATCTGACAAAGAAGATCAACACAGTGGAAGTTCCTCTTGAACGTTTGCACATGGATTTGTTTGGTCCTGTCAAGCACAAAAGCATCAGGAATGATCAATACTGCCTCGTGATAACGGATGATTATTCAAGATTTTCTTGGGTGGCGTTTATGGCTCACAAGAGTGAAACTTTCGGTATTATCAAAAACTTGATCATTCAGATTGAGAATTTGTATAAGTTAAAGGTTAGACGGATACGCAGCGACAATGGTACAGAATTTAAAAATCATGCCATGGCGGAGTTTTGCACATCAAAAGGTATTCTTCACGAATTTAGTGCGGCTTATACTCCTCAATAGAACGGCGTCGCTGAACGTAAAAACCATACATTGATCGAGACTGCTAGGACTATGTTGGTAGAGTCGCAGTTGCCCATTCCATTCTGGAGTGAAGCTGTGGCCTTCGCATGTTACACGATGAATCGAGTCCTTACAGTCAAAAGACACAACAAGACCTGCTTTGAGCTTCTTCACAAACGGAAACCAGATTTGTCATATCTTGAACCGTTTGGAGCTCCTTGCACAATGATCGATCCTAATGGAAAGTTTGGGGCAAAAGCTATTGAAGGTCACTTTCTTGGTTATGCCACCCCGAACTTAAGAGTCTGGAATCTAGAGACTAAAAGGGTTGAAGAATGGTCTGAGGTCAGAGTACAAAGGCACACTTTGCCAGTCAGAAATCCAGGTCAACCATGGATGTTTGAGTACGATGACTTTTTTAACTCGATTAATGTTGAAGCAGTTGAAGAAAATGCTGCGGAAAGGATGTTTTTCGAGAGTGACAACGCAACAGAATCACCGTTGGTTCGTCCAATTATTGTCAATCAAGAACCATCTTCAGTGAACAATAATGCTCTCGACAATGAGGATTTTCATGATGCAACCGAACTGAACGAATCTTCAGAGGATGAAGAATTTCTTGATGCAGATCAAGAAGGTCCTACATCAGTAGTACATGGTACTTCAGAGGCTACACCTCCAGTGGACGCCCCTAAAACAGCTGAAGCTACTGCATCATCCTCTTCGTCAGTTCCGGGTATTGAATTGGTTATTGATCTCAATCTCAACAATCTGGGTACAAATATTCCAGTTCAGGATAATCCAGAAACAAGGATTCACAATACCCATCCTCAACAAAACATCATCGGTAATGTACAGAGTGGCATTCAAACAAGAAACATGTTGCGAAACAACAACAACGCAGGCCTGTATGCGGCGATTCGAGAATCTGGTCAACATAATGATTGGTCTTTCGCGTGTTATGTCTCACAGGAAGAGCCAAGAACTTGGAAAGACGTTTTGAAAGATAACTCTTGGGTTGAAGCAATGCAGGAAGAACTGCAACAATTCTAGAAACTTGGTGTCTGGAAGCTCGTAGAGAAACCTGCTGGTTATAAGAAGATTGGTACCCGTTGGGTGTATAAATGCAAAAAGGACGACCGTGGAATCGTTATTCGGAACAAAGCAAGATTGGTCGTTCAAGGTTTTCGTCAGATTGAAGGTATAGACTACAACGAAGTATATGCACCTGTTGCACGTCTGGAAGCAATTCGGATCTTTCTGGCTTATGCCTCATTCAAAGGATTCAAGGTTTACCAGATGGACGTCAAAAGTGCATTCTTACATGGTCTAGTGGAAGAAGAGGTGTATGTCGAACAACCTCCAGGTTTTGAAGATCCTATCCATCCCGATCGGGTTTGGTTGCTGAACAAAGCTCTCTATGGTCTACATCAAGCACCGCGAGCTTGGTACGCAACCTTATCTAATTATCTGCTGGAGAATGGATTTCGCAGAGGTCTTATCGATTGCACTCTCTTCATAAAAGAAATAGATGGAGATCTTCTACTGGTTCAGGTATATGTGGATGATATTATATTTGGCTCTACTAACAATGTTATGTGTAGGGATTTCGAGCGTGTAATGCAGGATAAATTCGAGATGAGCGCTATGGGGGAGATGACTTTCTATTTGGGCTTGCAAGTTGATGCGTGTGAAGTGTGTATATAGATTTAAGTATATTTTAAGCCCTTTTACACTTTCTTTAGCCATGTTTTAAATTTATAAAACACGATATTTACTAACACTAAACACACATATGGGCAAGTGCACCCATCGTGAGCGTAGTATAGTGTTGGTAAGATACCGAGGTCGTCCAAGGACACAAGAGCTTTTAGTACCGGTTTATCCTCAACGTCTAATCAAATCAAAAAGTTAGAAAAATGTTTTAAACTAAGAAAATTAACTAAAATGCTGAAAAATAAAAATAAAAATAAAAAACAGATAGACAAGATGAATCACTTGGTTCCGACTCGTGTATAGTGTAACCTTTGATTATTTCTGCACTTTTGCACTTATTTAAGAGATTATCTTAGTTATTGTAGTAGGCCCCTCTTTTGAAGGTGACGTTACCCTCAACCCAGTAGTTTGAGTCAGCAAGGATACAATCCTAAAGGGTCGGATTATTGAAAGATAATGAATTAAGTTATTAATGCAAATTATGATAGGCCCCTCTTTTGGAGGTGACGTTACCCTCGACTAAGTAGTCTGAGTCAGCAAGGATACAGTCCTAAGTAGCTGGGTTATAGTATTAATAGTAGTTAACTTATGTGGGGATCAAAGAGTTTGGACCCCCGCCATCCAATACCGTTAAGTATTGAAGGAGGTCCTACTAAATTTGACCCAGGTCCCTTGCAGGATCTCTAAACGCTGAACAACGGCAAGACTCTTACCAAACCGTTCCCTTAACCCCCGACCAGGTAGCCAACATACCTCCATATAGACCGTGGAGATATGAATGGTGAAAATCTTTTATTTTATATAGACAGTAAAATAATGCCAAGACACCACGGATAAACGATAAGGAAGAATCACCTTCAACATAAGAAACTAGTTATTAAAGTCATTAATACATAACCAATTAAAAAGTGCGAAAAGATTAAAAATAAAAAGTATTACACTAGACACTTTGTCTTCACCAAGTGATGTAAGAGACTTAGGCAAACATGGCCTTGATTGTCAAGAACTCTTACGATCAATCTTGGATCCCGAGACGACTCACACACTCTATGATGGACAATGGATGATGGTGGTGGATGATGGTGTTATGGTGGTGGTGGGTGGTGGGTGAAGTGTGAGAGAGGTGGTGTGCCAAGGGATGGTTTGAGCTTAAGCCAAGCACTCCTATTTATAGGCTGAACAGAAGCTCGGGCACGGCCCCATGTCCACATCCTCCTCTTTCTTCATTTATTGCAGCTTGTCTTTATTAGTTGACCACGCCCCCGTGTCCGCTGAGCACGACCCCGTGTGCAGAAGAATCTTTGTACTATGAAGATTTGCCTGGATTGTGCGAATCTTATAGTTGACCACGGCCCCGTGCCCGCTGAGCACGGCCCCGTGGTGGGCAATAGAAGCTTCTACCACTTTGTCTTTTCTGCTAACACTTGGGCACGCCCCCGTGCTGGCTGAGCACGGGGCGTGTTCAGTCTTCTTGTTTTGCTTGGGAAGATGTTGTCGTGGGGTCGGGCATGTCACGTTTGTTCCTTTTCTTGTATCTATGTTAGATTTTGCTGTCTTTTTGCTTCTTTTGTTAATTTGAGCTCATTTAATCCTGAAAATACAAAAGGAAGACAAAAGCACACTTTTTCCAACATTAGTACTAAAAAAGGGTTAGTTTTATGCATCATTTGATGTAATTTATATGTTGCATTTTACACATATCAAATACCCCCACACTTGAATCTTTGCTTGTCCTCAAGCAAAACTCTTTATAATATGGCTTACACGCCCAAATGGAATGGGTAGAAGAGAAGTTTTGGGCTTGTCTAGCGTGTCGGGAATCCAAGATTCTTTATTAGGCTTTATTTTTATGTTATTTACAATCCTATTCGTTATGATTTATTTTGAACTTTTCATAAGAGAAATTATTTATTTGGGCATAACATGCCTTTTTTAAATTCTATTTATATACAAGTTCACATACCTCACGGGGGATCACTCAACACTCGGCCGAAGATGTATTTTAGTGAATCACTCGAGAGCGGCATGGAACTTACTCCTACCATAGGCTTGCCAAGCAATCAATCCTTCTCCTTTTTAACTGTATACCTTGGTAAATATCAAGAGGACTTTTGGGTGAAGGGTTAGGCTTGGGTTAAAGGTTGGTGGTTGGGTTAGTGGTTAGTAAAAGGGCGAAAGGCGTAAAAAGCGTCGGTTTTCGTAAGACTTCTCTCTTTTTTTTTTTTATGAAGCCATTATTCAAACAAAGTTATTTTTGGTAAACTTGTTCGTTTATTCCTTTTTGCTTCATCATCATCATCAATTTTTTTTAAGGAAGTTGTAAGAAAAACCGAGCTTGTTATTAAAACAAAGGGTTAAAAATAAAAAAGGGTTTGGTGGGTGAAAGGGTGTTTGTTTTTGGGTTAAGAAATGAAAAGGTTTAGGCTCAAAGGGGTTAACTAGGGGGATTTTGGGTAGGTGGTAAAAAAAAGAAAAATAATGGTGTAGAAATAAAAAGGGTTAGTCCTAATGCCTCCATCATTTACTTACTTGGGTTTAAGTTGGTAAGGACCGGGAATGTATCGTCGTGACAAGTTCTAGAGTCGTAAGAACCAAGCGGCTATTCACACAAGAAATGAAAAATGAGCAATTAGTTTAAGGATATGTATTTGTATGCTCAGTAAAGGCTCAAAACTCACTTTTTGTGGGAATGGGTTTTTAATGTGATCAAGTATATATAATCAAATTTTAACTAGATTTGTCATGCCGTTTCATAATTTTCTTATGTTGGTTCTTTTTATCACGACGCGATCGGTTGTAAATTTGTAAAAATATAACCTTTTTAGAACTTGTTATTCCCAAATTAAACCAAGACAAGTAAAAAAAATGAAAATTTTTGAAAAAATTTGGGGTGATTAGCGGTTCCAATAGAGTTGGTTTTAGCATCCCCCCACACTTAAATTACAGATTGTCCTCAATGTGTCCCAAAAATAAGTTTTTCGGTTGATTAAAATGTGTAAAAGTGGGTTAAAAACAAGATTTTATGGTACTGGGTAGCTGAACACGGGGTGGTGTTGGCTGAGCACGGCCTAGTGTCCAGACTGCCAGTACCAAAAATAAACAGAAAGCTGGGCACGGGGGCATGTTCAGTGAGCACGGCCCCGTGTCCAGTTACCTGAACTGGGCATTTTCTGCAAAACCTCGGGCACGGGGCGTGTTGGGGTGAGCACGGCCCCGTGCTGAACTTGCTGTAATGAAGAAAAATTGTCGGGAGGCTCTGTTTTTGTGCATGGGTTGTTGGTTCAAGCTTCCCTTAGTATCCTTTACCATCCCGAGTGTGTTTTATTCCTGAAAATTAAAACTAAACTAGAAAATATAAAAGTTAAACTAATCTAAAACTAAGGATAGTTCCGCGGAATGCCTCCGTGGTGCGCCACATTTATAAGGGTCCTTGGCTAGACCCACCTTATCAGGTGGTTCTGGCTCATCTTCAATTAGGGGGTCGTCATTGCCGAATGGATATTTCATTGATCGCTCAAGATCGACACTCTTTTTAAATGCCCCTAATTTAATAGGTAGATTGTTGAACTTCCGGTTTTTCAAAGCTTCGTGAGTTTTTACAAACGGACATCCCAACACTAGAGGAGCCTCATCGAGGATGACAAAGTCGGTTGGGATTACCATTTGATTTGTTTGAACCTTGACATCCTCAACTATACCGATTGATTTTATTATTTTTCGATTAGATAGAAAAATGGGTATTTGAAGTGGAGAAAAATCACTAATACTTAATTTTTCGAAAATGTAGTTAGGCATTATGTTAACACAAAGATCTTTATCGATTGTGACATTACTAATAAACGAATTTTGAAAGAAACATGGAACCGGTGTAATGTTAATTTCAAATGGGTCTTCTTTTATTAGCGAGGCTTGATCATTAGTTAACTTAACACTTACCGTTTCGTCAATTTTAGTGTTAGTGTTTAACTCTTTTAAAAACTTAGCATGAGTTGGAACTAAACAATGATTTTCAAAAGAAGGTGACAAGAGATTAATTTCTTCAAAATTAGACTCTTCTTGAATTTTAACGTTGTCGGACTCACCCTTTTCGTTGTTTATCTCATGTGTCGGTTTTTCACTTATTTGTTCTTCCATTTTTACATTTTCAGTTATCTCTTCTTTATTTAATTCTTCTCTTGCGCGGGACTCCTCTTCCCTTGCGCGAGATTCTTTTATATAGCGATCGATAACTCTAAGGTGTTCTAATATCCTTTCGGTCACTTCGGTTATAGAAAAAGGATCGGGATTTTCAGAGCTTGAATCCGGTTGTTCGATCCTTTGTTCCTCATAATACCCATATGAAGTAGATAGTTCACACCATTGTTCTTCATTGTAAGCATATGATGGATAAGGTTCGTAATGTTCTTCATAATGCTCATATGAGGTGGGTTGTTCATGCCATGGTTCCTCATAATAAGCATACGAAGGTGGTGGCTCATATCTTGGTTGCTCAAAGTATGAGTAAGAAGGTTCATACCTTGGTTCATCAAAATATGAGTATGAGGGAGGAGGTTCATACCTTTAGTTTTCATAGGGTGTGTATGAAGTTGATGGCTCGTACCTGGGCTCCTCATAGTAGGTGTATGAATTGGATGGTTGATATGAGTGATTATATTGAACCGAGTGCGGATTTCTATAATTAGTGCAATAGTTACTCCTATAATCATCCTCCTCATAGGTGTAGTTGTAACCTCCTGAGTATTGATCCATAAGAATCACTCAGCAGACCACAACCAAGTCTCGAGATCAGAAAACAAAAATAAAAACGGAAACAGAGGCTGGACACGGCCCCGTGTACAGAATCTGTATCTGGGCGTTTTAATTAAATTTACTGATTTCGTTGAGCACGGGGCGTGTTCAGTGAGCACGGCCCGTGTTCAAGCTACTGTTACTGGGTGTTTTTATGAAAATGTGCAGCACGGCCCCGTGTTCAGTGAGCACGGCCCGTGTTCAGGTTACTGTAAATTAAAAACTAAACTAAAATGCAGAAAAATGTGCACACATTTTAAAAAGGTTTTGAAAAACCGATTAGGCCGTTGATTTTAAGCCTTCTTAAAATCCTTGTGTCCCCGGCAGTGGCGCCAAAAACTTGATGCGTGTGAAGTGTGTATATAGATTTAAGTATATTTTAAGCCCTTTTACACTTTCTTTAGCCAAGTTTTAAATTTATAAAACACGATATTTACTAACACTAAACACACATATGGGCAAGTGCACCCATCGTGAGCGTAGTATAGTGTGGGTAAGATATCGAGGTCGTCCAAGGACACAAGAGCTTTTAGTACCGGTTTATGCTCAACGTCTAATCAAATCAAAAAGTTAGAAAAATACTTTAAACTAAGAAAATTAACTAAAATGCTGAAAAATAAAAATAAAAATAAAAAAACAGATAGACAAGATGAATCACTTGGTTCCGACTCGTGTATAGTGTAACCTTTGATTATTTCCGCACTTTTGCACTTATTTAAGAGATTATCTTAGTTATTGTAGTAGGCCCCTCTTTTGAAGGTGACGTTACCCTCAACCCAGTAGTTTGAGTCAGCAAGGATACAATCCTAAAGGGTCGGATTATTGAAAGATAATGAATTAAGTTATTAATGCAAATTATGGTAGGCCCCTCTTTTGGAGGTGACGTTACCCTCGACTAAGTAGTCTGAGTCAGCAAGGATACAGTCCTAAGTAGCCGGGTTATAGTATTAATAGTAGTTAACTTATGAGGGGATCAAAGAGTTTGGACCCCCGCCATCCAATACCGTTAAGTATTGAAGGAGGTCCTACTAAATTTGACCCAGGTCCCTTGCAAGATCTCTAAACGCTGAACAACGACAAGACTCTTACCAAACCGTTCCCTTAACCCCCGACCAGGTAGCCAACATACCTCCATATAGACCGTGGAGATATGAATGGTGAAAATCTTTTATTTTATATAGACAGTAAAATAATGCCAAGACACCACGGAAAAACGATAAGGAAGAATCACCTTCAACATAAGAAACTAGTTGTTAAAGTCATTAATACATAACCAATTAAAAAGTGCGAAAAGATTAAAAATAAAAAGTATTACACTAGACACTTTGTCTTCACCAAGTGATGTAAGAGACTTAGGCAAACATGGCCTTGATTGTCAAGAACTCTTACGATCAATCTTGGATCCCGAGACGACTCACACACTCTATGATGGACAATGGATGATGGTGTTATGGTGGTGGTGGGTGGTGGGTGAAGTGTGAGAGAGGTGGTGTGCCAAGGGATGGTTTGAGCTTAAGCCAAGCACTCCTATTTATAGGCTGAACAGAAGCTCGGGCACGGCCTCGTGTCCACATCCTCCTCTTTCTTCATTTATTGCAGCTTGTCTTTATTAGTTGACCACGCCCCCGTGTCCGCTGAGCACGACCCCATGTGCAGAAGAATCTTTGTACTATGAAGATTTGCCTGGATTGTGCGAATCTTATAGTTGACCACGGCCCCGTGCCCGCTGAGTACGGCCCCGTGGTGGGCAATAGAAGCTTCTACCACTTTGTCGCTACATCAACTTGTGAAGCTGAATACATTGCTGCCTCAAGTTGTTGCTCCCAAGTCCTATGGATACAACAGCAAATGCGTGATTACGGTTTTGAATTCCTAACTACTCCTATTTTAGTCGATAATTCTGTTGCCTTATCTATCACTAGAAATCCTGTGCAGCATTCAAAGACCAAACACATCGAAATTAAGTATCACTTCATACGTGATTGCTTTGATAAAAGGCTAATCGATGTTGTTAAGGTCCACACTGATGATCAACGTGCCGACCTTTTTACCAAAGCATTTGATAAATCAAGATTTGACTTTTTATTATTGGTAAACGACATTAAGGTCAAGCAAGAGTAATCCGCATCGGAAAATCGTTTTTGTAAATATCTTTGTGTTTTTAAAATTATTGTAAGTTTGTTGATTTTAGGGGGAGTAAATCCAAAATTTGAAAATTCAAAAACATTGAAAAATTTCAAAACCCAAAAACAATAGAAAAACAAAAATGAGTTTCCTGGCGAGCAAAAGAGAAAATGATAGTACATCAATGGTCTGTCTAAACCTCTTTTAACTGAAATGCAAAATGAAAAATGTTAAGCAACTCTATATAAGATGTATCGGTAGGCTCACAATCATTTTAAAGTGTGCAGGGTGATATAAACTTAAATCGGCTGAAGACCAGGTGGGAACCACTCATTGGCATATGGTCTTAGTACCGAAATTTCGTTTGAGAGATTGCCGAGGTTCTGAGATATGTGGTCTTTATGCTGTTTATCATCTGGGTATCATGGTTGTTTTTTTTACCGAAAAAAACGGAGACGAAGTCTAGATCTTCCATGATATCATACAAACGTGTACATACTGCATACGACCTCAATAAGTGATCAACAATCACATGTCCACAAAATAAGTGATAATATATCACATTTATCCGGGAGTCAAGTTCGTCTCTTTGCTGTACGAAAGTACTGACCTGTTCACGGACTTGCTCTTGCGCCCTCATGCATCTGAAAATCAAGTTCCTCATCAATAAGTGATTCTATCACATAGGGCTTGTTTTCAATCAAAATAAGTGAGTTACTCACATCTTTTTATACGTCAAAACAGATGATAAACGGTATACTCACCAGTAAGATGAATCCTCGTGCATACCTTGATACGGGAATGTGTCGTGATGTGGATGAACACCGGTCGGTAAGTATAAATCATACCTTAACGTATCCCCTCGCCATGATTACATATGATAAGTTGAGCTTATGTGGATAACAATACCGATAATCATTATAGGATGTTTATCTAAATGTTAACAAAAAGAACACTAAGAGCGTTTTGGCATGACCGTACACTGATATGATTCTCTTACCCTCGAAACTCGCAAAAAGAATGTTTGTATATATTTACTTTTCTTAGTTTCTGCAACTCTGTATATATTTATTTACTGCTTTCAGTCTTTACATTTGAAATATTCAAAATACCAAAAAGATTTTAGGTGTGTTTTATTTTAAACTTTATAAAAGCCAAAAAGATTTTATTTCTAATTTAGTTTGGATTAACCGATGTTGGAACTCAAGGCTTCGTTACCTGAAATCTGTTGAAAACCAAAACGACTGAATCTTCATAAACGGTCAGAGTTTGCAAGTTTTGAAAGTTAATAATCAAAATTGAAAAATCTGTTAACTTTTCAAACTAAACTGTCGGACGGTAGTTGAAAAATGGTCACATGTGTGTCACTTGTTTAATGTTAACTATATTCCAAGCAGTTGTTCTCATTACGCGTTTAGATTTCTTGCATGTGCAGATGCTAAAGGCGAAGAGAACATGTTCGTTGACAAGCTTCGGAATGAAGACATGACGTGAAGGCACTCAAATGATAAAGATGATCGAGTTGCCGCTGATCAATCATCAACACCACAAGGATCACAAGCATTGAAGTCAAAAGATTCACAAGCATAATCAAAGGGGGAGTTTGTTAACACACTACCTAAATGAAAAGGGAGTTTGTTGATACACTTTCTACTTACGACGCGTGAAGACTTTGAAGATCCTCCGACATGGAAGACATGGAAGATGAACCTCACGAGTAGCGTCCAAGGGGGAGTTTGTTGATACATATTAAGTGGTCGCAACTCTGTTCGGTTCAACCCGTTTAGGTTCGGCTCAAGCCCGACGTCACGACATTCCTCCGTCGTGCGTCCCAGAGTTCAACACTCATAAGTTGGCTAGTGTATGTAAAGATTGGGCCAATCAACTAAATAGCAAAATACATGTTTGGGCCATCTCAGTTGGGCCGAAACAACTCACTGGGCCGGACCCCCTCTAACCAACATGTAGGTCGACGAAACAAAGGTGTGTTTCGTCGACAAAACATCTGTTTCATCGACTTTGATGTGTTTCGTCGATGTGGTTCAGTATATATACACAGATAACAGACAGAACACATTAGACAAGTCTGAATAGATTTGAGAGCGAACACACTGTAACACACACAGACTGAGAGTTTATGAGAGCATCTTGTAAACATTGTATTGTAACCGTTTTCTAGATTAATACAATGGAGTGTTAATCGGTGAATCTTGTGTTTACGTGTTCGTCACTTGGTTTAACTTACCCGTTTGGATTCCGCACTCTCGGGTTTGTCGGAAAACAGGGAATAGAGGTTGACTCGATCCTCCGGGTGGACCTACAGTTACACCCAAGAACCCGTCTGAAGTCCGTCCTTTTCTCGGACTAGCGGGCTATTATCGCCGATTTATCGAAGGATTCTCTAAAATCGTTGTTCCGCTTACTTCTCTCACGCATAAAGACAAGCCTTTTGTTTGGGGAACTAAACAAGAGACTGCCTTTCAAACTCTCAAGCATATGCTCTACAATGCTCCTGTTCTCGCTTTACCCGACAGAAACGATGACTTCATTGTCTATTGCGATGCCTAGAACCTCGGTCTCGGTTGTGTTCTCATGCAACAGGACAAGGTTATCGCATACGCGTCTCGTCAGCTCAAGATCCACGAGAAGAACTATACAACCCACGATCTCGAGCTTGGTGCAGTTGTTTTCGCGTTGAAGATTTGGTGACACTGCCTGTTTAGTACCAAGTGTACGGTCTTCACATACCATAAGAGCCTACAACACATTCTCAATCAAAAGGAACTGAATATGCACCAACGCCGATGGGTTGAACTTCTTAATGATTACGACTGTGAGATTCGTTATCCTGGCAAAGCAAATGTTGTTGCCGACAGCCTCAGCAGACAAAGCTATTTGCATAGCCTTCGTAATATTCACGCCCAGCACAATCTCGAGACTCTTATTCGTGACGCCTAACATGCTTGTTTTACCGAACGTACTTTGAAGAAGGAAAGGATTATCAATAATGGCGAGCAGCTAGTGAATAAATCGAATGGTATATTCCATTATCTAGACCGAATTTGGATCCCCAAGCGCACCAACTTACGACAAATTCTGTTGGACGAAGCCCACAAGTCTCGATATTCTATTCACCCCGGTGCCGATAAGATGTACCAGGACCTTCGCTACAAGTAATGGTGGCCCGAAATAAAGAAAGATATCGCCATCTATGTTTTGAAGTGCCTGACTTGTTTGAAAGTCAAGGCAGAACAACGAGACCTTCTGGCTTACTTGTGTAACCCGATATCCCTATGTGGAAATGGGAGAGTATAGCCATGGACTTCATAACGAAACTTCCGCGCACGCCATCAGGTCACGACAGGATCTGGGTTGTCATTGACCGTTTGACTAAAGCTGCTCATTTTTTGCCGATAAGAGAAGACTTTAAGGTAGAAAAATTAGCCTGAATCTACATTGACGAAATCATCTGTCAACACGGGATGCCTCGTGACATCATCTCTGACCGCGATGGTCGGTTTACCTAGCGTCTTTGGGAAACGTTTCAATCTGCTCTAGGTACTACTCTCAATCTAAGTACCGCTTTCCATCCCCAAACTGACGGTCAGACTGAAAGAACAATTCCTACCCTTGAAGACATGCTTCGCTCGTGTGTCATAGATTTCAGTGGTAATTGGGACACGCACTTACCTTTGGTCAAATTCTTTTACAATAACAGTTATCATTCTAGCATTCAAATGGCACCCTTTGGGGCATTATACGGAAGAAAATGTCGATCGCCTATTGTATGGCACGAGATCGGAGATGCACAAATAACCGGTCCTGAGCTGTTGCAAGAAACGACTGACAAAATCCTCCAAATTCGAGACAATCTACTGAAAGTGCGGAGTCGTCAGAAAAGTTACATCGATAGACGCCGCAAGCCCCTTAAATTTGACGTTGGCGATCACGTACTCCTAAAGGTATCACCTTGGAAGGGTGTGATCAGATTCAGCAAGAAAGAAAAGCTCGCACCTCGATATGTTGGACCCTTTAAGATTCTGGAAAGGATCGGCAAAGTGGACTACAAACTAGAACTACCGGAGGAACTTAGCAACGTCCACCCGACTTTCCACGTTTCAAACCTCAGAAATTGTCTGGTCGAGCAGAATTTACAAGTACCACTTGAGGATCTACAGGTGGACGAAACATTACACTTCGTGGAAAAGCCTGTCGAGATCATGGATCGAGAAACCAAGAAGCTCAGGCGCTCACGCATTCCCATTGTGAAGGTTCGCTGGGAAGGCAAACGCGACGCAAAGTTCACATGGGAACTTGAAAGTTACATGAAGGCTAAGTATCCACAGCTTTTTGTTACTCCTCCGCCTTAATTTCGGGACGAAATTCCCTAAAGTAGGGGAGGCTGTAACAACCCGCTTTTTGAAAGTCAAAGTACAAGTCAAAGTCAAAGGAAAAAAAGAATGCTAATTGCGATCTGTCACTCTTTGCTTAACTATTGATTGTACACTTTGATTTGTAATCGAATCCTATTATTTGTTTGCTATAGTTGTATTATGTGGAGTATCTATAACAATCGAGGTTTAATGGCATGTTTAATCGCTAATCACATTGCAATTGCATTCGCAACTTGATTTACAGGTTCTGTATATTGTTTTACGTGTGTGTGCTATTTGTGTGTTACTTGTGCATGTTATGTTTATGTAATCACATTGCGACCCTTCGACTTCCAGCCCCCTTTTCTCTCGATTTCTCGCGATTCTTATAAGTTTTCAACTCAAATCTTGTACTTCTATCATCTACACACACTTCTTCATCATTTTCACCTTTGAATCATCACTTTTCACCATGAAATCGGTTGATTTGAGGTGTTCTAGGATGATGTCATCATGGAGTTCTTATGAACTTCAAGTTTTGGCTTCATTCCACCAAGAACAACTCAGATCTAAGGGATTTCAACATGTTTAAACACTGATTTCGCAATAAATCTAAACATTTTCAAGATTGGAAGAAGTGAACAGATGTTTTCACAACTTTCTTTCAACTCTTTTACACTCATGCCCTCAAAACCGATAGAATCGGAGCTCGTTCAGGCCTTCCACTCGTTTCCAAGTGAAGTGTCGGTCTGAGATCTGATTCCTATCAACGAGATAACCGACTTAGCGGGTTGAACATGAAAGACTGTCAAGAACAGTTAACTGGTCAAACGGGGTGATTCCCATCCGATCAGGTAACTTGGATTTGGTGGGATTTTCGTTGTTTAGAACGTAGTCATTACCGTCTCGATCAAACCGCAAACTTTTCAAATGTAACAAATTTCAAAACGACTGATGTGTGTTAGGTCGTATAGTTTTTAAGTATATTTTAAGCCCTTTTTAACACTTTAGCCAAGTTTTAAATTTATAAAACACGGTATTTACTAACACTAAACACACATATGGGTAAGTGCACCCATCGTGAGCGTAGTATAGTGTTGGTAAGATACCGAGGTCGTCCAAGGACACAAGAGCTTTTAGTACTGGTTTATCCTCAACGTCTAATCAAATAAAAAATTTAGAAAAAGGTTTTTAAACAAGAAAATAAAACTAACTAAAAATGCTGAAAATAAAAATAAAAATAAAATAGATAGACAAGTTGAATCACTTGGATCCGACTCGCCTTTAATGTAACCTTTGATTATTTCCGCACTTTTGCACTTTTTAAGAGATTATCTTAGTTATAGTAGTAGGCCCCTCTTTTGAAGGTGACGCTACCCTCAACCCAGTAGTTTGAGTTAGCAAGGATACAATCCTAAAGGGTTGGATTATTGAAAGATAATTAATTAAGTTATTAATACGTAATGTGGTAGGCCCCTCTTTTGAAGGTGACGTTACCCTCGGCTAAGTAGTTTGAGTCAGCAGGGATACAATCCTAAATAGCCGGGTTAAAGTTTTAATAGTAGTTTACATATGAGGGGATCAAGGAGTTCGGACCCCCGCCATCCAATACCAGTGGGTGTTGAAGGAGGTCCTACTAAACTTGACCCAGGTCCTTGCAGGAACTATTCACTGAACAAGGCAAGACGCTTACCAAACCATTCCCTTAACCCCGACTAGGTAGCCAACATATCTCCATATAGACCGTGGAGATATGAATGGTGAAAATCTTTTATTTTATATAGACAGTAAAATATTGCCAAGACACCACGAACAAATGATAAGGAAGTTTCACCTTCAACATAAGAAACTAATTATTAAAGTCACTAATACATAACCAAATAAAAAGTGCGAAAAGATTAAAAATAAAAAGTATTACACTAAATGCTTGTCTTCACCAAGTGATGTAAGAGACTTAGGCAAACATGACCTTTGATTGTCAAGAACTCTTACGATCAATCTTGGATCGCGAGACTACTCACACACTCCACGATGGATGATGGTGGTGGATGTGGGTTGTGATGGTGGTGGTGGGTGGGTGAAGTGTGAGAGAGGTGGTTTGCCAAGGGATGATTTGCAAGTGAGCCAAGCACCCCTATTTATAGCCTGCACAGAAGCCTGGACACGACCCCGTGTTCATTGGGCATGGCCCCGTGTCCACCCATCTTCTCTTTCTTCATTAATTGAAGTTTGTCTGCATTAGTTGAACACAGCCCCGTGTCTGCTGGGCATGACCCCGTGTGCAAAAGCGTATCTGTACTATCAAGATTTGCCTAGATTCTACGAATCTTAGCGTTGACCACGGCCCCGTGTCCGCTGGCCACGCCCCCGTGTTGGGAAATAGAAGCTTCTACAGCTTTGTCTTTTCTGCGGACACTTGGGCACGCCCCCGTGTTCATTGAGCACGGGGCGTGTTCAGCCTTCTGATGTCTTGTTTTTGCTTGGGAAGATGCTTCGAGGGGTCGGGCATGCCACGTTTATTCCTTTTCTTGTATTATTGTTAGATTTAGCTGCATTTTTGCTTCTTTTGTTCATTTAAGCTCTTTTAACCCTAAAAATACAAAAGGAAGACAAAAGCACACTTTTTCCAACATTAGTACTAAAAAAGGGTTAGTTTTATGCCTCATTTGATGTAATTTATATGTTGCATTTTTCACACATCAAATACCCCCACACTTGAATCTTTGCTTGTCCTCAAGCAAAACTCCTTATTTTGAAGCTTACACACCCAAATGGAATGGGTAGATTCTTTATTAGGTTTTATTTTAATTAGGTTTTATTTTTATGTTATTTACAATCCTATTCGTTATGATTTATTTAGAACATTATATAAGAGAAATTACTTATTTGGGCATAACATGCCTCTTTAAAATTCCATCTATATACAAGTTCACATACCTCACGGGGGATCACTCAACACTCGGCCGAAGATGTATTTTTGTGAAACACTCGAGAGCGGCATGGAACTTACTTCTACCATATGCTTGCCAAGCAATCAATCCTCCTCCTTTTTAACTATAAACCTTTGCAAGTATCTAGATGACTTTGGGGAAGGGTTAGGCTTGGGTTAAAGGTAGGTGGTTGGGTTAGTGGTTAGTAGAAAAGGGCGAAAGGCGTAGAAAGCGTCGGTTTTCGTAAAACATTTTTGTTTTTGTGACTTTTTGTTCTAATGAAGCATTTTTCAAACAAGCATCCTTTTGATGAGCTTGTTTGCTTATTGCTAACTTCATTTTTCTTTTCTTCTCTATAAAATTTATTTATTTATTTTTTTTATAAAGAAGTCACACGAAAACCGAGCATTGTACTAAAAAAAGGGTTAAAAAAAGGTTTTGGTGGGTAAAAAAGTGTTTGTTTTGGGTTTAGAAATGAAAAGGTTTAGGCTCAAAGGGGTTAACTAGGGGGATTTTGGGTAGGTGGTACAAAAAAAGAAAAATAATGGTGTTGAAATAAAAAAAATGTTAGTCCTAATGCCTCCATCATTTACTTACTTGGGTTTAAGTTGGTAAGGACCGGGAATGTATCATCATGGCAAGTTCTAGAGTCGTAAGAAACCAAGAGGCTATTTACACAAGAAACGAAAAATGAGCATTTAGTTTAAAGATGTGTATTTGTATGCTCAATAAAGGCTCAAAACTCACTTTTTGCGGGAATGGGTTTTTTATGTGATCAAGTATATATAATCAAATTTTAACTAGATTTGTCATGCCGTTTCATAATTTTCTTATGCTAGTTCTTTTTATCACGACGCTATCGGTTGTAAATTTGTAAAAATATAACCTTTTTAGAACTTGTTATTCCCAAATCAAACCAAGACAAGTAAAAAAAATGAAAAAGTTTTTAAAAAAAAATTTGGGATGTTTAGCAGTTCCAATAGAGTTTTGTGTAAGACTTGTAATTAGGACTTGCAAAATTCAAGGTTTTAGCATCCCCCCCACACTTAAATTATACATTGTCCTCAATGTGTCCCAAAAATATGTTTTTAGGTTGATTGAATGTGTAAAAGGTGTGTTAAAAACAAAATTTTATGTTACTGGACATCTGGACACGGGCCCGTGGTATCCGGGCACGACCCCGTGTTCAGGTTGCCAGTAACAGAAATTATCAGAAAGTAACAGAAGCCTGGGCACGGGGGCGTGTTCAGCGAACACGCCCCGTGTCCAGTTACCTGAACTGGGCGTCTTCCTGCTGACCTTTCAGAACGGGGCCGTGTTGGCTGGGCACGACCTGTGCCGAACTTGCTGTAATGGAGAAAAATTGTCGGGAGGCTCTGTTTTTGTGCATGGGGTGTTGGTTCAAGTTTCCCTTAGTATCCTTCACCATCCTGAGTGTGTTTTATTCCTGAAAATTAAAACTAAACTAGAAAGCATAATTTTTTTTAATATAAACTAAACTAAGGATAGTTCCGCGGAATGCCTCCGTGGTGCGCCACGTTTATAAGGGTCCTTGGCTAGACCCAAAGCCAGTCATATGTTACCCAAGTGGGATATTTTGCTTCCCATGTTGCACCGTTGGAGAGCATCATTCAAACTTGAGTCTATGACTTTCGTGTAATTGACCGGGTCATCGTCTTCTACTCTCTTACCAACTCCGAACTTCATTTCCTTGTCCCCAACCCTCAATGTTAGTGTCCCGCCATTCATGTCTACCACTGCGTGGGCCGTAGCTAAGAATGGCCTCCCTAAGATGGGTGGTACTTCGGTATCTTCCTCCATATTTAGTATGACAAAGTCGGCTGGGAAGACAAATCTCCGACTTTGACTAGTAGATTTTCAGCGACACCTTGCGGGTATTTAACTGACCTATCAGCGAGTTGTATGCTCATTTTCGTAGGGCTTGTTTTCCCTAGGCCGAGTCGGTCGAACATTGATGCGGGCATGAGGTTAATACTAGCCCCGAGGTCAGCTAGTGTGTTACGAATTTGTGATTCCTCAATTGAACAAGGGATCATGAAGCTTCCGGGATCGATCTTCTTTTGCGGGAGTTTGTTGAGTAGTAAGGCAGAGCATTCTTCGCTTAAATTAACTAATTGCAATGATTCAATTTTCCTTTTGTGAGTGAGGAAGTCCCTCATGAATTTTGAGTACTTAGGCATTTGGGTTAGGACTTCAACAAATGGAATATTAACATGCAATTGTTTTAGTAAATTTACGAATTTTGAGAATTGCTCATCGGTCTTTTGGCGAATTAACCGACCGGGGTATGGTACCAGAGGATTCTTGGTGGGCTCTTGATTTGGTGGAGGTGCTGTCTCTTGTTGGGGTGTCGGTGGAGTTATGGTTTGGCTAGATCGGCTCTTTTCAGTTGGAGGTAACGGAGCCTCCTCGGGACCCACGGTACGGTTTCTCAATGTGATGAGATGCACTTGTGCCTTTAGGTAGGTTTTAGTATTGCTTGGTAATGCGCCTTGTGGTCTCTCGGAGAAATTTTGAGCTAGTTGATTTACTTATTTTTCAATATTTTGGATACTAGCTTGTTGATTTCTAAAGTTTGATTCCAGTTGTTGAAATCGATCCGAGTTTTTCTTTTCAGTGTCGGAGATGAGGCGAGATACGGTATCTTCAAGCCTCTCTCGTCCCCCTTGTTGTTGAGAGAAATTTTGTGACTCGTTTCTTGGTTGTTGAAAGTTTGTTCGTTGGTTTAGATTTTATTGGTTACTACTATTGCCGGATTCTCTCCAACCAAGGTTAGGGTGATTACGCCATCATTGGTTGTAGGTACCCGTTGGAGGACCCGACGGCCTAGGTCTATTATCAATGTAGTTTACCAATTCTGTTTGATTATCCATTTCTTTCATACAACTCCAATTTTCATGTGGCCCACCACACCCCTCGCAAACCATAACCGAGGCCGTTTTTGCCATTTCTAACTTTTTGATTTTTGAAGAAAGGGCCTTGATTTGGGCTTGCAAGGAGGTGCTCTCATCAACCTTATGGGCGCTCGGGGCAATAGATTTTGTGCCTCGGGGAGTGTGCCATTGAAAATTGGTTTGATCAATTTCCTCAATTTGATTATAAATTTCATTTGGGTGACGATTACCTAAAAGCCCCCCGGAGCTAGAGTCGAGTGTTTGTCTTATGTGTGGCAACAACCCATTATAGTAAGTGGATACTTGTTGCCATAACGCAAGACCATGATGAGGACACTTTCTTAGTAGCTCCTTGAACCTTTCCCAAGTTTCATATAAGGATTCCCCGTCCTCTTGTGAATATGTGTTAATTTCAGTCATTAATTTAGCCGTTTTAGTAGGAGGGAAATACTTATATAAAAACTTTTGGGCTAGTTCATCCCAGGTGTTTACCGATCCAACTGGGAGGGTATTAAGCCAAGCCTTAGCTCGGTCTTTTAGTGAAAATAGAAACATTCGAAGGTGGATGGCGTCATTTGATGCTCCATTGATCCGAAAAGTATCACATATTTCCAAGAAGTTGGTAATATGTAGATGGGGATCTTCGTCTGCAAGCCCATGGAAGGTTGCGGAGTTTTGGAGCATTTGTATCAAATGCGGCCGAAGTTCGAAGTTGTTGGCCTCGACATTCGGTGCATTGATTGCGGCGCCGAGATTACCTACGGTGGGTCGTAGGTAATCCATGAGGGTACGTTGATCCGCCATTGGAAGTGGGTCCCCCGAAACTTTCTCTTGGTTTTTAGCTTTAAGTCTTTTTCTTAGAAAGCGTTCGGGTTCGTCTTGAGGTTCTTTTATGTCTCTACTAGAACTGGAGCTCATACACTGCGGAGAAAGTTCAGATGTGGCGCCTGGGTTCCAAGTCCTGCAATAAAGACAGAAAAGAACATTGGCCAGAAGGTTCACCACGGCCCTGTGCTCAGGTGAACACGACCCGTGGTCAGAGATACAGTAGTTGTTTTCCGGATCCCTGTTACTGGGGAGCTCGACACGGCCCCGTGCTCAACTCTCTGTAACTCGGAAAATAAAAATTGCCAGTAACAATGCTGGGCACGGACCGTGTCCGACCAGGCACGGCCCGTGCTGAGCTCTGCAGAAGCTGAAAAATTAAGAAAAATCCTAAAAAAGAAAAAAATAGAAAAACTAAAAAAAAAATGATTAGGCTGTTGATTCCTAACTTTCTTAAAATCCTTGTGTCCCCGTCAACGGCGCCAAAAACTTGATGTGGGTTAGGTCGTATAGTTTTTAAGTATATTTTAAGCCCTTTTTAACACTTTAGCCAAGTTTTAAATTTATAAAACACGATATTTACTAACACTAAACACACATATGGGCAAGTGCACCCGTCGTGAGCGTAGTATAGTGTTGGTAAGATACCGAGGTCGTCCAAGGACACAAGAGCTTTTAGTACCGGTTTATCCTCAACGTCTAATCAAATAAAAAATTTAGAAAAAAAGGTTTTTAAACAAGAAAATAAAACTAACTAAAAATGCTGAAAATAAAAATAAAAATAAAAATAAAACAGATAGATAAGATGAATCACTTGGATCCGACTCGCCTTTAGTGTAACCTTTGATTATTTCCGCACTTTTGCACTTTTTAAGAGATTATCTTAGTTATAGTAGTAGGCCCCTCTTTTGAAGGTGACGTTACCCTCAACCCAGTAGTTTGAGTCAGCAAGGATACAATCCTAAAGAGTTGGATTATTGAAAGATAATTAATTAAGTTATTAATACGTAATGTGGTAGGCCCCTCTTTTGAAGGTGACGTTACCCTCGGCTAAGTAGTTTGAGTCAGCAGGGATACAATCCTAAATAACCGGGTTAAAGTTTTAATAGTAGTTTACATATGAGGGGATCAAGGAGTTCGGAACCCCGCCATCCAATACCAGTGGGTATTGAAGGAGGTCCTACTAAACTTGACCCAGGTCCTTGCAGGATCTATACACTGAACAAGGCAAGACGCTTACCAAACCATTCCCTTAACCCCCGACCAGGTAGCCAACATATCTCCATATAGACCGTGGAGATATGAATGGTGAAAATCTTTTATTTTATATAGACAGTATAATAATGCAAAGACACAACGGATAAATGATAAGGAAGTTTCACCTTCAACATAGGAAACTAGTTATTAAAGTCATTAATACATAACCAAATAAAAAGTGCGAAAAGATTAAAAATAAAAAGTATTACACTAAATGCTTGTCTTCACTAAGTGATGTAAGAGACTTAGGCAAACATGGCCTTTGATTGTCAAGAACTCTTACGATCAATCTTGGTACCTGAGACTACTCATACACTCTATGATGGATGATGGATGATGGTGGTGGATGTGGGTTGTGATGGTGGTGGTGGTGGTGGGTGGGTGAAGTGTGAGAGAGGTGGTTTGCTAAGGGATGATTTGCAAGTGAGCCAAGCACCCCTATTTATAGCCTGCACAGAAGCCCGGACACGGCCCCGTGTCCATTGCGCACGGCCCCGTGTCCACCCATATTCTCTTTCTTCATTAATTGCAGTTTGTCTGCATTAGTTGACCACGCCCCCATGTCCGCTGGGCATGGCCCCGTGTCCAAAAGCGTATCTGTACTATCAAGATTTTCCTAGATTCTGCGAATCTTTGCGTTGACCATGGCCCCGTGTCTGCTGGCCACGCCCCCGTGTTGGGAAATAGAAGCTTCTACAGCTTTGTCTTTTCTGCAGACACTTGGGCACGCCCCCATGTTCATTGAGAACGGGGCGTGTTCAGCCTTCTGATGTCTTGTTTTTGCTTGGGAAGATGCTGTCGAGGGGTCGGGCATGCCACGTTTATTCCTTTTCTTGTATTATTGTTAGATTAGCTGCATTTTTGCTTCTGTTGGTGCATATGTCTGTTGACTTCGTCTTGTATCGAGTCGTGTAATTAGATTGGATAGACAAGTGTTTGGTATACGAGAAATTAGGAAAATGGGTGTGAAAGACCAGTTCGCACGAACTGGATATGCCAGTTCGTACGAACTGACCAGTTCACACGAACTGGCTTTGTCCTGTTCTTGCGAAGTGGCTCTCCTATAAATACCCTACTTGTCATTCATTTGTAACACTTCTGATTCTGGTAGCAAAGCTCTGCCGAAGTATCTCCAGGTTGTAAAACGTCATCAAATCAATACAAGAGACAATTAAAGTGATTCTATGTGCAAAACAAGCAGAATGAAGATCAAATCATCGAATTCCGCCTTTGATTTAGTCAAGAACTCTTCTGATTGACTCGTTTGATCGACTCAACGATCCTACAAGTGGTATCAGTGCTCAGGAGGAGGAGTTCTTACCATTTTAGATTGTTTTCACCGAAAAATTCTGTTTTCTACTCATTCTTTTACACGTTTTTCATAATTGAACTAGATTTTACGGTCAAAATGTTCTGATTTTCACATATAACTTGCGAAACCTAGTTTTAAACAATCTGTGAAAGAATTAGATCTAAAATCGACCTAAAAATGGATCAATTTGACAAAATTCTGTCCGAATGTTTGACAATTTGGCAGTTCGCACGAACTGATCAGTTCGCACAAAAAATCTTACAGGTCGCGTGCTTTGATCATTTAGTTCGCACGAACTGAGTCTTGTCATCCCAGTTCGCACGGTTTGTTGTTTCAAACCCCAGTTCACACCAATCAGCATTCACTTCGCATGGACTGATTAATTGTGTATCAGTTCGCACCAAATCAACCTTCACTTAGCACGGTTTGGTATAATAGCCCTTCAGTTCGTACGGAGTGGTGTATTCTAGTTTGCATGAGGTGTGGTTGGTTAGATTGTTTGAAATCTGATCAGTTCGTTTGAAGGTTTGAACACTCAGTTCGCACGGGTTGAGTAAACATCACATCAGGTTGTCTGAAGTGTGAATAAAATGTTTGACGAACTGGAAAACGATACACTTGAAAGATTAAATGATTGGTTTGATATGTATTGTGATCAGAGGAATGAAGATAAGTATAAGAATGTTTGGGTTAAAAGACTTGAATATTTTTTGTGTAAGAAAAATGAAACGTTGAATGAGTTGGAAAACCGGTTTAATGATTTACTTGAAAAACTAAAAAGGTACGAGATCAGGATGTCAAATGCTGAAAAAATATCAAAATTTGCTGACGCATTACCTTCAGAGTGGGATGAATTTTTTTTTTTGAATTGAAAAAGGATTCTAGGTTCTCAAATTTTTATCCAAATGAATTCATCAATAAGCTTAAAACACACAATTATGAAAATAATAATAAAAAGAAAGGTTTGATGAATGAAATAGATAAAAATCTAGACAAAATAAGTTTGGATGTGATTGTCGAAATAAGCAGAAGAGTCAATATGTGTCTTGCAGCAAAAAATATTATGAAATATGATATTAAAAGGGGTTGTTTTGTTGATAAGAATTTGAATCCTCTTGATTTTGTTAAAAATTTTTCTTCAGGAACATTCAAGACAGAGATAGAGCCAATTCCAAAGATTGAAGAATCCGAGAAAAAATGGAACTTCAAATTCTGAATCAGTGTGGTCAAATTGTGATAAATCTAGATTAGATAATGTCAAACTCTTGAAAGATGTGGAGAGTTTGACATTAGAGAACAAAATTTTAAAAGAAAATGAAAAAGAATTTCAAAATAAAATAACATTTTTAGAAAATGAAAAATATATTTTCAGTAAAAATAATATTGAAAAACAAAAGGCAATAAATTCTCATCTTGAGAAAATCATTCGACTTGAAAAAGAAGTTGAATGTGCTAAAAATAAAATTGGTGATTTAGAAAAGAAATTGAAAGGTTTTGTGACTTCGTCATTAATACGAGATCATATATGTCCAAAACCGATCAATGAAAATAAAGAGGAAAGTCAAATAAGTGACGATGTCACAAATTATGATGAAGTCATAATTGAAGATTGTGATGATAAATCTGATGATGAAAATGATAAAAAGAAAATATTTTTGAAACTAAAAGAAAAATTTCAAGAAACTGTTTTGCAATCTACTGAAAAAGGTGAATGCTCAACGCAAAAAAAAAAAAAAAAAAAACAAAACCAAAATTCAAAAAATTTTCAAAACTGCAATAAAAGATCATCAATTCATTCATCCAATCGTTATCAAAAATAAAAAAAATTTGAAAATCAAAACTCACAAAAAGTTGGTAATAAGTGGTGCAGGTTTGACCACAGTGCTCAAAAGTCAAATCAAGCTTTTGGGATAAGAAGGAATGAAAATTCTTCAAAGACAAATCCTTGTGAGGATAGAAAGAGGAAAAGTCATGACTACCACAAGGCCAAACAATGTTACGATTTAAATGTTTGGTATGAAAGTGGAGAATGGTACGATAACAGGATGTGTTACAAATGTGGTTTTAAAGGACACATTGCTGTTAACTGCCAGAATCAGAGATTTGAGACAAGAAGATGCTATGAATGTCAAATCAAAGGTCATATTTCCAGAGATTGCCCAATGAGATCAAAGAGAAGATCGAGGGCTGAATCTCAGAGAATGGTAAAGAAAACAGTCAAAATCGAAGAAAAGCCCAAAGAACAGAAAGTGAAATTGTCACAAGGGCAGAAAGATAGAATGAGAAAGAAAAGAAAGAAATCAAGAGAGTATCTTGAAAATATTTTGGCCTCGGATACAACTGTTGATTCAGATAATGTGACAACTGGCACCAAACTGGTAATTTCCGTACAATTTAATTAATGCTTAATGACTACAATTATGTGCTTAAATGCCAACATTATCTAAATTACATGCTATACTTGTGAATTCATGCACGTTTTATAATACAAATATTGCTTTATGCATTAATGATAGCGTTGCGTGAGAAATACTAGTAAACTCACCGGTAAGACACATTGTGTCAACAATTCTGCAGAAAGCAGTCAGACAATAGAATTGGGGCCTAGGTGTAGGTCCAAAGTCTAAAATACATTAAAACCCAAAGAATATATTCAAGGGTTAACATATAGACTTTCCGGAAGCTAGAATATGCACTAAAAAGCACCCGAAACGCACTTTAAATGCAGAATTCTGTACAAATTAGCTATAATCAGCTTTTTAACACATAAATATCATACAGAATTCATGTTTTATTATCCAGAATACCCTCCTAAGTGTCGGGAATTGAAAGCGTCACAAAAGGGTACATAAAGGACACTAAACGTTGCAATTTAGCACTTTAACGAACCGGTATTTAATCGAACAACCGGACATTACCCGGAACATCAAAATATTACTAGAAGCATTGTTTTAATGTTTCTGAACTAGTTATGGTCCCCGAACACCATAACATCCCTTATAACATAATAACACATCAAGTCCCTAAACTTTACACTTGAAACTTAACCTATTTATGTAGTTAGTAAATTAAAATTTCACTTTACCCCCCTATATAGTGGACGGTCACAATGGGCTGACCCCACCACAATCTTGCCAAGATCATATAAAATCCATCTTGATCTTGCTTGGATTCATTGTTATTGCATATGATCTTGTAAGATATTCTATGATCTTGCCTTATAAGAACATCACCATTTCACCATTCACACACCACACCCTTCTCCCTTGCTCCCCACCTACGGCCGTGAGCCACCACCCACACCACCACCATCTTCATCCATTGTTCATCCATTCCAAGTTAGTTACAAGGTGCAAGAAGGTGTTTAAGGAGGTTTAGAGCTTGTGAATCTTGAAGAACCTTCTTCATTTGCTTTTACCCAACCCATTTGTCATCTTCAACCTCTTGTGTTCTTCCCTAGCCCTTGTGCTAGTAGTAAGCTCCTTGTAACTTGTTACTTCATATTTTTATGGTTGAAAGATGATGAACAATATTAATCTTGAAGAACACAAAAGAACATGATCACGATACTTTAACATAAGCTTAAATACATAAGAATACATGTAAATGATGATGATTTGTTTCTTGATGAATGATGATTTGTGTTTGTGATGTTAGACATCATAAGAAACCTACTAGATTGTGATTAAACACATGATCTAGTAAGTTAAAGTGGTGATCTTGTGAAAGACCAAGATCTTCATACTACATGTCTTCATAAACTTGAATAATAAAAGTGATCTTCATATGTAAAGATGATTTAAACAAAATACAAATCTTGTAAATAGATGATTACAAAAATAATTTTCTCAAGAAACCAAGTTTATTTATGAGATTTACAAAGTCATGGTTTCTAAGTAAATTAATAATATTTTTAGTGTTTAAACAAGACTAGGAACATGATTGTAACAAGAAAAATACAAAAGAAATATTTTTAGAAAAATCATCTTACAAGTTGCAAATGACTAAATCTGTTAATAAAGTGATTTACAAACAAATAACCATGTTTTTAAGGGTAACTAAACCTACAAAATAACATCGTAAGTTACTACAAGTTTTTACAAAAAACTTCAAGTTCATGATTTACTTGATTTTGACACTCGGTAAGTGTTAAATGAGTTGATGATTGTAGTGATGATTTTAAAAGAAAATAAACACATGTTTTGAAAACATGGGAAACCTCCATTTTTAGGGGAAACCATGTCAAAATTTCTATAAATTTTGACACTTAGAAAAATATAAGTTTTGGTGAAACTTAGTCCCTAAAAATTCACCTAAAAATATTTACCAAGGTTTCCCTAATTTTTATGTAAACTTCAAGTTAAGAAATGATGATTTCTTCAAGATAAAAATTGATATTAAGTATATATATTTTTGAGGAAAATATATATATTTATTGAACACCAAATTTTGTGCTAAGTGTATGTAATATGTATTATATGTAATAGTGTATTAAGACTTGAAAATACACTAAATACTCCTAAGGAGTAAAAATACAAAAATACACGTACAATATGCTTAGACAAATATAAGAGAATATATTTATGAAAATATATTTTTTTAAAAGAATATGTAACTTGGATAGGCTACGAACTTAAAATGAGGTTTTGGACAAAATACATAACTCGGGTGAAAAATACAAGATGCTTATATTTATTTTTGAGAAAATAATATAAGTAAGATACATAGTTAAAAACATAAGTTATTTTTAACAACAAAGAATACATACATAAAAGATGGTGGTGCGATACAAGTCTAGTGACTAACGTTAATAAAACACGTATAGGTCACGACGCTAAATAAGCAAATCCGGTGAAGTTTACGGCGCAAGAAACACAAAGTTGTGAGTTCATGCTCCCCCTTTTCTTTTAACTGTTTTCAGTTTTATAACTTCGGGGGTGAAGTACATGTTACTAAATGTTTACAGAAAAGTGAGTTAATGTCCCCACTTTTAAACTTTTACATACTTTTAAACTTTGGGAAAATACATGTGTATTGGTATGATTGATACAAGAACTAAGGAATGATATTTGAAATCGTGTCACGAATAGGGTACCAGAAGCACCATTAATCGTGTACATACTAAGACCGCAGAACAAAAGGTTAGATCTAATGGGTTTTCGGGCAGCCACACTCTTGGTGATAACTAGTACCAAGCAGTGCTTTTGTGTCTCAGTCGTGAATCGACAACTAGAAAAATGCCTATGATTTGGATGCTTCCTATGTCGTGTCACATGTTAATGGCCTTGCAACCCATTAACAATCTCGATACATACAGGAATACTTGGTTTATACAAATTACATACCATGTTTTCATACAAAGTATACAAGCGTTCAATACAAAAACTGCATGAATTCACACCAACATTATGTTGACGTTTTTCCAAAAACTCACATGTATTTCAGGTAACTAAAGTGGATGTGCGCGCGGTCTTACTCCTGCTCTTGGATGTTGTTTATGTTTATCTTTGAATAAAGTTGTAAACTTGTCAAACAAAATGCTGTCTTGTGATGTAAACACTTAACCTATGTTTTCAGTTATGTAATGTTATTGGCATTTGAAGTTATTTTTACGGGCATGTAGTATGTTTACCATTCGTATGCAATGAGAACCTTTCATGATCACACCTCGTGCTTCCGCCTTAGAAAGGGGTGTGACAGATTGGTATCAGAGCTGGGATTGTAGTGAACCAGTATTCCTTCTCGAGTCTAGTCTACAATCTCTAGGATCCTTTCACGAAAACAATTTTTCAAAAAGTTTTCATTGCATAAAACTTTCCATGACATCCACTACCTGAAAATATTTTCAAAGAGTCAAGAAAAGACACTACGAGACTTAGGGTACATTGGAGTAGCACTTGTCTTTGACTAGAAATTACTTGAAACTATGTGTGATAATTGATATATACATATGCTAGAAATAGAATATCTCAGGTACTCGTGACTTTACCTGAAAGCAATGGCCTATCTGAAGGAAGTGATACGAGGATGAAACGAACTATGCGAACTGTGCAAGGACTTACGTAATTATGGATGCATACATAATTA